>OX637642.1:210474-876125 GCA_951802225.1 Euspilapteryx auroguttella | reverse complement strand
GAGGAAATATAAATGGATGTTTAGAACAATCTAAGCTTATGTCCACAGTAGGTAAACTGGACTTGACATTTCACTTATTAATTCAGTAGCTTAAACAGTTTGCCAAAATGATTTACCTAGTTTAGTTTGATAGATTATAAAGATCGATTGGCGCTGTGAAACCTACATCTACATCGCACTAACGTTAACAAATCTTTTTAACCGACTTCAAAAAACGATATTAGTATGTATGTATGTATGTATGTATGTACGTTTGTCCGCGTTTATCTCGCGTTTGGCTGAACCAATTTTGATGCGGTTTTCAGATAAGTAATTGGTACATTCAGTAGAAGGTTTTAATTACCTCTTTTTGTATTTTTTTTGTTTTTTTTTTTTTTTAAGGAAGTGTTCAGTTTATTTAAGGCGGGTTCCTTTTTTGTAAAAAAGAAAATATTTTGTTGTGATTTGACTTGATTGACTTTGATTGACTTGTTGAACCCCAGGTTAAATATGGTCCTTCGAGCCGGATAAAACACTGATGGGTATAGTCTATTTATTAATCTTTTAATCTGTGCTTGTAGCGTTTTCCTTCAAAAATACTTTAAACTAAATTAACTTCGCAAAAAACTCGATTCTACTAATAGGAAACCACAGCTAGTATCGGTGTTAACAAAAAAACAAAGGGATCTAACGAAAAAAGTAACAATCTCCAGAGGAGTGAGTGACTCACCATACTCCTGCGCCGCGCCGAGCGCCGAGTCCCCGTCCTTCTGCAGCTCGGCCAGCTGCCTCCTGAGCTGGTAGCGCACGCGCCGCCGCGCCTCACTCGCCTCGTCGTACAGCGCCCTGATTTCCATTATGATTATAACTATCATTATCATCATCGTCATCGCCATTGTCTTCTTCATCGTCATAGTCATAAATATCATCAACACCACTGCTGCTACTACTACCACAATAACTATAATTATCAGTACAATTATCTGCCTCTGCACTATCATCGTCAAATATCACGGATTACACGCCTTTACGACATATATGGCAGAAGATGATGTGGTGGTATTCTATGCTGTCAACACATTATTCACCTAGTATTAGAGAAGACCCTGCCAGCCAGGAGGCAGGTGGCTGCAGCATCAGCTAGACTCACGCCAACCCGGTCACGCCAAATCTCCATCCGCTCGGTACCAGGACTTCACGAATGATAAGGTGATTTAGCTACTCACATGTGTTTGTTTCACTGAACCTACATATCTCTAGCCGCTCGATACCAGGATCTAATAGATGATTAGGTGTAGACTCTCCTGGTGGTAGACCTGCCTAGATAGACTCGCCTGTCAGCTAACAGCGAGGCGGCGGCGGCATCCGCAACAGCCGCAGGTGCTCTTTTATTTTTTCATCAAAGGACGCTGCTGCCCAACCTTCGACTGTTTCCTTAGTCGCCATTTACGACACTCGTGGCAGGAATTGGGGTGGTAGAAGGGAAGTATTACCTGTTAGAACAGAATACCTAAATACCTGGTGGTAGAGAAGAGCCTGGTCAGCTAACAACGAGACGGCTGCAGCATCAGCTAGGCTTACGCCAAACCGCTCCAGATCACGTCGAGTCCAAATCTCCATCCGTCCGTTCTACCAGGACCTCACGAATGGTAAGGAGATTAAGTTAATTACCTGTGTTAATTTCACTAAACCTTCGAATCTCCCGCCGCTCGGGTACCAGGATCTCATAGATTAGGTGTAGCTCCTCACCTGGTGGTAGAGAAGAGCCTGTCAGCTAGCAGCGAGGCGGCGGCGGCGTCAGCGACGGCCGCGCGGGGCCGCGCCGCCAGCTCGCGCTCCGCCCAGCCCAGGCCGCGTAACGTCACGCCCACGCGCTCCGTGCCGCGACGTAAGTGCTCTAGCTTTGTTTGGAGTTCTGCAACGGTTGTTCGTTAATTAATGAATGAACGAAAAAATGATTAGAGGGTAAATGGATTGAAGATGAATAGATAAGAATGAAAGAATTGAAGAATAAATACATTGAAGAATGAATGGATTCAAAATGAAAGTATTGAAGAATGAATGGATTTGAGAATGAATTATTTGAAGAATGAATGGATTTGAGAATGAATTGATTGAAGAATGAATGGATTTGAGAATGAATGAAATATTTCTTGATGCTTAATGTTTTATCTTTAGCAATTAATTTACGAATGATAAAGACGCAATAAGAAATGTAGGTATCTCTTGTTAAATTCTATTAAACTACAATACACCTTTAGATATTTATTACATAAAGCGAGGTATTTCGAGATCGTCCCCCATGCCGCTCCAGGCAAGCGAAGTGAAACAAAAAGTACACAGAAGCACAGACCAGCCCAAATAGCAGAACACTGTACAAAGAAAGGCTGTCGCGGCATACTGCCGATCAGACCCATCCACAAACCCAACGATGAAGCATAACCCACCTCCTCCCAGGGTCCCATCAACTTCATGTTATGGGGACCTAAATGACGAGTGAGCCGAATCGCTGTGGGAGCCGAATGTTGCACCGGTAGTACCAGTCGCCGGTGCAATGCTCCCGCGCATTTAGGTCCCCAACGATGAAGCAGTTAAGAGACGCCCTCAAACGACCTCAACTCAGGAAAATTTACCCAAACGTACCTCCAGCCCTCTTCATAACATCTTCACCCTTAGCCCTCTGGGTACGAGACACAGTTTTGGCAAGTTCAGCAGCCCTGATCATGGGCTTGGCTCCTCGAGCCAGCTGCTTAGCTTCGGAAGACCTGGCGAAGGCTTCATCAGCTGCTTTCGAAGCATTGGCCAGGGTCGCAGCCACGTCAGACCAGGCTTCTGCCGCTGCCACACCTGATGAGGCTAAGTTGCGGGTTCCAGCGAAAAGACTGGTGGAAAAATAGTTGAATAAATTTACTTAGCAAAAGCCCAATGTTTGTCATTTGTGGCAATCTGTGAGGGAGTCCTATGTCAAATAGTGTCGTTTTCCTTTGTGATGACAAATTTCGTTGCCCTTACATGGTTTAAGTGTTTTACCATCTCTATCTACCACATAAAGGAAATAAATGATTCAATTATAAATTCAAATTCAAAATAATTTATTTGCAAAATACACGTACTTAGTAATATGATAGACTGTACAGAGCAAGATACAGCGTATTTAACCATTTCTGGTGTGCAAACATTGTTACTTACAAAGTAATTAGCAAAATTATTTTACAAATTGACATAAATTATTTTCACGGGTCGTTTGCCGTGGGGTGCCAGAATAACACCCCTCTATCTCCTCCTATGGGAACACTCAAAAGTCTGACAGTAGCGACTTTTGTTAAAAAGGTTAAAAGCTACATATTGTGATCACCAACACTAATGCCGTCTGTTAAGGCGTTGCAACTATGGCAATTTTTTTTTTTATTTGATTGGTGGCTATGCAGGGCTTTAACAGCCCAGTATCACTGCGGCCTTTGCAGATCTATTGTGATCGGTAACTATGGCTAACCGCTACTAAAATGTTTGTCTGTATCGATATCTGTTACAATATAATAATTAGTACTTAGTACAATATAGGCACTCCCTGCCTCCCTCAGCAAGTACGACTACCGCGCTCGGTTACCTCTCAGTTACCGCTCAGTAGAAGTCGCGCGTCTCATCTCACTCAACAAGCATGATAAGCGTGTACGTACACGAGTTTCAGCTGTGAGCGAAGCAACGCGCTTTTTTCTATGAAGTGTCCGAGGTGTGCCTGTATGTCCAAATTTGGACGTCTAAAAACTCACTTTTTGTACTCCAAAGCCTTCTCTCCAAGTTTATTGACATGCTCTTCTGCAGCTTTAAGATATTTCTCCCTGTAAGACGGAGTGAGGTTATACAGGATGCCCTCCTTCTCTTCAGCTGCCACGGTGAGGGTCTGGAGACCAGCTGTCAGCTCTGGTAAGCCAACTGCCAGGGTTTGGGCTCGGAGTATAGCTTCGCGCGTGTCTTGGGTTAGGTTGTGTGATGATAGCGTTTTTATGTCCTGAAAGAGTGAATTAATGAATGAGCTTTTTATCCATACTTATATTTTAAATGCGAAAGGTACTATACCGAGTGTTTCTGACAAGGCGGTAATAAATCAAAGTAGGGCTTCTGCTCACCATAACTAACAACTTTCCCAAAGCAACATAGGTCGAAATCTCAAAAAAAATAACAGCTGCTCCATACATTGGTTCGATCAGCTGGTGGGGTCAATGTACGGGACAGCTGATTTTTGTTTTAAG
Organism: Euspilapteryx auroguttella; assembly: GCA_951802225.1. Classification (NCBI taxonomy): domain Eukaryota; kingdom Metazoa; phylum Arthropoda; class Insecta; order Lepidoptera; family Gracillariidae; genus Euspilapteryx; species Euspilapteryx auroguttella. The sequence goes on along the minus strand of OX637642.1, from coordinate 871,896 downwards.
ATTTTGACCCATGTTGCTTTGGGAAAGTTGTTAGTTATGGTGAGCAGAAGCCCTCCTTTGATTTATTACCGCCTTGTCAGAAACACCCGGTATATGTCTGTACTTGTCTGCCTGTTATGCTAACACGCCAAAACTACTAAACCGATTTAAATTAAATTTGGTACACAGAGAGTTAACAGCCTGAGAAAGAAAATAATCTACTTTCAATCCCAAAAGATCTTTTGGAATACGGGAACAGAAAAATGGGATATTTCTGTTTCAAGGGAAATTGTTATGCGAAGCTAAATAAGTTTTTTTTTGTTTATAGTGCTGTAAAATACCAAGAATCCTAGAATATTCAGCCTCTAAATCGAAATCGAAAGGTGGGGCTAGTATTTGGTAGGCTTATCGTTATCTATACCAATATTATAAAGAGGAAAGATTAGTTTGTTTGTTTGTTTGTAAAGAATAGGCTCCGGAAATACTGAACCGATTTCATAAATTCTTTCACTGGTAGGAAGCTACATTAACCCCGAGTGTCATAGGCTATATTAGATTTTCAAAAAAATTAGGGTCCTTACCTAAACTCAAATAATGTAACCCAAGGTGCAATATTTTTTCCGTTGTTTACATATTTTGACAGGTGGTTTGTTGTTGTTGTTTGTTTTTTATTCGGCCATTCTGGGCAGTCAAAAGAACATAGTCTATAGAGCCAAGTCTTTTGTATCTTATATTATATGGCGTAACGAAGTAAGCCGGGAAAGCTCGTAGTTTATAAAAACATACCTCAAGCACCAAAGTGCACTTCAGCCCGGCATCCCTCAGGGCCACAAGTCGGGGCCCGGTGCGCACGCGCAGGGCCCCCAGGACGTCGCCTGCGTCCCACGCCGCGTCCCCCAGACGAGACAAGTCCTCAGACTTGTTCTGTACACGCTCCACTGCGAGACGGAGGCCTGCCAGCCGGCTGAGAGCGTCTTCTATGCGATAGTTGTACTCTTGGATTGATGCTGATTGAAGGGTTGCCTGTCAAATTTATGATTGATTGTTTCTGACAAGTCGTTAATAAATCAAAGGAGCGAGCGATTCGGCTTATTACACCTAGCAACTTTCCCCAAATAACATGGGCATGAGTCGAAGCACAAAAAAAAACTGTTGCATATTATTTGTTCGATCAGCAGACAGGGTCAATGTGCAGGGCAGCTGATTTTTGCTGACCCTTGTTGCTTTAGGAAAAAAGTTATGTATGGTGAGCTGAATCTCTTCTTTCATTTAGTACCATTGTCAGAACCATCCTGTATAGACAGTGCGCGCCAGGTAAGCTGGTCTATCTGAACCACCTTGCATCATGAAATGTAGGATAGGTTTACTAGTAGAATCATTTGACAGAGGAGGGCTCGTTTGGGGGCGTCTCCAGGCGACTATTGTCGTAAGGCAAGGCAAACATTTGTTTGCCTGAGCCAATTGGTGGGCACCCTGAACTACCTCGCCTCTAGCAGTATAGGATACTTTACGAAATAAGGTATCAATATTAATTAGATTAGTCTAATTGGGTTTCAATAAGTGATATCTAGTATCCTGTATTGAATAAATCATTTTTTACTTTTTTTTTTTACTAAAAAAGCTAAATAATTAGTAAGCCAAATGTTCACTTACACAATCAAAAACATCATTGGCACCAGCAATATAGTCTATAACCCTGACATCTTTAATATGTCTTAGCAGATGTCTCGCCTCCTTCAACGCTCGATGGGCGCTCAAATGCCTTTCACCTCTCGCGAAATCATCTAAAACCGCAACTTGATCTGCTATCTTTCTCTTTTGCGCTAGTACTTCTTCTAAACCCGTAGTACCTTCTAGAGCGAGAGAGTACGATGCCTCGTCTTGCATTCTTTGTTTTTCTCTCAGATCGTCAGTTGTTTTTTGGAGCGCTTCGGTCGAATGTTCTAGATCTTCGAGTCTAGTCTCGAAGGTTCTAGAACGATCGTTGTATAAGCGGATTTGGTCTAGTTTTGAGCGTAGTTCGGTTGTGTTTTGGGTGTATTGGTTAAGGGCTACGAAGGGTTTTGGTATGCGGCTCAGTTCTGTGATGTCGACGCGTTTTTGGAGATCTAATGTGAGTTGTTCTATGGAGTCCAGTAGAGTTAGCGAGCAGTTGTCGCAGGCTGGAACGATGAGAAAATACTAAATAAGAAATAGAAAATAAGTAAAATAAGACAAATGTTTAACTTAAATTTCTACTAACTATGTAAAAATAATAGTGTTTCTAAAACACAAAAATTGTAGCGCCCATGAGGGTCCACAAATGTAGCCTAGCAAAATGTTTTAACCCTAGTGGCTAAGATTCGTCTAAGACTAGTGTAAAACTTGTATATGATGATTTGTGGAAACAATCAAGTATTTTTCACGCATACGTAAACAAGCAAGATTCAGCAACACTCGTACGCACACACACACACGGATGCACCGGAACCGTAAACAGTATAAAAAAGTGTGTTATCTCTGCCTCCAAGCACCTGTATATCCTGTACAGTATTGAGTATTGATTGAGTAAGTTTATGGTTAAAAAACTTTGTAAAATCAAGCTTTTATTGCGTTAGGTATTTTTTTGAGTTATTTTCAACAAGACCTTTCTTACGATAACTTCCAAAATGCGGTCGTGAATTCTATGCCGCATTTCGGCTGCTTAGTAAATGCTATGCTGAACTGATAATGAACATAATTTTCTAACTGTCTTATTCATAAAGATACAGTACTTACATTTTAAGTAGCTTTACTGGAGGTCTACTTCTCTGGTTTGTTGTATGGTAAATACGTCACATCCAGTCTAAATTTACATATGTCAAATAACTAAAATGCTATTTAATTTCTTATAAATAACAGGCTAAGACTATTTGTTTTTGAATATAATAATTAAAAAATGCTCTGGACCTACTATATAGTACTAAAAAGCGTATTAGTAATCTCACCCGCACATCCCTCATCAGTCATGATCCGGCGCGGGTCCTCGCAGCGGTCGCACTTGTCCCCCCGCGCCCCCTCGCGGCACACGCAGCGCCCCCCCGCGCAGTCCCCCCCGCGCGCTCCCCCCCGCGCGCACGAGCACGCCGCGCACGCGCCGGTACCGTCGCGGTAGTGATCTGGGGCGCAGGATGAGCATTGCGGACCTGTGTAGCCTGTGGAATACGAAAATACATTCAGAAAATGACTTATTCATATAAGAAACAAGTAATCTTTTACTAGTCGACCCGGCGAACTTCGTACCGCCTTATCTTTTACTATGCTGTCCATGTATTATACATATAAACCTTCCTTTTGAATAATACACTAACTATTAAAAAAAAACGCATCAAAATCCGATGTATAGTTTTAAAGATTAAAGCATAAGTACTTAGGGACAGACGCGGGAATCGACTTTGTTTTATACTATGTATTGATTGAAAGTCTCGTGAACTTTAAAGAGCCACACCCGGGGGCCAAGTTTCTTAACTAAAAACGAGTAACTCGTAATTGTCTTGTTAGCGTTGCCGCTTTAACAAAGGTAATTTCTGTTGCACGCTCAAAGAAAACAGCAATGGTTAACTAAGTCGCTAACAAGACAATTACGAGTCACTCGTTTTTAGTTAAGAAACTTGGCCTCCTGAGCCGCCAGCTAATCTTAACTATCTACCTATTTCTACGTCTTTCGGCTGAAATTATGATAATGATCTTCCTATTTACCTAGATGTATTAAAATAAATCCCTTTTTTATTGAATAAGTGAAATCAAAAATATAGAAAGCATCAAGAATTCAGAAATTTTATGTTATAAATGAATATTAACTCAGTTTTTATTAACAGTAGCATTTGCATCAAATTTTTTTTGTAATTACTAATTTCTCCATATTTTAAAAGTTATCAACTGACCAGATTTGCAAAGACATCTCACGACGTCCCCATCAAAAGCGCAGGCAGCAGCAAAGTTCCGGGTTCGTTCCGGGCAGGGGCAGGCCTGGCAGCCGCCCGGGGCCTCGGGGGCCCCTAAGTAGCCGGGGGCACACTCGTCGCAGCGTGGCCCTCCCGTGCCATCTGTGCAGTTCTGTTGAAAAGGATAGGTAATTTTTTTTTTTTTGAAGTATTTAATAAAAAAAATGTGTTATGTATGCATGACCGGTCTTGTGCGACCCTCATCCATTTTACTCCTGCAATTTTCACCAGGTTTTCAGACCGTCTTGTAGGGTGGCTGCCTATTCTGCTTCTTCCGGTGCGCTGTATCTACTCGAGAACTATTCAGTCCCAGCAACCATCTGTTCTTTGAGCTATGGTGCCCTGACCTTTATCACTTAAAGTTTATAATTAATAAACTTTACAGCGATGTTAGCGCCATTCGCGAAAATGATTAATATCTTCTAAACTAAGGCAAATATCAAAAATGTTGCACTGTATGACACTAGATAATGTAGCCTAGTATTTTTTAAGCACAGCAAAGTAGTCCTAAGTAAAAAGAATAAAAAAAAACATTGATTGTTGCCAAAAGTGGCCACTTTTAGTAACACTTTGTAGCTTTATTTGGTCTCCAACCTAAAAGCTGTACAGAAGTGCCCTTAAAATACTAGGCTACATTATCTAGTGTCATACAGTGCCACATTTTTGATATTTGCCTTAGTTTAGAAGATGTAATTTTTTTCGCGAATGGCGCTAGCATCGCTGTAAACTGGCTCTTAATTGGGCTACGTCGGTAAATTAAGTTCTTATGCGGATCTCAGCATTTCTGATTCGATCACGAAAGCAATTCAGGTAAAATCCAAGACTAGCTCTCTTTATTGTCTTTTTAGTGACTTTTTTGATTTGCATCACGTTTTTTTTTGCTTTTTTGTTAATATCAAACTATCTGTCGTTTCTCAAGTTAGTCCTATATATTTTTTTTTTTTTTAATAGTCTGTGGCTGTGTCCCACTGCTGGGCAAAGACCTCCCCCTCCCGTTTCCACGTTTCTCTCTCCTGTGCCACCTGAGTCCAATCGGATAAGTAGGAATCGATATCATCCCGCCATCTCCTTCTCGGCCGGCCACGCTTTCGTCTTCCATCAGTTGGCACCCACTCGGTTGCGATTTTCGCCCACCGGTCCGGGCCCATGCGGCAGACGTGACCAGCCCAGCTCCACTTAAGCTTAGCAATCGCAACACCAACGTCTGCAACTCCTGTTTTCGAGCGTAGTTCGGTGTTCCGGATGCGATCGGTTAATTTAACCCCTATTATGCTACGCTCCATGGCACGTTGGCAAATCTTGAGTCTGGATTTTTGATGTTCAGTCAAAGACCAGGTCTGAGCACCGTAGGTTAGGATGGGCAACATACACATATTGACGAGTTTGCGCTTCAGGGAAAGCGGAAGCTTTCCCTTCATGAGCTCCTTCATGGACCAGAAGCTCCTCCAGGCATTTTCGATCCGTCGATCTATTTCTTTATTTTGCCCGTTATTAAAGGAGACAATCTGGCCCAAATAAGTATACTCGTCAACATATTGCATCGTATGCCCATCCACCTCAATACTACGTTTCGTGCTGTTGGTCATAACCTGTGTCTTCGACCGATTCATCTTCAATCCAACCTCGAGACTTGCCACGCTCAGATCTTCTAACATTTGCTGCAGAATTGATGCTGTCGGGGCAAACAGGACAATGTCATCAGCGAAGCGCAGGTTTGTTAACCTTCTTCCGCCAACGTCAATGCCCTTATCTGTCCATGCGACTGCCAAACTCCTGAACACTTCTTCAAGTGTACAGGTAAAAAGCTTTGGGGAAAGGGGGTCTCCTTGCTTTACTCCACGTTCAATCTGGAAAGATGGACCAGGTAGGTGAAGTTTTATGTCTGCAGTGCTATGTTTATAGATGGCTTCAATTATATTAATGTAAGTGTGATCAATGTTTTGTTTACGGAGGGCTGCAAATATGGCGGAGTGATTTAGACTGTCAAATGCCTTCGAGTAGTCAACAAACCCTAGGTAAAGAGGCTTGTTGAACTCTGTACACTTTTCAATGACTTGGTTTACTACTTGAAGATGATCCGTTGTAGCAAAGCCTGGTCTGAATCCTGCCTGTTCGGGTGGTTGCTGTTCATTGAGCTGGTCTGCAATGCGGTTCTGTATAACTTTTATAAATACTTTGTAGACGTGGGATACAAGACTTATTGGGCGGTAATTGCCAATATCTGTCTTGTCTCCCTTCTTATGTAAAAGTATGATGTTGGCGTGGCAGAGTCCTTCCGGTAATTTTCCAGTGTACAGGATAGCATTACAGAGATTGGTAATGTGGGCCAAAAGTGCGGGTTCGCCTATTTTTAAAGCCTCCGTTGTAATACCATCCTCCCCGGGACTCTTACCATACTTATAGATTTTAAAGCTACGTGAACCTCGTAACCAGTGACAGGTGAGACAGTGCTTTCATCTGGAGGTATATATTTTTTGGTGGAGGGCTGTTTGGAATTGTCAGAATAAAGATTTCTATAAAAATTTGTGCAAATCTCGACAACCTTGTCTCTACTGCCTTGCTTGACGCCTTCGCTGTCGGAGAGTCTGGTTATCCAAGAATTACTTTTATTTATTCCTTGTTTGGCTACGCGGAGCGAAGTATTGGATAGTATGGCGTTTTGTACTAACTTTGTATTATAATCTCTAATATCTCTTCGAATACAGCGTTTGACTTTTTTGTCCAATATGTAGTAGTCTTTCGAACATTTAACAAGATTTTCCCTTTCTTCAATCAGTACTTTAGTTTCGGAACTCAGTTTGTTGTCGTGTCTTTTTTTTTTATTGGTTTAATTTTCTTACTTGCTATTTCTATCGATTTCTTAATGTGTTTGTATTGTATGTCTGTGTCTTTTGAATCAATTTGGAGTGGTTCAAAGTAATTTCTAAGTTCTAAGTTAAAGGCTGGTTTATTGTTAATTAGTGTGATTTTATCTATGTTCTTGATTTGCGAGGCAAAAAGGTTTTTTCTATATATTTTAAAATTAATGCATAATTTGATTCTAAGTGGTCTATGATCGGAGCTGAATTTAAATTGATTGATGATGGAAACGTCTTGAATAATTTCTTGATCTGAAGATAGTGCATAGTCTACTTCATTTTTTGTTTTACCATCAGGTGATAACCAGGTCCATCGACGATTTGTCTTTTTTGTGAAAAAGCTGTTGCTTACTTTGAGACCTTGGCCAAAAGCAAACTGAAGTAGGCGTGCTCCACGAGCATTTCGTATTCCAAGCCCGTGTGGTCCGAGTATTTCTCCACTATCATCGGTTTTCCGTAAGCCGACTTTCGCATTGAAGTCACCGAGGACAACGTTCCATGTTCCTCGGTGCTCATCGCAGACTCTATTAAGATGATCGTAGAAGTCCTCGACTTCATGGTCGCTGTGTGTGGTTGTTGGTGCATAAATTTGGATGAATGAAATAGTTTTATTATTTGTTAATTTGAATTTCAGAACAGCAATTCTGTCCGAGCATCCTACAAATTCAATAATATTATTTTTCCATTTCTTAGCCACCATAAACCCTACACCATATAGTCCACTGGTGACACCGAAATGGTAAAATATATTATTTTGTGTTTCAGTCGTCTCTTCACCTAGTCTCCTAACTTCAGCAAGGCCTACAATGTCCCAACTCACATCCAGGAGAGCGTTTTCAAGTTCCACGAGTCGCTCATCCTTCATCAAAGTGCGCACATTGTAGGTCATGACGTTAAGTTTATCGCAGTCCGTTTTGCTAGCCAGTTTTGTTTGACGGGATATCGATTCCGCCCGGGGATTCTTCGCACCCCAAGCTCCAGCGCCGCCCCGGCTACCGTCGTCACCGGGAGCCGCGCTGGAGACGCCGGGCACTAGGGGCCTTGGTAGTGAGTGTACTCTCATGAGGGGGGTTTGGACCGTGTACCCACCACGCTGGTCCAGTGCGTGTTGGTGGGGGTTCGCCATTGCCTCGTTAGTAGTTTAGCAGGGTATACCACGTGCAGGTGAGGTTGACTTGGGGCCCTAGGGTGTTGTTTGGGCCCCCTTATACCCCTAGTCCTATATGGGAAATAAAATTTCTTAAACCTTAACATTTATTAACGAGCTTCCCGGCTTACTTCGTTACGCCATAGAATATAAGATACTACAAAAGGCTTGGCTCTATAGACTTTGTTCTTTTGACTGCCCAGAATGGCCGAATAAAAAACAAACAACAATAACAAACCGCCTGTCAAAATATGTCAACAACGGAAAAAATATTGCACCTTGGGTTACATTATTTGAGTTTAGTTAAGGATCCCTAATTTTTTGAAAATCTAATATAGCCTATGACACTCGGGGTTAATGTAGCTTCCTACCAGTGAAAGAATTTTTCAAATCGGTTCAGTATTTCCGGAGCCTATTCGTTACAAACAAACAAACAAATCTTTCCTCTTTATAATATTGGTATTGATAACATACCAAACAGTCTCCCGTAACAGCATCACACTCCACCGCCCTCCCGTTGCACTCACAACGCCTCACTTCTTCCTCCAAACTGATCACAATCGTGCCCCCCCTGTTGGTAAAGTGTGGTGTGTGGGGGGGCATCCAGAAGCCGACAGCGGGGCGCTGGCAGGAGGGGGCTGTATAGCCGGGGGGGCACGCGCAGAGTTCGACGCCTAGAGCCGGCGCTGAACGGGAGGGGCCGGGGACTGCCGTGTCTAGGGACACGTTGAGAAGGCTGTGGAAAGATCAAAAGATCAAAATTGTCATTACTTACCTCAAAAATGATTTTAAACTTTTTAGAGAATTCCCTTAGTCGCCTTTTGAGACACCATGAGGATATGAGGTGGTTTTATTCTGTGCCACTACCACACTGTACTGTTGTTTGTTGTTGACCTCGAAATGAAGGGACTGGCATACCCAAAAACCCCAAAAACTACTGATTCCTAAAGAGGACTTACAGAGCATGTACTTTCTGAAGCATCCCTGGAGCCCTGGTTGTCCTGAGGAGTATCTTTTCCCCCTGCTGAAGAGTCGACCTGGAAACGAGGGCTTGGCCGCTGCATACCCAAAAAACTTCTCATTACTAAAAAAGACTTACAGAGCATGAACTTTCTGCAGCATCCCAGGTGCTCTGGTAGTGACCCTGAGGAGTATCCTCTCAACTTGCTGGAGAGCCACCATCAGAGCTGATCTGGAGACGAGGGCCTGGCCGCTGCGCCAGAGGGACTCGTGGAAGCGAACCATGTGTGTGCCGTTGTTTGGTGGTACTCTCTGAGGATAAATGTTTTTTGTAAATTTTAGAGAGAAGCTAGAGATTTACAAAATATAAAGCTCTTGAATATCCTTGAATCAATACAAATTGAATCGTGCTTAAGATTCAGAAATGCCATAGGTTAAAAGAGAAAGCCAATGTCAAGTCATGCCGAATGTCGTTTTCCGTACCGCCATCTAATGTAGACTAGGAAAATTAGTTCCAGAGAAAATATAAGGAGATAGAGGGACTTTTTTTGACTAAGGAGCCACGCTCAATGAAGCATTCCTTGCGCCATCCATTAGTTAGTAGCAAAACTTGCTTTGGAAACCAATAGATGGCTTTTTTTTTGTACCAGTGTTAAAATACTTAAGTTTTTTTTTGTAGTGTGTGTAACTAGAAAAACAAGAACAAACCTCATAATAATCCAATACAATATTCCCTCTCCCGTATATCCTGACAAGAGGGAATCTGGACTTAAAATCTGCAGGCAGTTCCTCCCCCCCTTCCTCTTCCACCTTGAACCTGAGAGCTCCACCGTATGATGTCACTCTGTCACCCAGGAACCGTTTGTCAAGGTCCATGTAGACTGGTACAGGTGGGCGTGGGATGGCAATGGTCGCGTCCTGGGCTTCCGTGTGAATCGCCAGCAGGGAGTCTTGGTCTACCTGGGGGTGAAAGATAAGAGAGACGTGGGGATTAGGTTATGGTTACTGGTTACTGAAGATCTTGTGGTTTAGTTGGGCTATAGTGCCCGTTTTTTCAGCATTTAACTTTGTTTGACTGCTAGATGTTTAGAAAATCATATTCCGTCGAGCGCAAAGGTAACCCCCTCTGCCTAACCCTCCGGGGAACAAAAGGCGTGAGATTATGTTATGTTATGTTATGCAAACTATACTTTACTGTCTTGAAGTTGAACTCGAATGTATATATATATCAATTTGGGCGAAGAACGTTAAGTGACATTTTGACACTTTGGAGTTCTACTCTGTAATCCGAACTCTTAGTCGATCAGTAGCCAAAAAGGGGTACAGTTATGTTTGTTACGTAGACTTGTATCACTATGGAAAGAGTAGACCTTTTCTTTTAGACTACGAATAGAAGAGTCACTATCACAGTAGCGTCACCCAGATAGGAGAGTGAGACAAGACGGGGAAAGGTGATTGGACATCTGATACGACACGACACCTTTATCAGAAACATGAAGGAAATAATGATGGAAAAAGAGAGAGGGGACAACCAACTAAAGGAAAGGATAGATGTCGTGTCGTATCAAGACCTTGAAGCAGCTGTCGGGGAAATGGTCAGAATCGAATGGGATCCACCGAAAACAGTTCATATCGCTCTTAAGTTTAAATAATAAGAAGGAGGGTCTTCAGTAGGAGGTACTTACCCCAGTCAACGTTCCTCCAGGCACGAGAGTGACATGTCTCGGCCGTGATGCACGTACTGCCGCACGCGCAAGGCCACTTTGGGAACAATGCGCACTGCGACCGAAACAGAAGCATTCCGTACACCCAGTAGGATTTGAGGCGGAGAGACCGAACGTGCCTTCTCGGCAGGTGGTGCATTTGTCGCCTGTTACGTTGTCCTGGTACATAAAACATTAGTATCAACTAATGTTAATGATTCAACATTTTAGGTACAGCAAAGAGAAACGGGCCAATGCCTCCCCATGATTCTCCATTGGAAATTCAATTTTATACTATACTTATTACCTGCGTTAGAAATTTCGTTGGATGAAGAATTTTGGTTGGTGCGATATCGATGTTTTTGTCCCGGTCTGGATTTAAAGTTCATCTTAGTACGTGTCTCGGGCACCAAGATACAGACTCTTCCTAGTTAGGGGCTTTGAGTGCAATACTTTGTTATGAAAATTTAAAGGTTACTTCAAGACATAATTTAATACCTACCCTCTTGACAGACAACGCAGACTAAAGTGACCACACTTCCACTTAAAACTTTTAAAGAGTTGGTATACTATAGTTCTCTTCCTTTCTAAACACTGCTGTCTGAGAACTAACCTTACACCGACACCGTCCTTCATGGTCACAAGGACAGTTCCCGCCCTCGTCACAGCCGTGAGACCCTGGGACGTGACACGAGCACGGTTTGCAACGAGGGCCGAAATGACCTCACTACTAACTACTAAAACATTTTTTATAGTAAACTATGGTTCTCTACCTAACTTACCGGGATGCCATGGCGACGTCTCTGGCTATAGTTTCAAATCAATTGGTATTGAAATGTATGGCAGTTTGTTAACTCACTTGGCGACGGTTCGGAAACGTCGCCAATTTATTAGGGATACGTAGCCAGCAACCTACCATGGCATCCCGGTGAGTTAACGGTCTTCGGTCAAAACACCGCAGTCAGAAAATTTACCTTACACCGACACCGTCCTTCCTGGTCACAAGGGCAGTTCCCGCCCTCGTCACAGCCGTGAGACCCTGGGACGTGACACGAGCACGGTTTGCAACGAGGGCCGAAATGACCCACCGAGCACGAGTCACACGCGCGACCCGACCAGCCCAGTCGGCACTGGCATTGACCTGATTGAGGGTCGCAGGTTCCTGGGATACATATATTTATATTTCAGTTTCTAATAGAGAGAATCGAGAATCGAACCCTAAAGGCTCTACCACACAAGAAGTTAATCCTAGTTTAAATCAGTACACTAGGTTTAAATCGCAGATTCATCATACAAAATTGTTTAGGTAGACCTGTCTAACTTTTTTTTTTGTGGTAAGGGGGTAAAGCATTACCTACTTATAGAAGTGATAGACGTCCACTCTACTAATAGACAAGGGTCTCCCACAGAGTTTATTATATTGACAAACATTGTTAAGATAACAAGATTTAAGTTTAGTTTTTTTCCGCAGACACATCCAAATATGGGTTAATTGCACAATTTTGTTTATTTTGTTCCATGTTTGATTTTGAATTTGGAGTTGGCTGCAATCGCCAAGTTTGGCAGGCGATTGCAGTGTGGATCTTTAAGCTTACCATCCTTAGCCCCCGGACCGCATCGGCACCGGCTGCAGTGCGGGGCGACCCCGTAGTGCCCCGGCGCGCAGTGCTGGCAATGAGCCCCTCTTGTTTTGGGGGGGCAACCGCACCGCCCCGTCACTGGGTCGCAGACTTTGCCCTCCCCACAGTGGGGGCAAGCTGTGAAGTAGGGTTAGTAAATTAATAATTACTTAATAGGTTAGCTAGTCTAAGATATAAGGTGTTGGATTTCAATAAATAAATTTGCGTCTTTAAATTTTTTTTTAATTATAAATTGCGATTCGCTAGTAAAGTTACACTGAAACTTTACTGCGGTCAGTTACTTAGGACTTAATGATAGCAAATCCACATTGTAGGAATCTTGTATTTCTTTTTGTGAGGAGATACAATATAATATAATATAATTATTCTTGGTTTGTGCAAAGTGGAACTGACCAATTTCCCGAATGTGTCTTGGAAATTTTATCATTGAGAACTAGGTGGCGCAACCAGACAGACACCGATGAGTAACTCTCTTACGAGCTGTCTACATTTTGTTGGTAGCGGCGACTGATTGCCCCAGGTCTCCCTGTAGTCTGTGGAATCCCATATAGCCCGAATTCCTTAATTTATAAACTTACCCAAGCACCCATGGGCCCCAAACCCGTAGTACCCCGGCAGGCACTGGTCGCAATGCGCACCAGTGACCCCCTGTGCGCACGCGCACGCGCCCGTGTCGGGGTCGCAAGCCGCCGCCCCCGCCCCGCACAAGCACCGCCGACACCCGCCTTGGCTTAGACCCCAGTAGCCTTCCTGGGGAAAAAATCATTTTGCAATTATGAGAGTAAGCCTCCCCATTCTTGGCCCTCCATTGAGTACTTTAAAAGGAGATTGACCATTTTTGTATGGACGCTGGACCAAGGCTGCCCAGCATTGAATCATAGTGCATAATGTTCATTAGACTAACAGTAGTCTGTAACCTAAAGCGCTTAAGAATCTATCCAAGGAATATTGAAAAATAATCTATTTTACATTGACGAAAAATCCTAACCAACAGCTTATTTTAAAAATAAAAGACGGTGTATCATTTAAAATATCAACATTTATTTAAGGATAAACATTTTAAAATACCTAAAATAGTGAAATGGGCTTGGGTTCACCCATAAGGGGATGGTACAAAAGATCCCAAGTGGGCAAAGTGCCGTCGACCTACAATTGGTGCGACCCCCCCCCCCACAAACGAAGACAAGACAGATAGTTAAGTAGGTATTGCTTCGAACGAGACTAGTGAGGTCGGAACCGGACTCGGGAGGTAGAATAGGTAAGATAATAATAATATTATTTAACATAAACGATAAAAAACTATATATCAAATGTAAGATCACCAAAAAAATAAGTTTTAAGGTACTACGTATATATTATAAATCCGTGGTTTTAATTTTTATTTTTTATTTTTCATATATATATCTCTTCATGTGAAGAAGAAAAAAAATATTCACATGCGTGGGCAGCATTTGGTCCAGAATGGTCAATCTCCTTTAGAGGCTAAATAATACAGGGTGTCCTAAAAGGTAACGTAGCTAAAAGGGGGTTATAAGGGTGATATAAGGGTCACCAGAAAAAAAAAACAATTTTCACTTAGTTTTTTTTAAATGCCATTTTTTTTTAATAACCAGAGGGGATTTCTTATTTTTATTTTTTGGTGACCCTTGTGATCACCCCTACCACCCCCCTTCCTAGCTACTTCTTAAAAATAATATAGGAATGTAGGTACCTATAGGTTTTAATTCTGTAACATGCCATGAATCCATAAATTCAGTCAGCCTCTAATTTAAATGGGCCATGCCAATGCGGGCCAAGAATAGAGAAATAATAGGCGGGCGGAAAAACCCTTTGTCTGTGAGACATCCATCTGATGGAATAAGATGGCGGATGCAATTTTTCCGCATCTGTGAGACATCCACCTGGTGGACAAAATGGCCGCCGTTAAAAATGTAATGTTTTGGTCTGTGATTCTCTATGAAATACCAGTCTAGCATTCCATGTTGACTTCCATGTGACGCATATGTCCATGGAACCTTTGGATGATTGATTGAAACTGATTGACATAATTTTTTTATACTAATTTTGGACATAAAACATTAAAAACACCCGTCTGTGACGGCATCCACCTGGTGGATCTCACAGACCAAGATTTTCGAAAAACAAGATGGCGGCAAAACTCCACAGTATGTCACAGCGGATGGGATAATGGAGCGGGATAACTTGCTCATTTATGAAACCTTGGTTCATCATCATCATCTCGTCCCAAAGACGTCCACTTGTAGACATAGGCCATCCTCAAATTCTCAAATTTGTTCGAAAGTTATTTACGTATGTAGTAATCGAAACGCACGACAGGCGGGTTGGCGATCGCAACTCTTTAAATTTTTTAACTAAATAAGCTAGTGCCCATCCATCGAGTGTTCAGGGGTACCTACTATTATGGCCGCATTTGCACTATTACTTTTCATCCTCTGGAGTGTCAAAGTCAATACAAAAAAACGTATTGAGGTCGAAAATATTGCAAAAGCGGCCGTAATAGGGGGTCAATTATGAATTTTCCAATAAATTTATTATTATTATTATTATTATTAATTAGTCGCCTTTTACGACACTCCCGCTACCACCATACGCATGCGCACCCCGTTGAACTTTGAATTGCAATAAAACTGCTAAAAGACTACTATATTTTTTTTGCAAAGCACTTTATGATGAAAAGGCTGTTTTAAGAGGTACTATTAAAAAGGCTAAAGGAATTAGTTCAAATGCCAAAACTCTCACTTCCGTGTTGAGAAGGTTACTCAAATATCATCTTTTTTTTAGTATCTACCATTTTGCGGTCAGTTTCATAATGTTACTAGTCGACCCGGCGAACTTTGTAACGCCTAATCTATTAATATTTTGTGCATGTATTATACTCGCAAACCTTCCTCTGGAATCAATCAATCTATTTAAGGTGGTAACTCTCGCTATGGCGCGAAATTCAAATTTTTTCGTGTTTTTTATTTATTCTGGCGAAAGTATACATATTTTTAAAAGTTTAAATGTATTCGCGTATGTAAAAAACCATTTCCCACATTGTAATACAACGTTTTTAGAAGACAGACCTACTGATTTTGTGCTTAAGGACATAAAGGCCAAAAATCAAGTTAGGTCCTTAGACACAAAATTAGTAGGTCTGTCTTCGAAAAACGTTGTATTACAATGTGGGAAATGGTTTTTTACATACGCGAATTCATTAAAACTTCATTAAAAATGAATAATTTCGCCAGAATAATTAAAAAACAAGAAAAAGTTTGAATTTCGCGCCATACCGTGACTTACCGCCTTAAAAAAAACGCATCAAAATCCGTTGCGTAATTTTAAAGATTTAAGCATACATAGAGACATAGACAGACGCAGAAAATGACTTTATTTTATACTTCGTATTAATGTTTTTTCTGTTAGCTAGTTTGTGTTTATTGCAAGAACAAAAATGTTTTTTTATGTTAGATCGAAAGCAACTTCAGCGCAAATCTGGGGAGGCGAGGCGATGACACTTATTTAAACTAGTCCTTAAATACAAAGGGTCAAGGATTGAGGAGCAATCATGTGCCGTTTATTTTATATATAAACTAACCCGGCGAACTACCGCCTATACTTTTAGTATTTTGTGCATTAATATCATACTTATAAACCATCCTCTTAAATCACTCTATCCATTTAAAAAAACCGCATCAAAATCCGTTGAGTAGTTTTAAAGATTTAAGCATACATACATAGGGACAGAAGCGGGAAGCGACTTTATTTTTTACTATGTATTGATATAGTAAAGTAGCATCATTATTTTTTAATGGAAATACCGTTTTTAAACCTGCGCTTTCGAATAAAATTTTAACACTAGAGCCTCTATCCTCTGGGCATCTACGCTGCGCTTTACCTCATTCTTAAAACTTCTTCGAAAAGTAAGTGAACTGTCGACCCATCCCGAAACCAACCTCGCAAGTGTCGCACGCCCTGCCGGTCACGTGTGTCTTGCAGCGGCACTGCCCCGTCCTTATATCACACGAGTTGCCCTCTGCACCCAAAGATGAACAGTTGCAGCCTGTAACAATGAAATTAGTTTTTAATTAAACGTTAAATTGGTAGTGCAGAGGCGGCATTGATAACTACCACCCTATCTCCTCCAAAAGGTGAAAAGTAAAAGGAAAGTAAAAAATGATTTTATCAATCTATACCAATATTCTATGGCGTAACGAAGTTAGCCGGGAAAGCTCGTATCGGATACAAGATATTGTTTATTGAAATTCAATTAGACTAATCTAATTAATATTGATACCTTATTTCGTAAAGTATCCTATACTGATAGAGGCGAGGTAGTTCAGGGTGCCCACCAAGCGGCTCAGGCAAACAAATGTTTGGCTTGCCTTACGACAATGGACGCCCGGAGACGCCCCAAAACGAGCCCTCCTCTGTCAAATGATTCTACTCTGTTTCGCAATGATTTTACAGCGTAGAGAAGAAAGGGGTAACAAACTCTACTGATGATGAAAGTGTTTTAGATTACCTATTTGTTTTTTGTGCAAGAAATAGCAATAAATCTGTAAGTTTGTAGGTATTTGTGCCCTATTAAAGCGCATGGAGCCTAACAAATTAGCCTAGAACTTGGCAATAAAACTTGCAGAGTTATGCGCTCGCCATTAGATTGTGAAGGCTACTCAGGTTTACTAAGTGGCTTCAATGGGAGTGACCTGACACTAGGTACGCCACTATTTTAAATAATAAATTGTATTATAGGTATACTAGTCGACCCGGAAAACTTTGTTCCTCCTAACCCATAACTATTTTTTACATGTTTTATACTTATAAACCTTCCTCTTGAATCACTCAATCAATAAAAAAAAAACCCATAAAAATCCGTTGCGTAGGTTTAAAGATTTTTGCTTACATAGGGACAGACGCGGAAAGCGACTCTATTTTATACTATGTATTGATGATGCAGCTCGGATGGCTGTGATATCACAGATTGAGAAAGTAAGAAGATTCCGATTTACGGGCGACTTAAATCAAAATAAAATATATATTTTTTAACGTTAAAACCTATGTACCCTACTTTGTAAGTTACTACTGTCTGCAACCTCACGATAAAAAAAAATACTACATAAAAAAAGAAAATAAATTTGAAATACAAAAAAAACATTTTGTGGCGCTTGTGATCGCAAAACCAGCTTCTAAATCGCTTAAAGAGGATAATGGGCTTGCAGCTTTACGCAAATATCTGGAGGGTAAGCACAGGGCAGGATCTAAGCTAGATATATATACTAAAACATAAAGTATAGCTACTAAGTATAGTAACTACCTACATAAAGTTAGCGACAACATTTTGCCTTGCACATAATCCAGTATTAAGAGCCAGTTTACAGCGATGCTAGCGCCATTCGCGAAAAAAATAATATCTAAACTAAGGCAAATATCAAAATTGTGGCACTGTATGACACTAGATAATGTAGCCTAGTATTTTTTGAGCACAGCAAAGTAGTCCTGAGTAACAAGAATAAAAAAAAACATAGATTGTTGCCAAAAGTGGCCACTTTTAGTACCACTTTTTACCACTCCAGACCGTCGAGAGTGGCGGCGATTTGTTAAGTTAAGCCCCTTCGACCTACAGGTTCTGTTATATCGAACCATTAGGAACCCATTATAACTTTACTACTTAATGCAGTTTCAACAAAATTTTCAGGAAACGAAAACTCAAATCGGTTGAATGCAATATCATCACGTACTGAAGGGATTACTATAATTTCAACAAAGCACAGTATAAGTTTAACAAAGTGTAATTTTACACCGTTCAGCCATTGTTTAGGCAAAACACCTGCATTTTGTTTTATTTATTTTATAATATTACTTATAATATGGTGCCCTTTTGTTATGGCAACTAAATTATTGTTCGCAAAGATAGTAGGAAGGCTGAGAGTCTGAGAGGCTCTTAGGCTGAGATTCACAGTTAGTGATTGGAGGCTACTCAGTTGAGTATGATACTCGGACAATCAGTTCCCGAGTACTTTTCCCGGCTCGACCAGTCTTATACTCTTATACACTCCGTCGAGCATATGTTTTATTGTCACGAAGTCTGAACTCGACTATGTATAATATGTCGTAGTAAGATTCGATAATTAGGTTTTTTGCAAAAAAAACCTAGGGATTTTGCGAAAACACGGATAATTTGATATAAGCATTACTTTTTTTTCAATCATCCTGACATAAAGCATCTAGCCAATCAAAGTTAAGGCAGGTTTCAGATTTTTGAATTATACTTGGTTTTTTTTGCAAAAAACTGCTTTATGTCAGGATGATTAAAAAAAAATTAATGCTTATGTCAAATTATCCGGGTTTTCGCAAAATCCCTAGTTTTTTTTGCAAAAAAAACCTCATTATCAAATCTTTCTACGACATATATAAATTTGGTGCGGAGAACGATTTAAAGTTTCATTATGACACTGTTCGAGATCGATCTCCGACACGACTTTGAATGAGAGCCTAAGATTTAAAGACCAGTTTAAGTTTTAATCCTTGCTGGATCTTTGCCTCGCTTTGCCAGATGTTCGCTTTTATTGCGGTCTGCTTCTTGAATCAGAGAGTCCGGATCCTCATCCGCAAAAAATAAATACTATGTAAGTAAGTAATATCAATATATATAAAACTCTTCCGTTACTGACTGACTGACTGACAGACAACGCAGAGCCCAAAACTACTGGGCGTAGAAAGCTGAAAATTGGCACGTGGGTTCCTTGGGGAGTGTAGGTGAGCACTAAGAAGGGATTTCCAGAAATTCACACGGGAACGAGAAAAACGGGATTTTTGTGTTTATGAGAAATCTGCGCGGGAAAAAACGCGGGGCAGCCTCTAGTAGAAATACTAAAACAAAGTCATAAAAAAGCTTTTACACATCATAAAGTAAACTTGAGTGGGCATCACTTAGCCAAACTCTTTATTTCCATAGAAAGAACATAAAATTATCATTAAACAAATTCGACATGCCGTTAGAAGCGTGTATAATGTCATGCAGTGGAATAATTGATGACACTCTGCCATTTATTGGCGAATGAAATAAAATAATATCAATTTAACGCGAAATAGTAAGAGTTTACTTAGCTTCCGGTTTTATTTTTAACTAGAGGCTGCCCAGCGGTTTTACCCGCGCAGATTTCTCTAAACACAATAATCCCGTTTTCTCCCGTTCCCATGGGAATTTAAGGAAATTATTCCTTAGTGCTCCCTTACACTCTCGAAGGAACCCACGTGCAAAATTTCAGCCCGCTCCGCTCAGTAGTTTCGGCTCTGCGTTGTCTGTCAGTCAGTCAGTCAGTAACGGAAGAGTTTTATATATATTGATTTTATCGCATTTACCTATTTAACGTGGGTAAAGTCCTTTCTAGCGTTTTTTTGGTCGGAATTTTATTTTTTTACCTAAAATGTAGCCTTATGTCTGGAGATATACCAAAATGTGATATTATCTTTCGTGTATTCTATATTGAATAAAATATTCTTTGGTTTGATTTAATTTGTACTTTAAATTTCAAAAGCAGCATATATCTACCTAAACGCTGAAAAGAGAACAACTAATTGAAAGCTGCGAGAGTAAATTGGATGAAGCTCAAAACCGGTCGTTGTGGCGATTTATGGGGGAGGCCTATGTTCAGCAGTGGACTTACGGCTGAAATTATCATGATAATACCTACTTAAACTTTTGTTGTAAATGGTACGTATTAAGGTTGAAGTGGTATCTATTATTTCTGACGCCATTATTGTTACAAATGACCTACGTTTCAAGATTTATTAAAATACTAGAGGCTGCCCCGCGGTATTACCTGCGCAGATTTCTCATAAACACAAAAATCCCGTTTTTTTCCGTTCCCGTGGGAATTTCGGGAAATCCTTTCTTAGTGCTCACCTGCACTCCCTAAGGAACCTACATGCAAAATTTCAGCCCGCTACGCCTAGTAGTTTCGGCTCTGCGTTGTTTGTCTGTCAGTCAGTCAGTCAGTCAGTCAGTCAGTCAGTCAGTCAGTCAGTCACTCAGTCAGTCAGTCAGTCAGTAACGGAAGAGTTTTATATATATGATATAAAGGTTTTAGCCGCCTCCGTAGCTCAGTGGCGTAGCGCGTCGCGCCTTTGATTAGGGCACGGAAGGTTGTGGGTTCGATCCCTGCAGAAAACACCACATATTTATTTCTCACAAAAATCACGTTGTGGTTGTTTTCTGTTGGATAGGACATTGCAGGCTTGAATCACCTGATTGTCCGAAAAGTAAGATGATTCCGTGCTTCGGAAGGCACGTTAAGCCGTTGGTCCCGGCCGCAGTAGTGGTCGTTATAACCGCGGCGACAAGCTGGCCCCTTGTCACCTTGGAAATAAAGCATAAACTCGGCTAAACGTGGGTCTGGCTCTTGAGCTGGTACCTCTGCCTAACCCTTCGGGGAATAAAAGGCGTGAGATTATGTTATGTTATGTTATAAAGGTTTTGTGAATTACTGGACCTAACACAGGGAGCGCACAAAGAGATCAGAGACTATTTTCGTTTTGCATTCAGTGCAAACATAACCTGGTTTGAGCTTGTACACTGATAATGAGTCGACCTGAGGGCGCTAGAATGTGTTAATTGTAGACAACGGGTGCAAAGGCCTTTAGCTCACAGTAGTTGTACTAAGAGAGAAAGGTAATAGGGCTTATTATACTAATCAGTTAATATTTCATGCTGATTAAAAATCTGCAAGAGCTATAGAAAGTTTGGAAGTTATATTTTTTTACTATTCTACACTTAAATAGATTACTAGTTGACCCGGCGAACTTCGTACCGCCTGACCTTACTATATTGTGCATTATATTACTTATAAACCTTCCTCTTGAATCTATAAAAAAAACTCATCAAAATCCGTAGCATAATTTTAAAGATTTAAGCATACATAGGGACATAGGGACGCGGGAAGCGACTTCATTTTATAATATGTACAAGTCGACCCGGCGAACTTCGTATCGCCTAACCTTTTACAATTGTGTGCATGTATTATACTTATAAACCTTCCTCTTAAATCACACTATCTAATGTTAAAAACCGTATTTAAATCTGTTGCGTAGTTTTAAAGATATAAGCATACATAGGGACAGACGCGAAAAACGGCTTTATTTTACACTATGTATTGATATTGATGATATTGATGTATTGTTTGATAAAGAGGAAATATTTTATTCTTGTTTGTTGTAGGCTCTAGAAAATTTCTTTCACCATACAAATTCTACATTAACCCTGATGAACATAATAAGCTTTACACTATTAAAAAAAAAACAGAAAGTCAAGAACATGCATTAAAAACCACCTTATTATTATCAAATACAAATAAAATTGCAACCTACATAAAATAAAAGTAACCCTGTACTGTAAAGATTAAAAAGCAATTTCTCTCCAATCAGTTATACAGATCTAAAGCAGTAATCTCATAAAATAATTTATTGAAGGAAGTCCTAGCACATAATCAGCAAACGCTGTCGCATTACAAGCTCCTATATCTTAACGTCTGGATTGTAGGAAGGCCTTCAACACAGTATCTCATCCTGGGGGCCAAGTTTCTTAACTAAAAACGAGTGACTCGTAATTGTCTTGTTAGCGATTTCGTTAACCATTGCCGCTTTAACTAAGGTAATTTATGTTGCACGCTCAAAGAAAACAGCAATGGTTAACTAAGTCTCTAACAAGACAATTACGAGTCACTCGTTTTTAGTTAAGAAACTTGGCCCCCTGGTTTAATGTAAGATAAGAGGGCCCCGCAGGCTGCCTTGCCCTACGCCGCATGCCTGCCTATTCAATATTATTTACTTCAGATTAGATATTATTCTGTATTGCTATCGAGTGTTCGGATTTTTGAATTTAGTTATTTTGTTTGTAAAATTAATTGAAATAATCTTTTTTGTTTCTTTTCTCTTACGTGTAGCGGGAATGTGTACAAAATCTTAAATACTGTAACTTCAATGTTTCGGATTATTTAGACTTAGCGATACTAAAGTGTTCCTTATTTGACATTAAAAAAGGAAATCTGTCCATCATCATTCCTATGATTTTATAACACGCTACTGATAACCACAAACGGGCCCTTGAATGCCTTCACAAGGTGTTTCGAAAAAAATATAAGTCGCAGCAAATTTAACCCTATTAGTTCGTGTTAAGGTTTATTAACGGGAAAAAAGTTTATGCTGTTATGTATTTTACGATCCATAAACACGAAATAAAAAAGCTCTTTGATTTCTTTTTAAATCGATACTTTAACTTTAAGATACCGGGTCATATCAAAGAATCCATAAATTATGAAATAATTTTATATTTTCCACCGTTAGGTACTCATTTTTTTTTTTTAAATATGTTATACTAGTCGACGTGGCTAACTTCGTACAACTGAATCACTCTATCTATTGAACAAACCGCATTAAAATCTGTTGTTTTATTTTTAAAGGTTTAAGCATATACAATAGCGACAGCCATGGGAAGAGACTTTGTTTTATACCTAATATGCATTGATTGTACCATTTAAAGATCCCCTCTAAGGAAGAATCTATATCTAGAGGGGGAAGAATTTTAAAAACGTAATAAAATTTGAAAATGCTTCGTCATTTCATAAAGTGAAACATTTGTTTTGAACATACAGAAAGAACATAAAGAAAAAATAAAATTTTAATATGTTAATTTGAGTCATATACCATTCATTTATGTATCATTAGATCTTGCTCTACATCGGTCCGTCCAAGAAATAAGCGTGAAACGTATCGTGTAATTAGCATTCGATATCATAGGATATCATAGTCACCGCCGCCGCCGCCCCAGTCATCGGTGTCTTTTGAAATTTGCTTATGCAATTATGATTTGTTGTACAAAGATCTATTTTAGGTAGAGCTGCGCATTGATTATAAAATCTTATATTTTAATGAGTAAAATAGAAAGTAGTACACTAAAACGGCCAGCTAGATATATATATTTTTTTATTTGATTGGTGGCTATGCAGGGCTTTAACAGCCCAGTATCACTGCGACCTTTGCAGATCTATTGTGATCGCCACTATTATATTTTATAGTTCAGCATCAAGGCCTGTATAGCCTGTTTCAGGAACAACAGTATGTCCTTGAAACTGAGAGATTTTATCTCATCTGGCTGTAACAGCTAGATATATACTACTCTGTCAAGATAATACCGGGAAAAGATCACAATAGTTTTTATTCAAATTTATTTTATGATCTTCAAAGTCATGGATTATCATATCATGGTCCTTCAGAAACGATACAACAATCATCAAAACTATAATGTTGATGATTATGAAAACGACAAAGACGCATGGAAGTAGTCTAGCTCTGCACGATATTTTCATTATTTCATGTATGTACTTTAAATCTTATTAATTTATGTGCTTTGTATTGTAAATTAAATTGTAATGTCACATAAGAACAAAAAAAAAAAAAAGAGAGATAAATTGTAAAGTAGAGTTTGTTACCCCTTTCTTCTCTACGCTGTAAAATCATTGCGAAAGGGAGTAGAATCATTTGACAGAGGAGGGCTCGTTTGGGGGCGTCTCCAGGCGACCATTGTCGTAAGGCAAGGCAAACATTTGTTTGCCTGAGCCAATTAGTGGGCACCCTGAACTACCTCGCCTCTATAAGTATAGGATACTTTATAAATAAGGTATCAATATTAATTAGATTAGTCTAATTGACTTTCAATAAGCGATATCTTGTATCCTGTATTGAATAAATCATTTTTTACTTTACTTTACTTTACTATTTTTGAACGCGTTTTCCGGAATTTAGTTCAGTTTTCACTTTGAATTGTCCTTAGTATGTCTTCTATAGACGAAAACGGGTGCTACGAAGTGGTAATCTGAGTCTAGGAAAATATGAGAACATAAATGAAATAAGACAAATGGTTAACTTAAATTTCTATTATATAAAAATTATAGTGTTTCTAAAACACTAAAATGGGCTTCTTCCCCATTCGCCTGAAATTAATCGCCCGAAATATTAAATTTACCCATTCGCCCGAATTTTATGTAGCGCACAATGTAGCAAAATGTTTAACCCTAGTGGCTAAGATTCGTCTAAGACTAGTGTAAAACTTGTTTATGGTAATTTGTGGAAACAATAAAGTATTGAGTATGTTATTATCATTATCTTATCCGAAAGTCATGTTATACCTGCATTTTACAATTTCTATTAAAAGTTGGCTAAACTAAGTTTAAACATGTATCAGTAAATGATTGATCCACGATAGTATCACAAGCTAAGAGGATGTACAGTCACGGACTAGGAGGCCGTAACAGATTTGTCTATGGTTTCGTCAGCCTTAGACTGTATTACCAAAGAACAGGAGCTATTTTCCAATACAGAAAAACCGGAAATGTTACGCCGATCGTGTCCGCCACTGTACTGTTCAATTAGCTGGCTCAGACTGCGATAGACAAAGTGGCCGCGCCGGTCCATATCGACTAACAAGGAAGTTTGTATCGGAAAACGCTAATGCTTATAATCTTATTTTATGAGATATTAAGAAGTAGCTTGTGGGAAGTAGGAAGGAATAAGAATTGATAATATTATTATCGAAAAGTATGGTTGGCAACTCGCTCTTCTGCGGATCACATAATTTCTGATTCGATCAAGAAGGGTAATATTGAGCATAGCTTTTCCCATTTGCCATTTGATAGACTTTCTTTATTTCTGACTGCTCCGTAACTCAGTTGGCAGTGATGTGGACTGAGTAAACGTGGGCACCTATGTGTTCGATTTCCGGCGGGGCGAGCATTGGTATGATGAATATCGATGTTTGTTTCCGGTCTGGGTGTAATGTTCGTCTCTGTGTACGTTTCGGGTAGCCTAGATACAGGTTCTTTCTAGTTAGGGGCTCTGAGTGTGATGTGTTATTTTTTTAATCATTATTTCTCTTTTGTCTATAGTTAAATCTTGGCTATCATTCACAGACAAGTCGGAGTTTGAACTTGACCTCCTTACTGTCATTTATAATCTCGTTCTCCGCTCAAAATTGATATCAAATAAAATCAAATAATTCTTTATTCAATATACTATATTGAATATAGATTATATTGAATATAGGATACAAGATATCACTTATTGAAAGTCAATAAGACTACATCTAATCAAATCGCTATTGATACCTTATTTGGTAAAGTATCCTATACTGTGAGAGGCAATATAGATATAAGTACACAGCTAAGTTCTGAATTCAAAACAGTGAGCATACGCTCGACGGTGTAAGTATGGTACGACTCGTGCTAGGATATTTAGTATTCGAGTACGGCTTGTTCGAGTTCAAACTTGAGGTCCCGTAAGTCATCACTAGCAACACACGGTGATCGTTGACGTAGAACTATGTGCCCTACCCTATTGCACTTTTTTTTAATCTCTTTATCTCCACATATTTAAATGTGATGCAAGATAGAAAATAAATCCCAACGCATCTTCAAGTCCAATCCAAGCCAATCTTACCTCTGACATTTGAAGAACATATCTCAACTGACGCAAGCGTACCAACAATGCTGCTCATTCATACGAATCATGCGCAAGAGTGGATATCTAGCAACGGTATGCGAGCGATATGATCTCCTGGTACGTGATTCACGCACGCACGACTTGAGGTTGAAGGTTTTAGGCATAGTAGCAGTCTAGGACGGCGTAACAGATTTGTCTATGGTCTCGTGCGCCCTAAACTGTATTACTAAATAACCAGAGCTATTTTGCGATACAGAAAAACCGGAAGTGTTACGCCGTCCTAGACCGTCACTGTACATTTTAACGTAAAAGACTTATTATTTGCTGACTTTTAAAGATTCAGACAGACAGAGAAAGGGACTTTGTTTTATTGAAGCGTCTTGTACAGTGGCGGACTAGGAGGCCGTAAAAGATTTGTCTATGGTTTCGTCAGCCCTAGACTGTATTACCAAAGAAAGAGCTATTTTGCAATACAGAAAAACCGGAGGTGTTACGCCAACCGTGTCCGCCACTGTACTAAAATCCATTAGATTTTGGAGCTACATCTCGAGTATTGCATGAAACGGTGACAGCGCACGCGAAGTTTTACACATAATTTTATTGAGCAAGTTGATTGTGATATTTAGTAGCTTAATTTTTTACTTTTTATTTCTTTCGGGATGTTAGGGATGTTTTTTTAAATATTAAAAAAGTTAAGTTAACTGAGTTAAGTATTAATAATATGACTTAACTCGTAAAAATGTAAAAAAATATAATTTTAACCTAAAAACTTATACTGCTGGACATAAACTTTCTGTACAGTATCGAATTTCCTGTCTTGTGTGATCCTCGGGAGGAGGCTTATTTGGGACAAAATGCTATTAATAAAGCCCTACTTAGCTTAATTTTACTTTTTTTTTTCATTCTATTTTTTATGATTAATGATTGGCTAGAAAATAGTATTGCCAACGCATGACACATAGCAAAAAACGGACATCAATCAAAAAGCAAAACAAAAAACGTTTTTTTAACAATGATGCTAATTATTAAACACAATGAAGCTAAAGTGTGAAACAAAGATGAAAAAATAGGGCAATTAATTATGAAACAAAATTAACCGTGACTAAAATTAAAGCGAAAATAAAATTCTGTTTTTTTTTATATCATCAATACATAGTCTATAGTAGACTTTGGTATAGACTCTATACCAATATTATAAAGAGGAAAGATTTGTTTGTTTGTAACGAATAGGCTCCGGAAATACTGAACCGATTTGAAAAATTCTTTCACTGGTGGGAAGCTACACTATCCCCGAGTGACATAGGCTATTGATTTTCAAAATATTTAGGGATCCTTACTTAAACTCGAATAATGTAGCCCAAGGTGCATTATTTTCAGTTGTTTACATATTTTGACAGTTGGTGGTTTGTTATTTTTAACCGACGAAAAAACAAAAAGGAGGAGGTTCTCAATTCGTCGCGTATATTTTTTTATTTTTTTTTATGTATGATCACGCATAACTTTTTACTGTGTGGACCGATTTTAATAATTCTTTTTTTAATCGACAGGGTATACCTTGAAGTTGGTCCCATAAAAATTTGGAAATAAAATTCCTACCCTAAGGGTGGGAAAATAGGGGTGACTTTTTGGTCGGCGGGTCGATTTATCCACTCTCAGGTTGCATTTCCGTGTTACATTATAATTTTTGATACCTACCTACAATATCTTTGGAAATGATATAAAATCAGCTGAAAGACGTCCACTGCTAGACATAGGCCTCCCTCACAAATCGCCTCACCGACCGGTCGTGATCGAACCTCATCCTGTTAGTCCCTCAACCTTCACCAGGTTGTGTGGCCACCTTGTGGGGTGCGACCACCCTGTGAAGGGTGATTAGCTGGGGTCAAAAAAATTAGCCCAAAAAAAACTGAAAAGCTAAAAATAAAAACTTTTTATAAAGAAAATAAACCGCCGAAAAAACTGAAAAGCATTAAATAATAGGGAAACATTTTCTATTACGCCTTAATTTACTCACTTCTTAAAGTAATTTTGGATTACCAAGAAATTTTGAGTCGGTGCCACAGAATCAACGAAAGATCACTAAATTACCTGAAATTCAAAGAAATAACCTAAAAACGTATGCCGCTGCGCATCGCGCTTTACATAGATAATGAATTTGCTTGTGTGGTGTGGCGCCGACTTAAAATTTCTTGGTAATCCAAAATTACTTTAAGAAGTGAGTAAATTAAGGCCTAATAGAAAATGTTTCCCTATTATTTAATGCTTTTCAGTTTTTTCGGCGGTTTATTTTTTTTATAAAAAGTTTTTTTAATATGCCCATTCTGGACAGTCAAAAGAACCTAGTCTATAGAGCCAAATGTTTAGTAGTATCTTAAATTCTGTGGCGTACCGAAGTAAGCCGGGACAGCTCGTATGAAAAAAAGTCGCTTCCCGCGTCTGTCCCTATGTTTAAATCTTTAAAACTATGCAACGGATTATGATACGGCTTTTTTAATAGATAGAGTGATTCAAGATGAAGGATAAGTATAATTAATACATGAACAAAATAGTAATAGGTTAGGTAGGCGGTACAAATTTCGCCGGGACAGCTAGTTGAGAAATAGAAAAGGCTTCAATAAATAATCAAAGTTATTAAAAATTAAAATAAACTTAGATAAAAAAACATCGACCTAGCATTCAATAACCATCAATACAAAATTTTATTGCATTTTAAATTATTAAATTTTCATAAAGATAATTGACTATGGATATGCTTTCATCATTGAGTGGACTGCTTACAAATTGTCAGATATTACGTACGACTTTAGTAAATCGTTTAGTCGTGCATTAACACCACTCCCGATTCTATTGAATAACTAGTCGACCCGGAGAACTTCGTACCTACTTACCTATTACTATGTTGTGTATGAATTATACATAATAAACCTTCTTCTGGAATCACTCTATTCTTTGAAAAAAGCGCATCAAAATCCATTACATAGTTTTAAAGATATAAAAAAAGATAGGGACAGACGCGGGAAACGACTTTGTTTTATACTTTTTATCAATATCAATCAATACATAGTATAAAACAAAGTCGCTTTCCGCGTCTGTCCCTATGTATGCTTATATCTTTAAAACTATGCAACGGATTTTGATGCGGTTTTTTTTAATAGACAGAGTGATTCAAGAAGAAGGTTTATAAGTATAAAACATGAGCAACATATTAAAAGGTTAGGCGGTACGAAGTTCGCCGCGTCGACTAGTTGATGATAAACTTTAGAATAGAATAGAAAACACTTTATAGCATACAATGTAAGGATACAAAAGTACATTAATAAATTCAGGGTACAAACAAATTGAATTTTCATGCAATGGGCGGCCTTATCGCTAAAGGCGATTTCTTCCAGGCAACCCACTCACAAACTTTATTTTATCTAATTATAATATTACTGTTGTAAAAGATTGAGCCTGATGGTTACTTTTTTAAATAAAACAGTACAGTACATTTAAATGCCTTTACCTAGCGCCAAACGTGAGAATAATTACGATCCTGTATGATACTAGAATAATGTTGCTTTGTTCCTTGACACTGAGTGTAAAATCTACTAAGTGTTGCAAAAAAAAATTTACTTAAGGAGGCTCGAGCATCCAACTTTACGAGAACAAGTACACTATTGTAATATCATCAATATCATCAATATCAATACATAGTATAAAATAAAGTCGCTTGCCGCGTCTATCCCTATGTATGCTTATATCTTTAAAGCTCTGCAACGGATTTTGATGCGGTTTTCTTTAATGGATAGAATGATTCCAGAGGAAGGTTTATATGTATAATTCATGCACAACATAGTAATAGGTAAGGAGGTACGAAGTTCGCCGTGTCGACTAGTTCTCAATAAAACACCTGCTGGAAATATAAAAAAACAAACTAATTGAAAGAAGTGGTGCGTCTGTAACTTACTTAAAATATTTCTAAAGAGTTGTTGATAAGATCAAAGATCTGTTTTGAAATTATTTGCATTATCATTAAAGGCAAGATCGCGAGAATGCAAAATAGGTGATCAATGTAATAGTTCCCCGTTTGAGCAGTGCTCATACATGCAGTTTAGATAACGAAATATTGAAATGTAAACTCATATGTACGATAGACGGCACTCTGAGCATGGCATTATACATATGTAGCTGTATTAATCAGCCGTTTGAAGATCATATTGATGTCGTAAGGCAAGGCACACATTTGTTCGCCTGGGAAAATTGTTGTGCACCCTGAACTACCTCGCCTCTCACAGTATAGTATACTTTACAAATAAGGTAGCAATAGAGAGAGAGCATCTTCCTTGTTCTGTGGTATCAATAGCAATTAGATTAGATAAAGTCTAATTGATTTTCAATAAGTGATATCTTGTATCATATATTGAACAAAGAATTTTTTGATTTTGATTTGATGAGAGGATCTGACTACCTTCCATTTGAAACTGCATTACTGCTTACAATGATAATTGATAGAATTGGTGTGGTAACTTTGTTATTTTTGACATGGTCGGGGGGTTTTTAATGTTTTCCATTTAGGTTATTTTGATGAAGGATATTCTTACGGTGAAATATTTTTCAAATCGGCCCAGATGTTTCCGAGCCTATTCGATGAAATAAACAAAGAATAAAATCTTTCATCTTTATAATATTAGTGCATTAAGCACTTCCCATACAAACAGTCAGTCAACCGGTAGCAAGAAAAGCTTTTATTGTAATAATAAAAGCTGTACCAAAAGCCCCGCAGAGCTTTGCAGTGCTAATCTTGACATGGCCTGGTTCCGACCACGGTTGGCTGCGGCTATCTCTGTACTGATGGTCAGAGCTGGCTTTCGAATGATAAGACTCAAAGCGAACTAATAAAGAAACAGATTGTAAAGGAGGTATAACATTTAGTTTTGTTTAGATATTATGTGGAAAGTCTTTTTGACTTTTTTATTTAGGGAGCTACAAGAGCATTGTGCAACACAATTTGTGTTACATTACACAATGCTAAAAAAAAAAAAAAAACCCAGTTTTTGGGAAGAAAATCGGGAATCATTGTTGATCGGCGTTTGTAGTCCTTTCCACGCCTAGCTGCTACCCGGGTTTCGTTCTCGTGGAGGGCATGTTGTCTCCCCGTCTAAAACTCGCAGTCTGGCGGTCTAACATCAGTTCAGTCAATCCACTTTGAACCATGTGCCATAGAATTAAGAGACAGTTTAAATTGTTATCCTCTATCTTCGCCACTCCTCGAAAGATTTGCGCTACCTGTGTTTGTTTGATTTGCGGCCTTCTGCAAAATCATAAGACGCAAAAGACATCGACAACATTTGCAATCAGCCTAATCCTAGAAACTGGAGTGGTGGTCTCAACTGATGCGA
Source organism: Euspilapteryx auroguttella (assembly GCA_951802225.1). Classification (NCBI taxonomy): domain Eukaryota; kingdom Metazoa; phylum Arthropoda; class Insecta; order Lepidoptera; family Gracillariidae; genus Euspilapteryx; species Euspilapteryx auroguttella. The sequence goes on along the minus strand of OX637642.1, from coordinate 840,775 downwards.
AGTGATGACGTGAGAGGCTTATACTTAAATACTGGCGCATTCTAGACCTCTGACAAATCTCTAGCGCCACTCTTGTTAAAAAAGCGACAACGGATTTACTAGAAGAAAGAAGAGACATTGTCACCTTACTGTATAAAACTTACAAGTTACTTTCACTGTATTTGAGTGTACAATAAAGTGTTCATTAAATTATCTGTGGTGTTCATTCATTAATTCACAACTAAGGCTGACATTCACAGTCGAGTTGCAGCACTGAGTATCACTCCGAACTGTCAAAATCGCCCGTAAACTCGCTCTCCGCTCGAAATTCATATTCACAGTCGAGTATCGTAGTGATCTCAGTGCCCTGTCACTTGGCGAAGCATGAGACGCCCCGAGTCACCAAATTTAGCACTTGGCTAGCACTCGCGACGGCTAGGACAAGACATTTCTATCAATACCACACACAGTCACGAAAGTAATCAATCAATTGTTTGAAAAATATCACTGCTTGTTTTGGTTTCTGATATGAGTTGATTGGTTTTTCGTTCTTTTTGCTAAATCTACATAACTAATACCTAACTGACTGCGGAAATTTTCTTACCAGGACCCTCTTTATAGTTTAGACCACTATAGAATGGATAACCATTTGTGTATGGAAAAGATACCCAATGATGCTTGCAGGTCGGAAAACACAAGACTGGCCACAACCAAGAATGTTGTTGTTAGATTCTTGTTTGGAAATTTATAAACAATATAAGTACCTATTACGAAGGATTTGTGGAGCTGGATACAGCAGCAGCACCAGGGGTTAATGAGCGGTTTGAAAAATCATAAAAAACATTATTTGGTCTCGCCTTCAGGAATTATATTTTAGACCTATTTTAGGTATACCTAAGTATACTTAATTGAAAAGAAATTAAAGAATCTAATTTAAACACCTGTTTTTTAATGTAATTTTTATTTACTTACATAAGTGGGTAAGTATTCTGGTTAGAGGTACGTAAGTTGATAGGGTATAGGTCTGCGTCAAATCAATCATTTTTCAAAATATATGTAGCGAATAAGTTGTGGCTCACTCTGAATCTGGATTGACTTTTGTTATCTCTTTTATACATTGCCTAAGCTGTAAGTACCACACTGATGCTTGTTACCTCTTGGCTTCAAGAAAATCTAGGTAGGTAAGTAATTTCTAATAAACTAAATTCCTTTTCCTAAAACTATCGCACCTTCCCGCAGTAAACTAAATTCCATAAACTCCTCAGCTGTAGTAACCTGGGTTCAGCTCTCATGTCTCATTATGTCCTTGTGACTCAATAGAAAAATCTGATCATATTAAATACTAGGCGTGATTTACTACACTGCATGATAGGATTATACTTTATTTTTCTTTCAAATAGTTATTCTGTATTATTATAATATAATAAGTATTTTATTAGTGTTACATATTAACATTATTTCCATTTTATTTTGTATAATTACTACACATCCCACTAACCAAAATAAAAAAATTTATACTGTAAATTTTTAACAGCGGCCCGCTAACTAAAATTTATTATTTGCAACAATACAGGCTATGCTTGTGTGTAAGCTATTGTTTAGGTAAGTTAGAATTCTTAATTAAAAATATTTTTTTTTAATTTTTTTATAATATATAATTATTTTACCACAAAATGAGTCCAAAAACCTATCATCATTTTATTTAACACTTTTATGAAGTTGACCTGTATGAAACATTTTCTTCCTTTACTTTATCATATATAAGCCCACTGCTGGGCGAATGCCTTTCCAAGTATTTTCCAGTTCGCTCCAGCGGCTGCCAGTCTCATCTATGTTTCCTCAGCAACGGTCATTATATCGTAGGTCCATTTGGCTGGTGGTCTGCCTGCACTTCTTTTCCCATCTCTTGTTCTCCATTTGAGGATGGCTTGGTCAGTGGGTCGTTTTGGCTTTGCTCCTTATGAATAGGAAAAAAATTAACCATCTTCCAAGGGTCGTAGCGAAGCGTCATGAAAAGTGGCAGCAGTGTGTATTTCTGATGACAATACAATAATATTGTACTGTAGAACTGATCTGATGATGGAGCCGGAGGGTTTAAACTGGAACTTTATGAAACATCGGTACCTATCGAAGCTGTGTGTGAAGCTGTTAAAAAAGTCTTGTAATGAACTTTGACCACGATTAGGGCTTCAAGGTCTGATGAAGAAGCCGAAAGATAAGCACTGGCATTCCATTACATTATGTAAAGCGTGTTTTTTTCTTGATTTGATAGGTCCCAATACTTTGACATCAAAACAAACGTTTCTAACCTATAAGGTAGCGATAAGTACTTCAATGTGCCATCCCTTTTCGATACGAAATAGTACAACGAGAGTACAACATACTCTCTCTGTCTTTCAACTTTTTTTAAAATAGGGTATCCAGGAGCATAGACAATCGATAAAATTTTGTGGTGTTTTACCATTGTGAGATGAAAACTATTGCATCTGTGCCGAATGTTTGAACTTCGCAAAGTCAAGCCCAAGTGGCAGCGAAACTCGTCTCTGAATACGAATGTTTGCTAGTCTACTCCGAGTCGCTAATATGATACTTGAGCCAGTCAGGTCGAAGTTGAACTTTTCGCGCTGACTGTGAATGTCAGCCTAACTTTCACGTATACATATATATAATGTACTTATGTCAAAAAAAAGTCAAGTCAGTCGTTTACAAAATACATAAGATTTATGTGAATATTAAAAATTTAGGAAATAAAATATATACTTTGGTAAAACGAACTACAATTAAACCTAGATAATAGCAAAAACTATAAAGACCAAATTTTTGTACAATTGGTCTTAGTTAAAAAGTTATGAATATTATGTATGATCCTTTTACCCGAGAGTGGCGCTAGCGCTAGGTCTAAGTTTTCAACTAAACATTTATTTGAAAAGGATCTGATGCAAAGCCCATTGGACAACCTGATATGACGGGAGGTGATAAAATATAATCAGAAAGTGTAGAATGTCGAGCGTAACCTAACATTGACAGGTTAAGTATTAGTTTAATGGGAAGGAATGTATATATTTTTGCAATGTTATGATTGTTGATCGCAAGAAGTTAAAAGAGTTCTGTTACATAATGATATTTTAAGCAGTTTAGTTATAAAGGTAGGAACCTAATAATAATGTTCGACCACGCTGGGAATTGTTCTCGAAGCTCCGAAGTAACAGCAAACTTCAGTTGCACCTGAGCCACGGAGATGGTATATGGCATAACATTCATGATAAAAAAATATGGATGATATCTAGTCCCAGCGCTTTCTTCTAAGCTAGACATTGTCATTGCATAATGCTCTTTATTAGTGTGGAATAGAGTATGGCAGGCGGGTTGGGTTAATGTGCTGATGACTGTATAATCAGAATTTAGATTTAGATCATGCTTTAAAATACTGAATCGAGATACTAACACCAGATCATAAAGATTTATTAGATTTATGACTATTCTGATCTTTAACATTGATTCACACATATACCTACGGTTGAAGATCTAAATTATGTACAATTTTTGTGGAGCAGACAAATTGCCTATTGAACAAGACGCAAGATCGCATCGGATGGAGGCTCAAGATATCTTTTATGACAAGTTTTATTTAACTATTAAGTAAATGGTTAAACATCTAAATAAGTATCGGATTTGGAAATATTTGCACAAGGAATTTAAATGTTATTGATTTAAAAGGGAGATAAAACTTAATCAAAGTTTGGAAAATACAAAGTGCTTTGTTTTATGGGGTAGCAGAGATGGACACACAAAAAACAATTTATGAAAGGAAAAATCATTAATCTCTAAGCAAGATTATCTAGTCTAGTGCATTATTTAAGCATATTTTTTAATTCGCCCATGGATAACAGGATTTTGTTTTAACGAAAATAACGCTAGTATCGTGAAGATATTTTGGATTGAATTTTCATAACGTTTTTTTTTTTGTCAAGGCTGCAGCAGCGACGTTCTTTTTAATTAATTATTTCAAAAAAGTTCGTCAACGTTTAAAAACAAAATACAAATCACCAATTTCTTTTGTGAGTGGGTGTTGTACAACATAAAGCCCAGCCCATATCACTTACATTCCACCATGTTTGATTAAATCTTAAGATCTAGAGATAGTTAATGTTCCCAATTTCACTGTCTTTAACATTAAACTATCGGATTTCGAATTTGTCTTGTCTTGTGATAAATGCTACGCCTACTCATTTTTTAAACTCGATTGTTCTGATAATTTAAACAATTGAATAAGGTAAGACGATTGCAAAAGAGTATTTTATGTTTTAAACTGACTTCAAAAAATCAGGTTCTAAGTTTGACCTATGTAAGTATGTTTGTCCGCGAGTAACGCGCGTTTAGCTGAACTGATTTTGATATGGTTTTCAGCATAGTATTAAATACTTTTTTTAATTTTTTCAGGAATAGGTTGTGTAGGTTGGTAACCGACTTCGAAAAAGAGGATGTTCTTAGTTAATTTATGAGCCAGTTTATTAAAGACGAGTCTCTTAAAAAAATCTAATAATATGTATTGCTTAAACTTAGGAGCCTAAACCCGCACTTCTGGCGAGCCGCACTAAGGGGAATCGAGAGGAGAATAATTTGAACTGGTAAAGCACGAATTTCATCAAAGATGAGTAACTTATCTTTGCAAACTTTCCCGATTCTTTTGTTTCTAATTTACATTATGCTGTTTAGATTCTGAAAACGTTTTTGTCATACTACTAGGTATTTTAAAATGGGCATACACACATTCATATATTCAACAATGCTGTTCTTTCAAACACATAAAAAAAAAAACATTCAACAGCTAGCAAACATTAAAATAGACAAATAACTTATTCATCGTAGTAACGTTACACAAAAAGATCAAAGACTTTGTATCGCACAAACAACAAAGGCGAAACTGTTTGTTACAACAAATAAAGACATTCAAAAAACCCGAGGTCAGATAGTTAACCCTAGCCCTTTGTTGGACCACGCTGAGAGAGATACAGGGCACATGACGCCGCAGACAGAGACACAACGAACGAGCGCGAACAAACTTTGTTCTTACATGCTAAAAGGCCATTCGAGAAACGAGAACACAGAGCGGGAAAAGGAATTCGTGTCAAGAATCAGTAGGTCGAGCAGGCTACAAGAAAATAAATTAAATGTTGTATGTAATATAAACTAAGTTATTTTTAATTTATGTGACTAATGGTCCGAACACACGAGGCCAGATTGTCTTTCAGCTATCCTGGCTCGAAAAAATTACCTCGTGTGTTCCGGGCATAATTGTATTCTATTTAATGTATAGTTTTTAATAGTATGCCTAAAATTAAAACAACTACTAGAATCTACAGTTAAAATGTATTAAAAAAAACAATTAGTCGTCAAATTTCATTCGCCAGTGTTCGCTCGTTTGGTCTGAATGATCACTGGCACGGTACAGTGGGTTTGCTGAAAGGACCTCAGTGGTGGCCGCGTCTGGTTCGGTTTAGGTCTGAGGCCAAGGTTTGAAGTATGATTATGATGATGTATTACTTAGAAACTAGAAAGTATTGCATTGCGTTAGGTATGAGAGAGGTTATTATGCTTAATTGTGGAGGAAGTTTTTGTACAGCAGTAGACATCTTTGTAGTGACTACAATTGAAATTATATTCTGTAGATTTCAACCAAAAAAATAATTATAGATCAGATGAAAAATTTACTGAAAACCTGCTCAAAGATAACAAAGTCTTAACAAGGTACACATGTACACATTTAAATTCTTATTCTAATTATAGAGCTAATGACAGTCAATTTCGCAGTTATTATTCGTGAAAATCACTTTCCAAATAATTAGCTGTTGCAATGCCAACAAACGTTTGATCCGGACACAAATTGCCTCATTACCGTCGAGTTTATTGGCCCTGTTAGCCCACATGTGAAACGCGGCTCCTTTGAACCTCACGCCCGTGTGACTGATTAATTAGTGCAGTTTCACATTGCTGATAGTAATGGCTGCCCATTGTGAGAGTCGCCTGATCTTCTTTTGTTTAGACGCACTTTCTCCACCTCGGTTCGATTTTGAAAGGACTTATATCCGCTCTGATGAGTTTGCTGCTGATTGAGTTCATGATACGATGAAACTTTATAAGTGTGAATGATATTATTAATTATAAATCAGAAAAGCTTTTTGATAAATTTAATATAGCAATAATGCGAGCACTTAAGATAATTCGTTACATTATCAATTTAGCTCTAACAATATTCGTAAAGCCTTACATGTTTTCATAATAAAACGCCTATTATAATATTATTTCACGTGTAATAAATACGAATTAGTGCTTCATGGCGGAAGAGCCTGTATTATTAAACTGAGTCCGTTAGGGCGTGGGCAGACCTTAGGGCGAAGGTAGTTATTTACCGACCTAAAGGTCAGGCGGCATTATAAGTACAGGGTTTAGCAAACTGCCAATTTTGGGAGAATATTTTTGGTTGGTTTAACATTTTTATAAATTAATTTTGTCAAGTAACTGGTTATCATTGTAATACCCCACGTAGTCATAATAACAGCAGAATTTACTTGATAAAATAATTTATTAAGGAAGAACGAGACCTGTCTTTGTAGCACTTTGAAGGAGGCTTAAGTCCATCAGTGGACGTCGTTTTCTCGCTAAGTGAGATAAAAGAAAGAGGAAATATATAAAGATTTCAGTACCAAAGCCTAAAAATATGATTACAGAATGCAATGGTAGCAGAAACAGTGAAAATGGATCCCTCAAAACTATAACAAAAGCATAACTGTACAAAAGAAGTAGTGCCAAGTGTTTGGCGAGTCGAGTCTCGAGTATGAATGAAGTGCGCGGGCGCAGACCGGAACGGGCTGGCGGTCTAGGGCATGCCCTGCGCGTGGGAGGACACGAAGCTGTCATTATTCTACAAAAACAAACCGTTTTGGTTGAAATTGAATGTCGTTTTAGACTTGAGCACAGCGTTTGATTGAGAGAAACTTGGTGTACTCCATCTGTTTAGACGCGTAAGTGTTTTTTTTACGTTTAAGGGTTTTTTTTTGAATATTTATTATTTAGCCCGCCATATCCGAATTGTTATTGTAAAGTTTATAGTAATTAGTTTTGTGCTATCACTCAAGGTTGAACTCTAAGACCACTGCTTTTCATAATTTTTATGAAAATTTCAGGAAAAAGAGTGGCTAAGATAACTAAAAAAATATTCAATTGTTAGTAGAATCGTCTAACGCCTACGCCTTTCACAGGCAGAGGTTAAAGTTACGATATAGGTGCAAAATAGACCTGTCTGCCCGCACCTTCGCTTCCTGAACGTTTACTTTGTTGCCAGCTGCTTTAATGGCGTGATAAATATAATGAAGGGTTATGGTTATACTATCAAATAATGAGATCTTTATCTATAGAGAATTAGACATAGACATAGACATATATTTATTGATAAAGATTAGATTACACGTCAATATTAAAGATAAACATTACATTCAGATGATAACAATCAAATAAATAATAATGTCATAATATAATTTACACAGTCAAAATTTCACAGGGAAATCATAATAATGTAATAATATAAAAATTATAATAAAAAAATAGATTAAATTGTAATAATCAATTAAATAATGATGTCAATAATTAAATAAAAGTCAATATTATAGTCGATAATTTCTCACGGAAAACATATTATAATATAAAATTGAATTGAATAATAAATTAATAATGTAGCACTGGCTACATTCTGGATACGGCTTCTACCTAAGCCTAATACTTTTTTTTTGGAACCGGGGCAAATGCCTATCGAATTTTCGTGTCGTGTATAGGCCCTCGCCCTTCACACCCTACGACCCCAAAGACCCCTTTTAGTCGCCTTTTACAACAGGCAGGGTATACCGTAGACCTTTTCTTACGCCCAGACTTACCTTGATTACCAGGCTTGATGTTATTAAGCCTGCCTAATTATATTTGGAAAAGCTCTGTTTTAGCAATCACATTATCTTTCGCTCAGAGATTTACCGATTGAACAAATAGAATCCTATATCCTATTATGTAAATGATTTCAGCTTAAATCTTGATTTGTGTGAGAAATTGATTCGCTCAGGCAATATTTGCTTATTTACCCACTCACGACTTCTCGGATGTGCCTCGTCGACTACACAAACACTTTCATAGATGTAGGTAAAGCAAACTCTTGAATGTGGGCAGAAGTTATGACGTGAATTGATATTGCAAGTTAACTCACTGATTTTACTGGATGATTTATGGTAAATTGAATTCAAACATTAGCACTTCTAACGCTTTATTCGCAAAATGCTAGAATATCAATAAATATTTATACTAACTTCCTGTGCTTCCGATACATTCATAGTACATTAATGCCTTTTCAATGCCGTTTCATAAAGGTGGGTGGTAAAAAAATATTTCGGTGCTGGTGGCACTTTTTCTTTTCGAGAACTATTATTTCGTGATTGGCGTTCAGCCGCGTAACGCATATATCCTAAGATCTATCTTCAAATATTTTACGAGTTTAGATTAGAATATGGTAGAAATGGAGGTGGCAGTGGTCAATCGTTATCAGCTTAATTTTGATAGAGTTCCATGAAAAGTGAAGGGCTAGGTACTTTTGGATATAGAGATCACAGGCTAAATGTAGAGGTCTTTATTTGCCACGAGCTTTCCCGGCTTACTTACGTTACGCCATAGAATATAAGATACTACAAAAGACTTGGCTCCATAGACTATGTTCTTTTGACTGCCCAGAATGGCCGAATAAAAAACAAACAACAACAACAAACCACCTGTCAAAATGTGTAAACATCGGAAAAAATATTTCACCTTGGGTAATATTATTTGAGTTTAGGTAAGGATCCCATTTTTTTTTGAAAATCTAATATGACACTCGTGGTTAATTTAGCTACCTACCAATGAAAGAATTTTTCAAATCGGTTCAGTATTTCCGGAGCCTATTCGTTACAAACAAACAAACAAATCTTTCCTCTTTATAATATTGGTATAGATATTATAATAACAATATAGTAATTCTTGTTACAAATATGCATGGAAACTGCTTGCATGGCCGGTGCCACGCCTAACATGCTAATTTTATCGTCGTGATCGCATGTCACATTAGTTGAATGAAGCCCCGACATTTGCTGAGATAAGTGCGCGTGCGATGAATTTTTTTCCTATTTGAAAGGGACGTGGTATAATATGATTTTCGATGCGTAGAATGTTAATGTAAGCTTAATATTATTATGTTGGTTTTATGAATCCAGATTTGATATAATATACTTAAGTATTAATTTATTTTATAGTTTTCTTAAAATTCAATTACATTTTAGAGGTACTAAATACGCAACGAATATGATGAAGATTAACTATTACGTATAAACTTCTACTTATATAAAGAAATACTTTAAATAATGAACATTTTATATAAAACTAGAGGCTGCCCCGCGGTTTTTCCCGCGCAGATTTCTCATAAACTCAAAAATCACGTTTTTTCCCGTTCCAGTGGGAATTTCAGGAAATCCCTTGTAATGGTTGGTATCTGATTTGATCACAAGGTGGCACTGATAGCACTCAGTTGCTGGCTGGTGAGATTTGGCAAGTTTTGACAAACAAAAAAAAAAAAAAAGAAATGAAATGAAAAGTCTCGAAACGTCGATGTCACAACGGTCATTTTATTTTGAAAAGGAAAGTTGTTATTCTGCAATTTAAATGAAATTTTCTTTATAATAAGTTGATATTTTCAGCTGGGAAAGATTTATGAATTCAAGTAATTGTGCTAATGTTTAGTTCGAGGCCACGGGGTGAGTCAATTTGAAATCACTATCTCGTCTTATGGTTATCATTTTTAGCATTAGATTTAAAGGTACTTAAAGGGTAATTTACTTGTCACGGGTCTACGGAAATGCCCTTTTGCACTGAAGGTCATTATTGTGAGACATACTTCTCTGTACACATCAGACTCAGCTAATACACCGTTCGGGTGTCGGGCAACAGCTTTGCCGTTGGCCCTTGGGTCGTATCTTCAAGTATGTATCATCTTTGTTAGTTCGAGAGAGCTCTCAGCTCTTCACTCTTCGAGACCGTTTTCCGTCTATGAGGATTAAAACGTCAACCATTTGGGTAGGATTGCGCCAAGGACCCACATTAGCTCGTTTTAGGTTTAGGATTGCGTTTTTTTAATCAAGTTGTGCAAATTCCCATTTGACCCCTTCGAAACCTTTTGGGTCCAAATGGGAATTAGTTTAGTTTTAAATCCTCACGTCAAGGATAGCTTGAGTTGCGTTTTATTTAATTAACTTGTACTTCCCGACTGATGTACTTTTAGTGGCGAAACGGGAATTGTTATATTTTGGTAAATATTTGTTATTTCGTTAGTTCAGGCGGAAACAATGCTGTATCCTTTATTAGTTAATATGTTTATTTAAGAAGTTACGTCTTGTGTTTATAAAAGAAATATATAAGTTGCGGAGTTCAGACCAATTAGCCATTGAAGTTTTATTTGGGACCAGATCAAGACCCTCGAGCATTACATTGGCGCCCAACGGGTTTATTCGCGGTTGGTCTGAGTTCCACATTCGGAAATACAGCGTACAGTATAAATCTGATTTAACAGAATATAAGAATGGATCCACATTATTTGTTAAAAGATGAATTAGAGTTCGAATTGGCTTGCCGTGGCATTTATGACATTGAAACATGTGCACCCATGAGGAAAATATTAAGAGAAATTTTTGGCAGGGAATCGCGTGGTGATAAATCAATTTCTCTTAAAACCCCTCGTGAAATTCTTGAGAATCCTTCTCATGAACTTGACATTTGTGACATCAAATTACATGCGCTTAAAGCTGCAGTGAATGAAATTAAACTCAGCCCGGATCGGAGCGCCCTAAAGCGACTAAATACACGCGTTATTCATTTAGACAATCGTCTTTCTTTTCTGGTTTTAGAAGATAAGGTTCATATTGAACGTCTATCTCTTCTTCGAAAGTCAGTTGACAGCCTACAGCAATTTCTCGACACACTTCGTAACACTGATGACACTGAAGGTCAAGATCTTATTTCGGAAAAAGATGAAGAAATTTTGCAAAAATCTCTAGGTAACGTGGCAACTGAACTACTTGAGAACTTGAAACCTGACCTGACTTCTAAGGAAATGACAGATGAAATCAGGGTATTATCAGCTTCTAAAAACAAACACGATCTAGAATCTTTTGATAAAGATCACGATCATAACGCATTTGACGCCACCTTAGGCATGGCTAATTCAAGGCTAGAGGAACCAGAGACAACACCTCGAGTTATCAAGAAAGGGCTTTATAGGTCATCGACTTTAGTGCCTGAAGAATTTAAGAGAAAACTGATCCCGATTAAGGATTGGGGAATAAAATTTACTGCTAGTGGTGGTTTAAGCATTAATGCTTTTTTGGAGAGGATTGAAGAAATAAAGGAAGCGCGTAACGCCTGTGATGAGGATCTGTTCAGATATGCCTTAGACCTCTTCGAAGATGACGCTCTTATTTGGTTCCGAGCAAATCGTGACAGTGCACACAGTTGGGATGATTTAGTCAAACTGCTTCTTTTAAACTTCCAAAGCCCATTTTATCAGGATGACCTCTTGGACGAAATAAAGAAACGCACTCAGGCAAAGAATGAAAGCGTAGTAATTTACATTGCCGTGATGCAAAACATGTTCAACAGATTGCCCTCAAAGTTGATGGAACATCAAAAGCTGCATATCCTTTCAAGGAACATTCAGCCCTGTTATCAAAAGGCCATATGCCGTGAGAACTTTTCTACTGTCTCGGAACTGGTAAAAGTATTACGCATCATTGAACAGTCAAAAATTAGTTGCGAGCTTTTCAAAGAACCTAATCAAGATATGAACAAGTTGGAGCCTGACTTAGCCTTTAATGGAAATGTAAATAGACAAGACACAAGCCATGTCAATAACTTCAACACTTTTCCGGTTCAGATTAATGCCATCGCCACATCCTCAAAATGTTGGAACTGCAGAGCTACTGGACATCTTTTTCGAGAGTGTAATCTTCCTAAACAAAGACTCTTTTGTTATAAATGCGGCCGCTTTGGTGAAACAAAGGATCGTTGTCCGTGTGTTAAGACCCCAATTCAGGGAAACGGGTCATCAGGAGACAAGACTGCCACTTGCACTCCTTAGAGCATCACGACAATTTTGAACGTGACGACTGGCAGCTTTGGTTAGATAAACTTGCATCTTTTTTTAGCTCAAAAAATAAACACCAACTCAATAGCATTGAAATACACGATGGAGATAAGAGATTTTATGCGACAATTTCTGTACTTGGACAACAATATTTAGGTCTACTAGATACAGGTGCTACTACCTCATTCATATCGAAATCATTTTATGATAAACTTTCTCTCATTGGTCTTCGGGCGCACACAATTACAGTTGAAGACGTAACCACAGCTGATGGTACGAAACATTCAATAAATCTCGCTATACATTTGCCAGTACAGTTTGAAAAGAAATACAAAGTGGTTTCTTTCTTTATCATGGAAAAATTAAAAATTGACATTGTTTTGGGTATGAATTTCGTTCATGATTTTGGTCTCAAAATGAAATTGGAGACGGAACCTTCGGTAAATATATCGCAATTAGACATTATGGAAATTACCCAAAACACACCTTCTCATCCTGTTATAGCTAGAGACCAACTCACGAATGAACAAGAATCTGAGCTTGAGGCCCTTATTTCGGATATGAAATGTGAAGTGGGCACAGGGTTGGGCAGAACCAACCTAATAGATCACAAAATTGACACCGGAAACAATTTACCGGTAAATCAGCGGCAATACCCCTTCGCACCTCCGATTATGAAAGAACTAGAAGCAGAAATAGAAGACATGCTTAATAATGATGTAATCGAACCTTCGTATAGCCCCTGGCGTTCTCCAGTTCTTTTAGTCAAAAAGGCTAATGGGAAAAATAGACTTTGCCTTGACAGCAGGCAACTTAATAAAATAACTAAACGAGACACTTACCCTTTACCTCGCGTTTCTTCCATTCTCGACAATCTTCGTAACTCACAATACCTGTCCACGTTAGATCTGAAATCCGCGTTCTGGCAAATTCCATTAAATAGGGACAGCAAGGAAAAAACGGCATTTGGTGTAACAGGCAAGGGCCTATTCCACTTTAAGGTCATGCCTTTTGGTCTTGTTAACGCATCACAAACCCAACAGAGACTAATGGATCGGATTTTTACTCCACAGTTCGAAGGTAAGATTTTTACGTACCTTGATGATATTGTTGTGGCTACAGGTAGTTTTGAAGAACACATGATAGCCTTAAAGTGGGTAAAAGATCAACTGAAATTTGCGGGCCTCACTGTCAATATAGAAAAATGTTTTTTTGCCAGATCTTCCTTGAAATATTTGGGCTATATTGTTGACAAAGATGGACTACGAACTGACCCTGATAAGGTAAATGCAATTTTAAGCTATCCGAGACCTACGACATTCACGGAATTAAAGCGTTTCATTGGGCTTGCTAGCTGGTATCGCAGATTTGTTGAAAATTTTGCTATAGTAGCTGCACCGTTACATGATTTAACAAAGGGCGGTAAAAAGAATAGTAAACTAACGTGGAATTTGGAAGCTGAAAAGTCATTTGTTGAGCTCAAAACAGCTCTGACAACCACCCCAGTACTAACTGTGCCAGACTACACTAAGGAATTTTCTATACAGTGCGATGCATCTAATAAAGGCACAGGTGCAGTACTCTTGCAAACTGTAGAAGGGTATGAAAAACCTATCGCTTACACAAGTCGAAAATTATCTGACCGTGAATGTAAGTACTCTGCCTCAGAGAGAGAACTTTTAAGTGTTTTGCACGCCATAGAACAATTTCGGCCATATATAGAGGGAAGCCATTTTAAAGTAATTACGGACCATAGTGCTTTGCAGTGGCTTCACAAAAATAAAGACCCACATGGAAGATTAGCCAGGTGGGCCATGAAGTTGCAACAATTTGATTATGACATCATCCACAGAAAAGGAAAAGATAATGTAGTGCCCGATGCTTTATCTAGGGTTAATCAAATCGGCGAGGAACTTAATCTTTTAAACATTGATTGTAACGACAAAGATCATTGGTATCAATCAATGGAATCGGCAGTCAAACGTAAGGAGGCTACAGAAGATTGGACCATTAATCAAGGACTATTATGGAAATACATCAAACTTAAGCAATTCCCAGATGATAATGATAGCTGGAAATTAGTAGTGCCAGAAAAACTACGTCCACAAGTAATGAAAGAATGTCATGACAATCCACTATCTGGGCATTTCGGTTGCAAAAAAACTATTAATAGAGCTCGACAACACTATTTTTGGCCAAATCTTATTAATGATGTGAAAAATTATGTAAGGAAATGCGAAACTTGTGCAAGACATAAAGTGTCACAGCTACCTCCCTCGGGAATGATGGGGCGCCATAAAGATGTTTCTCGTCCTTTTCAAATAATTTCGACAGATCTTATGGGACCATTCCCAAGATCCAAGCAAGGGAACACAATGTTGTTAGTGATATCGTGCTGGTTCAGTAAATTCACACTGTTATTTCCATTACGAAACGGTAAAACTTCGCAAATCACCAAAATTATAGAAGAACAGGTCTTCTTGTTGTTTGGGACTCCACAGGTGTTGTTGTGCGATAACGGGAAACAATTTATTTCAAGCCAATTCAAGGAATTAATGCACAATTATGGAGTTGAAATATGGTATACGCCATATTATCATCCCCAGTCGAATCCGACTGAAAGGGTTAACAAAGTCATAGGTACGGCAATATCTTCATATGTTGAGGAAAATCATAAAGAGTGGGACAAACACATTCCTCACATTGGACACGCTATAAGAACCGCTATTCATGAAGTAACAGGGAAAACTCCCTCTTATTTATTTTTTGGTCGCGAAACGTCGGTTCTAGGTCATAACTACACAAATCTTAAGCAGCTTGATCCCCTAAAGTTTGATCGACCTTCTTATGAAACATCTTTAAAAATAAGACAAGAAATTTACAATGACGTTAGTGATCGTTTAAGAATGGCTTACGCAAAAAACAAAACTAGGTATGATTTAAGGAGACGCATTCAGGAATATAAAGTAGGAGAAATCGTATGGAAAAAATGTAAAGTACTGTCTAATGCTAGTCGGGACTTTATGGCCAAACTTGCACCAAAATATGAGAAAGCAGTCATTGTAGAGAAACTCTCTGCTGATGTTTATGTTCTTAAAAGTCTGAGAGGTAAGGATCTCGGAAAGTGGCACTCTTCTGATCTCAAGCGACTTGTATGAATCCGGGTCGGATTCTTTTGAGGAGAGGGGATAATGTAATGGTTGGTATCTGATTTGATCACAAGGTGGCACTGATAGCACTCAGTTGCTGGCTGGTGAGATTTGGCAAGTTTTGACAAACAAAAAAAAAAAAAAAGAAATGAAATGAAAAGTCTCGAAACGTCGATGTCACAACGGTCATTTTATTTTGAAAAGGAAAGTTGTTATTCTGCAATTTAAATGAAATTTTCTTTATAATAAGTTGATATTTTCAGCTGGGAAAGATTTATGAATTCAAGTAATTGTGCTAATGTTTAGTTCGAGGCCACGGGGTGAGTCAATTTGAAATCACTATCTCGTCTTATGGTTATCATTTTTAGCATTAGATTTAAAGGTACTTAAAGGGTAATTTACTTGTTACAGTCTACGGAAACGCCCTTTTGCACTGAGGGTCATTATTGTGAGACATACTTCTCTGTACACACCAGACTCAGCTAATACACCGTTCGGGTGTCGGGCAACAGCTTTGCCGTTGGCCCTTGGGTCGTATCTTCAAGTATGTATCATCTTTGTTAGTTCGAGAGAGATCTCAGCTCTTCACTCTTCGAGACCGTTTTCCGTCTATGAGGATTAAAACGTCAACCATTTGGGTAGGATTGCGCCAAGGACCAACATTAGCTCGTTTTAGGTTTAGGATTGCGTTTTTTTAATCAAGTTGTGCAAATTCCCATTTGACCCCTTCGAAATAATCTTTTGGGTCCAAATGGGAATTAGTTTAGTTTTAAATCCTCACGTCAAGGATAGCTTGAGTTGCGTTTTATTTAATTAACTTGTACTTCCCGACTGATGTACTTTTAGTGGCGAAACGGGAATTGTTATATTTTGGTAAATATTTGTTATTTCGTTAGTTCAGGCGGAAACAATGCTGTATCCTTTATTAGTTAATATGTTTATTTAAGAAGTTACGTCTTGTGTTTATAAAAGAAATATATAAGTTGCGGAGTTCAGACCAATTAGCCATTGAAGTTTTATTTGGGACCAGATCAAGACCCTCGAGCATTACACCCTTCTTAGTGCTCACCTACACTCCCCAAGGAACCCACGGGCCAATTTTCAGCTTTCTACGCCCAGTAGTTTCGGCTCTGCAATGTCTGTCAGTCAGTCAGTCAGTCAGTCAGTCAGTCAGTCAGTCAGTCAGTCAGTCAGTCAGTCAGTCAGTCGGTCAGTCAGTCAGTCAGTCAGTCAGTAACGGAAGAGTTTTATATATATTGATTAAATTAAATTGAAACTAGTTTTCAATAAATAATTAAATAAGTCTTACTTAATAAGTTTAAAATAACGACCAGTCCCTTGATAGAGTTATTTTAAAAGTAATTGTAGGATGAGACTAATTGTCTTCAAGTATTTATTGTTCGTACTTAAAATGGGCGACATCCGTGTGTTTAAAATTATGTTTTGCAATTCCATCTCCGTCGTTCAGTTGTCAGTAATGCTGAGTCTTACTGCGATGATCCAGGTTCGATTCTCGGTAGGGACAAACTACTTTCACAAACATGCAAAGAGACGCAAGGTATATTCCGTGACAATCCCTATAGAATGCGAAACCTCAAAGGAGTTGAAAACATAATTTACGTTATCATCATGATTACCTCCTAATCATGATGATAACGAGTTTGAAACCAATAAAGCACTTTTTTATATTAATAGCCTGTTTAGTGACCCACTGCAGGGCAAAGGCATCGCACGCCCTGCAGTACCGGGCCGAAGAATAGGACTGAGGTATCCCTGCCTGTCGTAAGAGGCGACTAAGAGGGGACCCCGGGGTCGTTGGGTGCACGAGGCGGGGCCTCGTGTAGTCATATAACGGCCCCGAGAAGGGCGGCGGAACGCGGTGTCCAGTTCCGTCGTTAAGCGTAGGAAGAGCCATCCGCGCTCAGGGAGGACTACCTCCACCTGTCCCCCCGTGAAGAGAAGAAGGCTACTTAGCCAATGCTGGAGGGGGTCGTGGAGCTGAACACAAAGTTCGAGAGATCTCCCGTGACCCCCTTGCAAACAGCCGAGATGGACACCGGCGGGGTTGTAGTGGGTGCGAGCCCCACATAACCCTGCGGCTCCCCCCGGGGTCGCAGGGTACTCGTTAGGAGTTTCGCCACTGTCGGCGTCGTCAGCTAGTCAGTCAGTAGCCCTCAGTAAAACACCTAACTTTGTTAAAGTAGGAGTGTTATTAAAATTACTTGTTGAAACAGAGTATTGGCTCAGCATTATATGCTGGATACATCCATGGCATATCCAAGGTTATGCCATGGATGTATCCAAGTCGCTGCTCTTGCGCCAACACAGAAGAAGTAAGTAAGTGTTAAGAATCTTTATCGTTTTAATAAAGTCCAGTTACTTAAACACTTGTCGCGTAGTTATCATTCCAGGGACACTGCACAATTTCACGCAAACGATTGAGGAATTCCACGGTAATTTGGGAAATCCGGTACAAAAAGAGTTTTTCGAAAGTCTTTTTTTAATCTCTGAGAAAAAATTGTGCTAAGTCATTTCCTTGAGATATACTCTTTCGTCAGGGGAAAAAGGTCACCGTTTGTATAAATTTTCTTGTAAGTATATTGCCATTGGTGGCAGAATATAAGACTACGACCCCGTCTCCTCCCTTTGGTGTCGTAGAAGACATAAGGGTGTACTTATTCACGTACAAAGCTGGTAAACAGCGCTTGTTGGCGCTGGTTCGAAAAATGTAATAGAAAATTTCTGCACAGACATTCGCGCTGGAACAAGCGTCAAGCGGCTTTGTTCAGTGGCGGACACGGTCAGCGTAACACTTCCGGTTTTTCTGTTTTGCAAAATAGCTCTTGTTCTTTGGTAATACAGTCTAGGGCTGACGAAACCATAGACAAATTTGTTACGGCCTCCTAGTCCGCCACTGTACGTGAAGGCACCCCAATAGAACACCCGAAAGACGGGACTTCCTTCGTTAAAAATTTGGAGAGCCATACTACTTCTATCGCCAACCAGCCTGCCAAGCTGACTATGGCAGTTTCGATCGCTAATTAATAAATAAACTTAACTTTATGCAATTTTAAACTAGACGCCACAGTAATACAAAATTGGATTACAGAATCGGTCTTTGCATAACATCTCAATCTAAAAATTACAATTTTAATTAAGTTTTCAATATTCCCATCCACATCATCATCAAAGAGCTTATCACGCGAGATCGGTTGGTCGTTATCAGTCGATCTGCAATCTGCATAATTGCGCAATGTAGCCGACACAGGTGTTGTCACGCTGGTAGATCGGTATCTTCTAATGCGTCGGTTAACTTGTAATCTATAAGACTGACTGCTCCGTGGCTCAGTTGGCAGTGATGTGGACTGAGTAAGCGTGAGCACCCGGGTTCGATTCCTGGGCGGGGCGAATATTGATATGATGAATATCGATGTTTGTTTCCGGTCTGGGTGTGACCTCGGTTCGTCTCTGTGTGTGTTTCGGGCGCCCTAGATACAGATTCTTCCTATTTAGGGGCTCTGAGTGTGATGTGTTATTATTATAAGAGCCTAGGGCTGTTAGATGACGAAGGATTGTCACTATTGAAATTGTTCCTGGTGCGTGTTGTATGATTTTCAGGGTTTCAGGCACCTTATTAAACAGTTCAACCGAATAATAGGCTCTGAGTGTAATAAGTTACTTATTGTTGTTATCATAACTTTTGATTTATGACTTTGCAGAGCTTTTGTGTCGTTCATGTACAGAAATAATTGAAATGGTTATTTCAATTCATGTTTGAAATGTTATCTCAGCCATTCATTTGGTGTTGTCTTGTTCTAATGAAGAATATTTCTCTCCATTGATTTATTACTTTTCGTAATTAAAACTGAACTAGACTTAGCAACAGACTTTATGACTCAAATTTCAATACAAACATGCATTCCATATCTTTATACATGGTGTTTCTGATAAGGCGGTAATAAATCAAAGGAGGGATTCTTCTCACCATAACTAACAACTTTCCCAAAAGGAACATGGGTCTAAAATCTCAAAAAAAATAACAGCTATTCCATACATTGGTTCGATCAGCTGACGGGGTCAATGTACGGGACGGCTGATTTTTGTTTTGAGATTTCGACCCATGTTGCTTTGGAAAAGTTGTTAAGTATGGTGAGCAGAATCCCTCCTTTGATTTATTACCGCCTTGTCAGCAACATCCTGTATATTAACGCATTATACACTCAAGAACCCTAACTAGGTAGAACTTTACTAAGCTGCCCGAAACACATCGACTTACCAATATATCCTAACATGTTTAGAACATACGGCGTTTCTCGCCTTAAAAAAAAAGATATGGTGAGCTTTATCCCTCCTAAGATTTATTACCGCCTTATCAGAAACACCCTGTATAAAGTTTACAATATTAAAGCTTATCAAATACTATCTGGAACATGTAGCTTCAAAACTTGAATGAATTGTAGCGTCATTGTGATATCGATTGTTTGCGCAACGGCCGTTCAGAATCGATTATGGCAAAGCGAGTTGTTAAGGCCGGAACACTCGAGGCCTATTCCTCGAGCCAGGATAGCGAGCCACCAAGCTACCAAGCTGAGAAATGAAGATATTTGTCTACATTTCACATAGATTCAAATCGGTTGTTTGGTCACTTAGAGCCAGTGAGGTGGGGAAACGCTACTTAGAGCGGATGGATGTCGGAGATCGACGAAAGAAATATACCGAGCAGATGCAGAAGGCACGGTTGGAAGAGGTAGGCAACGGAGAATGTTCACCGACCAAATTTGGTGACGTCCTGAGGAAAGACCACGTGAAGAGTTCACGAAAGCGACGTGCCTGTATGAAATGGTTTATGAATGTAGAAGAAGCGAAAGAAGTGTGTCAGGATCGTACAGTGACGGACACGATCGGCGTAACATTTCCGGTTTTTCAGTATTGCAAAATAGCTCTTGTTCTTTAGTAATACAGTCTAAGGCTGACGAAACCATAGACAAATCTGTTACGGCCTCATAGTCCGTGACTTTACGAGTGGATATCGATTGTCTTTGCCTATCCCTATGGGATACAGGCGTGACGTTATGAATGATGATGTTATGTATGTATTTCTATGTTTTATCTACACGAAGCCAGAAGAACCTAGCATGTTAGCTTACTAACACTGGCTTGCTATCCTAGATTGAAAAACTAGCCTTTTGTGTTCCGGCAAAGAGTCTAGAATCGAATGGATGTAGTCGGAGCGGTGAGTAAAAGTCACAACATGACTGTTAAAATGATCGAGCGTTGAACGCTGATGATGTAGAAATGGAGAGAAAAATGTTGGGACATACTTTCAGAAAAATCGTTTTAAAGTATATGGCACATGTAACAGCAGACCTCTTGATCGAGGCGCGGCGATTATAATTGAATTGGTCTAAAAATTGTATGGCTCTGGATTCAAAAGAGTTCTAAATTTGAAAATTATTCTAAGCTTAGTAAGCATCCGTAAGAAATGGCAAGCGATTTCTAGATTTCTTCTCAACCCTGTGCCATTGAAGCTAGAGAAAAGATTCCATCGTTATCATTTCGGCATCTTCTCTGTGCCTCGCCAAATGTGCTTTGGGCCTTAGACGTCGTTTCTGGCTTTACAAAATGTTAAGAGTTATTACTTACGCTTACAGATTTAATAATTTTTAAATTAAAGTACTCAGAGAAAGTGTCTTAAAAAATACTTCAAAACTACTTTACTACCGCTTTTTCTGAGAAATTTTATTTTACAAAACTTAATATCTATACTTACTATATAGTTTTTAGTATGCATTGGCTTATCATTCCACTTATATGACATAGTCATAAATAATTCACCAACCTCAGGTACACCTGAAGTTGATTGAATTATGTATGGAAAGGCTGAACGTGTTTTCAAATATAACAACTTTATCAAGGCTGAGGTGGTCAAATCAGTTTAACATTATAATTAAATCAATTCATCTTAGTGACAGCGGAGCTTGGAGGCTTGCAACGGGATGGCAAAGGATGGAATGCGAAAAATGTGCGGAAAGTTGATTAGGGTATGCCCAAACGAACTTAATTAACAAGTCTGAAGCGTAATAATTGCTGCATTTTTATTAATACCAACCGAAAGCAAAACTTGCAGTTGCCACCACTCAATCTCCTCCCTTATGTGTCATAAATGACGACTAAAGGAGCTCCCGAAGGACGGGCAGCAGTCACTGCACAAGTATGCAATGAGCCAAGCATCATGGCAACCGAGCTACACAGGTTTCCGCGCTACCAGCGCATAGAGCAGATTCGCCAACATTTTTGGACGAGATGAAGCAAAGAGTACGTGTCAGAATTGCAGACAAGAATCAAGTGGACTGCAAACGAACACAGCCTAGAGCCCAACACGATGATGCTTCTGAAAGACGACAACGCTCCTCCACTTCGCTGGCAGCTGGGCCGCATTCTGAGTACCTATCCAGGAAGAGACGGTGTCGCGAGGGTAGCAGATATTAAGACTGAGAAAGGAATTGTAAAGAGAGCCTTCTCCAAGATATGTCCGCTATTTCCTTTGGAAGCTGCTCCTTCCAAGGCCGGGGGCATGTTCAAAACTGCATGAGACGAAACGCAATCAAGACCATCCCTACTTCACCGATAATTTGTCGTCATCGTCGATGCCGCGCTTTTTTATCCAATCAGGACGCTTTGCAACCACGCCGGCTTCACTGGTCAATAATTGTATTAATTCGCTAATTAAACGTGAAAACCATAATTCAAAGTATTTCCATGAACCACATCTACGGGGAAACCACAAAGAAGGGCTATCGAGGGAACATCTTCGCGACCATCTATCTGTTCATTTAGCTATGTGCCCTGCCCGTTGCCACTTTTCGCAATTCTTGTCATAACACAACATTTTAAATTTCGATCTTCAGGATTCATATCGGGAGTAGAGCCCTTGATTGATAAAGTGGACTGATTGAGTCTCTATACCGAAAGGAGTCATTATACGTTATCGCGACCGATTTTAATGATATTATTAAGATATGCTGTATCGATTATGAAATCTATGATTAGATCTATCGGTGATCGATCTTTTATTAAGTACTAAAGTTCTAACTACATGCATGGTTAAAAATACTTTCCTTTCCTATACTTTTTTCATGTTTACACATGAAGTTCTTATAGATTACTAATGAATTGTGGTTTCTCTACTATAAATCACTAGGTACTATGGTACTAAGTAGGTTTTCTATCGTATAATTAAATTCGTCAGTTCCTTTTCAATATCAGTTTCTTGTCTCTAATTGGAAGGTTGAAATCTTTTAGGCAACCACAGAAAAAAAAAATGGCTGAAACGGTATTTTTTTTTACAATCGCTGTGAATACATAAAAGTTTTGAAAGCAATCAAGTTTGCGAAATATTTTGGTTTCTCGTTATTTTAGCATAAACATAAACTGTGCGCTGTTTACATTTTAGTTCAAAGCCTAGGTGTAAGATGTTCCTAGGTTTATTTTACTTGACCTAAATTTGTGGAAAACGTGGGCTATTTGCTTCGCACACAGTTATAAGGCACGGATAAGTCGCAGGCGCCTCTTTTTCTCGAGTTCTCAAGTTTTAGCGAGAAAAACGAAGAGCGATTGATTTTCATATAAGAGATAGGTATGTATAGTATTTTTAACCCCCGAACGAAAAATTCAGAGAGGGGTGTTATAATTTTAACGTGTGTATCTGTCTGTTTGTCTGTGTATCTGTCTGTGGCATCGTAGAGCCCAAACGGCTGAACCGATTTTCGTTTAGTTTTTTTTGTATCATAGATAATTTCAGGCCAAGTGTTCTTAGTCATGTCTGATGAAGATCTGATCAGCGGTTTGAAGATGATCAGCTCTTGAATAATGGATGAGAGGATCTAACTAGCTTCCTTATGTCCGATCGAGTTGATATTTGGTACCATGTTACATCTATGATATTGAAAGTATATTTTAAGGTAACCATGACCTGATATACCGTTTGAAGATGATCAGCTCTTGAATAATGGATGAGAGGATCTAACTAGCTTCCTTATGTCCGATCGATTTGAAATTTGATACCATGTTACATCTATGATAAAGAAAGTATATGGTAAGGTAACCATTACCTGATCAGCCGTTTGAAGATGATCAGCTCTTGAATAATGGATGAGAGGATCTAACTAGCTTCCTTATGTCCGATCGAGTTGAAATTTGGTACCATGTTACATGTATGATATTGAAAGTATATTTTAAGGTAACCATGACCTGATCTGCCGTTTGAAGATGATCAGCTCTTGAATAATGGATGAGGGGATCTAACCACCTTCCATTTGTCCTATCAATTAAAAATTTGGTACAGTGTTACTTCAATGATATTGAAAGTATATGTTAAGGCAACCATGATTTTTTTAAGTTGATAAGCTCTAGTTCTACTTAAGTTGATGAGGGGTCTGACTAGGTCGGGGGTTTTTAAATTTTTAAATTTGAGTTATGTTTAAAATATTTTGCATATCAACATCCTTTGATATCTTGCTCATGTTAGTTAACTTACTTACCTACTTACTTAGAGTTCTAAAGATATAATCAATACATAGTATAAAAAAAGTCGCTTCAGACGTCTGTCCCTATGTATGCTTATATTTTTAAAACTATGCAACGGATTTTGATGCGGGTTTATTTATAGATAGAGTGACTCAAGAGGAAGGTTTATAAGTATAATACATGAGCAATATAGTAATGAGTTAGGCGGTACGAAGTTCGTCGGGTCGACTAGTTAAGTATATCTTTAGAACTCTAACTATGTATTATTATATTTGTGATCAATTAATGAATAAATGAATCTGAATCTGAACTCTTTAAAGATTGATATTGATATAAAATTTCTTCCAAGAAGCTGCGCAGGAGTGTTTTGTGAATGGACACGTATCGGAGTCAGGTTTGGCAAACTGTCAAAATAAAAGGTCAACGACCGATTGAGGGCTGCCAACTGACAAAATACACCTCTACATTGCAAAAGTAACAAAGTGGGAACGAAACGTAAACACTTTTTAAAATAGGAATTTACTATTTGAGAAAATAAACAAAAGCTTCTGGCTATTCGCGCTTCTACTCTCTTAATCTAATTGCAATACTAATTTCGTCCAATTTTATGCAATAATAGCCTTTATTTCTTGACAGTTAAGCATAATAAACAATCTTAATGGGAGTACAACCCCAGGATCACGTTGAGGTTTAAGAATCTTATGATAATTTCGATACAATGCTTAAAATCTATTCTGTAACATAGCATTGAAAGTCAAAGAAATCAAAGAAAGAAATTTCACCACCGCTTTAAATACTTACATTTCGTCTGAAAAATTCTATAATTTAAGTAATAAAATGTCTTATCACCATCTAAAGATGGTGATAAGATATCACCTATTTTATAATAATTCTTTGGAAAAACAGTCTTCAAAGCGCTGGTAAACTTGAAGGATAGTTATCTTTCAGCGGCTAATTTATGGGCGGATTTTGCATTAAAATACATGCACTACTTTTTAAATTTAAATTGAGGTCACAACCCTAATTTGTATCGATAACCCCTGACATAAGACGTTGTTCGCGGAAGCGCCGGCCCCGATCGAAAGGTCATCGCTAATCTTCCTTGAAATCTGTTTTTTTTTTCGATACAATAAAACAGAACATTGCAAATTTAAGTGGCAATGCATCTAGTTTGAAGAACTGATGGTCGATTGGAACCGAAAGTTCTCGAATAGCGACCGCGTACCGGTAGACGCAAGAGTAGTAACTCAGATACCTCACAAGGTGGTCAGACGCGACCTGGTGAAGTTTGCGGGACTGCACTAGATGATGGTCGCACAAGATCTCTATTTTTGCTTGTTATGGCAGTAATACCTAGTTACCCACTTTTTCAGCAGTGGCTGTCTTTCGGTTCTAGTTAAAATACGATTGTTGTTAGAAAAAAAAACAAAAGGCATAAACCATTTCAAAATTTATGAATTCAATATACTCTATGATACAAGATACAAGGAATCACTATGCTATCGAGATCACTTACGAACCACCTACTTAACAGGAATACCTATCTGATTTAAAAATAAACATATAAGCAGTATCCTACAGTATATTGCATGAGGGGAAGTGGTTCAGGGTTACCTATAGTATGCTATGGACTTCTCCGTGGCTCAGTTGGGAGTGATGTGGACTGAGTAAGCGTGTGCACCCGGGTACGAATCCCGGGCGGGGCGAATATTGATATGATGAATATCGATGTTTGTTTCCGGTCTGGGTGTGATGTTCGTCTCTGTGTGTGTTTCGGGCACCCTAGATACAGGTTCTTCCTAGTTAGGGGCTCTGAGTGTGATGTGTTATTATTACCTATGCGGCTTCAGGCAAGCGAATGTGAAACCAGCAGTACCACACGAGCACAGAGCAGCCCGAATAGGAGAATACTATACGGAGACAGCTGTCATGCTACGTGAGCCAGGCTGCATCAGGTCACGGTATGCTGCCGATCAGACCCATCCGAAAAGCCAACGATGACGCCCCCTAATGACCTGGGGGCTAATAGCTTTTTGACCTCTGTCAAAGTTAATACGCAAAAAATCAAAGAGGACGAAAAGCAATATTGCAAATACGACCATAATGTAGGTACTGAGGGCCTAATTACGGCCGCTTTTACAATATTGCTTTTCGTCCTCTTTGTGTTTTGACTTTGACACTCTGGAGGGCGAAAAGTAATAAGTATAGCAAATGTGGTCTTAATAGTACCCCTGGCTTCAGTCAAAAGTATCCTAATTTCCTTGAGGTTCAAGGTCGTCCTGGCGCTCCAGACAAGCAAATAAAAAGCTAACAGTCCACAGAAAAAAAAAAAATAATGGCGCCAAAAACACTTGAGCCATATTCTAGTTATAAATGATAAATAGGACGGAAGTTACTTTTGGCACGCGAATATGAATGAAACGATTTCGCTCAGACAAGACTGATTTATTTCGGTATTAATAGGTACAGACAGACGGACGAACGAGGCCTTTTAGATGATAATGTCTATCAAATCTTTTTATTAGTAATTTTAGAGTTTTGAAAGCTCTAGTCTAAATGTTATGAATATAATATAATTTTATTGTAATGGATTTTGGTAATAAGTTATTTTTTATTGTGCGATAATAATAAAAATAGCGAAATTATTTTCAGAGATCAAAAAAATCAAAACTACACAGATTGTAGTGCCATATTCCATATTCTATCTATTTTTTTTCTAAGGTTTTGTTTTTTCTATTCCATAAAACTAAGAAATTATCACTGAAGACTTTTTTACTTGAATGACTCAAGATTGATAACTTCTTGGTTTTTTGAAATGGGAACTCGCGAAATCAATCATGCGGAAAATCATGCGCAAGCGTCTTAATGTATCAAGTTTATTACACAGTAGGTATGCTTATTACAACAGCACAATTACATTCATGAAAAGCTCACTTAGAAAATTGAGAAACAAAAGACTAACATTTTCTTCTGGAAAACACCATTTCTATTCTATCTTCAAAATTAATTATAATAAAATTTTACCATAAGCAAAAAAGTCTTTCGTACCATATTTAAGGCCATACCACGTCTTGTGGTACGGCTGGTAGCGCCTGGTCGTCGCTTGGGGTGGGCGTGGCCTCCTGGGACACAAGCTGGAACAGCATAAGAGATAAAACCTCTTATCACGGACTTTTTCAGCCGCTTTTAGCCGTTCTCTCGCCAAACGTCCGGCGCAACGCCTCGGTCCGGTGGCGGACGCTGTAGCGGCAAGGAGGATCAGCCAAAAGAACCAATTCATGGTTCACTGTGTTTCATAAATTCACTGCGATCCATTTGGTTCACTTTTTGTGTTACACTTATTTGTTTAGGGAGTCATTTTCAGTTTGTTACTTTAGGTTTAGGACTTTTACGCGCTGCTTTTCATTGCTTATTATGACAGTATCAGAAATAGTGTCACATTTTTTTTTAAATATGAAGTATTTTGAATATTCCAGAACAATGTTTAAACTATAGGTACATTTAGAGAATAAATAAACTTTAAATATTTATCACAGCGCGCGCGCACTCGAGATTTAACTGCGTGCAAACTTATTAAAAGTTACTTCAAATCATTATAACCTTAAACACACGAACTTCAGAAAACTTCAAAACTGAATACACTTCACTTACAACTAAAAAAAACTTTTAATTCTAAATTTAATTTAATTCCAAGTGGTTAAACAAATCCCGCGCTATCAGACGGGCTTTCGAATTTCGAATCGTGACCGGACGTCGAGGCGCGGCGGCAGGGCGGCTGCAACTACGACCAGTATTCTGGCTACTGGCTGGCAAACGTTTCCCGCCACTAAGTTAGAAAACATGCGAATTTTGAAAGGATTTCTGAACGAATTTTCCTTATTTTCTTGGAGCAAAATTGGAACAGAAAAGTGACGGTTTTTGGAGAGTATGGTAATAACCCGTTACTACGGTTGACTCTACATTTTTTATTTCTACTAGCTTACCCGACTAACTTCGTTTCGCTCTACAGTTTTATATGGTAAAATAAAACTGTTGTCTTTACATCGATATACTTACTTACTCCCATTTTCCTCGAAATGTGGAAACCCACTTTTCCTCAACCTTTTAAACCTTCCCTGGACAACAACAATCATTTTCTGACTGACAACACAAGACAAAATAGGTGGCTTGGCGCAGGGCTGTTCAAGTTTTTTAACAAAGCATGGTTTGGTTATAAATATTTTAATATCTAACACACTTAACATAAAATCGTCTAAACGTAAGTCCAGCTCTTGAGCTGGTGGTGGAGCCGTGGAGCTCTTTGGCTGGTAAATTTGGCTTTATTTTATGGGATGATAACAATTTCTCATGCTGATCTTAAAAATCTTAAAAAGCACGGTTTTTCTTCAAATCGTCATACGTCACGGTATTCCATTACAATCGTATTTCGTCACACCACTGGAACAAACTCAATTTACTCTCACTGTAGAACATTACCGTATCGTTTAACCGTACTATATTGTATAGTCATCACAGAAACAGAGTCGTAGGCTGAACTCCGTACCTACCTTACCTGTCCGCCATAAACACATAGAATTAAGAATCCACTAATAGAGCTGGCCGTTACCCTTTTTTATTAAACTGTGTGTGCCATAACTAGGGTTACCATCTGACCGGATTAAGCCGGTCTTGATCCGGTCCCGGATTTTTGTCCAGATCGGATTTTTGCAATACATTTCTGTTTCATTTTTTACACTGAGCACGGAACGAACCTACCTACCTACCTACTTTGACATTTATTTGATACAAGTGACAAATTTTTAGACATGGCAGACCGGATTTTTTGTGTTTGAATACCCTTAGCCGTAACTATCTGAGATCTACATTTTTTTTTGTGAAAAAAAAAAAGTCATTAACTTTATTTAACTAAAAATAAATTCGACACATACAAAATTCTGTAGAAAACGTTCACCGGTGGGCCGCTATTGGCCTCTCTCAAAGCAAAAATTGACTTATTGGTGGCCTATAATTCTAAGTTCTTAGCTCTTGGTGACAAATGAGGATTAGAAGTCTCATTTCCCACTTCGTTTGTCTTGTGCATACTAAGTCTATGGGCCAGACCTATGATCTACATCTGACACTCTTCTCCCCCCTACCTTCCCCCTCGCACGCGCGACCACCCGCGATCACTTTTATCGGTCGTTATCGGCCGCGATCGGTCCGGTCTAATTAGTGGCCGCAGCAAGCGGTGCCGACGGCTACCGAAACCGGGGCCTAGTCTACGATATGGTGATATTGGAACGTAACTGATGATAATCCTGGCTGGATGATAAGTTTTTTTTTTCAGATAAAGATAAAAGAAAAGTGTTATGTTCTATTTGATTTTGAAGATTGATTTAAACTTCATTAAACAAAAGACGGGACAAGTAAACGGGACGGCTGATTTTCTTTTTTTTTTTGAAAGGTCACCTTATATAACTGCGGAGTCGAAACGCGGAAGTGCGAAAAGTCGATTCCTATTTGAGATGGATCGGAAGGTTTGTAGATGTAGGAGGCATTTGACCAGCAGTAGGACAATAGAAGCCTGCATAAAAAAACTCTAATACTTCAAGAATAAGACCCTCAATCACAGTATTCCAGTTTCCAGTATGTCTGCTCTGAACAACCTGCCTAAGTAATAATACACTATTGCAAAGAAACATGTTATGATTTGTGCTCATAAATGCATTAAATTAACTCTGGATCACTTCATTTCTTAGTAAAACACGCAGTCAGTCAGTCTGTCAGTATAATTTGTTTGTCAAACAGCAAACCTGTAGCCCGATTACATAATTTCTTATTTAAGTGTTATCGCACACGGGAGCTACTTCTGTGGCGTTAACGGAAGTGGACGATACGTAGAGCATAAATGTTAGACCTTAAGGTGGTAACTCACGGTATGGCGCGAAATTCAAATTTTTTCACGTTTTTTAATTATTTTGGCGAAAGTATTCATCTCTAATAAAGTTTAAATGAATTCGCGTACGTAAAAACTAATCTCCCACATTGTGATATATCGTTTTTGAAAGACAGAGTTTCCGATTTTGTGTATATTCAAGGAACTTGATTTTTGGCCTTTTACCCCTTAGACACAAAATCTGTAGGTCTGTCTTCCAAAAACGTTGTATTACAATGTGGAAGAAGGTTTTTTACATACGCGAATTCATTATAACTTTATTAAAAATGAATACTTTCGCCAGAATATATAAAAAACGCGAAAAATTTTGAATTTCACGCCATACCGATAGGGACCACCTTAAGGGTAAAACTGAAGCCAGATTAACCTATTTTCTTAATAATAACGCATCACACTCAGAGCCCCTAACAAGAAAAAATCTGCATCTAGACCGGTAAAAAACATCGATTTTCATCATAACAATGTTCGCCCCGCCGGGAATCGAACTCGGTGCAACCGCGTCACAGTCCACATCACTGCCATGGCATCTGAGCCACGGAGCAGTCAAGCTCAGCTGAACTCCAAAGATGAACGAAAACGACATCAATAATCAAATAAGCTAAATAGGCATATTTTTTATATACAATTGTATCTAAAGGTGAGAATGTATGTCCCATTAAAATGTATTTCCACCAGACATGCGTGCATAGCGTAAGGAGAGCCAATAGGATCACTTCAATGATTGAATAAAGTGATACAATAGGTAAATAATAACCATCCATTATTATTTACATTTATAACTTATAAGTTAAATTATTTTAAATTTTATTGCATGCTTCTAATATTTAAGTGTAGATTGTAATAATTTAGTTTTTAGATTGTATCTTTCGGATTTAGGTTTACTTCTTTAGATATAACTTTTTATTGGTACTTAATTTTTGGGCCTCGCAATACAGGTCCCTTCTTAGTGCGAGACCCGCTGGTAAATAAATGTTTTATAGATAGAGTTAATTAGATTAAACTTTAACTATGCAAAACATGTAAACCTCAGTTTTTTATGTAAATAAATAAATTATTATTATTATTATTATAGGTTCTTAACAACACAAACAGCGCTACGCATCAGATCTCTGGTCAAAACGCTCCTTTACGCTTGGTTGCGGTCGCAGTGCAGCGCAGTAACCATTCTTTCAACTTTTATCTGCCGCAGCTTTAGGTAACTGCCATGTGCGCAAGCACTAACTCAATTTAAGAGCCAGTTTACAGCGATGCTAGCGCCATTCGCGTAAAAAATTAATATCTTCTAAACTAAGACAAATATCAAAAATGTGGCTCAGTATGACACTAGATAATGTAGCCTAGTATTTTAAGGCACCTTTTTATAGCTTTAGGTTAAAGACCAAAGAAATCTACAGAGTGTTGCAGCATCGCTGTAAACTGGCTCTTAATATAAAAAAATTATAAGTTGACAAGTTTACGTTGACAGACGTCGTCGGCGGTCGCTCGTTATTAGACGGAATTATACAAATAGACGGACAGACGGACGGACGGATGGCAATTTTACTAGAAAATTAGAGTGATTTTTTTAACTAATCATTTAGTTTGTGATGATGCACAGACGGCCTATTACGGCCGCTTTTGAAACATTCCTTTCAGTCCTCTAGTGTCAAAGTCAATACAAAAAAAAAACGCAAATAGGACGCAAAGCAATATTGCAAGCGCGGGCGTAATAGGCCGTCAGAACACATCTGGTGAAGCGCAGAGAATATACATTAACTAATGTACAGTCACGGACTAGGAGGCCGTAACAGATTAGTGTATGGTTTCGTCAGCCCTAGACTGTATTGCCAAAGAACAAGAGCTATTTTGCAATACAGAAAAACCGGAAGTAATAACGCCGATCGTGTCCGCCACTGTACAAAGTAACTCTTTTTCTTTTTATGGTTCGCAGTTCTTTGGGCTATATTGGCGCCTTGAGTTCTTCTGCGGATCTCATCTTCTGCGGAACATTAGCCCTTTCTATTAGCTTTTGGGCATCCATGATTAGCAAACATACACAAAAAAACATACATTGTTTGAAATCAGTTCAGCAATGAATCAATATATATAAAACTCTTCCGTTATTGACTGACTGACTGACTGACTGACAGACAACGCAGAGCCGAAACTACTGGGCGTAGCGGGCTGAAATTTTGCATGTAGGTTCCTTAGGGAGTGTAAGTGAGCACTAAGAAGGGATTTCCCGAAATTCCCACAGGAACGGGAAAAAATGTGTTTATGAGAAAACTGCGCGGGAACAACCGCGGGGCAGCCTCTAGTTTATAATAAAACAATAATCTCACGCCTTTTATTTCCCGAAAGTTTAGGCAGAGGCACCAGCTCAAGAGCCACATTTAACCGAGTTTATGCTTTATTGACCGACGAAAAAAAAAGGAGGAGGTACTCAATTCGACACGTATATTTTTTTTTTTTTTTTTTTTAATGTATGATCACGCATAACTTTTTACAGAGTAGTTCAATTTTGATAATTCTTTTTTTAATCGACAGGGCATACCTTGAAGTTGGTCCCATAAAAATTTGGAAATAAAATTTCCACCCTAAGGGTGGGAAAACAGGGGTGACTTTTTGGTCGGCGGGTGGATTTATCAACTCACAAGTTGCATTTTACGTGTAACACTATACATTTTGATACCTACTTACAATATCTTTTGAAATGAAATAAAATCAGCCGAAAGACGTCCACTGCTGGACATAGGCCTCCCCCACAAATCGCCATACCGACCGGTCTTGTCGTCCCTGTCAACCATGTCGTCTGATCACCTTATGCGGTGTGACCACTGACCACCTTGTGGGAGAAGAAAAAAATAAAACCCTGAAAGAACTGAAAAGCATAAAATAAAATAAGCCGAAATACCAACTTGACAAGGGGCCAGCTTGTCTCCGCGGTTATAACGACCACTACTGCAGCCGGGACCAACGGCTTAACGTGCCTTCCGAAGCACGGAATCATCTTACTTTTTCGGACAATCAGGTGATCTCTAAAGGCGACAATCGTGATACTAGGCCTTCGGACTGCAGTGGAATAGAATGAGTCACGTGACCTACTGCGAGTTAGGTGATAACTACATTTCTGGCCTAGGGTGTTTGCTTTGAGGACGGATGTGTGATCGTTTTGGCGATAACTAACTTAAGTACCTACTAATTGTATGTATGTGATTTTTAGTTTGCTATCAGATCAGACGGAACGCATCGCATCAACCATGCGGTCCGTCTGATGGTAACCTTTAAAGCCTTTGCACATTTGTCGAGGCGCAGCGAAGAGTACTTATAACGATTTAACTGGTCTGTAGATTCTATGACGCATTGTTTAAAATAGGTTTTCAATGGAAAATAATTCTTAGCTATCACAAATAACGGCACGCGATTGGTGTGCCCTCAAACAAG
The DNA here is from genome assembly GCA_951802225.1 of Euspilapteryx auroguttella. NCBI lineage: Eukaryota > Metazoa > Arthropoda > Insecta > Lepidoptera > Gracillariidae > Euspilapteryx > Euspilapteryx auroguttella. The sequence goes on along the minus strand of OX637642.1, from coordinate 807,564 downwards.
TGGTATTATCGTTGCAGTATCTTCGTCGCGCGTCGCCATATGTGCACTGGGCCTAAGATTCTAACCTTACTGACTTTACCACTGTATTTTAATCGATTTTAAATAAATACTAAAATTTATTATTATGTTGAACAGTAAACTGTAAGATTGGATCTGTTTACGTGTTTAATTCCCCAAAGAGGCGGGGCGCAGAACAATTCATAATGTAAGGCACAGGCCGCGGAAATATGGTGGCCCGCCCTCCGCTTTGGCTGTTGTCTGTAGGTAGAGTGCCTATCTTAGGCCCAGCACATATGTGCTGGGGCGCACCCAAGCGGATATCAATGTAAACTGGTCTCTTAACTGTTTTTAACTTAGAATTAGTAAGTAATTCATGTTTTGAACTAAGAGCCTTAGCCTTATCAATATCATCATCAATATCAATACATACTTACCGTCTTATTCATAAAAAACCCCTAAAATGACCTTAACGTTCAATTTAGTTAAATCGTTTGCTAACGCTAAAATACTGATTTCAAAATATATTATTTATAAACGCAATTTAGGCCTGCTATAACTACATGAGGCCAATAGTAGTTTTTTGCATTTTCAGGTTGTCGCATCAGAATTCACCAGGTCAATCCACGATCAATCATCCAACAAAAAAAAACAAATGTCAATTTTCGGGGCCTTTGCCCAAGCAGTGGCACAGCAAATTCTAGAGAAAAAAAAACTTGTTATGATTGATTGACTCAATTGAGGTGACTGATGATTTTTTGTTTTGTTCAGGCATTACATACGGAGGTATTGTTTATAAAATTATTTAACTTTATTTACATAAGTACCTAGCTAAACTTCGTTTAGTATTTTGAGGGCATTGAGCAAGTTTGCAAACTGGAAAAGCAAAAGATATTACGCGCTGCGCTGGCCTGGCACAGGACACGGCCCGCTCTAATGAGAATCATCCCTGAGAGGTAAGTAACAACAAAATATATTTTTCGTGCGAACAAAACTTTATTTTACAATACGATTTATATAACTGTTTCAGATCACATCCAAGCCCAGAAAACTGCAAAACTTTCGTCGGAGCGACCTGAAAAAGGAACAAAATCAATATAATAGGTATAGGTATATTAAAGTTAAGAAAATGTTTATAAATTGAAAATAAATATTTTATGATCAATTTGTTTTTCTTTCTCATCATAAATAAGTTGTGTATTCAGATTTTAGTATTCAGATGAATACAAATAATTAAATTGGGCCTTCTAACTTGAGTAAGTATCTTTATTCTGGTTTATCAAAGACAAAGATCCCATAGCCATGAGCGTTGCTAAAATAGTGCTATTCAGGTATTCAAAATGTAAAAAAATATACACAAACACAATACATACCTACTTCACGATATCCCCAACACCTGCAATGCTGTGATTTGTCACACACAATCCCTTGTGTCCAATTGCAAGACTTCCTTTACGAAAAAAAGATGATGTCCGTTTATCGTAGAGCGTTCGAACTTTATCGCGCAAAGAAATCCAGGTCGTACAATGTACATTATATTATTTTCGAAGTCGCGGAGGAAGTACGGAGGGTTTGGTTTCCGCTTCTATCTTCTAAAGCTACCAGCGCTTGCATTTTCAAAATTCACTTCACATCATTCACGCACGAGTCACGACACATCCTCGCGACCTCGTGACAAAACAACAAAAACAGCTGATCAGCAGGCGCCATCTTGGCAAAAATCAGTGTTTTAGTGCGTTAAAGTAGGGTCGGACCTACTTTAACTTACGGAGGCACTATAACGACGTTTTAGTGCTGATGAGCGTTTATGAATCCAACTTTTTTGACAACTCGCCATTTTAGGCTAAACGTGTGGTTTAAGGCCACGTTAATTTTTTATGAATAAGACGGTTAGTATAAAACAAAGTCGCTTCCCGCGTCTGTCCCTATGTATGCTTATATCTTTAAAACTATGCAACGGATTTTGATGCGTTTTTTTTTAATAATAATAATAACACATCACACTCAGGGCCCCTAACTAGGAAGAACCTGTATCTAGGGTGCCCGAAACACACACAGAGACGAACATCACACCCAGACCGGAAACAAACATCGATATTCATCATTTCAATATTCGCCCCGCCCGGGAATCGAACCCGGGTGCACACGTTTTCAAAAGATAGAGTGATTCATGAGGAAGGTTTATAAGTATAATGCATGCATAACATAGTAATAGGATAGGCGCTACGAAGTTCGCCGGGTCGACTAGTTTAGTGATAAGGTCAAATTGTTTTCCACTCGGTAACTTCGCTGGGCCGTGCCACATGTGTGCTAGGATTTAATATCTTTTGGTTCACTAAAATCAGCTAAAATTTAGGCCAAATAAGTCGTTAAACATTTTCTAAAGAATTTATTGGTTCAACAAATTATGTAGCCTAACAATACTTTACGAAATTACCCTTTATTGCAAAACGCGTGAGTAGAATAAAGTCATTAATGGCTATATGGTCGAACGATATGCATTAAATAAAGCTACGACATTAAGCGATTAGCGTTTTTAAACGACGGCAAAAATGGAAGTTTTCAGTTTTACCTGTATGTATATACATACATAAGAATGTATGTATGTATGTTTGTCCGCGATTATCTCGAATTTGGCAGAACTGATTTTGATGCGGTTTTCACAGAAGTATTGTTTACATTCAGGAGAAGGTTTTAGTACAGTCACGGACTAGGAGGCCGTAACAGATTTCTCTATGGTTCCGTCAGCCCTAGACTGTATTACCAAAGAACAAGAGCTATTTTGCAATACAGAAAAACCGGAAGTGATACGCCGATCGTTTCCGCCACTGTACCTATTTTAACCGACTTCAGAAAAGAGGAGTTCTCAGTTCATGTATGTGCCAATTTATTGAAGGCTGGTCACTTAAAAAAAAAAGATATATTATTTTTATTTTATAACAACAGTGTAGTGTGTGGTGACGCGATACTTCCGATCGCCTATTAAAAAGAGAAATACTATCTCAGAATACTTGAAACTTAAAGTTACATCCCTACAAGACATTATACTATTCAAAAAATTGCAAAGTGATAAAATGTTTTACGAATTCATTATGATAGCTTGTACATTGGCGGTCTAGGTCGCCGTAACACTTCCGGTTTTTCTGTATTGCAAAATAGCTCTTGTTCTTTGGCAATACAGTCTAGGGCTGACGAAACCATAGACGAATCTGTTACGGCCTCCTAGACCGCCACTGTACGTAGCTAGGCATACGTGTTTTAGGAAATTTCTAGTAAGGCCCAAGAAATCATTGACCGTTGGCGTCCGGTGTCCCTTCTTCCACTTGAGTCTCTCTGTTCGAAGACTAACCTTAATCACACTAGTTATGCACAAGAGGCAATGCCACGCAGTAACGCAATGAGGGGTTTTCAATTTGACAGCTTTGACAGAAGAAAAAAAACAAGTTTTATTAAGCTGCTACCAGATGGCACTCTGCCAGGAGCAATAGGTCAAGCTGAAATGAATGATTCAATAGCTCAAAATGAAACATAAAAATTAAAATTTAACTGAGGCAGTGACGGAGTAGGTGAAATTAAGATTTATACTAAGCAGAAAATTATCCAATCCAAAGATTCAGTCAATATTCGATCTCCCATCATTTCAGCCGTAAGACGTCCACTGCTGGACATAGGCCTCCCTCAAGGCTCTCCATCTGTACCGATCGCAGGTGGCCTGCATCCAGCGTGGACCCGCAGCCTTGCGCAGATCATCCGTCCATCTGGTCGGTGGACGTCCTACGCTGCGCTTGCCGATCCGTGGTCTCCACTCGAGAACTTCGATCTCCCATCTCTCTAATATTGCTGTAGACACCGCCATCTACCGGCGTATTAGGAAACTTTTTTTTTTCTTTTCTGTCACTTTGAAAACCCCTCATTGAGAGCCTCTACAGCAAAAAATTACCAAGAAATAGAGTGAACTAGTTTTGTCGCTAATCGCTCCGCTTATGCCCATAGCAGAACAGTTTCAGTGGCCAATAAACACTGCACAATGGGGGCCTAGGGTCGTGGATTCATGGCCTTCCAGATTAGATGGCCCCGCCCACGGCCCATTGTGGCCCCATTTCATACTGCTGATTGGAGGTACCTCCACCGGGTTCGTTTTGAGATTTAAATACAAAATTATTTTAGATTTTAAGTTAGAAATTCGAGTGTTATAATTTTGGTTTCAGGTTAGATGTGACGTTTTGGCTATGCAGGTTTTTTTCTGAAAAGGCGGTAATAAATCAAAGGAGGTATTCAGCTCACCATACCTAACAACTTTGCAAATAAAATTGGGACGAATTATCAAAACAACATTCAGCTGTCCCGTACATTGAACTCTTCAGCTTAACGAATAAATATTTTAAACGATTTGTGTTTTGCTATACTGGGTGTTTTTCAAGAAACACCTATTATTTTTCACCCAGTATTATGATACGGGGTGTAAAATACAGCGAGCCTAAAATCTATTGAGGGCTGAAATGGAGCGAGAGCGAATTCCATTGGAAAAAGGATAAATGGAAATAAGTTTACAGGCATCGCAAAATAATTTAACGCGGAATGGATTGATTGAAGTCGATTGAGAGATCCCTTTTGCTTTAGAGAATGGCAAAAGCAAGAAATTATAGAATTGATTTTACATTTTCATGACTTGTTTGTTGGGTCAGAGAAATAAACTAAAGAATAGGACTTAGGTACCGCCTGCCTGTCGCAAAAGGCGACTAAGAGGGGACCCCGGTAACGTTGGGTGCACGAGTCATATTACGGCCCCCAGGGACGGCGGAACGCGGGTGCCCCTTTTGCGCCATCGAGCGTTAGATGAGTTAACCACGCTCCGGGGGGACGACAATCATGTCCCCCAAGATGAGGCTCTACAGCCATTCACGGAGAATTTCACAGGCTTACCCGCTGCCCCTCTGCTATCAGCCGAGAAGGACACCGGCGGGGTTTTAGTGGTTGCGAACTACACATAACCCTGCGGCTCCCCCCGGGTCTGCAGGGTACTCGTTAGGAGTTTCCCCGCCAAAAAAAAAAAAGAAATAAGGTTTTGGAATTTTTTAAAATAAAATAAATCTAGCCCAGCCTGATAATCAACCTATCTTAATCACTAAGCAAGATCGTCCAGAAATAGCAAGTCTCGCTGCGCGTGCGGTCTTCTTTTGTTTATTTGTCGCGTCGCAGACTCGCGGTCGCCACTGTCTGGTTTTATGCCAAGTGTCTCGACAAACGAGGTAAATAATCTATACCAATATTATAAAGAGGAAAGATTCGGTTGTTTGTTTGTTTGTAACCAATAGGCTCCGGAAATACTGAACCGATTTGATAAATCTTTCACTGGTAGGAAGCTACACTATCCCCGAGTGACATAGGCTGTATTAGATTTCAAAAAAAATTAGGGATCCTTACTGAAACTCAAATAATGTAACCTAAGGTGCAATATTTTTTCCGTTGTTTACATATTTTGACAGGTGATTTGTTGTTGTTGTTTGTTTTTTTATTCGCCCATTCTGGGCAGTCAAAAGAACAAAGTCTATAGAGCCAGTCTTTAGTAGTATCTTATATTCTATTCTAAGGCGCAACGAAGTAAAAGCCGGGACAGCTCGTAAGGTATATGTTTGTAGTCTCGAATGAGTCATCATCATAGAATGCCACCGCCCCATCTCTCCCGTGGGCTTCGCAAAAGAAGAGACCGACCAAACCTGATTTTAGCCGAAGCCGAAACCGAAAAAGAACCTTCGGCTCTGGCCTCGTTTCGGCCGAAACCGAAACTCACGTGGCCTTTTAAAGTCTTTAAGTTTTCCGGGCACGCAGGCCAGCTGGGGCGAGCGAGCTCCACCTGCGTATCGCCGAATACTTCCGAAAATAGGCGAGCGTCGCACGAACATCTAGTTTCGGTTTCGGCAAAAGGTTAGGCCGTTTTTAGCCGAAACCGAAACTGTGGGCGAAACCATGTCTTTTAAAAAAAAACCGCATCAAAATCCGAAAGCATACATAGGGACAGAGACGCGGGAAGCGACTTTTTTTATACTACCTATGTATTTATATCGTCAGCTGATTGCAGTATAATTTAAAGGTGAATCATGTATCGTATTGGAAATGATTGGTAAGTTAGTATAGTTATACTTGTAGAGCCACATTGCCTCTCGTAATAAAAGGTAAACAGAAATAGCCGCGCCCTGCCGATGCCGATCGCTTTGCTAATTATTTTCGACATAGTTTGTTTATGGCGGCCCGTTCGGCTTGCCTCGGTCAGTAGCACTTGCTAGGGTTTTCAAATGAGGCCTAGAATTACTGAAAAGGTTAAAAAAATTATATACCCGTAATGTTGGCCAGCAGTACTGTAGTAGAAATTGCCCTAAATTTTCTAATAATGGAATATTAGGATAATAAGATGAGGGTGCTTATATTAAATACTGAGTGAATGAAGCATGCATGCTTATGTCTTGAGACTTAAACGAAGCGAAGGTTGTAACAGCATCCTAATCGGAAGAGCTTTACCACCGAGTTGTATACTGCCACGAGAAAATCCATATATATAAAACTCTTCCGTTACTGACTGACTGACTGACTGACTGACAGACAACGCAGAGCCGAAACTACGGGGCGTAGCGGGCTGAAATTTTGCATGTAGGTTCCTTAGGGAGTGTAGGTGAGCACTAAGAAGGGATTTCCCGAAATTGCCACGGGAACGAAAAAAAACGGGATTTTTGTGTTTATGAGAAATCTGCGCGGGAAAAACCGCGGGGCAGCCTCTAGTATAATATGTAAAGAGTAATAGGTATAGAGTAGGTAATGTAGAGTAGAACAGTAGAAAATATAGAGAGGTCCTTACAGGCATGTATCTGTCGTAGGAAGATTTGATAATTAGTAATTAGGTTTTTTGCAAAAAAAAAACTAGGGATTTTGCGAAAACCCGGATAATTTGATACCTACAAGGGTTTTTTTGCAAAAAAAAAAAACGAATTATCAAATCTTCCTACGACATATCGATGTGTATTGTAACAGTATAAAATAACAATTTTCTTTTTAAATTTTAGCATCCCTAGTAAGTGGCGGCGGCGAACATTTAAGTGTCCAAACCAAGATTTACTTAGTGTTCAACTGTTTATTGCTAATCTTAGATATATCGGCCGTTGCGCCGGCGCAACTGTGTGTTTTAAACGACTGTCATAGTTATTCAAAGGATTTTGGGTAAAAACAGTTTTTGAGGTCACTGATCTTATTGGCCACTTTTAGCAACACTTTGTAGCTTTCTTTGGTCTTTAATTTAAAAGCTATACAACTGTGTCCTTAAAATACTAGTCTACATTATTCTAGTGTCATACTGTGCCACATTTTTGATATTTGCCTTAGTTTAGAAGATATAAATTTTTTTCGCGAATGGCTCTAGCATCTCTGTAAACTGGCTCATAAGTTTTATATACGGTAGTAGTCAAAATTACGTCCTAATACAGGGTTTTTTTTTATTTATTATTTTTTGTCTATTTCTAATTTACTTAAATATTTTAAAGGGGGGAAACCTTTGCGCCTCAGCTGTACAAAACAAAAAAGGCTAAAGAAAGAAAACACTATTGAATTTTAATGTTCTGTACTTTAAAAGGCAGCCACTTTATAAGACAGAATTAGACGCGTCTGTTTATTTTCTGTCAGCCCCTTAGGCCCAGCGCACATCTGGCGAGGCGCGGAAAAGATTTGTACATAAGCCCGTAATATCCAACTCGGATTAAACTGTGTCGGTGGTTTAATCTGCGGTTTATATGTGAAAGGAAATGCAGTTAAAACTAATCAAAAAGTTTAAACCAAGTTAGATATTACGGGCATTAGAGGATAAAAATCAAAACTGGTTCCTAAACTCTATGGCACAGGGTTAAAAACAAGTTTCAAGTTTTAATCGAAAATTATTCTAAGGTACTATAAGAAAAGAGGTATGCGAAAACATTCACTTCTTTAGTTGAGATTTCATGTATGTATGTACATCTTCACCTTAGGGGTCACCAGTCAAATATCAAATCAAATAAATCTTTATTCAATATAGGATACAAGGTATCACTTATTGAAAGTCAATTAGACTACATCTAATCTAATCGCTATTGATACCTTATTTGGTAAAGTATCCTATACTGTAAGAGGCGAGGTAGTTCAGGGTGTCCACCAATTGGCTCAGGCAAACAAATGTTTGGCTTGCCTTACGACAATAGTCGCCTGGAGAGGCCCCCAGCCTGCCTACTCTCTGCCTACCATTCTGATATGCTAATGCTTGTGGGTTCTAGTAGTTTTGTGGGCATAGCAAGTTGCCTAAAAGAATAGCAGCAGGAGTTATGCTGGTGAAGCTATGGGCAAGCCACTAGTTCCATTACCTTTATAACATAGTAAACAAAGTATCAAAATTATATTGTTTAAACAAGAACCGAGGGTCAATTCTGCCCTCGAGCCTCGCGGCCGTGGGTCCATCGTAAGTTGTTAGCAGAATCGGGAATTACGCAAATTGTAGCAAGTAAGGACGACGCACGCGCAAGCCGCGAGCGTTGTAATCGAGTCTGTGTGCTTGGGGATTTATTTGTGTTTACGTAAAGTATATTGAGTTTCAGTACCCTAAATTACCTTGTCTGCGCCCTGTGCGAGCTTCTTTAACTGTGCAAACTTCTATACCCTCGCCATTGTTTTTAGGTATTCTGGGTATCTTAGTTAAAGCAATGCTATGTGAAAGCAATTTTTTTTTATTCAGGGACTTAAAATTATAACACTAAACACAAATATTTATTACAATCGTACCTGCAAAAAAAATTGCACGATGTTTTGTTTATAATTTAATATACGTTTTTGATGAAACTGTGTATTAGGCACACTAGTAGCTTTTTAAGGGTTCTAAGTGATGTGTTTAATTACCTATTATAAGATGTTAATTAATTGAAAGCAGGTAGAGGTAGGTTATGTTAATACATTACAGACAGAGATTAAAATATCCACTCAAAATAAAGCTCATCTCATAAATAATGAGCTTTATCATAATCGGCCAGTAAACTTTCAGAGGTCATTGACCTAGTTTTTCATAAATGGGCCGAGAAAACTTTTTGAAACCTTGAAACTATTAGCACCCTCTATCGGAGCTGCCATTAACTATTTCAAATACTGATTGACCGAGAACCCGTGAAGAACCTGCATTGGATCCAATCAAGTTGTGCATCGATCTCGTTAGATGGCACTGCTGTTAATTCTTTCCTCTTATTCCTATTGGGAAGGAAAGGTCAGAATCCTATGCCAAACCTAGTACGATGGAAACAGGATGTGGTCTTTCAGAGAAAAAAATCTGGGAACCTATGCCTTGGTAGAATAAATCTAGTCAGAGTTTAGAGGGTAAATACTTACTCGCTAGATTTTTGAATAAATTTAGCGCATCAATAATATTATCATGATTGACCATCAGCGGCGACTGCCAGCGAGTGGTCAGCGTGACACTAAAACCAGCCTAAGGTTTGGCACTTTGGTAGAAATGTAGCTGCAGGGACAAATGTACCTAGTCGAAACCTTTTGAAAAAGATATTTGGGAAAAAAATCACACAGTCACACATCGCCAAGGAAATCACACTTCACTAACCTTGGCAGCCACTCTCGCTTAGCCCGTAGTGTTCCTCAAGGCAGGTGTCGCAACGCGCGCCGCCCGCGCCCGCCGCGCACGCGCACGCGCCCGCCAGCGGGTCGCACGCGCGGGATAACGCGGCCACACCGCACGCGCACAGCGGGCAGTTGTTTGAAGTGTCTGAGGAACAAAGAGAGATAAATACAAGTATTAAATCTTAAATCCGTACCTACTTATTGTAGTGGTACAGTGGCGGACACGGTTGGCGTAACACTTCCGGTTTTTTTGTATTGCAAAATAGCTTTTGTTCTTTGGTAACACAGTCTAGGGCTGAGAAAACCATAGACAAATCTGTTACGGCCTCCTAGTCCGCCACTGTACATCCGGCCCGAACAACCAAAAACGTTATAACTATGTTATATGATAGGGGTTAGTTCCCAAACGACTGCTCCGTAGCTCAGTTGGCAGGAACTGAGTAAGCGTGTGCACCCGGGTTCGATTTCCGGGCGGGGCGAATATTGATATGATGAATATCGATGTTTGTTTCCGGTCTGGGTGTGATGTTCGTCTCTGTGTGTGTTTCGGGCGCCCTAGATACAGGTTCTACCTACATGGTTAGAGGCTCTGAGTGTGATGCGTTAAAAAAAAACACCACTCACTAGATGGCGTTAGGAGAAACTAAGTTCGTCGGCTAAGCTGCTTTTATATAAATTACTAGAGGCTGCCCCGCGGTTTTTCCCGCGCAGTTTTCCCATAAACACAAAAATCCCGTTTTTCCCGTTCCCGTGGGAATTTCAGGAAATCATTTATTAATGCTCACCTACACTCCCCAAGGAACCCACGTGCCGATTTTCAGCTTTCTACGCCCAGTAGTTTCGGCTCTGCGTTGTCTGTCAGTCAGTCAGTCAGTAACGGAAGAGTTTTATATATATAGATTATAGGTAATAATTCAGAGTCACTCACCCCCATGCCCCTCCTGGCAGATGTCGCAGCGCGCGCCCGCCCAGCCGGCCGCGCACGCGCACAGGCCGGAGCGCGCGTCGCACGCCGCCGCCAGCGCGCCCGCGCCGCACGCGCACGGCACGCAGCCGCCGCTGTGCGCGCGCGCTGAGGGCCAGTAGTAGCCTTCCTGGTTTTGAAGAGGGTTGTGATGATAAGATGATGAGGATATTATTATTTAACTACTACACACCATACGCAACTGATTATTTAAGTATTAATTTATAATTATTATTTTTTGTTTCATTAATTTGTATTTATTTGTTCTTTTTTTTACGTGTTTTGCTGTATTTTTTGTGTATTGTTTTTTTTTTTTTTTTAATTTTGGTAGTTTGAGCAAATAAAAATTTCTTTCTTTCTTTCTTCTTTCTTTTTTCCTTTTTTTTGCTGCAAGCACCAAATAGGTATTTAGGGCAGCTATTTTGTTCGTAAATGATAATGAATGGTAAAATAAGAAAAATCTGACTTTCACCCCATCTCCTTTCAGGGGTGTCGTAAAAGAGAGCATGCGACTTTTGTTTGTCTGGACCTCAAAAGCAGATCAACCACGGCCTCACGGCGGAAACACCCGAAAGACAAGCAGCGGCGTTCTTTGTTTAAAAACTTGAAGAGCGACTACCAGTTTAGCAGTTTGTGCGTAAAAAAGGGTAACACAGAAACATGCAGAGTTACTTTTGCATTTTTAATATCACTAAAGACGCCTACGGCACAACGCCTTACAATATAAATCCGTATGGTAATGATCGATCGTTGATGCCAATGACAAGCAGTTGTCGTCTTTTAGGGTGTGACAAGCATAAGAAGAAGAGAAAAAGATACTAACTTGGCACTGATCACAGTTAACCCCTTCAGTGTTGGGGGGACATTGCAGACACTTTCCAGAGCCGTCGCAAGGAGCGCCACCGCAGTCGCAGGGGGCGCAGCCACCCCCCGGCTCGGTAGGGTCGCCCCAGTAGCCAATGTCGCACCTGTTAGTATATTTTTATTGTTCCATTAAACCTTTTATTTTTAATTTGTCCTAAATAATTGGGTTAGGTTCTTTATATAATCATGAAAAGGGTTTTTTGTCATCTCGAAAATCTTCCTAGCCATCCAATTAAAAATAAAAGTTTATTACCTAACGAGCTTTCCCGGCTAACTTCGTACGCCATAGAATATAATATAAGTATAAGACATGGCACTATAGACTTTGTAGTTATGACTGTCCAGAATGAGCGAATAAAAAATCAAAAAACAACACAAAATATGTAAACAGCGGGAAAAAATTTGCACCTTGGATTACATTATTTGAGTTTAGGTAAGGATCCCTAATTATTTTTAAAATCTAATATAGCCTATGTCACTTGGGGATAGTGTAGCTTCCTATCAGTGAAAGAATTTTTCAAATCAGTTCAGTATTTCCGGAGCCTATTCGTTACAAACAAATCTTTCCTCTTTTTAATATTGGTATAGATAAATTTATCAAATGGTTATTGAAAGTAAAGTAAAGCTGCATACGCGTTAAAATAATAATAATGACACGTCATCACTTTCTAGAAACTGCTTTCTTACTCCTTTCTAGATATAACTTAAGTCTTGTATCTGCCTATCAAACCCGGATGTCCAATGTCACAGTCAAGTGAACCGCAGATTAGTCTAATGCACTAAGGCTTTGCTCGCGAGTCGTGTGGATTTGGCGGACTCAGTTAGGGACTAATATTAAAACTAAGACTAGTTAAGGACTTACACTTCGCAATGCTCTCCGGAATAGCCTTCGGGACACTGCGTGCACACGTATTCATCTCCGTCCGCATGCGCGAGCACGCAGTTGGGACTGAAGTTATTTGATGCTGTGTACAGCGGACACGCGCACGGTTTACACCCACCCTAGGGAAATCAACAAATACATTAGATATTTTGCTTTAATGCTAGTATTTAAAGTTGCGTCGGAGTTTGATTAGAATTTTATTTTTAACTCTTTATTCGCTCCGAATTGTGTTTAACAGAACTTTCGACTTTAACCGAGTGAGAATACGCTCGACGACGTATGAGACTGCTCGAGCCAGAATAATCTGTACACTAGAATCACGGCTTGTTCGAATTCAAACTTTGAGCGAGTAAATTCAAAACACTGACTATGAATGTCAGCCTTTACTCATTGACGGCAAATATTTTGTTTCAAAAAATAATTATATAATCTTCTTCTTCTATATATATACCTATATAAAAATTAATCGTGGTTTGTTAGTCTCGCTCTAACTCGAGAACGGCCAGGCCGATTTAGCTGTTTTTGGTTTTGAAATGTTCGTAGCAGTCCAGGGAAGGTTTTAATGCTGAGAAAATATGGAAAAATGGAGGGAAAAAAAAATAAAAGTTTTTTTTTTTTCATATAAAATTGGAAGGCGCGATACGAAGTTTGCCGGGACAGCTAGTTTATAAAAATTGTGCGTTTAAAAGGATGCAAAACAAATTATGATGCCTTACCTGAACGGGGTTTCCGTAGTACCCCGGTAGACATCTCTCGCAGTGCAAGCCTGTTGTGTTATGTTGACATTCACCACATGGTCCGTTTACTGCAAGAACCAATAATTTTATAAATTACATTTTGTAAAGCTAAAGCCAGAACAAATTTAGAATAAAAGCTATTTAGTTATAATATACACCTGGTAAAGACTGCGGGAGTACACTGATTAAGGGTCCCTTAAAACCGGTCCGTATGGCATCTCTGTGGGATACCTATGTCGAACTGAAGACATCTATCAGATGAGACGATGATGGTCATTTAGGTAGAGCAAAGAGGAATAAAATGGACCAATATCTCCCAATGGATCTACTTTGTAGATTCTATTTATGCTACCTACGTTAGAAACTTCGTTGTCTGCCTCTTTCAAAGTACATCACTAGGTGGCGCTAGTGTGCCGCTACAGTCACGAAGAAAGAATTCGCTTATCATTATCTTACCAGTATCACACCCAGCATGTCCATTGCAGTCACATGGGACGCACTCCCCGGTGGTGTCCCCCCCTGAGACCCCGGGAGGGCCGGGTTCCAGCCTCACGTGAGTGGCCGAGCAGCGCTCACAGTGGGCCCCCGCGCGGGAAGGGCCGCAGGAGCAAATCTCACGAGTGCCCTGTGGGGCCCCTAGAAACTCTACTGACTGAAGCCGGACCTGTATAAATTCGTACCGCCTTGTAATAAAATTTATTTACACAATAAGTATTATTAATCATAGCCTGTGTACTATTCTGAAATTTCGAAAGTATTGAATGGAATATACTCGTATTTATTCATCAGATATTATAGAATTGTTATGGTGAAAGAGTCCTTAAAACCACACAGTAGTTTCGGAGTCTATTCGATTCAAACAAACAGACAATTAAATCTTTCCTTTTTATATTATTAAACATATTAGTGTAGAGATATGGATTGTGATAGAATTCAAAATCATTTACCTCATCCTGATCTGAATGGAAATGCGCTCGAACCATCAAGGTCTTGACATCAGCCAGGACCTGCATCAGCTGTATCCTATCTACCAGGGTTTCGGGGTCATCCAGGAGGTGCCAGAAGCCTTCAGTTAGCGGTGCTGACAGAACTAGTTGACCTGGATTCTCGTGGGCTTCGCTGCCGTATGCTAGCCTAGTACCGTCTGTAACGAGAATTGAATCACTTGTTGATTTATTGACCCAAAATGATATACTGAAGCAGTGATAGACAAGGAAAAAGAAGGAAGGAATGGGTCTCTAAGCCGAGGGTTCCAAGGTTCGATCCTAATTGGCGGCTCATACAAATGATGTTCTTATAATTCAAATGTTGAAATCGCTTCCGTGCTTCGGATGACACGTTAATCAGTGGTCCTTTTTCTATTTTTAAGGCCGGGAAGCTCCTAACGAGTACCCTGCGACCCCTGGGGGAGTCGCAGGGTTATGTGGGGTTCGCACCCACTAAAACCCCGCCGGTGTCCATCTTGGCAGTTGGCAAGAGGGTCACGGGTGATCTTTCGATCGTTATGTTCAACTCCGCGACAATCAGTGGGTCCTGCATCTATAGCTTCTCGCCAATCGTATCGGTTAGCCGTCCCAGTGACATTAAGGAGCTAGAGTGGTAAAAAGTGAGTTTGCGGTCAACGCAGCTGCTTTCTCACCATACATAACGCTACACATAATCATATCGTCCTCCTTAATGATCTGGTCGCCATTGTCGAATAAGAACGAAAATAGTTTTTTGACAAGTCAATTTTAAATTAAAGGATCCAGCTAAAGAAAAAGACTCGACATTTAAAAACAATCATTAAAATAAAATACCTCCAGCAACAATAACGAAGTCCGGCCCTTCCCTGGGGCTCCCTCCCGCATCGCCCCGCACCACCCCCCAGTACAAGCGGGCCCGAAGTCCGCCGCCGTATCGCGCCAGTTGCGGTCCACTGAAGGTTTGACTAGACCAGTAGAACGCTTCCCACCCTTCTACCTGGCAATGGATTGGAAAATTCGCTTGGTTACCTACATACATAACTGGGGTTACTGAAAATATTACAGAGTATTTATGGTAATGCCTGGCCGTGTCTATAATGACTCCTCTTATGGGTGACGTAAAAGGAAACTAAGGGAACAGCCGAAGGACGGGCAACAGCGTCCTTTAAAACTTGAACAGCCACACTGCGATTTCTAACCGGCTGCCAAGAGTTGTTTTGAGTTGCAAATGTTTAATTTCGAGTCAGCGGACGTCTATCGGCTAAGATGACGATAATATAATTTATTTCAAAAGTATCCGTTTGACTTTTAAACCACCTTATGATCCTAATGACCTCACCTCATAACTAATCAAGTAAGGGCTGCCATCTTCATCGACTGAAGGAGCCACGGTCTGGTTCCCTGCCAGGTCTGTCACCAGCCATTGATCTTCGCCCATTGGTAGCGCCATCTACACTCCAGAGAAAATATTAAGTAATTAATATTAGTTTAAAATCTTGGCCGTAAGGTATATAACACCGCTACGCTATCACTCCCATGACTGTCGCAAAAGGCGACCTAAAGAAGCTGTCGAAGGAAAATAAAAAAAAACCCTCCGCAAACAGTGGCGATTGTGGCAAAACCCCCAGCCCCCACAATGTCTGTTCTTGTGGCGATATATTATTGGAGTTTCAAATAAGTAGATTATTTTTTCCATGTTAATAAAATATAGGGCGTAATTGAATGTTTTTGCCTAAAGGGGGCCTATTTAGTTTGAAAACAGTTTATTTGTATGATCTTTATTTTGAACGCTACACATCAGTGCCTAAAAAATTCTACTCGTAAGTACAGTGCACCTTTACGCATATTTTTGATTTCGGCCATGGATTAGAAGACATTTTTATTTTATCTTAAATATCGTGTTACTACGCCTCCGGCGCGCTCTGAAGCTCTTTATACATACATCGTCCCCTGGATGCGGGTCCTCAGTACAGTGGTCCGCGACGCCGGAGCAGAAGCAAGGCCGACAACCGGCGGATAAAGCCGCACTAAGGCCAAAGTGCCCGGGGCGGCACGTGTCACAGCGCTCACCTATCACGTTAAGCTGGAAAGAGGAGAATACATAAATTTAAGTTATATGAAAGTTACACCCTGTATAAGGCGTTCTGGGTGAGATATCCAAAACTCCCGTCTTAGTCACGAAAGAAAGCTACAGTCCGATAGGCGATGATGAATCAGTCAGTTAGATGATCAATGAAATTTGGATTATATATACTTTTGAGATTAAGATATGTGGCCTTGTCGGAGGCGGTACACAATATCACACCCTATATCTTCCCATAAGTATTGTTAAAGGCGACTGAGGGAACAGCCAACGGACGGAGCCAGCAGCGTGCTTCGTTGGAATACTTGAAGAACAAGACTGTAATCGCCAACACGCTTTCCAAGCAAGGCGATTATGGCAAACCCTCTCCACAATTACCTATTTCACTTGTGTGATTTTCAAATTCTCCGTTAGCCTTTCCCAATCACACTTTTCGTAACGACCTTACCACGCATTCACCAGCTAACTCCTCAAGTCAAGCGCGCTTGAAGAAGTTTAACTTCAAATACCAACCTTACAATCGCAGACATCGTCACAGATCCGATCCTCATCAGTAATTCCCCGCGGGTCACACTTGCACATGTGGGTGGTGGGTGTGACGTCACAACTAGGGAACATGGCGGCGGAGTCAATGCACTCGTCACATAAAGACCCGGTGATACCAGGGTGGCAGGAGCAGACTGGCAGGTGGGAATGTTGGTTGAAGTGGCAGGTACCTTCGAAAGAATAAAAAAAACTTAATCGCTTGTCAATAGATGGCGTTTTAACTTGAGTTCATTAAACTCAGATGCTCGTCAATAGATGGCGGTGCAGCCACGTTATAAGTAGGTGACAACGCTTATACAATTAAGAGGTTTGGAGGTCCGCCCGGGGCATGAGCAAAGTAGTGAAGACCATAATTTTTTTTTTATATAAGGCTAGAGGCTGCCCCGCGGTTTTTCCCGCGCAGATTTCTCATAAACACAAAAATCCAGATTTTCCCGTTCCCGTGGGAATTTCGGGAAATCCCTTCTTAGTGCTCACCTACACTCCCCAAGGAACCAACGTGCCAATTTTCAGCTTTCTACGCCCAGTAGTTTCGGCTCTGCGATGTCTGTCAGTCAGTCAGTCATTTAGTTAGTCAGTCAGTAACGGAAGAGTTTTAAATATATTGATGGATATTTCAGTCGAGTATCAAAAAATTCCTTATTGTATTACAATCATAGAAATACAATAGAATCTGATCTGAATATTATATACAATTTGGCTATTGTGGGGGCCCAGGACAGGTTCCCCGTTTGCCCTCCCCTAAATTCGGCCCTGGATGCGCGACGCGCGACGCGCGAGTGCAGGCGGAAAAGAAAAGCTTCTCCCGATCCTGTGACACCTCCTACTAGCCTAGACTGGAAATATTTAGTGTTTTCTGTAATTTGCATATTTTTTCAAATTTTAACATAAAGATTTTTTTGTTTTTTTAAATAAGGTCGTAAAGTAAATACCATCAGAGCCATCAGGATGGCATTCGCAGGGTATGCAGGGTCCGTCAGCTACTGCGTTGTAGAACCCTGGCAGGCATCTGTCACACAGAGGTCCAGCTCGGTTTTCCTGAGAAACATATATAGGTACATTTTACACACATTCCAATATCATAAATGCGAAATTAACTCTGTCTGTCTGACTGCCTTTCACGCAAAAATTACACAGCCGATTTAAATTAAATTTGGTACAAAAATAGTCTGAAGCCAGTCAAAATCTCATAGGAAAATTTTATTTGGGACTGCACGGTTTGAAATAAATAACGTCCAATCAGAGCGCCTAACTTAGTATATTTAGGGTGCCGAAAACATAAAATAAACTGCCAAGTGCGAGTGACCGCGCTTAGAAGGTTTCGGAAAAATGTATTGTGTAAAATTGGCTAGCTTTAGCAAGTTTTCAGTATTTATTTGTTATTATTTGTCGTAGAGGCTCGACAAAATTGGTTAAAAATCTTTTTTTTTGCATTTATCTCCAAATTTACGTATTTTTTTAACATCAAGAAAATTTTCGTGCATACATTTCATTGATATTGATTGAGCCGTTTCGGAGATAAGTGCCTTTGACAGCCAGAAAAAATTATCATACTAATAAGGTTCCGGGCCGAGTACCCGGAACCTTAAAAACGAATGAAAGCACCGGCCACCAGGAAACAAACATCGGTATTCATCATAACCCCTTGTCTGTGACGTACACAGTGTTTTTTACTGCCAAATAAATATCGTAATGTAGACTTGTAACTTACAGTACAGTTAACGCAGTAAATGGCTCCCGTATCATCGTAAAGGCACTGCCCCCTCTCCCCGCAGGAGCACTCTCCCCGCACTTCACCACCGCTGGTCTCTTCGCAGGCTTGTCGTTCGCAATGGTGACCGCACGTGTTGTCGAGACAGGCGCATTTTGTACCCTAGGATGAAAATAATAAGGGATTTATTAAGTAAAAATATTTATTCAATATAGGATACAAGATATCACTTATTGAAAGTCAATTTAGACTACATCTAATCTAATCGCTATTGATACCTTATTTGGTAAAGTATCCTATACTGTGAGAGGCGAGGTAGTTCAGGGTGCCCACCAATTGGCTCAGGCAAACAAATGTTTGCCTTGCCTTAAGACAATGGTCGCCTAGAGACGCCCCCAAACGAGCCCTCCTCTGTCAAATGATTGTACTCAGTTATACAGTCTATTAAAAATAAAGGATAAAGAAAGATGTTCTACTACCCACTAGTGACGTAACCTTCTATTCTACTGTGTAAAGACTTTGTGGCATAGAATTCCATCACACCCTGTTCTCCTGTGGGTCTCGTAAAAGGCGACAAAGGGAGCAGCTGAAGGACGGGCAGCAGCGTCCTTCGTTAAAATACTTGAAGAGCCACACGTGATTGCCAACCCGCCCGCCAAGCGTGGCGTTTATGTCAAAATCATCTACAATGGCTTATGGCGATCGGTGGTGATGATTCCCCCTCATCCCCCAAGAAAAAAACAACTGCTAATACGATTGATCCAAACCCAGCCATCTTCGCAGTAAACATCGCCTTTAATTTCTTCTCCAACACGATTCCACTAGGAATCAGCGCCTATAAGCATACTTAACGCTACAAAAAGCCAGGAACGGAATCTTTTTTTGACATTTACTATTGTAATAGGCCAAGTCCAAGATCCTACCATACAACAACGATCCTATAGCTTTCTATGTATCTATCGTTTAGAGAATGAGGGGTTTTCAAAGAGACATTTAAAAAAAAAAAGTTTCTTAATACGGCCTTAATTCAAATCAGCTCAAATATACTTAAAAACTTTCAAACAAAAAGAATTTGATTGACGTGTATCAATTTTATTTTGAGCTTTCAATGATTCATTTCAACTATAGACTTTTGTTGTGTTTTTTTCTATAATGTCAAATAAAACAAGATAATACAGCACCAGATCCTCACCTCCTTATTAACTTCACAAGTATCAGCGTGACCATGGCACAGGCATCTCGCAGCCAGGGTCAGAGCTCTCACAGTGTAGAAGTGTTGCTCTGGGGGAGACGGATGACCAGCTCTGAAGGAGATGCGGACGCGCCGAGCTAATACTCCTTCCCCTATCGCTACGTGCATCTAGAAAGATAGTGAAACGATTAAATATAAAGCCTCTTACTAAAATTATGTCCAGAGTCAGCCCACTGCTGGGCGAATGTCTCTCCAATTATTGTCAATCTCCTCCAAGTGTCCTGAGCAGCAGTCATTATATCATGGGTCCATCACGCTGGTGGACTGCCTACACTTCTCTGCCCCTCTCTTGGTCTCCATTGTATGTCTATACACATAGATTATCTCTAGGACTCGCCACAAATTTCTTGCTCCTCGAGAAGGTTACTAAACTACAGTTTCAGTTTCTCGGAACCACTTCCTAATGGGTATCCTTCAATAGAGTACTTACCTCGCCATTCTCCAAAGGCCTGGGACTAGAAAACTGTGTAGAACAAGTCGGCTTATCAGCTCTATTTGTCCTTTTCACTCCTTTAGGACTTCTCGCTTTCCGTCTCCGTCGCTCCGGCCGAAGGTCCCAGATTTTCCGACAGTGTTCCTTGTCACCGAAGGCCCTGATGAGACGCCAGTCTTCAGAGTCTTCCGTGGAAGAGACTTCGAGCGCCCAGGCTAGAGGGCGAGGAGATGGGCCAGATTTGATGATCACGTGGAGTAGCTCCATTATCTGTAAAGAGATGAGACAGTTTTTAAGTGAAGTTATCATAATCAATTATGTTTCTATTGGCGACCAGCTCAGTGGGTCAGTTTGCAGTAACAAAGACTGTAACCAGCGGAATACCAACTCGTATGACCATTTGAAATAACACATTACACTGACCTTATAGACTCTTTATTACGTAATTCAAAATGTCTAAAATTATTTATTTATTAAAGGATACAAGATATCACTTATTGAAGGTCAAATTAGGCTTTTTACTTTAATTGGTATTGATACCTTATTTGGTAGAGAATCGTATACTGCAAGAGGCAAGGTAGTTCAGGGTTCATAGACGCATAGAAGTAGTCTAGCTCTGCACGATATTTTCATGTATATGTACTTTAAATCTTTTTAATTTATGTTATTTGTATTGTAAATTGAATTGTCATGCCACGAGAATGCCACAAAATAACAAAAAAGAAAAAAAAAGAGAGAGACAAATTTTAAAGTAGAGTTCGTTACCCCTTTCTTCCCTACGCTTTAAAATCGTTGCGAAAGGGAGTAGAATCATTTGACAGAGAGGGCTCGTTTGGGGGCGTCTCCAGGCGACCATTGTCGTAAGGCAATGCTGCGTGCTGGGCACCCTGAACTACTTTGCCTCTAGTAGTATAGAGGATACTTTACGAACTATGGTATCAATATTAATTAGATGTAGTCTAATTGACTTTCAATAAGCGATATCTTGTATCCTGTATTGAATAATTAAATCATTTTTTACTTTTTTTTTACTTATAGCTCGCCGTTTATTGTGAAAAAGCCTACTTATCTAAAGTGAACATATTTTGGGTGAGTTGATAATGAATAGGTACGTACCTACAAAATATTAGTCTTAACGAATTAGTACATTTTTAGACTTAATATAGAAAGTGTTTGGTAAATTTTTGAATAAATAAAGAAAACCTTTAAGTGGTTATAGGCTTAAATACTTAACGCAATGTTTAGCCGAAAACACAGGCCGAAAATAATTGAATATACAAACAGAGAGACCTGACTTCCTCATTTCCTGTGTATTGGATTGTGTCGACCCGGCGAACTTCGTACCGCCTAACCTATTACTATATTGTGCATTATTATACTTATAAACCTTCCTCTTGAATCACTCTATCTATTAAAAAAAAACCTCATCAAAATCCGTTCCGTAGTTTTAAAGATTTAAGCATACATAGACAGACGCGCCGGGAAGCGACTTTATTTTATACTATGTATATGTCACCGGAAAATAATAAGATTCGCAAGTTTATAAATTTCCTAGGAAATTTATAAACTTTCGTAGGATTCTAAACGAGAGATAAATTGAATTATTTTACGCCCACTTTTTCGCAAATTTATAAATTTTCGACGCGTCGTAGTAAATTTATAAACTAACGGATATCAATCCGTAAGATTCTAAACGGATCGACCAATCACAGAAGAGCTTTTAATTTTACGCTTTTTGAAATACGGAAAATAACACACTGCTCTCTGATTGGTCGATGTTGACAGTGAAAATGCTTGCGTCCATATAGACTTACGTACAATCAGACTTGCCAAACAATTCGATCACACTAAAAGTATTTTTACTGGTACTAAAAAACTAGGTAGGTTTATAGGTTAATATGTGACCGCTAATGTGCGAAATTCACTAAAAGTGCACTAACTGGCTGAATCCGTTAGAGTTCGAAATAAAATGTTGTTCTCAACATTAACTAGGTAATCTGCAAAATCCCTAGGTAATCTACAGAGTTAACGACTAAGTTCGAAAAATTGTTGCCTTAGATTTCAGTTTAACACAAGTAACCCAAGCTCCGCTCGCTTCGCTCGCTACGCTGGTTAAAGATCACAAGCCAAACCTAACCTAACCTACAATTTTGCCCTAGATTTGAATTTTCGGTCAGAGCTTTCTGTTTTTCGCACTTTAACGGCGAGACATCCGGTAATACGCACATTAACTAGGTAAAGTGCGGATACCCCATATTTCACATAAAATTTCGCACATTAACTGACCTAAACAGTTAATGTGCACATTGCCCGGTAAAGAGCACATTAAAGTATTTCGTACTATAACGGTGACAGATATAATATGCTATTATGGGATAATAGCATATTTTATCAAAAAGTAACCTTGTATTTTAGGTACCTACTTCACTCCACTTAAAATTCCCTATTTCACTCTACCAAAATAAAACATTTTGGTCATGGCTAAAACTTTCGTAGCTCTGTGTTAAATTTCAATTCATTATACATGGCGTTTGGTTATTGGTTACTTATTATTTTACGAGTGAGTTTAGTAAGTTTATCAATTTACGAAAATGTAGGCGTAAAATAATACAATTTATCACTCGTTTAGAATCCTACGAAAGTTTATAAATTTCCTAGTAAATTTATAAATTTACGGTTCTTGTTATTTTCCGGTGACATATATATATAGTGATATTGATTGATACTAGCTGACCTAGCGAATTTCTTACTTGTAGCAATGACATATTTTAGTCGATCCCTTACTTTTTGAAAATATGTAGCCTATGTCAAGGACAATGCAGGATTCTAATGGTAAAAGAGTTTTTGAAATTGTTCCAGTAGTTCTGTAGCATCTTCAAATCAAACAAACAATAAAAATCTTTCCACTGCCTGGAAGAAATAGCTTTGACGATAAGGCCGTCCATTACCTTTTTTCTCTGCAGTTCGAAATTTTACTGTACCTGCATTATTTCGATGTTTTGTTTTATTTGTATTTTTTTGGCAATAAAGCGTTTTTTTTTATTTTCATTTCATTTTTCATTCACTTAATTAATTGATGTAGGTATGTACAGTCACGGACTAGGAGGCCGTAACAGATTTGTCATAGACAAATCTGTTATGTTATTACTCTATGGTTTCGTCAGCCCTAGACTGTATTACCAAAGAACAAGAGCTGTTTTGCAATACAGAAAAACCGGAAGTGTTACGCCGATCGTGTCCGCTACACTGAGATTATTACACCTTTTACTTACTCTAATATTTATACGTTTTTACTTTGCTTAAAACATAGACTTATCTTTTGCATGGCAGCTGTATGATAAATTATTATTTTGATAAGATAAAAAGCTGTTATTTTGAGTGGACGATAACGAATTCGCTATTGCTAAATTTTAAGTAAGAGTTGTTTAAGTTGTACTATCATCATCATCATAATTTCCGTTAAGAGTCGGTCACTGCTGGTCACAAAGCCTCCCACATACAGATCGCCGCAATGACCGGTCGTTTGAGACCTCCATCCAGTGCAGCTGCGTTCTCACAACCTTCACCTGAATGAAAATTCGATGACAAATGAATGAATGAATGAATGAATGATATCTTTATTGCACAAAAAACACAAAAACATTAATACAGTAAGTTGACAAAAGGCGACCTTATCGCTTTAAGCGATTTCTTCCAGGTAACCTGTTTTTTTTTATACATTTGGAAAAAAGAATGACAGCATTCCAAAACCATTTCTGCTTTTCTCTGGTATTGTAACTGCTGTGGTCCCTAAAAAGCAGCAAAGGTTAAGTATCTTAAAATCATTGAGATTCTGTTTATTAAGTACCTACCGGAAAAACGCAAATTTTCCCTTATCGTGGGATTCTCGGAATAAAAAATAGCCTATAAATTATTGTGTAATACTGTGCTCCAAACCTGTCTAAACTATATTTTTTTTCTATAGGCGTAACCGCATAACACACAGAAAGACAGTTTTATTTTTATATTAGGTACTTAGGTAAATAAAATTTTGTTGCGATAGGCGCTACCGATCGAAAAGGCCAGACAAGTCAAGCAAGGCCCTTATTCCCGAAGGTAGCATGCGAGGAATAAAACACTAGTATATAGAATCGCTTCCATCTCGCAATGCACGGATCGACTAATGAGCGACTCGCGAGTCGCCATTGTCTCCGATTTGTGATATGTCCTGTTTCTTGGCCATTTGACTGTATTTATATTGTGAAGGAACAAGAATATCTGATGAGAGACTGGCTGGCAAAGAGTGGATTCTTTTGTTTTTAGAAAAAAAAATAGTTTTAATGCTTTTTGAATGATGAAATGAGTGAGTGAAATGTTCTATCCGGCATGTAAGGTAACTTAGTAAGTGTATATCAATCAATATATATAAAACTCTTCCGTTACTGACTGACTGACTGACTGACTGACTGACTGACTGACTGACTGACGCAGACAATGCAGAGCCGAAACTACTGGGCGTAGCGGGGTGAAATTTTGCATGTAGGTTCCATAAGGAGTGTAGGTGAGCACTAAGAAGGGATTTCCCGAAATTCCTACGGGAACGGGAAAAAACGGGAATTTTGTATTGAGAAATCTGCGCGAGTAAAACCGCGGGGCAGCCTCTAGAAATACATAGTATTAAACAAAGTCGCTTCCCGCGTCTGTCCCTATGTATGCTTAAATATTTAAAACTATGCAACAGATTTTGATGCGGTCTTTTTTAATAGATAGAGTGATTCAAGAGGAAGGTTTATAAGTATAATACATGCACAACATACTTATAGGTAAGGCGGTACGAAATTCGCCGGGTCGACTAGTTTTTGATAAGATACCAAGAAACTAATCATATCAATTAATCATTATCGTTACATAATAAATTTTACTAACAATTTTCGTAGTAAGTATTTACACAAACCTTTTCGACATCGTCATTGATACTTTTCATAATTCATAATTAATTTATTGATTTAGCTCTTAGATATCTTTTTTTTTTACTTGGTGCACCGAAAATAATAATATATATGGTTTGTAGTATTTGAGTATACTTATATTTCTTCTTGGTCTTCTCAGCCAAAAAGACGTCTCCTGTGCTGGATCGTACACTATGCGATGGCAGTATGATTATACATTTTTAAGGGACACTAGTGTCGGTCCTTTGGACATTGCCTTAGTCGCTTTTTACGACACCCACGGGACACCACCACACAGTAAATTAAGGATGTGAATGTATGTTTTCACTGTGCACTTTCTGCGATAATTTTTTGCGATATTGTTTCTACTTACTAGAGAAAAAACCCTAAATAATTCCCGTATCCGATAAGGCTTCTTATCTCTTATCAGCTTATCACCAACTAGATACCGACTTAGTAGTCAGTTGATATTGTAACACAACGAAACGAGGACATGTGAGAATCTTTGGTCCCGAGTTTCACAACTAGCACGAGCTGCATTAAATGCACAAGTTTCACTTAATGCACAAGGTTCATTTAATGCACAAGACTGTGCAATGTCTAACCAAATAGCTGTCAAGCAAAAGCTCGATTTGAAGCCAATACGCCGAAGTCGAGATGAGGTTTCAATAAATATGAACAAAAATGTGAATCAGGACGAATTCGTTTATGTGAACCGTGGATTTGTGAACAGTTTGAACAATGTGAGCAGGGTGAATGAACAGCCGCTTCAGTATACGGAGCCGCCTACTAGGTTGGTTCAAATTGTGTTTTTTTTTTTACGTATAAAGTCGATAATTGCGACTTTCGCGAAAAATATAACATCACTTAAACCATGGATGATTTATCCTGGTTGACACTAGATAATGTTAGGTACAGTCACGGACTAGGAGGCCGTAATAGATTTGTCTATGGTTTCGTCAGCCCTAGACTGTATTACTAAAGAACAAGAGCTATTTTGCAATACAGAAAAACCGGAAGTGTTACGCCGATCGTGTCCGCCACTGTACTTGTAGTATTTTTAAGGCATAGTCGTAAAGCGTTTGTCAGAAAACGGCGATGTAAGAGCGCTAGCCTTACATGGCGCAAGAGCGCTTAAAGCGTTTGTCAGACAGCGCTATCGTCGCGCTAGAGCGTCAACTTGTAATGTAAATTGACAGTATTAGGCCTCATTTAGGCAGACGCGGCGCTTTGCGCGAGGCGTCGAGCGGCCGCGTCTCCTTGTACGATATCGATCATAGGCCTATGATTTGATCTTGAAGCGTCATTCAACGCTTCAAGATCAAATCAAATCCGCCCGCGTCAGTGCACGCTCTTAAAAATCAGTGCACACGTTGGCGTGCCCACCTACGCGTCTCCTTAAACAGTCTCATACATTGCTATACGTTCGATTTAATCACAGCACGCCCCGCACGACGCCCCGCGCAACTCCCCGCGTGCATTTAGAGGCTGCTGTCACACAGAGCACCTGATGTCAAGCATTCTAGCTCCACGCTAGAATTATACGGCGCTCTAGAGCGTTGACTTGTATAATGTAATACAGTCTTAGCACCTTCTGTTGGTGGTGTAGGTAGTCGGTGCGCTGTCCAACCATAATGCTTCACGATCCTTCCAAAAATCGCTAAGACGGCCAACTGTAGGTTTTAGCATGCTCATGCATAATTTGCCTTAAGTTTTCCGTTTGTCATAAACATATAAAAAAGGACAATAAAGTACAACCTACTCAAGAATACAATTACTTGTAATTTATCCTTATCGTATTATTTTAACCGATTAGTTTGACTGATAGTTAAGTCATGGCTGATTGATTAGGTAATGTGTGAGACGTGAAGCTAGGACTTTTATCTGTTCTTCTTCTTAAAATTTCAGTGCTACGCTTTTTTCGGTGGAGCGTCTTCCACACCTCCCGTTTCCCCTCCAGCTGATTGAGCCATGACCTCTTGATACAAACGACCCTATCTTTTTCTTTATTTGATCAAAGTAAATCCATCTTGGTCGTCCCCTCTCTCTCTTCCCCTCAATCTTGCCTTCAATAATGTTGGTGATGGAGGTGTCGTGTCGTATCAGATGCCCAATCATCTTGCCCAGTCTGGTCTCTGTATCTGTTCTAGCGGCTAACAACAAGGCACCGCCAATATTTAGGGGGTCTGCTTACTCTGTATTTGCCGGTTTGCGGTCGCCTTTCGAGAACTTTTCGTTTTGATTCTAGTATAAGCTATATTATTGTAGTTTCATTAGCCTAATTCAATAGGGTTTTCGTGAAAGAATAACAAACATACAAACAGCCGTATATACAATTCACGGTTACTTTTTAATCTTGGCAGAAACTGTCAGGACTAAGTCTTTGCATGATACATGACTGGAAAAAATAAAATAAAAAAAACTTCTCCACCTCTGACTCGCCACTCTGGCGCCAGCTAAGCCACCGTAGATCATTGCTCTGATGCTACTTACATATAATTTTTTGTTTTTTTTTTCTACAAAAACATTCGAAGGACCTCAAGTGAGCGGTTCAATATTTTTAGGAATCAGTTCTGTAAAACTATACCTAACGTTTGTAAAATTTGCCTTCACGTTAAAAAAATAACCAAGTATATTACGTTGACATTAGTAAATGGGATAGAATTTCAAAAATCATATAGGACGATCTCGATTCCCATCTTCATCACCCAAAAGAGGCCAAAGAGGAGGCAAATATTTGGAAGGCTTGGAGAAATATAGAGAGAGACCCTTGTCTAGCAGTAAGAAATCAAAGAGGGTAGCCTAAGTAAACGTTTTATTATTAAGTATGATCTTCGATCCAGGATACAGGACTGTAAAGTCAATCAATATATTAGACACGAGCTGTCCCGGCTTACTTCGTTACTCCATACAATAAAAGATACTACTAAAGACTTGGCTCTATAGACTAGGTTCTTTTGACTGCCCAGAATGGGCGAATAAAAATACAAACAACAACAACAAACCACCTGTCAAAATATGTAAACAACAACGGAAAAAATATTGCACCTTGGGTTCATTATTCGATTTTAAGTAAGGATTCCTAATTTTGTTGAAAACCTCATATAGCCTATGTCACTGGGGTATAGTGTAGCTTCCTACCAGTGAAATAATTATAAAAATCGGTTCAGTATTTCCGGAGCCTATTCGTTACAAACAAACAAACAAATATTTCCTCTTTATAATATTGGTATAGATAGACATCGCGTCATCGAATAAACAACAATTTTATTAGTGTAGGTAAAGGCTGTTAAACTTTAATCTGATTGTAAAAACCATTGTAAATCTTTTACATTTTATTAAAAGAGAGTTGTTATGATAAAAAAACATACAAAACATAACATAATCTCACGGCTTTTATTCCCCGAAAGGCTAGGCAGAGGCATCAGTTTTAAGAGCTTGTTATGATTTAAAAAGTTATTAATATAGACTGCTCCGTGGCTCAGTTGGCAGTGATGTGGACTGAGTAAACGTGTGCACCCGGGTTCGATTCCCGGGCGGGGCGAATATTGATATGTTGAATATCGATGTTTGTTTCCGGTCTGGGTGTGATGTTCGTCTCTGTGTGTGTTTCGGGCACCCTAGATACAGGTTCTTCCTAGTTAGGGGCTCTGAGTGTGATGTGTTATTATTATTACATATGGCCGTCATTGGCCGTGTGGTGGTGGCATAGGCACCTCCCCTCTCCTGCCATTGCGGTGGGCTGTCGTTATTAAAAAGAGACTCAAAGAGGCATAGCACAAATAATGTAGCGCCACCCGCGAAAAAATTCTATATCGTCTAAACTAAGGCAAATATCAAAAATGTGAAACAGTATTCCACTAGATAATGCAGCCTAGTATTTTTAGAGCACTGTTGTATAGTTTTTAGGTTGGAGACCAGTGAAAGTTGCCGTTTTTAACAGCAATCTCTTGCCAAAAACGGCCACTTTTGCCTATTTTTTTAATGACCATTAGCTTTCTTTAATCTATGACCTAAAAACTATACAACAGTGCCCTAAAAATACCAGGCTGCATTATCTAGTGGAATACTGTGTCACATTTTTGACATTTGCCTTAGTTTAGAAGATATAATTTTTTTTCGCGAGTGGCGCTACTTTAGCTGTTTAGGACGGACATTAAGCGTCCTTTTTGAAATACTGGAAGAGTCACACTGCGATCGCCAACCCGCCTGCCAAGCGTGGCGATCACGGCAAACTTCCTCCACATCATGCCCCTAAAATACTAAGCAAGATTATCTAGTGCTAGTGACGTAGCAACGACGCGACGGTACAAAATTTTTGATAATTTTCATGGTTAAGAGCCAGTTTACAGCGCTGCTAGCGCCATTCGCGAAAAAAATTAATTTATTCTAAACTAAGGCAAATATCAAAAATGTGGCACTGTATGACACTAGATAATGTAGCCTAGTATTTTTAGGGCACTTCTGTGTAGCTTTTAGGTTGAAGACCAAAAAAATCTACAAAGTGTTGCTAAAAGTGGCCACTTTGGCAACAATCTATGTTTTTTTTTTGTTCTTTTTACTCAGGACTACTTTGCTGTGCTCAAAAAATACTAGGCTACATTATCTAGTGTCATACAGTGCCACATTTTTGATATTTGCCTTAGTTTAGAAGATTTTTTTTTCGCGAATAGCGCTAGCATCGCTGTAAACTGGCTCTTATTATCAACATCATTTTTGTAAGGTGGTAGCAGAGTCGTGTAAGAGGGCTACGACCTTATGGGGCGAAACGGTGCGAAAATAGCGCCACTCCCATTTTATTTACCAACAGTTGAGGGTTTATTCAACAATTTTTAATGAAAACCTAGCTTAGCTAAAGTAGGATGTAGGTGCAAAACAATTGTAAAGATTATTCTTATCAGCTGGATTAAGTTTTGTTATCAGACAACCAGTTGTGTTCTGATATGCTACTTTTTACATCTTTCTTGTATTAAAAAAAATCTAACCATATCAATATAAATACATCGTATAAAACAAAGTCGCTATTCCCACGTCTGTCCTTATGTATGCATAATACTTTAAAACAATGCATCGGATTTTGATGTGTTTCTTTTTTAATAGATAGAGTGATTTAAGAGGAAGGTTAATAAGTATAATAATGTGTGAGCTTTAAATATACATAGATTTAAAGATTAAAGCATATATAATAATAATAATAATCATTTATATATAGCGACGGTCAGACGCGGGAAGCGACTTTGTTTTATACTATGTATTGATTGATATTGTTGTTTTCTTTGATTCCAGCGTTATAAGGGAGCAGTACTGCGTCTGCGCAAAGTGGCCTAAAGCCCAAAAATTCCTAGCGGTGGCGGTCGGTCTTCTCCTAGGAGCACTAATAGGTCTCTCAGTGACCTATGCCTTGAAGATATCACCTGAGGACACGGTTATAGGAAGTATATTTAGGCAACCAAGTGTGGCTGCTAGTACTACGGTGTAAAATGTAAAAAATTATTGACTGCTCAGTTGGCAGTGATGTGAACTGAGAAGCGGGTGCACCTGGGTTCGATTCCCGGCGGGGCAAATATTGGTATGATGAATATCGATGTTTGTTTCCGGTCTGGGTGTACTGTTCGTCTCTGTATATGTTTTGGGCTCCCTATATACAGATTCTACCTAGTTAGAGGCTCTGAGTGTGATGTGTTATTATTATTATTATTGTTTTTGTTATTAGGTTAAGTTTTAACTGTTATATTGTTAAAGGAATGGTTAGATATAGGTTATGTAAGGCATGTACATTTTATTTTGGGTGTTTTTTAGACGATCGATTCACCTACTTCACCAGACCTTACAAATTTACCAAAGCAACATTTAATTTTGTATTAGGATAATTGATTAGTTAAGTATGGTGAGCTAAATAACATAATAATAATAACATAATTGGTATAGCAAAGTGTATAATAGAATAGAATAGAAACACTTTATTGCATACAAATTAAGCCACAAAAAGTACAGTGGCGGACACGGTCGGCGTAACACTTCCGGTTTTTCTGTATTGCAAAATCGCTCTTGTTCTTTGGTAATAAAGTCTGACGAAACCATAGACAAATCTGTTACGGCCTCCTAGTCCTTGACTGTACAATTGAAATTAAGAGTGCAGACATTTTTAATTTGCATGCAATGGGAGGTCGTTATAACCGCGGCGACAAGCTGGCCCCTTGTCACGTTGGTAATAAAGCATAAAATCGGCTAAACGTGGGTCCGGCTCTTGAGCTGGTACCTCTGCCTAACCCTTCGGGGAATAAAAGGCGTGATATTATGTTATTATGTTATGGGAGGCCTTATCGGTAAATGCGATTTCTTGGAGGCAACCAAGTGTAGTGTGAATAGTAAGTGTAGGCCTGAAACTTCACTGCGCTTTTTAACTTTAGATTCCCTATATATCTCGATATTACTTATAGCTTTGTGAAAACTAGGTTTAGTCTTTCCTAATACAAGTACAGTTGGCGGTCTAAGACGGCGTAACACTTCCGGATTTCTGTATTGCAAAGTAGCTCTTGTTCTTTGGTAATACAGTCTAGTGCGCACGAGACCATAGACAAATCTGTTACGCCCTCCTAGATCGCCATTGTACAGTCACGGACTAGGAGGCCGTAACAGATTTGCCTATGGTTTCTTCAGCCCTAGACTGTATTACCAAAGAACAAGAGTTATTTTGCAATACAGAAAAACCGGAAGTGTTACGCCGATCGTGTCCGCCACTGTACATAATATTGTTTGATTGTAAATAAAAAATACAAATTTTAATCTAATTATCTCTTTCAATTTTTTAAAACTACATAAAGTCTACAGTTAACAAAGTTCGTTTTTCTTTGTCCGGAGCCAAATGGGAGATAACCCTGATCACCTTGCTTCATGCGGTATGTGGTATAGGATACCATGTTTTTAATTGTTTTTAACCGATTTCAAAAAAAGAGGTTATCAGTTTGACCTGTATTTACTATGTATGTTTGTATTATATGTATGTTTGTTTGTCTGCGATTATCTCGAGTTTGGCTGTACCGATTTTAATGCGGCTTTCACAAAAGTATTTGTTACATTCAGGAGAAGGTTTTAGTACTTACCTATTTTAACCGACTTTGAAAAATAAGAAGTGCTCAGTTGAAGTATGTGTCAGTTTTTTGAAGGTGGGTTCCTTTTTTAACCGATTTCTTGTAAACAAGAAATTATATTGATTGTCTATACCAATATTATAGAGAGGAAAGATTTGTTTGTTTGTTAGTAACGAATAGGCTCCGGAAATACTGAACCGATTTGAAAAATTCTTTTACTGGTAGGAAGCTACATTAACCCCGAGTGTCATAGGCTATATAAGATTTTCAAAAAAAATAGGGATCCTTACTTAAACTCAAATAATGTAACCAAAGGTGAAATATTTTTTCCGTTGTTTACATATTTTGACAGGTGGTTTGTTGTTGTTGTTTGTTTTTTGTTCGGCCATTCTGGGCAGTCAAAAGAACATAGTCTATAGAGCCAAGTCTTTTGTAGTATCTTATATTCTATGGCGTAACGAATTAAGCCGGGAAAGCTCGTAGTTTATAAGACTTTCGTTAAGTGATACCTTGTATCCAATATTGAACAAATAAATTAGAACCTTTGATTTTAATGATGATCTAACTTTTTATTTATTATTATTTTTATTATCAACTGCTCCGTAGCTCAGTTGGCAGTGATGTGGACTGAGTAAGCGTGAGCACCCGGGTTCGATTCCTGGGCGGGGCGAATATTGATATGATTAATATCGATGTTTGTTTCCGGTCTGGGTGTGATGTTCGTCTCTGTGTGTGTTTCGGGCGCCCTAGATACAGGTTCTTCCTAGTTAGGGGCTCTGAGTGTGATGGGTTATATTATTATTATTTTTGTCGCCAAATCGTATTTTGGAATGCGTACTTACACAAATTATGCTTTGTAATGTAAGTATAGTTTGAGGTGCTGGCTACCGTACCTACTTAATGCGCAGGCGCCGAAGGTGGCCCGATTACGACAAGAGATAAAGATCGAGGAATTTCTCTTCTCGACCTTTCCGTAAGCGATATTTCTTTCGTTCATTTTGTTTATCGTCAAAAAGGACCGCGGGATTAATGGCTTTAAACTTGTAAAAAATGCGAAAAGATTAGGTGCGATCACTTTACCAAATTACTTTACTTACTTTTTTCTCTGGTTTTTGGATTAATTGCGGACAGAAGTTTCTTGTTTGAAATTAAAATTAAATAATTGTTTTTTTATGAACTAGTCGAGCCGGCGAACTTCGTACCGCCTAACCTACAACTATGTTGATCATGTATTATACTTATAAACCTTCCTCTTGAATCACTCTATCTATTAAAAAAAACCGCATCAAAATCCGTTGCGTAATTTTAAAGATTTAAGCATACAAAGGGACAGACGCGGGAAGCGACTTTGTTTTATACTATGTATTGATAGTATATAGTATGAATATACCTACTGCATCAGGCTAAGTGATCAGGGTTGTCCCCAATGTATTGGTGACGCTTTAAGGTACTTTTTACTTACTCTACTATCCTAGTAAAGTTCTAAATTTATTGGCAAAGCTCAGATAAGCTCCAGTGGGCGAGCTTATCTTAACTAATAGCAACACGACACTGATGGTAACTTACGAGGCGGCACGGGCAGAGCTTTAAAGCTTTGGACTTTAGAAAATACGTTCTAAGTTTTTTTTTTTTTTTAATTTTCCTATTGTTCTGTGCCCCTGTGTAAAGTTGAGCCCTTCTGAGCGTTCAGCAGAATCAAACCGCCCTTGAACTACCTCGCCTCTAGCAATATGGGATACCTACCTGGGTGATATAATTACAGATCAAAGAAAGCTACTGATTGTTGCCAATAGTGTCCGTTTTTAGTAAAACTTTGTAGCTCTCTTTGGTCTCTAACCTAAAAGTTATACAACAGTGCCCTTCAAATACTTACGGAGATTCTTTATTGTGAAACCTGTACTTTGATACTAAATAAATTATATTATATTATTAATAATAATATTAAATACTAGGCTGCAATATCTAGTGGAATACTGTTTCACATTTTTGATATTTGCCTTAGTTTAGAAGATATAAATTTTTATTGCTGGTGGCGCTGCTTTAGCTGTGCTTGGCTTTTAAATAATTTAAGCTTTTAATAGAGTTTGCTAGACTTTCGTTATGACATTACATACATACCTTGCATCTCTTTACTTATAGAATAAATGATAATCAATATATATAAAACTCTTCCGTTACTGACTGACTGACAGACAACGCAGAGCCGAAACTACTGGGCGTAGCGGGCTGAAATTTTGCACGTGGGTTCCTAGGGGGGTGTAGGTGAGCACTAAGAAGGGATTTTCCGAAATTCCCACAGGAACGAAAAAAAACGGGATTTTCCGGAACGGGGGACGGAAAATCCGCGGGACAGCTTTAGTAATTTTAATAAAAATGCGTTCCTGCTTTACATAAAGCCTAAATACAGGTAGCCACCTTAAACAACTCTGCTCCCACCCGGCAAAAAATATGCAGTGCAACTATGTAAAATACATCCTTAGCAACGAAAGATCAATAAAAACGACAAAAAAACAACATTTACATGCAAATTAAACCCTATCTCATTTATTTAAGAACATAGCAATTATGAACCGGGACTCGAACGCGGCTGCGCGCGAACCAACGCAAATTGAAGTCCTCTTTAAAAACGCATAAATTCCTTAATAGCGATGTATTTCGAGTAAATTGGCCCACCTTGAGACTACATTATAGTTAATAACCTCCCGGGGTTGAAATATTTATTTTGTGAAAGCTTTACAGCCAGTTTACAGCGATGCTAGCGCCATTTGCGAAAAAAATTAATAGGTATCTTCTAAACTAAGGCAAATATCAAAAATGTGACACTGTGTGACACTAGATAATGTAGCCTAGTATTTTTTGAGCACAGCAAAGTAGTCCTAAGTAAAAAGAACAAAAAAAAACATAGATTGTGGCCAAAAGTGGCCACTTTTAGCAACACTTTGTAGCTTTCTTTGGTCTTCAACCTAAAAGCTGTACAGAAGTGCCCTTAAAATACTAGGCTACATTATCTAGTGTCATACAGTGCCACATTTTTGATATTTGCCTTAGTTTAGAAGATATAATTTTTTTTCGCGAATGGCGCTAGCATCGCTGTAAACTGGCTCTTAAGTAAATGTTAGTATTATTCGATTGAGTCATTTCCGTTCGCTAATAAGTGTTACTCGGCACTCTCGATAAAAAAAAAAATACTTCCTACTACTAAATTATTCTTTGATAATACTATCGTGTGGGGATGGCCTTAAAATTACTATAGCAGAAGCACATGAGGCAAATTTTGTCTTTGATTAGAATAATTTGAGTGGTTCCGCTACTCGACGCTAGATGTCGGAAGCAGTTTTTAAATAAATTATACAAAGATCGGAATTAGTAGCAGCAGTAAAGTTCTTTTGTTATTTTTGCCCGCAAACATCAGTTGGTATTTATAATCCTCGCATAATGAATCACACTCAGAGCGTATTCAGCCCTCACCGGGACTCAAATCCGGTGCTGACGCGTCACAGTCGACAACCTCTGCCAACTGATCCACGAAATCAGGAGTATTTTTCAATATAAAGTTGAATATTTTATTCTATTATTTAATAAACTCACGTCAGGCAACGTAGCTACAAGTTCCACGTGTCGGAACTCCTCGCCGCTGGTCAGGGCCGGACTCTGCCACCAGGTGCTGGGGGTGCCATCGACTGCGTGGCTCGCGGGGTGGCGCCGCGCCCGCGCTCCGTCCTCGCCTTCGCAGACACCGCATACTATGCCTCGTCTGGAATTTTTTTTATAATAATTTTGGAGCAGCGGCATTAATTAAAATAGTTAAAAAGCCACTGCAATAGGCAGGAAATTTACTTAACAAATATTAGTCCTTTTAGCAATCTGTCTATGTCCAGCAGTGGACGACGTCTATTGATTGTACTAATGATAGGATATTTTATAGAAGTTCTTGCATCATATTTAAGAAGACAAAGTGTACCTTCACATAAATTTTACGTTTTTATTCGATGACAAATTATACAAAAATAAACACGGAAAAAATTAAATAGTAAGACTTTCTTGAAAAATTTTAAGATAAAAAGATGAAGAGAAGATGTAAAAGAGTTTATGTACAATTCAAATCTCAAATTTCAATTGATAGATTCACTCAAAGTAAGTAAATTTATTATAATAAAGAGCAGGCAAAATATTTTCCCATTAAAATAAAGTTATAAGCCATTTTTATAAATTCTAAGACTCATTAAATAGAACTCACTTTCCCGGAGTCTTCCTACAATACTCCTCTTCGCCCCGCTCGCCGCAGGTAGCGTTAGCTACGACTGTGGAGTACAGCGCAGCGTCGAGCGGCGCGGGCAGAAGACCCGGTGACACCCCGCCTTGCGCCGGCCCTGGCTCCGTTAGGGGGGAGCTGGCGAGGCGGTCGAAGAGGGCACGTCCTGTGAAAGAAGAAATAACCTTGAGATGCTGGATTCTGGAGAACCTACAGCCTAATATCATACTGAAGAAAATTTACCTAAGAACATAATAGAATAGAATCATTTATTTCGATAAAGATTGAAATTTTTAATAGGCACGCACATTAACCCTTTAAGGCACCGAAACATAAACATAAAAAAAAAACTTGAAAAAAAGACTAAACTTGAAACTACTCAAAATATTGGTACCTATTAGGTAGGTACTCTTTAGTACAAAATCACCAATAACATCCACGCAGTACTCTCCTAACTTCATCATCACAAAAACCGCTCGACATTCACTGTTGGACAAAGGTCTCACAGATTGTCACAAGGACAAACAGTAAGATTTTGCCGTAATAGTCACGCTTATTGGCAGGTGGGTTGGCGATCTCAATACGGCTCTTCATGGTTTGCAATGAAAAACGCTGCTGTCCGTCCTTCGTGCGTTCCCTTAGTCGCCTTTCACGACTCCCATGGGGAGAGAGATGGGGTGGTGAATTCTATGTAATCTTCTTATGGTGCATTCACGTACAAAGCTGTTAACAAGCGCTTGAAAAATGTATAGAAAATACATTTGCGCTGGAACAAGCGTCATTGTCCGCGCAGGAATTTCCATAAATTTTTCAAACCACAGCAAACAAGCGCTTGTTACCAGCTTTGTTCGTGAACACACCCTTACTTATGTAACCCCCTACTTTCCACAAATGAAACTTATTTAGGGTACCAGAACTATTGGTTTTCAACTCAGTAAAGTTGGGAAGTTATTGGAATCTGTATATTGCTCGCAGCTGTTAACGACACACGCTTTGATGTCGGTATCGATGTATTTACGTTATCGAATGCAATTCTTAAATCTATAAAGACCATTTCTATTTTCATCGGTGACAGATTCAGGGCTGTGTCGTGCTTACAAAATCTTCTGTTTCGGCTTATTTCTGACTATAGAGAATCGTTTAAAACAATTTGTTTATGTGTTTATTGTTATTAAAACCTAGAATTATTTTACCGACGGTTTAATTTATAAATTTACTAGTCGACCCGGCGAACTTCGTACCGCCTAACCTTTCATTATTTTGTGCATGTATTACACTTATTAACCTTCCTCTTGAATCACTGTATCTATTAAAAAAAACCGCATCAAAATTCGTTGCGTATATTTAAAGATATAAGCATACAGACGCGGGAAGCGACTTTATTTTATACTATTTATAAATTTATGTTAATAATTTGCACTTTACACAGAAATTAGAACGTAGAGAGACAAACAATCCAGAGAGAGGAATTGCCGTAAATATTGGGTTTGAATATTATTTCCTTGAACCTTAGTTACTTCACAGGGCAAAAAACCACGAACCTCAAAAAGTAATAAAAGTAAGATTATATCTGATTTAAGAGCCAGTTTACCGCAGACAACAGATTTTTGCTAAAAGTGGCCACTTTTAGCTACACTTTGTAGCTTTCTTTGGTCTTTAACCTAAAAGCTATACAACAGTGCCCTAAAAATACTAGGCTACATTATCTAGTGTCATACTGTGCCACATTTTTGATATTTGCCTTAGTTTATATTAATTTTTTTCGAGAATGGCGCTAGCATCGCTGTAAACTGGCTCTTAATTCTCCGTAGGCTATCTGAAAGAAACTGCTTTTAGCTCTAATATTTTCTCTTCTATTTGAAACGTTAACTGTATTATTATTATTTTTATTGATTTTATTTTGGCAATAATAAACCATCTTGATCTATCTTATCGTACCAGTTTTCGATTAAAAATCTCATTTCACGGAATTTAATTAAATGCACAATTTCAACATTAAAATAAAAGATTTATCGTATTATTTCTCGATTACAACGAAAACAGGCGGGATTTATGCGATGCCCTCGAATAGATAACGGTGTGATTTCATTGAATTACGACCAGCGGTTATGGGTCTGCTAATCAACAAGAAGTAAAAAAAGAAACCATGTAAGTACATGAGCTGGTTATGAATGAGTTTTTTTGGGGTGCCTCTCTAGGCGACTATTGTCGTAAGGCAAGCCAAACATTTGTTTGCCTGAGCCAATTGGTGGGCATTTTATTTTATTTATTTTTATTTATAAATAAAAGCTTGCACAGCCATCAGTGGCACATCAATCAGCTGGTTGAGCTAAAAATAGACAATAGTCTTGGTAAAACAATAAATCGTAGTTCATCAACAACTTATCCTTTCTTCAGTGATAAAATGAGTAATCGCCTCATATTTAAAGGCATTCAATAAAGAAAGGGCTAAGGAACTCACGCGATTGAGTGAAATCGCAATTTCTGCGCAGAAGCAATCACCCAACCAGCAAATCGTGTCGTAAAAAAGTCAGCAGCACGTTTCTCTTTCAGCTATTGGTCGTAAGAAGGATCTTTAAAAAGTCGTGTAAATGCTCTGTGCACGTTCTCTCAACGCGATTTGGGCGCACTTCTCTCAGCTTTAGATCCAGTAAATATCGTAAGATTATCGTATGAGTAGCCATTTAGTCGAATAAATATCGAGTAATCGCAACTAGAATGCTACTTAGTACCATAATGGCCATCAGAATGCCATTATTCGACACATCTGCTTTTTCCAAGTCGGTAGAACCGCTTTTATTCGACTTATTTATAGTAATAAAGCAATTTGGTTGCAATCACTCGACTTTTTTATCGTGTAACTGCACCCAAGCAGCACTTATAGACTTTTTATTTTATACGTGTAATTTATGTCAGTTGAAGTGTCAAACCTAATAAATATAAGTATATTTTGCCATCGTATTAACCATTACGTTTTTAAGCCATCAAGCCAAATGATGACAGGTAATTAGTTACCTGTTAAAGTTAGGTCGTAGGGTCTTACTTTCATGTGCGGAATTAATTTTTCCGTCTATATACCTAGCATTGTAGTTAATATTTCAATGGGCCCCAAGATTTCTATGTAAATAATGAATAAAAAATATTGTTAATTTAACATTTAAAATAAATTCGCCATCAATAGCAAATAATAGCAACTCATTTATCATCACAGAGCATTCTCTCAGCTGTTAGTCGAAAGATTGAAATGAGATTTCCATCTTACGACTTCTAGGGACGCCATTA
The DNA here is from genome assembly GCA_951802225.1 of Euspilapteryx auroguttella. Taxonomy (NCBI): domain Eukaryota; kingdom Metazoa; phylum Arthropoda; class Insecta; order Lepidoptera; family Gracillariidae; genus Euspilapteryx; species Euspilapteryx auroguttella. Next base: position 767,946 of record OX637642.1, on the reverse strand, counting down.
CAGATAGTTTAGGGTTCCTTAGTGCAAAATCTACTATCTACTTCTACTACCTACTATCTACCAATATATAAAAATGAATCGTGGTTTGTTAGTCTAGATATTCAATTTATTATCACTATCCAAGCGACGAATGTTATTGCAAGTAGGATCACTTAATACAAAACAAAATTGTAAGTACTAACTTAAGTATCTCTTTATTATAAAAAAATAATAATAATAGTTGAGTCAAATTCTTTGGGTACCTACCAACTAACTTATAAAATTATAAAAACAAACACAATAAGTATAAGATAAACACCCATGACTTAAAAAAAACATACTGGCAAATTCAATAAATTGCAAACGGTTGTCTATATAGCCGTTGTTACAGAATACCTAATAGTACCTAATAGTAGTACTTAGTAATTATTATACGCTACGGAACCCTCACGCCTATCAATTAAACGCTCTTGACTCGTGGTTATAGCCAATGAAGATCTTGACTGTTTCAATCGTGTATACATCTTATTTACTTTACGTCGGAATCCTCCACTTCTTTCAATCCTTTTCCATCGATTATAATCCATTTTGCGAATAAAAAAAGCAAATTACGTTGTTTATTTTGGTATCATGTAACAAAATGGCAGATAGTGCTGTAAAAGATTTCAAAAAGCATTTATACCACTATATCGATGTAAAATGGCTTTCAAATAACCTTTAGAGACCGAAAAGGTTGTAAAAGAATAATTTGAAAGCTTTTACTCAACCTAATTAGTTAAGTCGAATAAAAGCATTCCATAAAGTTATCATACGACATAAAGTGCTGTTAAAGTAACTAAGATGCTGTTTTATCGTATGAACCGCGTTTACTCCACAATTATGCTGTTAAAATTAAATGTCGATAGATTGTGCTATAATAGCTAGTTTGACGACAAATTAGCAATTCAGTTGCTTTTAAAGAGCTGTCTTACGACTTATTGTTGTATAATGGCGATCAAGAGATACATTTATACAACAATCGAGTAAATGCGATATGATTTCATCGTATAAACGTTTACTAGACATGTTTATAGAGCCAAAAAGCGTTGAATGCAAAATAATCGAGATAGCCGCTTTTATACAGCTTTTTAACATTTCAGGATCGTTGATACAAGTGTCTTACGATCTATAGTCGAAAGAGTAAATCTTATACGACCTTCGTTGCTAGTTGGGCAGTCATACCATTCATTGAACTTATGAATTTTTTTGCTTCGATGATAAGTTTTAATGGATTTATTATTACGTACCTTTTATGATTAAAATCTAATTCTATTTGTTCACAAGAATGTACAAAGTTGTTAAGAGCCAATAGCAAATATCAAAAATGTGCCACAGTAGGGTTCCCTAAGCTACTTCGAACATCAAATAGTCGAATTTCATTTCAACGAACACCCTTGACCGATTGCTCAATTGAACGATGCCTTATTTTTACGATAGTTTAATTGCTCGATGTAACGATTCACCGAAAATCGTTTTACCGAAACACGATTGTAAGACAATTCATTTCACCGACAGATTATTTAGCCGAACGCTCATTTTGACCGAATATATTTATTTTTTTGTTATACTTATTGACCATTTGATGTTCGAAGTAACGTAGGGAACCCGCTAGATAATCTTTCTTTGTATTTTTTGAGCACAGTAACGTAGTCCTAACTAAAAAGAACAAAAATATCCACAGATTGTTGCCAAAAGTGGCCACTTCTAGTAATACTTTGTAGCTTTCTTTGGTCTTTAACCTAAAATCTATACAACGGTGCCGTAAAAATACTAGGCTGCATTATCTAGTCATTATACTTACTGTGCCACATTTTTGATATTTGCCTTAGTTTAGAAGATATTAATATTTTACTGGCTCTTAACTCCGATTAATAAAATAGGAATTCCTTACACAAATTAGTTTGTTGTTCGTGGCAGAGAAGTTGACTGTGATTTAAAAGATCCAGGTTCGATTCCCGGCGGAGGCGATCATTGTTATGATGGATATCGATGTTTGTTTCCTAGGTCTGGGTGTGCTTATATTTGTTTTGGGCACCCTAAATCCAGGTTCTACATAGTTAAGGGCTCTATAGGATATATAGGGATAGTGATGCTTTATTTTATTATTTCATTCATATTTCATATCCTAATATAGCGGATTCATCTTAAGTAGAAATTAAATCTCTTGAACATTATAGATTCGGAATGTATACTTGTGTTTATGACAGATTAAATGCAAAGATAATGACCCAATAATATGGCCTTTACCAGCATCAACAAACTATCGAATTACATTGCTTGTTGCTAAAAGGAAGGTCACTTTTACTGAAATCGCGGACGGAGCACTCTAAACTTGTAACCCCATGACAGGAGACTCCACAATACCTACTAACAGATGATTCCTAGTTGCTTCACCTAACTGCTAAAGGCGCTAATGACTTAGTTCACTGTCACCAAAGAAATTCAAGTCTCATTCCATTTATCGCATTTCCCGAACACGAAATGCTTTGCCCTTTTTCGGGAGGCTGGCTCTTTCTGGCATTCCAAGTAGCGGTGCGGCTCCTAATTAAAGTGCGCATTTACGTAAACATTCCCGTATCGCATTCCCGGACTAAGGGCCGGCGTGGGAACCTTCCACAGGTCAAGAAATGCCCTTTGTTTTAGTATAGATTCATTAAAGAAAGGGACTGAGTATACTACCTTGACCAATCCCGATTTTTTTTTTTGGTGTTTTTGGCTATAGAGGTTCATTGTCCGAATCAGAATCAGAAACATTTATTTCGAACATGTGGTAAGATACAGGTGGTAGTGTATGGTAAAGTACAGCAAATGAACCCTGTAAGGGCAGGGCACCGAAACATAAAAATAGGTACTTAAAAAGGCTAAAACTATAAAACCAGTGTCTAAATTTCTATTCTTATAAGAAAACTATATAACTGCTTAAAGCTATTATCTATGGTTCATCGCAGTGAAAAATATTTATAGGGCTATCTCCGGCGACAAAAAAATCTACAAAATCAGGATCAAAACAAAAAATATGAGACAATAATGTAGTTACTAGATATAGGTATCTAGCTTTCAATTTCTTTAGGCACTGGTGTAGCTTTTAGGTTTAATATTATCAACAAAAAGGTTTGTTACCTATACCTATATATACCTATACCAAACTCAAACAAAAATAATTTATTTTTTACAAAAAAGGAACCCGCCTTCAATAACCTGACACTTACATCAACTGAGCACTTCCTCTTTTTCGAAGTCGGTTAAAATAGGAACTAAAACCTTCTCCTGAATGTAACAAATACTTATCTGAAAACCGCATCAAAATTTGTTCAGCCAAACGCGAGATAATCGCGGACAAACAAACATACATACATACAGGTCAAACTGATAACCTCCTTTTTTAAAGTCGGTTAAAAAAACTATATCAAAATGTATATATTTAATGAGCTGTGTTTCCATACAGAACCAATAAAGACTCAAACAAAAGTCGGTCTTTACAAAGTGAACTGTTCTTGGAAGGCGCTTCCTTCGCACGTAATCAGATATTTGAGATAATTTCTGAACAAACCGCTAATTTATGCAAACGTCTTAACAGAAAACTTGTTTTGTATAGTGGTAAGCAATGGCGATGGCTGAAAATGTAAACACACTGCCCAAATATTAGAAGTAAGTTCAGGAAGACAAAGAGTAGGCAGAAGATGAAGCTGCTGGAGTACGCAGGATGACGATCGCTCAATACTGGTAGTGATAGCTATTTGTGGAGGAGGAGGCCCATATCTAGCAGTGGACGTCTTTCGTCTCATACTATTGGCCGGGGCCACCAGCTCCGATTAGTTTGATTTTAAGGCTACTATGCTACAGAATCAGTACTATTTAGTACTTAAAGGAAAAAAATAGTACTAGGGTACTTTTCGAGTTATAAGAGGTTTTTGGTGGCCGCGTTGCAAAGCATCCTTCCCAACGCGGCCACCTTCAGATTGAGCCAAAATAGCAGCAAATATAAAAATTATAAATTAGAAATAAATCTTCGCAACAAGTACATAAACAAACTTTTGAAACTGAAAATTAAGTAAATCCAAGTTTTACCGCGCGCGGCTTTGAGATTATTTCCAGGAATCTCGTAAATACGCGTCATATGAAGATGAGAATTCTAACGAGTATACTATACAGTATATCTACTATTTAGTACTTAATGGAAAAAAATAGTACTAAAATAGATTTTTCTGATGTCGGTTTAAATAGGTATTAAAACATTCTCCTGAATGTAACAAATTTTTCTGTGAAAACCGCATCAAAATCGGTTGAGCCAAACTCGAGATAATCGCGGACAAACATACATACACAGATACATACAAACGTATCTATGTACTTCAGAAAAGAGGAAGTTCTCAATTTTATGTATGTGTTAATAATTTAAAGGCGGGTCTTTTTTTTTTAAATACATTATTTTAGTTATTGTAGTTAAAGGTGCAGAAACCTCAGTTACAAATCAATATGTATCATAATATCGATATGCAACGAGATTAAAATGATAGCGAAATTTTACGAACGGCGAAGATTGTTTTATTTAGTACTTCGTACCGCCTAACCTATTAGTATTTGTGCATGAATTATACTTATAAACCTTCATCTTGAATCACTATATCTATGAAAAAAACCCCATCAAAATCCGTTGCGTAGTTTTAAAGATTTAAGCATACAGTAGGGACAGACGCTGGAAGCGACTTTGTTTTATACTATGTATTGATGAAATAGTAATTTCAACTGCAAAAAACTATAAATGAACACACAGGGTGGCCGACAGCTGGCTGGTCTGAAAACCAATTTGGTTCAAACTAGAGTAGAGTGACCAGGCAGGTAATTACTTGCAGATTTTATATATTACTTTATTGCTAGCAATTTAGCTGTCGCAACTTTTTGCCTTGATGCGGAAGTTGAGCGAAAACTTTATTCAAGTGATGCTGACAAATCGGTACTAAGTTAAAAAAGGGATTCAGCTCATCATATAACAACTGGACCTCAAAAATATAGGCTAAAAATAATTACTATTTTTAAAACCCGCCTTCAAAATTGACATATACATAAAACTGAGAACTCCCTCTTTTCTAAAGTCGGTTAAAATAGGTACTAAACCCTTCTCCCGAACGGAACAAATACTTTTGTGGAAACCGCATCAAAATCGGTTCAGCCAAACTCGAGATAATCGCGGACCAACATACATATTATACATACATACAACCATGCATACAAACATACATACATACAGGTCAAACTGATAACCTCCTTTATTGTAGTCGGTTAAAAATAAAAAAAAAAAATTTGCAAAGTATTTGTAATTTTAAAATTAAAAAATAAAGATAAAATATTTTATTTTACACTTTTTTGTTTCTTTGGGCTTTTACTCAATTTAATAGACTCTTCCACAGTGACAAAAAGTGAAAGTAACTCTATCTGTCTGTATCGTTTTCACGCCAAAACTACTGAACCGATATAAATAAATTTAATTTGGTACAAACATAGTCTAAAGCCTAAGAAAGAACAAAGGCTACATTTTAATCCCCAAATCCTACGGGAACGGATATTTCCTACGACTGCTCCGTGGCTCAGTTGGTTGGCAGTGATGTGGACTGTGTAAGCGTGTCCTTCGGGTTCGATTCCTGAACGGGGCGAATATGGATTATGATAGTGTAATGTTCGTCTCTATGTGTGTTTTGGGTACCCTTGATACAGGTTCTTCCTAGTTAGGGGCTCTGAGTGTGATGTGTTATTATTATTATTATTTCTGGCGAAGCCGCGGGGCTCGCACTAGTAATAAATAATGCTAAACAACTAAAGTACGAAAATGTAACATACATAACTTCAACAAACCCATACCCAATAATAATGCGTAAACAACACCTTAGATGCGCATGCGCATGCGCAGGCACGCGCGGCGCCGCGCGCACCACAAAGCAACGATAGCCATCGCGGCGTTTAGCACAATGGTATGCTATACCCTACTCATTTGAGAACTATAATAAATTCGCAGACTAGTAAAAACAAAGACCATACTTTGCTTGATTTCTGTAAGCTGTCACACGCACAGTACTCCCAAAGTGATAATGCGCATAGAAATCTTCGACATTGTCCGGCAACGGTCGTATTCCCGAGCGTCGGAAGACTATAATTATTATGTATGTAGGTATATCGAGTGGTTAACTGCATTTTCTTAATGCAAAATTGTAGAATTAAGTTTTTTTGGGTTCGGGTTTTTCCGTGAATACGACAATTAGCGAAGATCTGCATGCTCATTATTAGTTGGGGAGTACTGTATCTTCTTACGCCAGACAAGCTATAGCTAGAAAAATACCAAAGAACTAACAAAAATGGGGGTCTATATGGCTGAGTGGTCGATGGCACAATAATATCTGCGTTCTAGTGGCTATAGAACTCAGCTATAGAACAATAGAAATGTGCAGCTTCAGCCTAGTATATAGTGAGGATGTCTATGGTATTTATTGCCTAGACTTTTAGCATGTGCATGTGCCTATAGTTCTCCAAGAAGACTAGGAAGCAAAAGGCATAATATTTATATATTTTACTTTAATAGCCACAAGTACAGTGGCGGTCTGGGACGGCGTAACAGATTAGTCAATGGTCTCGTACGCCCGAGACTGTAATACCAAAGAACAAGAGCTATTTTGCAATACAGAACAACCGGAAGTGTTACGCCGTCTTAGAACGCCACTGTACTAAAAAACCAGTGAGTTAGTTTAAGAAATGTTAAGTTTTTGTGCTTATGAAGCTAAGAATACGCCTCTATACCTACTCGTTGAATATTCTCAAAAATTTTAATGTAAGGTACGAAGTTCGCTGTGTCAGCTACTGGGCGTATATATAGATAGATAATATATTTATTTCAGAAGCATACACAAACACATAAAAACACAATATTAAAAAAGAACAAGATAACATAAAAATTCAGAAGAACATACAGATATATCTTAATTAATAGATTTAAGGCACAGTGGCGCATATATCACAACCGGAATAGGCCCCGACTCAGCATAATGTCTCAGAAACCTGTGACGCTGGCGTATGACAATATTAAAAATTTCCATAGCCTATGCACTAACAAAACAAAAATAGAAATCCTAAGTTCATTTGTTTTTATTTTTTTACGAGCTTTCCCGGCTTACTTCGTTACGCCATAGAATTTAAGATACTACAAAAGACTTGGCTCTATAGACTATGTTCTTTTGCCTGCCCAGAATGGGCTTGATAAAAAACAAACAACAACAACAAACCAACTGTCAAAATATGTAAACAACGGAAAAAATATTGCACCTTGGGTTACATTATTTGAGTTTAGGTAAGGATCCCTAATTTTTTTGGAAATCTAATATAGCCTATGACACTCGGGGTTAATGTAGCTTCCTACCAGTGAAAGAATTTTTCAAATCGGTTCAGTATTTCCGGAGCCTATTCGTTACAAACAAACAAACAAACAAATCTTTCCTCTTTATAATATTGGTATAGATTAATACTTCTATATATATTTTATTTTTTAAAAATAACACAAAAATATTTACAGTACATTACATATTTACAGTGCATTTGTTTAATTATCAATTAAATTGTTAACAGTAGGTAGGTCCCTTTAGTTGATAGCGGAGTAAAGCAGCGTGTCCAGTAAACAAAGATGGAAACAGAAGTCAGCCCACGATTAAACAAAGATGGATGGAGTCTAAGGATCGGATCACACTAACAGCTTTTATTTGGCGTGCACGTTTATTTGCAGTGTGGTTGCAGCACAGAATTCTAACAACCCCTTGTCTAGATGTGGACCCTTAAAGGCGACTAAGGGAATAAGTAAGTAAGTAACACATCACACTCAGAGCCCGAATTTCAGCAATTTGGCCGGGCAGCAGCAGCAGCTGCGGCCTTCGTTGAAAAATGTATGAATAATAATAATAATGCATCACACTCAGAGCCCCAAATTAGGAAGATCCTGTATCTAGGGTGCCCGAAACATTATACAGAGACGAACATTACACCCGAATGAATACACATGAATTAACATCATTTGGACTAAAATAGTCGTCGATTTGCTTTGCGAAAGTGAACCTTATGAAGGGTCTTTACAGTCCAGGTGTGTTTGTATGTGATCGGGCATCCTATGTCTATGTAGGGTGCTACCTAACCTAGTAAAGGGTTCTGAGTGCGTTGCTTTAATCTTTATGATTTAACTGCTATGACTCCCACAGACACAATGACCGATCTGCGACCTCCACAGTACTCCCGCAAACTTCGTCTGACAACCTTTAAAATAGTTTTCGATAGTAAACCCTGTGCCATAAAAGTTAAAGACTAGTTTTAATTGTTCTCGCTATATGTAGGTACGCTCGGTACAGTGGCGGACACGATCGGCGTAACACTTCCGGTTTTTCTGTATTGCAAAATAACTCTTTTTCTTTGGTAATACAGTCCAGGGCTGACGAAACCATAGACAAATCTGTTACGGCCTCCTAGTCCGTGACTGTAGCTGCGTAAATCTTTCAGTGTGTACTCAGCCCTACATCATAAACATGGCTACTTATTTTAAGCATATAAGGAAGTGTTCACAATAGTAACGAGCGGCTAAAGGGAGGTAAAGGAAGGTAAATGTTGCACGTTTGTTTATAGTTTTCAGTCACACACACACACACACATCGCACAACAAAAACGGCTGTTGCTATATATATGTAAGTACTTATAATGGGAGGTCAATAACGCGTACGTAAGTTTTAGTTTTAAGATACTTACTTTTGTGATTTCATCCCTAACTAGGATAAACCTGTATTAAGAATGCTGTGTGTTATCGATTAAGTATAGCAAAACGATCAAGTTAATTTTTAAGTCATACTTACATAAAAATAAAAACATTCAAAGATCAAACAAATAGAAAGTCCAAAAGCAAAGTATTGTAATAAAACTCGTCGTAAGTTGAAAGCGCATATTGGCGCTTATACCACGACGATAAAGTTCAAATACGACATTACTCTTTAATACCTTTAACACACTCCGCGGCGACCCTTGAAAACTTAGGATGGTTCGGAGCCCATACAACCAAAAAATAGTAGCACATGTCGTGGGATACGCAATAGGAATGAAGGCCGACTGACAGTCGACCAAGCCACTGCCCGTAGGGAGGGGAAGCGAGCGAGAAAGAGAGAGAGATATAAAGTTCTCGATCTCTTTCATTCTCTCCTTCGCTGTAACGCTTTTGTGTCTCACTTCAGCCGTACGGTGCACTTTTTCTTGGCTTCGTCCCCACTGCAACCCGAGATAAGGAACTTTGTTCCAAAAACGATAAATAAATAGGTAAATATAAAAACGCTTGATTGCCAAATATTAGTTCGATCAAGTAAGTTAAACATAAAAATACGAAATAATCCAAAAACATTTAAATTTCGTATAGTAGAGAGATAGAGGAATTGGCGGCCTTTATCTCTAACAGCGATTTCTTCCAGGCAACCCGCACTGAAATTAATAGTTAAGAATTTAAGTTAAGCGTAGGTTAGCTGTACGCTTTGCTTAAATAAAAACAGTAAGTCAGTATAAGTAAACTGAACTCGGCTAAACGTGGGTCCGGCTTCTGGCTCTTGAGCTGGTGTCTCTGCCTAACTTTTCGGGGAATAAAAGGCGTAAGATTCATGTAATGTTATATTTGACAACTAATTATTTATACAGAAATTTACTTAGAAACTTACTAATTTAACAAAGAGACTGTTCGACTTTCGGGAATATTATTAGTAATATTTCCGAAAGTCAAAAAGAAGAAATTTCATCTTTAACTGTTTTAAACTTGTATGGCTACCTGTTAACACTTAACTTTAAACTCATTATCGATATAACCTAAATATAGAACATATTTTAAGAGCACGACAGGGAAAACGCCTTTTACAAATAACAATATCGAAAGTGGTTAAATATAAATAAATTTAAAAGCAATAATACTAATATGCGTACCTACGTATGCATGTTTACCTTTTTACCAACTGTGGCTTTTTATATCCCTTTTGGAGCACGCAGAGTACAACTGGGGTTGAAATCTGCGACAGTGCTCAAGACCAACAACAACAGAGATTTAGCATAGATATGTAAATAATTGGTTTAAGTCGGACCAAGTATCGAGTAACTACCGTGTAAGTATTTGGACAAAACACCAATCAGTATCAGTAACCCAATAAAACTTTACGATAAATCTTCCGAAAAGTACAACAGACAAGCGAGCGAACTAAACATAAACAAAAACGAACCATATTATCATTGGGACACAATCCCCTCCCTTCATTAACATTGTGCCATCACATGCCATTCCAAAAAGGACAGTTCGGTCCGTGGGAGCCTGCCGGGGGCTCATTAGGGACGCCAAATATGGTACACGAACGTTTTTGTTAGCCCCTGGACATGCCCAATACACGACACGGGCTGTGGATAAAGATTGTTTTATATCTAACTACGCTACTAGGTCCACAGCTTTGAGACTGTATTTTATTGAAATCACAAAACAAATCCAATTTTTCGCGACAAATCCAATTTTTCGCGTTCCTAACAGTATATTTATCCTAGCAATCGGTTGCTTTAAAAAAATCGCTCTAAGCGAAAGGGCCGCCCTTTTCAATCAATGTATTTATAAAAAAGGAAAATTTTAAATGATTATGTTATCTATTTTAGGTTCGAACATTTTTTATATTTAAATACAAAGTCCTATCACAAGCGTTTTCTGTCTCCGTATTCTGTACGACATCCTCGGGAGGAGATGGTTTGGTGTTATTCTATGCAGCCACCACACGACGCATTAATCCTGAGATTAACCGCAAAACGTCTGAAAATTTCTAATGTGCTTCATATGCCACCCACCCAGGTAAACCCCTCCTAAATCCGTCCCCTGTCTAGAGTACATGCGGTCGAACTAAGATCTAAAACGAGATAGCTCAGTCGTTGATCTTTAGCTGTAAAAGGGTAGGGGTGGACCGGACGTGTTTACGCTAACCGACAACTAATAAGTAACATTGTCTTTTTGCTGCCAATTGTATTTATATAGGTAAAAAACTATTTATATATCATTTGTTGTTTAAAAAAAAAACTTAAAAAATAAAGAAAAGAGAGACCCGCGTTCAATTAATTAACACATACAAAAAACTGAGAACTCCCTCTTTTCTGAATTTTGTTAAAATCGGTACTAAAACCTTCTCCTGAATGTAACATATATACTTCTGTGAAAACCGCATCAAAATCGGTTCAGCCAAACTTGAGATAATCGCGGAGAAACATACACATACATAAATACAAACATACATACAGGTCAAACTGATAACCTCCTTTTTTGAAGTCGGTTAAAAAATGCAGTGTTGATAAATGGTTTTCGTTGTTTCATATTTCGGAAAGAATAGATTTCGGTGATGCATGGCGAAAATATAAATCATTTAAAAATGGTTTCAAAATTCAATGATAAAGGGCTAAGGAGCAATATCGTGCCATTTCTTAAGGTACAGTGGCGGTCTAGGAGGGCGTAACAGATTTGTCTTTGGTCTCGTGCGCCCTAGACTGTATTACCACAGAGCGAGAGCAATTTTGCAATACAGAAAAACCGGGAGTGTTACTCCGACTTAGACCGCCACAAGGTACAGTTACCTTAGAATAAATTTTGTTACAAAGCCAGTTTGGAATCTTATGCCATAGAAATAAGAGTATTATTCTAAAATCCTCTCAATTATACGTAAAAGATACACACTCCGATTTATATTCATCGTTCAAGTTACTTTTTCCTTTTTCCTTCAATACAATATCGATAGAACCCGCCATACATTATAGGAAAAGATATAAATCTTAAAACTTTAATACATTCTCCGTGTGTTTAGCAACACGTCTTGCCATATTCACTTTGCGAGAGACAGACAGACAGACAGCCCTAGCAATAATCCGTCAAGCGAGAGAGCGTTCTTAGGCTGGATTTATGGCATTCCATGCGTGTGCGCAGTGACTTGCAAGATTACAGATTGCCATTCTTTGCCCTACAAGGGATCTATAGACGAATTATAAATTTGTATGGCTTCGCTTCAAAACTAAATACTAGGCTTAGGATATATATACAGTTTAAAGAGGGTCTACTTTAAAATGTGTATTTAAAAGAATTTTGTGAATAAATTGAATAACTCCTAACAACGACCATAAAGATTAATAATTTATGTTTAATGTGGGCAAAGTAATAATAATAATAACGCATCACACTCAGAGCCACTAACTAGGAAGAACCTGTATGTAGGGTGCCCAAAACTTAAACAGAGACGAACATTACATCCAGAAAAAGTAAACTTTGTTGATATTTATTTTGGAAAACAATAAAAAATGTAACAACCCAATTTTAGATTTGAGGGGGGATTATTTCAATCAATATTGTTGAAGCATGATCGACAAAATAATTTACCAACTCAAAAATGATTTTCGTTAAAAAAATCTTGCGAAATGATTTATTTAGTGCCCCCCAGCGAAGTACCTAAATACGGCTCTGTGTTGCGGTATTTACAACTTAAAAGTATAACTGCAGTATTTACAACTTAAGTTTGACCACCTCCATGGCTTAGTTGTTGTTGTTGTTGGCTGTCACTTCAGAGCTCCGGGTTTGATTCCCGGTGGGGCAAACATTGTTCGAATGGATATCGATGTTAAATTTCTGTGCCTGGCTTTGATTCTATGTCTTGTATGTGCTTCGAACACAGTAAATTCGTAGTCTGCTAAAAGTGATGCTTTATTGTTACATATTTTAAACGACATATTATAAACATTTTGCTATAATATTTGGCCCGAAAAGACACACAATGAGAGATCAAAAGAGGATGATAACTTGGTAATTATTAATTTTTTGGCAGTACAAAGTTTCATAACTAAATTAATATCTGAGTATCTTAACTTTATATTTCTCATTGATTCTTAAAAACATAAATTAAAAATAACAAAGTACCTAATACAAATCTTCTGAAAGATTACTTCTTACAGCGTGGGAATAAATCCTTTTAGTTCCAATTCGATCAATTTGCCGAGCCAATGCGCCACGCATGTCACTGCCGCCCCGCGGCGCCGGCGCCACTCCACCCTGCGCGAGCGCAGCCAGGGATCTTCTAGGGGTGGCACAAATTCTTGTATACCTGCACTGAGATTTTTATTGAAGAGATCTTCGATTGAAATCCTCAGGTTATTACTTCACCATATGGTAGAAATAAACAACATCATCTTTAAAAAAAAAAAACATTTATTGAACATAAACACATTTAAAGCACACATTTTGATAACAATGGCTGACAATATCATGCCTGCTGAGATACAACATGAACATAGTCAAAGCCAAGTTATCTTCTCTCATAGGTGTCGTAAAAGGCGACTAAAGAAACACCCGAAGGACTGGTAGCAGCATCATTTGTTGAATAACTCGAAAACCCGATTCTGTGTTTGCCAACCTGAAGCGTTGCTATTATGGCATACCCCCAAAAAATATTTGACACAATTTTACCTTGTGACAATCTGTGGGGGAGACCTATATCTAACAGAGGACGTCTTAAAGGTTGAGACTATACCCTGATAGGAGCTTATAGTCCCAAAGATTGTACGAACTTGAAATCTTTAAGAAGACCAATTATCTTAACGGTCGTAGCCACGTGATAGCCCTATCTCCAATTGGTAGAAGAGGCTAGTGGTCGCCTTTGGGCGTACTCGGCTTGCCACGGTCGATTGGACTCTTTGTTGTATTGCGTGCAATGATGCGTTCAAGGAGGTATTGTTCCTTAGTTGCATAATATAAATTAAAGAAATACTATCCCTATTACTTTTTCACGTTCCGTTGATTGTATTTCTGAGTATTTTTGTTATTTAATGTTTGTATTTGAGTCCCTAGCCTTAAGATTGCCTCTTCATTAATTAAAATTCTCATTAAGTAAATATTATTTAATGAAAAAAAAAAGACACATGCATGTAAAATTTTAAAATACAAATAATGAAAACCCACAATGTCTAATATCTATTGATCCTGTTTTATGGGTAAAACCAATACCAGTGTGATTGCAGTATTTTATTAAACCATCTTAGGTTTTATAAATACAGATTAGTTCTATTATTTGAATTCTCCACAACATTCAATAAGTTCTTTTAATTATTAATGGGTACCGAATCATTACAATACATGCATTGGAAAGGTATATAAAGTAGCTGCAACAAAAAACAATAAAAGCTCTCTACAATCTGAAAACTTTACATAATTTTTTACTGCATAGCCTGCAGTCAATGATCTGGTTAATGACCAACAAAACTATATAACGTCAGACGGTAAGCCACAACAAAATTTATCCCTAGCAACAGGAATGTTCCAAAAAGGATTTTTAAAGCAAGGAAGAATTTCATTAAAATCAAATCTCCCTTTTGTACTGTGGAGGATCTTTTAACAGCTCTCGGCTTGTTTACCTGGGCACTTCACGCGGCGAGGGTGCGCATGCGCAGACGCCATAAAAGGTGTTTTAAAAGGCAGTTCATTAACAATTTATGATTTCTCGGATCTTTTACGGTCACCGACAAAGTGTGACAAATGCTCGCCTCTTGAAAAACTCTCAATTCTAAGGACACTCTTTGTGGCGGCGATTTTTTGACGTTGGTATTGTGCAATATGTTTTGCTGTTTGTGTCTATACTTCTGTTTCTCGTTTTATTTAATAGGGACACGGGACTCCAAAATAAGCATAAAATATTTATTTTTTTAATCTTAGTTGGGTACTTATTGCAACTAAAACATTTTTAATGTTTAAAAAGTGGACGTTTTTGAATACTTAACATTATCTGATGCACCCGGTATCGGTGCAACATAAAATGACGTCATTTTATGCTCAAAGTTTGCTGTCAAAATGTGTGTCTTTTAGTATAAACTAGAGGCTGCCCCGCGGTTTTTCCCGCGCAGATTTCTCATAAACACAAAAAACCCGTTTTTTCCCGTTCCCGTAGGAATTTCGGGAAATCCCTTCTTAGTGCTCACCTACACTCTCCAAGAAACCCACGTGCCAATTTTCAGCTTTCTACGCTCAGTAGTTTCGGCTCTGCGTTGTCTGTCAGTCAGTCAGTCAGTCAGTCAGTCAGTAACGGAAGAGTTTTATATATATTGATTAAGTTTAGAATTACACGTTTCTGTTCTTGATTACTATATTTCTAGACTTTTTTATTTTATTTAAATTTAAGTAAACTACAATAATTTAAATAAATTTAGATATTATTATCAATCACTGCATAAAGAGAGGTCGATCAAAATCAATGTTATATTTTTATGTAGGTTGGTACCCCATTTCCCATGCCCTGAATACGTCCCTGTTATCATCTAGTGGCGCCCCCACTTGACACTGGCTCGACACAATTCGATTTAATTGATCGCTCACTCGAATCGATTCCGCAGCGACTCGATTAGTTGAATCGATTCGGGTACAGTGACCGTCGTGAGAACGTCTGCAGAGTAATTCGATACCACTTGTGTTCTATTAAGTTTTATTACTTACTTTATGAGTAATCTTAGTAATATATAGCGGGCTTGTTTCCCATAACTGAAGTAACTGCCGTGTGCCGCCTCCAATATCACCCACCCTATTTCCTACCAAGATTGTCGTGAAAGGCGACTTGGAAAATTTGAAAAGCTACATTAAGGCGGTAACTCACGGTATGGCGCGAAATTCAAATTTTTTCACGTTCTTTAATTATTTTGGCGAAAGTATTCATTTTAAATAAAGTTTAAATGAATTCGCGTACGTAAAAACCTATTTCCCACATTGGGATATATCGTTTTTGAAAGACAGAGTTACCGATTTTGTGTATATTCAAGAAACTTGTTTTTTGGCCTTGTACCCTTAGACACCAAATCTGTAGGCCTGTCTTCAAAAACGTTGTATTACAATATGGGAGATGGTTTTTAACATACGCGAATTTATTTAAAACTAGTCGACCCGGCGAACTTCGTACCGCCCAACTTATTACTATTTTGTGCATGTATTATACTTATAAACCTTCCTCTTGAATTACACTATCTATTAAAACAAACCGCATCAAAATCAGTTGGATAGTTTTAAAGATATAAGCATACATAGGGACAGACGCGGGAAGCGACTTTGTTTTATACTATGTATTGATGTATTAAAAATGTATACTTTCGCCAGAATAAATAAAAAACACGAAAAATTTTTAATTTCGCGCCATAGCGAGAGTTACCACTCTAAATCTTCTTCTTCTTCTCCTTTAACACATATAAGCCCACTGTTGGGCGAATGCCTCTCCAATTATTTTCCAGTTCGCTCTATCGGCTGTCAATCTCATTCAAATCTTCCCCGCAACAGTCTTTATATCGCTACATCGCTACATTACATACCTACACGCGATCACCTACATTGACACCTAATTGTATTGTAATATCACAAAACAAAAAAAAAAGACAGATAAATTGTAAAGTAGAGTTTGTTACCCCTTTCTTCTCTACGCTCTGTAAAATCATTGCGAAAGGGAGTAGAATCATTTGACAGAGGAGGGCTCGTTTGGGGGCCTCTCCAGGCGACTATTGTCGTAAGGCAAGGCAAACATTTGTTTGCACATGGCAAGGCAAACATTTGTTTGCAAATTGGTGGGCACCCTGAACTACCTCGCCTCTCACAGTATAGGATACTTTACCAAATAAGGTATCAATAGCAATTAGATTAGATGTAGTCTAATTGACTTTCATTATGTGATATCTTGTATCCTATATTGAAAAAAGTATTATTTGAATTTGAATATGATCAATCCAGAAGCGCCGGGGAGGAAACAACATGAGAATGAATGAAGCTGAGATCCCCAAAAATGAAGCTGGATAGCAGGATAGGCGTGAGAAGGACACCGGACGCCGATCAACACTGATTCCCAGCGTCCTTCCCAAAAACGCAGAGACATCCACCAGGGGGTTTCAATGGGTGCGAGCCCCACATACCCCCGTCGTCGCTTCCCTGGATGACCGGAAGACCAGTCCGAATAACATAACACTGTACAGTTGCGGTCTAACCGGCGTAACACTTCCGGTTTTTATGTGTTCCAAAATAGCTTTTGTTCTTTGGTAATACAGTCTAGGTCGCACGAGACTATAGACAAATCTGTTACACCCTCCTAGACCACCACTGTACGAAGATAGGCGTCATGCCACACGAGCCAGGCCACAGTCTATGTTTATTTCTTTGCTAGTTTACACTCAGCCCTTAGGTCAAATCGTGCAGCTACCTCGCACATCCAAATAACTGAAATACTGCAGGACATTTTAAGTGGCAAATAGTTATTTTATGCGCACTGGAAGACGCAAAGTAGGCAGAACTCCTTTCAGATGGTCCGACGTTAGTTAGTTCAAAAATTCTTATTTCCAAAAACACTAAAAGTCATTGAAATTTAATGTTAATTCAAAGTCCAATTTTAAATTTTCATAACTTTCTTACTTTACCTCGGTCAATTCATCGCGTCCACCATCGCCATACTATAATTGCAGAGCTATTGTCGCGATATTTTACAATTTTTATAAATCTATCATTTGCTTGCTGTGGCCCATTGCAGCCCACAATCGATTTAAGTTTTATGTTGAATGAATAGTATGAATATTGAATTGCACTAGTACAGTGGCTGACTAGGTCGACATAACACTTCAAGTATTTCTGTATTGCAAAATAGCTCTTGCTCTTGTTTTTTAACCGACTTCAAAAAAGGAGGTTATCAGTTTGACCTGTATGTATGTATGTATGTATGTATGTTTGTCCGCGATTATCTCGCGTTTGGCTGAACCGATTTTGATGCGGTTTTCAGAAATGTATTTGTTACATTC
Organism: Euspilapteryx auroguttella; assembly: GCA_951802225.1. Lineage (NCBI taxonomy): Eukaryota > Metazoa > Arthropoda > Insecta > Lepidoptera > Gracillariidae > Euspilapteryx > Euspilapteryx auroguttella. The sequence continues at coordinate 750,075 of OX637642.1, read as the reverse complement.
AGGAGAAGGTTTTAGTACCAATTTTAACCGACTTCGAAAAAGAGGAAGTTCTCAGATTATGTATGTGTCAGTTTGTTGAAGGCGGGTCTCTTTTTGCAAAAAAGAAATTATTGGTAATACAGTCTATAGACAGTATTACCAAAAAATGTATATATCAATATATATAAAACTCTTCCGTTACTGACTGACTGACTGACTGACTGACTGACTGACTGACTGACTGACAGACAACGCAGAGCCGAAACTACTGGGCGTACAAAGCTGAAATTTGGCATGTAGGTTCCTTAGGGAGTGTAGGTGAGCACTAAGAAAGGATTTCCCTAAATTCCCACGGGAACGGGAAAAAACAGGATTTTTGTGTTTATAAGAAATCTGCGCGGGAAATACCGCGGGGCAGCCTCTAGTCTTATATATAACCACAAAAATTGTCATAGACAAATCTGTTACGCCGTCCTAGACCGACAATGTACGATAGTGAATAAAAAATGAGACATTTCGAGCCCTGGACTGGGAAGGCATGTCTAGCAGAACACAGTTTTTTGGTTACAGCTGAGCTCATGAACATTCACTGACTGCTCCGTGGCTCAGTTGGCAGTGATGTGGACTGAGTAAGCGTGAGCACCCGGGTTCGATTCCTGGGCGGGACGAATATTGATATGATGAATATCGATGTTTGTTTCCGGTCTGGGTGTGATGTTCGTCTCTGTGTGTGTTTCGGGCGCCCTAGATACAGGTTCTTCCTAGTTAGGGGCTCTGAGTGTGATGTGTTATTATTATTATTATTCGTGCAAAGCCGCTTCGGTTTGCTAGATTCACACAAAGCACAAATTTGAATTTAACAAATAATATTCCGTGTACATATTTTTTGCTAGCTAACAATGCCCGTGGCGGTAGGCAGTAATAATGGTGGACGCCGTGTATGGCGCTCGTTACAGGCGCCATATTGGGAAGCACATGCGCAGGCGCAGCCGCCGACCGCGACCGTTCGCTGGGGGCACAGAGGCTGTTTGGGTTATAGGTGCTTCTTGTTTACTAAAGCGTATGTTAAGAGGACTGTATAAGACCAAAAGAATATCAAAACATATCCGTGCGAAAGAGAGAGAGCTATTTTTTTTGTTGAACTTTGCGTTTCGGGGGAAAACGTTTTTCACTACCTACATGAATTTTAGCAATTCACAAAAATTTTGCTGTCCATCGCTTCAGCATTAAATATTCTAGATTTATACGTTTTCCATTTTTTTTTTAAATATGCATTGGTTACGTAAAACCAACAATTGAACGACCAAATTTTTATCACAAAATACACTATTTTAGGGGCATTTAGGTCAAAAAAGTACAAACCTAGGTTTTTATTGTGTTAGTAACATACTAAAATTTTATGGCTATTGAAAATAATTAGCAGTAAAGAAACGTTTTCCATTTTTGTATGGATGGCTTGCAATTAAACAATAAAATAATTTCTTTTTTACAAAAAAGGAACCCGCCTTCAATAAACTGACACAAACATAAACTGAGAACTTCCTCTTTTCCGAAGTCGGTTACAATCGATACTAAAATCTTCTCCTAAATGTAACGAACACTTTTCTGAAAACCGCATCAAAATCGGTCCAGCCAAACTCGAGATAATCGCGGACAAACATACATACAAACATACAGGTTAAACTGATAACCTCCTTTTTTGAAGTCGGGTAAAAAAGAACCTGTCCGTTATTAAGATTGCAGTATTAATAGTATGGATGTATAACTGATTCCGTTCTGCTGTTTGGTCTGGTCTGTCTGGACGCTTGGCTATAAATTTTTAATGTCTTCAAGAAGTTGTGTAATCAACAACATCATTAGTCGACCACAAATGGTCTATTCAGAAGGATTCCCATGAGTCCTTACACTGTTTGTGTGCATTAAAACATTTTTTACTACTAAATCCAGTTAGACAAGCGGTCGGAAAGATTCTAACTCATTATATTTATATTAATACTAGTCGACCCGGCGAATTTCGTACCGCCTAATGTATCGCAATATTGTGCAGTATATACTTATAAACCTTCCTCTTGAATCACTCTATAGTTTTAAAGATTTAAGCATATATTTAGCGACAGACAGACGCGGGAAGCGACTTTGTTTTATGCTATGTATTGATTATTTCTACACTAATATTATAAAGAGGAAAGATTTGTACCTATTTTTGTATGTTTGTATGTTTGTAATGAATAGGCTCAAAGAGTACTGGGCCGATTTAAGAAATTCTTTCACCAATAGAATGCTACATTCTTCAAATTTGACATAGGCTACATTTCATTTTGAAAAAAATTAGGGATCCTTGGTAAAATTTGAACAATGTAACCGAAGGTGTGGAAAAATGAGTCAGAAAATGTCTTTCGTCGAATGCGCTGCCGAAACTATTAGCGATAGAACAAAGTAATGTACAACAATATTGAAGAACATCATAATGTCTACAAAAAACTCCGCGGTAGCATATGTCCAACTATTGTAGTTATGTCACTACAACAACTTTTTTCATTTTAAACATTAATGAAAATGCTATCCAAATTCAAACCATGCTATTTATGTGTTTATATTAATCCTTATACAAATAAATTATTTTATGGTCAAGATCATTTAACTACCTATAAAATAATTTTTAAATTATTTAAATTGGACTTTCCATTCAAAAGATATTACGAATTAAAAAAATCAAACAGTAAACAAAACCGCCATAGCGCCGTGGCCGTTGTTTGCGATGCAGTCTGAAAAGCGCGCCGAGCATCGCGGCGGGATGGAGAGGAGGGGGGGGGGGTAGCCGCCTCGGCTTCCATATCTCGGAATACCGAGGAGCTGAGGAACAGAACCTTCTCTGAGGAGAGCAGGCTGCTCGCGGCAGAGAACGCTCGCCTCAAGGGAGAGGCGAAGGCAGCCCGGGAGGAGGCGAGGAGCCTCCATGGAGAAATGGCCCTCCTCCGAAGGGAGATGGAGGAGCTCCGGACGATTGCTCAGTCTGAAGCCCCCTCCGCCCTCAACTTGGAGGAGGTCAAACACGACACGACAGCGGCTCCAGACCCGAAGACCCGAGCGCCCACCTGGAAACCAGAGGTGGGCACTTCTTCTGCCTCCCACTTCCCTCCTCCCACTGGTCCGACCAATGATGATGGCTGGACCCTGGTTACGGGGGCCGGAAGGGGCAAAAAGAAGAAAAAGAAGAGGAAGAGGAACAGGGACAAGGAGCGGGCTGCTCCAGTCCCGGCTGCCCCTACTCCAGGGCCGAAGCAGACGGCCTTGGAAAAGTCCAAGGGAGCAGTCAAGAAGCTGCGCACTGCCCGCACTGCGGCGGTGGTGGTCAGCCTTGGCCCGGAGGCTGTGCAGGGAGGTCTCACCTATGTTCAGGTGATCTCCGCTTCAAAAGGGAGGCTCGACCTGGCAGGTCTGGGCATCGACAGCATCCGCTTCCGTGCGGCGTGCGGCTGCAACCGCTGCCCGCCTGCTGGAGATCTCCAGGCCTCCAGAAGAAGCCAGCGCCAAGGCAGACGTCTTAGCCCAGAAACTAAGGGAGTTGTTGCCCAAAGACACGGTGAGGGTCTCCAGACCCATGCGCAGCGCAGAGATGCGCCTCATGGATCTGGACGATTCCGTCACCCTGCTGAAACCGCAGCCGCAGTCGCGGCAAGCGGTGGTTGCAGGGTGGCGGACGTCCAGGTGGGGCGCATCGTCAACGAGAGGGGCCTCGGCGCAGTGTGGGTACGCTGCCCGACAGATGTGGTGCGGAAGATCGCACTCGCCGGAAAACTCAAGCTCGGATTGAGCATTGTCCGGGCTAGGCTCCTCCCGCGGCGTACGAGGCGCTGCTTCCGGTGTCTGGAGACGGGGCACCTCCGGGCAAACTGCACCTCGCAGAACGACCGCAGTGGTCTTTGCTACCGCTGCGGTCGACCAGGGCACATTGCTCGAAACTGCGAGGCTGAGGTGAGCTGCCCGCTCCGCCAGGCGAGCGGCCAGCTTGCCTCACACAGTCTGGGCAGCTGCGGCAAGACCAGCCAAGGGGCCAAAGGAAAGGGGAAGGAAAAAGGAAAGGGGAAGTTGCCCGGTGCTCCCCCTAGGCCTGCCACCGCCGATAGCCAATTTGCGGTGGCCATGGATGTCGTTCTGCCTCAGGACCAGTAATGGCCACCCGGATCCTGCAGGCGAACTTGAACCACTGCGCCACAGCCATGGACCTGTTCATGCAGAGTCTGGCGCAGTGACAAATTCACGTCGCGGTGGTGGCAGAGACCTACTATTTCGGAGGATTTGTGCCCAACGGATGGATCTCGGACCGCTCAGGCCTCGCAGCCATAGCCGTCCGTCCCTCCGCGGACCACGTGCTCCGGCCGGAGAGTATAACGCGGGGAGAGGGTTTCGTGTCCAGCATGCTGGGGGAGATGCTGCTACTCAGCGCGTACTTCTCCCCTAGCCGCCCATTGCGGCACTCAGAGGCAGAGTTGGCAGCGGCGGCCGAGCGCCTCCGCGGCAAAAAGACGGCACCAGGCTTGGATGGAATTCCAGCCAAGGCCTGGTTCCTGTCGTTGAAGCCGGAGGCGTTGGAGATTCAAAGTCAAAGTCAAATTCTTTATTCAATATAGGATACAAGATATCACTTATTGAAAGTCAATTAGACTACATATAATCTAATCGCTATTGATACCTTATTTGGTAAAGTATCCTATACTGTGAGAGGCGAGGTAGTTCAGGGTGCCCACCAATTGGCTCAGGTAAACAAATGTTTGCCTTTACTTACGACAATAGTCGCCTGGAGAGGCCCCCAAACGAGCCCTCCTCTGTCAAATGATTCTACTCCCTTTCGCAATGATTTTACAGCGTAGAGAAGAAAGGGGTAACAAACTCTACTTTACAATTTATCTCTCTTTTTTTTTTTCTTTTTGTTTTGTGATATTACAATATTTACAATACAATTACAATTACAAGATTCGGCTCCGCAGCCTGTTCTCCACCTGTATGGAACAAGTTGTGTTCCCTCTGCAGTGGAAAACGGGCAAGCTGGTCCTCATCAGTAAAGAGGGCCGGCTCGCCGATTCTGTCGCTCCGTCTGATTTCCGGCCTATCGTCCTATTGGACGAGGCGGGCAAGCTGCTTGACAGAGTCATAGCTGCCCGCATCGACCGACATCTTCAGTCGGTTGGGCCGAAATACAGGAGTGGGTTTTCGTCTTTATTAGGCTGCTCAGCGACGATTATTTCGTCGATCTGATCAGGCTGTATTTTTGTGTCCAGCCAAAAAAACATATGACTAGATTGTCTACCCCGTGCGAAGCCGGGACGGGCTGCTAGTATTGTAATAAAAATATAATATGTATTGCTATTGAAACGACTGTGCCCTGAGCTAATTTTCTTTGGGTACTATTTAATTTTCTTTAGGTATAACTTTCTTAACCCATGACAATTTACGGAATTAGTTGCTTAGTGCTTCCCTGCTTGCCTCAACAAAACTTTTTAAAAAAGAGACTAAAATTAAAAAATCTAAGTAGACTAGGGTTTTTTCGCAAATTATGAAAATAGGAAAAGTTCAGCCATTTCTATTGGCCAAGTAAATTTTAAATGGCTAATACTTAAATGTTAAGAAAAATTAATCATTTACACTCTTATATAAAAATTCTGTACACTATACAATAAACTGGTATATTCACTTCAGGCACCAACCACTCTTAACCAAACCCATTCAGCCCTATTGACGACCTCAATAAAAACATAATAGAAATATTACAGAACCCTTTCGAAGCCGACAGAACTCATGTCGGCTACCACAAAGACGAATGACGAGAGAATGACAGCGATTTGATTTGTGAATGTGAATGCCTTTCATAAAATTGATGAAATAATCTTTTTATATTACCTTCTTGTATGTAGTAGGTACGTCCGCATCTTCGCCTGAGCTTTGGCCCCTAGTATAAGCCGCGCAGCTAAAGAAACGTTTTTAGTTTTTTTACGAAAACTTTCGAAAGATCTCAAGTGAGCACGGTTCATATTTTTTTTCATTTTGTTTTCGGGAATCAGTCCTATATAATAAGCCTACCACGTGTTAAATTTCCTTCCACGATAAAAAAGTAACCGTGTATATCTATACCAATATTATAAAGAGGAAAGATTTGTTGGTTCGTTTGTTTGTTTGTAACGAATAGGCTCCGGAAATACTGAACCTATTCGAAAAATTCTTTCACTGGTAGGAAGCTACACTATCCCCGAGTGTCATAGGCTATAAAAGATTTTCAAAATAATTAGGGATCCTTACTTAAACTCGAATAAAGTAACCCAAGGTGCAATTTTTTCCATTGTTTACATATTTTGACAAGTGGTTTGTTGTTTGTTTCTTTATTCGCTCATTCTGGGGAGTCTAACAAAGTCTATAGAACCAAGTCTTTAGTATTATATTTTTAATCTATGGCGTAACGAAGTTAGCCGGGAAAGCTCGTTAAATTATAAATACAATGAAAAGAAACGAACAACAAGCGTTGAATTACTAATTCCATAATAGGATTACGGTGTGATTACTGACCGACCGACAGACGCCAAAGACGACCCTTCCTTGCAACTTACTTGTAGACTACTAAGCCGCTGATGGCTTATTTAATTTTATATCCTTTTATTTATAGTTTTTTTTTGTTAGCCTTTTATGTGTTGCACTGCTGGGCAAAGGCCTCCCCCCCGTTTTAAAGTATCCCGATCCTATTCGATCTCATCTTGAATAATTTGTCGGTCATTTAATTTCAAAACAGAAATACAATCGATTTGGTTTAAAGAAATAACCTTTATTTTTCATGTGTGGTTTTCCTCATCATCATTTCATTTCAGACGAAAGACGTCTTTATAGACCATCTCCACAGGTTAATTACTAGTATGGGTTGGGAGGTCTGCCTACTTTGACTCTTCTGGCCATAATTAGTCTCAAATTTCAACCCCAGCTACTATGATCTTTAAAATATGGCCTTCCCTTAGCAACGACTTACGTTTTTCAGATTATTTGGGTTAAGTCGGTGAATTTGTGATCATTTTGCAGATTCAATCATACAGTGTTAATCACGCATGCAAACTCTTACGAATTTAAAAGATCTTCAATCATCAATACATAGTATAAAACAAAGTCGCATCCCGCGTCTGTCCCTATGTATGCTTATATCTTTAAAACTATGCAACGGATTTTGATGAGGTTTTTTTTATTAGATAGAGTGATTCAAGAGGAAGGTTTTAAAGTTGAGGTTTAGGCGGTACGAAGTTCGCCGTGTCAACTAGTACTTAATATAAAACAAAGTCGCTTCCCGCGTCTGTCATGTATGCTTAAATCTTTAAAACTACGGAACGGATTTTGATGAGGTTTTTTTTAATAGATAGAGTGATTCAGGAGGAAGGTTTATAAGTATAATACGTGCACAATATAGTTATAGATTAGGCGATATTTCGATTTGCCAAGTTCTCTTTAAACCCAGCTTGGCTCGAATAACTCACCAAAAGAAATACTCGATCCCTTAGGCCTTCGAGATGTTTCGTCATGATAAGAATTGACCGCTCCTTGCATACCTTATTACATAAGGTATACTTGCAGTAATCATCGTCATTGAGCGTTATAAAAAAAGGTTTCCATAAGCGTTAAGGCACAAGTTAAGGCTTATTAAGGTGCCCGTATTTGGTAGGTGAGCGGTAAACTTGCTTCAACGATTTCGTATTAAGCAACTTTATTTGGTTTTTATTTTTTATACCAAGTTGCAAAGAGAAAAAGGAGAGTTTTTGCGCCAAACGCCAAGTTAACTTTGAACCTTTTAGTCAATAATTTTAAAAATCTACATTATAAAGTTTTCAAAACCAAACAATCCAAAGGACAAATTTGTATTAACTCGGCTACGAACAACTTTCTTTGGTTTATCGTAGTTTTTTACTTTATTACCCTAACATTATTCTTTTGACCTTTTTGAAAACTCTACTCTCTCAATTCATGTAAACTCTAATTATAAAATATGACAAGATTCTCAGCATTTTACTTTCACGCTTGCGCACACGGAAGCAACATAACAAAGTGTAGCTCACCTTGTTTTAGGCTCTACGTTATCGCAAAAGCAGGCTGGCTGCAATGCTCTATTGAATGAATGGCCGGGCTGATACGATGGCTTTGGTACAGTCACGGACTAGGAGGCCGTAACAGATTTGTCTATGGTTTCGTCAGCCCTAGACTGTATTACCAAAGAACAAGAGCTATTTTGCAATACGGAAAAACCGGAAGTGTTACGCCGTACGTGTCCGCCACTGTACGAGCCAGCCTGATGATCATCTGTAGATTATGCGCTCCGACAACTCTTTGATTCTTTACTATTTTTAATTTGTAATACGCGTTTTTTTTTTCATAATTTCAATCATAATGATAACCATCATACAGTATGAACCACTGGGAGATAAAGAAAAGACATGACTTGGAATTGTTGGTATAAGTACTTAGTAATCAATTACTTTTAATATATAAAATTTGTTTAATATTCTGTCTATTTATATGGAAAAACTTTTAAAAATAAAATTAAATCGCCAAAAAAAAACTGAAAAGCATAAAATATAATTAATAAGCTCTTAAATTATTGTAGGTATTATACCAAGTAATGTTAAAAACACACGCGTCGATTCTAAAACCTCCTCCTTTTTTTTCGTCGGTTAAAAAATATTAGTTTTTTATTACTCAAAAATTGCCTATTCAAAGTCTCTATCATCATTTCAAGTGCATGAGGGTATATGCATCCAGAGCTGTCGTGTGCGCAACCACATCCACTTTCCAACAATCCTCACAACTAAAAGTTATATTATACCATAGTACCATATTCCCCAAATGCCGTACTCCATCAGAGAGTAGTGCTTGGTGAAAGCGATGGAGACCAAAAAATCTAGTTTCGGCCAGAATTTCAGTTTCGGCTAAAACTGGCCGAACCCAAAACTGAAACCAAAACTCGATGGTCGTGCATCGCTCGGTTAACCTCGGAAGAATTTCGCGAAAAATTTATCGTTTTTATTTCTTATTTATTATTCTTAGTTTACTTTTTTAGGCAGATAGCTGATGTAGCGTGGGCCATACTTACGTGTACTTTAACACACACAGATTTTAACTTAAGCGCCAGTTTACCGCGATGCTAGCGCCATTCGCGAAAAAAATTAATATCTTACTAAGGCAAATATCAAAAATGTGACACAGTATGACACTAGATAATGTAGCCTAGTATTTTTGGAGCACTGTTGTATAGCTTTTAAGTTAAAGACCAAAGAAAGTTATAATTAATCTGTGTACAATTTTGTTCTTCTAAGTTAGGACTACTTTATTAATGTATTTATTAATGTACTTTTGTATTGTATGCAATAAAGTGTTTTCTATTTCTATTTCTACTTTACTGTACGCAAAAAATACTAGGCTACATTATCTACTGTCATACTGTGCCGCATTTATCATATTTGGCTTAGTTTAGAAGACATAATTTTTCGAGAACGGCGCTAGCATCGCGGTAAACTGGCTCTTAAAAACATTTCGGTTTCGGTTTCGGCCAAAACTGGGGCCAGGGCCGAAGGTTCCTGAGCGTGGGAAGACTTCGGACCCTATAATGTGTGGTTCCCGGGGTTCTTCCCAAAAGCGCCAAGACGGCCGCCGAGGGGTTTTAGTGGGTGCGAAATGCGATAGGCATTTACCCTCGTTAAAAAAAAAAAAGGGCCGAAGGTTCGTTTTCGGTTTCGGTTTCGGCCGGTCTCTAGAAAGTTTCAACGTATGCCACTATGTCACATTATTTATGACTCTGTTTATTTACGGCAGACGTAATTATAGTGATTACAAATGCGGCGCTCGTTAATGCTATGGCTATACTCGTATTCCTTTGAGTCATACTCTGTCTGGGTTACCATATCGTTAACCGAAGTCGAAATACATATTATTATAAAGCATCCCACTCTAGAGCTATACCTACTAGGCCTGTACCCGTAGCATGACGGACAACTTGTCGAATTTGTCGTATCTATCTGTCACTTTTGTCGATCATCTCCATACATTTTCCCGCATTTAAATGTCAAAAGCGATCAAAAGTGACAGAAAGATTCGACAAATAGTCCGTCGTGCTGCGGAGGCTGCGGCGGTAGCATGACGGACAATTTGTCGAATTTGTCGTATCTATCTGTCACTTTTGTCGATCATCTCCATACATTTTCCCGCATTGAAATGTCAAAAGCGATTAAAAATTACAGAAAGATTCGACAAATGGTCCGTCATGCTGCGGGGGCTGGTTGAGTATTCTTAAACCAACAAAAACGTATCTAGGTTTTTGAAAATAGGAGCCGATAGAGTCGAAAATGAGTGCCTATTCCTGTAAAAAACCCTGTAGCTACGTTGGATAATGATTATGAAATCGTCTCTAGAATATATTATCTGTGACTAGTTAGAAACACAGAATATCTAATAGTGTAGTAAGAACATAAAATCGGTCTGTCTACTCTGCGTCTTCCGATGCGCGATCGCCATTTGAGAACTTTTCGACCACAGCGACCATCTTTCTTCGAACTTTGTGCCCACCCATTACCGCTAAAGTTTTGCAATTATTTCATTATGTTCTACTTCTGTTTTCATCATCGTTAACTCATTGATTGCTAGACTAAGGCCTTCTCCACACATCGCCACACCGACGGGTCTTGAGCGACACACTTCCAGTGTAATCTATACCAATATTATAAAGAGGAAAGATTTGTTTGTTTGTTTGTAACGAATAGGCTCCGAAAATACTGAACTGATTTGAAAAATTCTTTCACTGGTAGGAAGCTACATTAACCCAGAGTGTCATAGGCTATATTAGATTTTCAAAAATATTAGGGATCCTTACCTAAACTCAAATAATGTAACCCAAGGTGCAATATTTTTTCCGTTGTTTTCAAATTTTGACAGGTGGTTTGGTTGTTGTTGTTTGTTTTTTATTCGGCCATTCTGGGCGGTCAAAAGAACATAGTCTATAGAGCCAAGTCTTTTGTAGTATCTTATATTCTATGGCGTGACAAAGTAAGCTGGGAAAGCTCGTCCTTCATATTACTGCTTTTTAATACTAGCAACATTTAAATATTTCTCAAACAAGTACAGTAATTTTTTCCACGTTTAAAAAGGTAAATGAGCTGAATAAAAAACATAATGCTTGCCCCATTGAGCGATCTTTATCTGCAAATTGACGGTGATGGATGCGCGTGCGCAGCCGCCGCGCAAAACCGCACAGTTTACTCTTTCTGACCGTTTTGTGGAAGCCCACACTTATAAAATGAAGTTTTTTTATGCATAGACACATCTTTGAAATTACACCTTCGTAATTTCTTTTGCAGTTTTACATAATAATAATAAAATAAAAATATTGGTTATTTGACAGAAGGAGCTCGTTTTTACAAAATTTCTTTTGACTCTTTATTTGTCGAGTTTGGCAAGGTCTGTAATATGAGAGCCAATAAAAATCAATATATATAAAACTCTTCCGTTACTGACTGACTGACTGACTGACTGACAGACAACGCAGAGCCTAAACTACTGGGCGTAGAAAGCTGAAAATTGGCACGTGGGTTCCTTGGGGAGTGTAGGTGAGCACTAAGAAGGGATTTCCCGAAATTCCCACGGGAACGGGAAAAAACGGGAATTTTGTGTTTATGAGAAATCTGCGCGGGAAAAACCGCGGGGCAGCCTCTAGTCAATATATATAAAACTCTTCCGTTACTGACTGACTGACTGACTGACTGACTGACTGACTGACAGAAAACGCAGAGCCGAAACTACTGGGCGTAGCGGGCTGAAATTTTGCATGTAGGTTCCTTAGGGAGTGCAGGTGAGCACTAAGAAGGGATTTCCCGAAATTTCCACGGGAACGGGAAAAAAATTTGTGTTTATGAGAAATCTGCGCGGGAAAAACCGCGGGGCAGCCTCTAGTTAACAATAGTAAAGTAAAGTAAAAGTAAAAAAAGTAAAAGTAATTTACTACCTGATACGGCGAACTTCGTAGCACCTTGCTTACTGAAATTTTGAGAATATTCTATGGCCTATGTTGCCCGGGGATCGTGTAGCTGGGTTGTCCCCAACCCCAACAGAGAAAGAATTTTTTAAATTGGTTCAGCTCCTACTTTCGGAGCCTAATCAATCCAAAAAACAAACATACAATCAAATCTTCCTATTAGATAAATTTAAAAAACTTAGAAAGCATTGATATTGTAACTACTGTTACCCTATGTGCTATTCTCTATTATTTTTTTTATCCTATGTTTAAAAGGGATTCCTAAGGATTTTAATGGTGAAGGATGTTAAAATCAGTCTACTCTTCAATTCAAACAAACAATCAAAGTCTATCCTCTTTATAACATGGAGAAAATACGCTGCCTGAACCTGAAAAAGCTTAGGAGCTAGTTTACAGCGATGCTAGCGCCATTCGCGAAAAAAAATAATATCTTCTTCTAAACTAAGGAAAATATCAAAAATGTGGCACTGTATGACACTATATAATGTAGCCTAGTATTTTCAGGGCACTTCTGTACAGCTTTTAGGTTGAAGACCAAAGAAAGCTACAAAGTGTTGCTAAAGAGGCCACTTTTGGTATCAATCTATGTTTTTTTTTGTTCTTTTTACTTAGGACTACTTTGCTCTGCTTAAAAAATACTATTATCTAGTGTCATACAGTGCCACATTTTTGATATTTGCCTTAGTTTAGAAGATATAAATTTTTTTCGCGAATGGCGCTAGCATCGCTGTAAACTGGCTCTTAACTTATTAAATCCTAACTAAAACCCCACTTATGTGACTATTAGCTATTACTAAACCGGATTTCACACATTTAACGTATCATTAAAGTTAATTAACACATTGTTTATACCCAATTAACGAGATTATGTTATTAATAGGTAAAGCCCTTCATCGCATCGATTAGATCTACGAACGAGTATCCGAACCTATTATTAACTATAAGCCTTTCAATATTTTACAACATATTCCAGCTTCGGGATTATACGTGAAATAATAAGAACGGGCTAAGTGCGAGTCTGACGTGTTTGGATAGGGTTCATAATAGGGTAGAATAAATAGCAACTCAAAAATCAAAATCAAAAAATCTTTATTCAATATAGGATACAAGATATCACTTAATGAAAGTCAATTAGACTACATCTCAACTCTCTTCGTTTATCTAGCCTTTTTTTTTTAATTTATAACGAGCTTTCCCGGCTTACTTCGTTACGCCATAGAATATAAGATACTACAAAATACTTGGCCCTATAGACTTATGTTCTTTTGACTGCCCAGAATGGCCGAATAAAAAACAAACAACAACAACAAATCACCTGTCAAACAAAATATGTAAAGAACGGAAAAAATATTGCACCTTGGGTTACATTATTTGAGTTTAGGTAAGCATCCCTATTTTTTTGAAAATCTAATATAGCCTATGACACTCGGAGTTAATGTAGCTTCCTACCAGTGAAATAATTTTTCAAATCGGTTCAGTATTTCCGGAGCCTATTCGTTACAAACAAACAAAACTTTCCTCTTTATAATATTGGTATAGATATTAATATTTGTGCATTTAGTGGTAATGCCTGGTTGGTAATCCATAAACAATATAGTAAAACTCTCTCTACGAGCTGGATTCGTCCCCTCGCACGCCTCTCAAAGGACCGGGCTCCATCCAGCCATGGTTTCCAAGATAACGAGAAACAATAACAATATCGTTTATTTCAGACAAAGTCCATAGTATGTTAGTAAGTAGTAGTTTATACTTACCCTAAAAAAACTCGGCCAGATCATCATGGTAAGTAGATCATCATTCCAAATAAAATAAAATATATTTACATGGTTTGTAGGTTCCGTGGTTTAAATTTTTGGTTTTTCGCTTTTTGATCAAATCAAATCAATTATTTATTATCGGAATCAATCATTTATCGGTCTTTAAGGTACTAAAAGTCTCTTAATTCCGTTAATAATTAGAAAATTAATGATATTAGGTGAATTTCAATTTCTCTGAAGTTACTGACGTAGACAATTTTTGCAGCGCATAATATGCGACCAGATTCAAATCAGCAACTCGAAATACAAAAACAATGGTTACAAGACCGGCCTTTTCTGAGGGTTTCTTTAGCAAACTTAGGGCGGGAACCCTGAAAACGTCCTATAAAAGCGACTTCCTTTTTCGTTTAATTACTAACCGGCTGCGGACAAGAATGCCCTTTGTATAGCTTTCAATAGAGCAAGGATAAGGGTTGGAGAACAAGGAAAAAATAATAAGGCTGAAGGTACACTTATTCATTCATTTATGTAATTCACTTGATCATGACAATGGGTTGCCTGGAAGAAATCGCTTTTAGTGACAAGGCCGCCCATTGCAATCAATGTAGTAATTATAATAATCATAATAACACATCACACTCAGAGCCCCTAACTAGGAAGAATCTGTATCTAGGGTGCCCGAAACACACACACAGACAAACATCACACCCAGACCGGAAACAAACATCGATATTCATCATATCAATATTCGCCCCGCCCGGGAATCGAACCCGGGTGCACACGCTTCTCAGTCCACATCACTGCCAACTGAGCTACGGAGCAGTCAAGTTATAAATTGTAATCACCTTTGCATTATAGAGTAATTCTATTCTATTCTACACTTACTAGATATCGATTTGTGATGAGATTGGTAGAAAATTTATTAAAAATCATTGACAAAAAGTATAGTTACGGTCGTTGGGTAACATGGTTAAGTTATGTCGCCTTTGACTAGAGCGGCACACAAAGAGCCATCTATTTGGCTAAATCAATATATATAAAACTCTTCCGTTACTGACTGACTGACTGACTGACAGAGAACGCAGAGCCGAAACTACTGGGCGTAGCGGGCTGAAATTTTGCATGTAGGTTCCTTAGGGAGTGTAGGTGAGCATTAAGAAAGGATTTCCCGAAATTTCCATGGGAACGGGAAAAAACTGGATTTTTGTGTTTATAAGAAATCTGCGCAGGAAAAACCGCGGGGCAACCTCTAGTCAATATATAAAACTCTTCCGTTACTGACTGACTGACAGACAACGCAGAGCCGAAACTACTGGGCATAGCGGGCTGAAATTTTGCATGTAGGTTCCTTAGGGACTGTAGGTGAGCACTAAGAAAGGATTTCCCGAAATTTCCATGGGAACGGGAAAAACGGGATTTTAGTGTTTATGAGAAATCTGCGTGAGTGAAACCGCGGGGCAGCCTCTAGTAGCTTATATTTTATCAAGTGTCACCATGTAGTGATCAAAAATCTAACCCTTCATAAGTTTAGACTGGATATCTCGTATTTACCATATACTTGGAGAAGTAAATCTCCAGTAAAGATATTTTAAACTTATTTTATCTTTATGAATAACTAATTAACTCTTAATAAAAATATACTCTATAGAATAGTTTAAGATTTTTTTTTCATGCCACTTTTGCCATTTACAGCTTTAAATTAAACATGTCTACTGTAACAGATGTCCTGCTTCTAATTTAGGCGGAAATGGGTCAGTTTTTGTGTTAATTCATCAATGTCACTCAGAAACAGAAGAAACAACTCAATGTTCAACTTTAAACTGAATCAATTTTATAAATAATTTATTTTTTTTTTACAAAAAAGGGACCGCCTTCAATAAACTCATACTTCAACTGAGCACTTCTTTTTTTTTTAAATACTTTATTTGGCCATAAGTTACAAAACTTTTTAAAAACATAAGTTCGCCAAACTGTTCACACAGTTTGTTGGCGGAAGCTTTACAAATAAGAGTTAACTTATGAGTAAACACGCTTCTTTTTCGAAGTTGGTTAAAATAGGTACTAAAACCTGCTGATCTCCTGAATGTAAAAAATAATTATCAGAAAACCGCATCAAAATTGGTTCAGCCAAACGCGAGATAATCGCGGACAAACATACATACATACAGGTCAAACTATTATCCTCTTTTTTTAAAGTCGGTTAATGAAGTCGGTTAAAAAAACAGTTTTTTTATTTTGAACAAGAAACCTGTGTAGGGTGCCCTAAACTCCATAATAAAATTAAACAAGCATTGCACACCCACATCCTAGAGAGACCCCAAAACAAACATTGGTAATAATTAGCCTACAAATGTTTTCCCCTGCAAAAATCAAAAATCCAAACCTTCGGGGCGTCACACGTATCCAACAATATTACTTTGACCACAAAATCTATCTGGTAGAATACTGTTTAATACTATAAACAGTGCCCTAAAAATACTAGGCTGCATTATCTAGTGGAATACTGTTTCACATTTTTGATATTTGCCTTAGTTCAGAAGATATTAATTTTTTTCGCGGGTGGCGCTACTTTAGCTATGCTATGCCTCTTAAAGCTCTGCCGTGTGAATTAAAGACACTGAAACTCGAGTTACAGTGTTTTGGGTTAACAGTGCTCAATCGTTTTCTATTTGGCTGTTTCATATATTGGCATTATCAGTTTTTTCAATATATATGAAAGTTTTCGAGATAACTGCATACAAATTACACTGTAACTACTAAAATAATAAGGATTGTGATTGCATAACACGGCAATTCCAGTTACAGTGATTTGTTTTAGCAGTCTTGACGCGACTTAAGTTACAGTGTTTGGTAAAACCAATCAAAGTAGATCTTGAAGCGAGCGCGCATCCCGCCTAGTACCGTTCATGCCTACCGTTCAAAATAGATCAATCTAAACTGGGCACTGCGAATGATTGTGTGTGGGCGGGTAGTAGGCGAGATTGTCGTGGTCCAGCCTGTACATTGGAAGAACGTTGACCATAAGTTAAAATCATTCAGTTAAGAAGATGATGATGGTATTATGTTTAGTTGGTCGATCTGTTGTATCTGTATCTGTCGGTCTACCTGAGGATCACATCTACCTATCAGAAGTATTGAAACAGTAAATTCATAAGCTTTTTTACGTTAAAAGCAAACGGAGCAATGATACTGAAACAAAGTTTTCAGTTGAGCCTTTCTTAATGTTTTCTGGCTGTCCATTTGTTAGTCAATATCTAAGCCTATATGTCTGCCTGATCATCAGAAGCATCGATGTCGAATCAAGTGAGATGTTGATATCTTGTTACGTTACAAGAACATTATATTGAAGAAGATGTTCAATGGGTTCGCATAAAAGTAAAGCACCATCATGCCTTATAGGTACTTAGGAATAAAATACTTAGGTACTTAGGAGTAAAGAAGAACATCTCCCTGAAGTGTTCATGTGTAATGTATGTATTAATTTTATTTAAAAATTTATTTATTTATTTCTACCACAAACTATAAAAAATACGGGGTAGTCCCTATACAAATCCATTAGTAGCCAAAAGAGAAGCCTACGCATGCGCTCGACTATTCATTTATAATTTGAAAACCAAAAAATTCCTTTATTTGTATGGTGATAATGTAACAATTGGAATTTAAATATACTTGAGTCGATAAAACAAATAACCGTAATTCGAGTTACAGTGCTTTGCCTTAACTATCGGGGTATCAAATAGTATAAAATATTAAGGCAATACACGTTTATAAGGATTGTTTCTTTATTTTTACATTTATATTATATGAAATTTAGATGGCTAGGTAGCTACTGAAATTACCTTCAAAACGATCCTTTACATCATGTACTTATCAATTAAAATGTAGCTGTTATCCAGTAAAAACTAGAAAAAATGTGTCATCCGAGATACAGTGTTTTGAATTCACACGGCAGAGCAGCTTCATACAACAAGCATCCCTAATGAAATTAAAATTTAAAATCAAATTCAAATATCAGGATCAGCCCATATTAAACATTTTGACGAGATATGCTTTTATGTGGTTTTATAATGGACGCATTGTGGCACTCTTGTCGGGAAACGAAGTTGTATTCGATTACGGTTACGTAGCACGACGCTGATACAGCGCTGAAGACTTGTAGCACTAAACCTCTTACATAGGTCCGGTCGTTTAGGTCAACCCTGAAACTCCTTGCTTTATAAAGGATACTTTGTTTTCATTATTATAAGATTTTGTAGTTTACTAAGCTTTCATTAAGCGACACCCTGTCCTATATTGTATAAATACTTTTAATTTGTATATGACTTAAACCTGCTCGATATGAATCGTCTCCTATTTGCAAATAAAGTAAATTTTTCTCTGCCCATTCTTTATATAATAATCCTTATTCATCCTTTATTTAATAAGGTTTTTTTGCGCAATTCACGCAATGTTTTTATCCGTTTTTAAAATATTGTTCTTAAAAAAGCTTCTTTTTAGAATATTTAACAGATCTGGGAAATGCTCAAGTCCATACCAACGGAATAGGTCCACAGCTCGTGTCCAAAAACCGGTTTCCCAATTACCCTCCTCGAGGCTATAATTGGACCCTCTGGCTCCAGGAAGCTGGAATCTCTTCCCTCTACGTCTACCTTGCCTTGCCTGCATTCCCATATTATTTTTACCAGAAGTTTTATATTAACCACGAGCTGTCCCGGCTTACTTCGTTACGCCATAGAATATAAGATACTACAAAAGACTTGGCTCTATAGACTATGTTCTTTTGACTGCCCAGAATGGGCGAATAAAAGTACAAACAACAACAAAACAACAAACCGCCTGTCAAAATATGTAAACAATGGAAAAAATATTGGGTTACATTATTTGAGTTTAAGTAAGGATCCCAAATTTTTTTGAAAATCGAATATGACACTCGGGGATAGTGTAGCTTCCTACCAGTGAAAGAATTTTTCAAATCGGTTCAGTATTTCCGGAGCCTATTCGATACAAACAAACAAATTTTTCCTCTTTATAATATTGAGTCAAATAAAAGTTTTTCTCTGCGTAGGTACTTAAAATTAAAGTTATAAGGGTACCTAATTATGAATGTCCCTTTTACGATTTTCGCAATTCTAGCGGCAATTTTGGAAATAATGGCCTGAGATAAGGTATATGTACTAGATGGAAGCAATTTTAGCAGAAACTGAGAACTACTACTCGTATTCCTTCAACAATAACAAACTCATATGAGAGACAGAGACAAACTCATAAACTCTATATAGCCTAAAAATGCACTCGAGTAGCTTTTAGCATTTTCTTGTCTTTGTTTTTTGCTATTTTGCCTACTATTTTGAGTCCAGCTGGACTCAAAACCATACAACTTATACACACACACACATTTAAAGACTGCTCGCATTCAGGTTCTTCTATGCTCCGTCTATAGGAAGCGCAGCGTTTTACTTTGTCTATGGTTATGACCGAAATCAAAAGTCTATGATATACAGATAATCTTGCTTAGATTTTTTAAGGTACTGTTGTGTAGCTTTCAGGTTCAAAATCTAAGAATGTTTGTTGCCTAAAGTAGCCTACACTTCTGGTTTCAAAACTGTATCCGTCTTATTCATAACGATACAGTTCATTTTAAGTAGCGTTACTGGAGGTCTACTTCTCTGGTTTGTTGTATGGTAAATACGTCACATCCAGTCTAAATTGACATATAAATAACTAAAACGCTCTTTAACTTTTTATGAACAACAGGGTATATTTCTAAGATCTTTATACTAAAAGCTACGCAACAGTGGCTTAATTTTTTTAATTTGATTTCGGCCATTGTTTATGTTATAAAGATAAGCAGTTTTTTTTTTGAGATTTGTGCTCGTATCGCAGACTTGACCAAGTCCGTGGATCAGTTGGCAGTTGATGATGACTGCCAACTCTGTTCCGAGGGCCGGGTTCGATTCCCGAGCGAACATTTTTCTGTGAGATATCTAGATATTTCCTAGGTTTAGGGTGTTTTTACCATATTTTTGCATGTAATTCGGCCATCCTAGAAAAAGCTTCTACATAAAAAGGGGATTTCATTTTTATATGTTTTCTCAGCCTAAAGGCGTGGAAAACATTTCGTGAGGGGTGTCGTTTATGTGACACAGGAAAGCTATTTAAGACTAAACTATTATATAGTCAATCGAAAAACTATAATATACTAAACTATAGCCGCCTCCGTAGCTCAGTGGCGTAGCGCGTCGCGCCTTTGATTAGGGCACGGAAGGTTGTAGGTTCGATCCCCGCAGAAAACACCACATATTGATTTCTCACAAAAATCACGTTGTGGTTGTTTTCGGTTGGATAGGACATTGCAGGCTTGAATCACCTGATTGTCCAAAAAGATGATTCCGTGCTTCAGAAGGCACGTTAAGCCGTTGGTCCCGGCTGCAGTAGTGGTCGTTATAGCCGCGGCGACAAGTTGGCCCCTTGTCACGTTGGTAATAAAGCATTAACTCGGCTAAACGTGGGTCCGGCTCTTGAGCTGGTACTTCTGCCTAACCCTTCGGGGAATAAAAGGCGTGAGATTATGTATGTAAAACTATAATTTAATGTTTCTAGTTTATCAGGTAGCGGTGTGACCAATCAGCTGTACCATCTAATTTGTATCTGATCGAGCCGCTTACGACCATTAATGGAACATAGTGTCGACGTGATGGATTACGTGACTGTTATAAACTTTACATTTTATTAGATACTAGTCGACCCGGCGAACTTCGTACCGTGCCTCCTTACAAATTTTATGTGGAAAAATTCAATGGTTGTTTTTGCTAACTTTCTCACCATTTTTTAACCTTTATTTTTATTTATTTATTTTATTTTACATGTATGGAAGGCCAACAGCTTATTGAAACAAAATAGTACAATAAATATTCATAGATAGCCAATTAAAGGCCCTCGCTGATAATGATAAAATATGAGTTAGTACGTCCAAAAAAATGAAGAGAATAATGTACGCGGATGTATGATGGTGTAATGTACGTCTCTGTGTGTGTTTCGGGTACCCTAGATACAGGTTATTCCTAGTTAGGGGCTCTGAGTGTGATGTGTTATTATTATCATTAAACAAACAATCATCCAGGAAACAAACATCCAAACATCGATATCCAACATAACAATGTTCGCCCCCGCCTCCGCCGGGAACCGAACATAAAGCCTTATAAGTACAATTAGATAAGATAACCCTTTCCTTGACTTCCCACGCCTAAAAGGAACTAGACCACCAAAATACCCAAATCTGGTCCGGTTTGCCCAAATCTGGTCCAAGTTTGTCCAGTAAATTCCTTAGGTGTTTGTTTAAAGCAAACAGGTGTCACAATCACAAATAGTTTGACCATGGTTTGGAAATAACACAATTCGACAGGTTTGATGTATTTATTAGTAAACGAGCTGTCCCGGCTAACTTCGTACCGCCTTGACTTTTGAATTTTTGAGAATATTTTATAGCTATGTCATTCTAGGGATAGGTAGGTAGGGATAGGTAGCTCCCCAAATAGTAGTAGCTTTGCAATTCTGTTGGTACTTTCGAAAGCTATTCAATACAAACAAACAAGCACACAATCAAATCTTTCGTCTTTATATATTGGTATAGATTTATCGTTTTTGTACGAGTTTCAGTTCATTTTGAAACGCTAAGCAGGCGTGTTGGCGATTAAGTATGGCTATTGAAGTAGCTTCTGCCAGTCTTTCGAGTGTTCGTTTTTCTCTTTTACCTCGGGTGGAGATATTATTGCTCCCACCGCACGGCAGACGGATTTTTATGAGACTCTACATTTTCACGCAATTTTGAGGAACTCTACATTTAATAGTAAGTAAATAATAAATTAAAAGATAAAGTGATAGGGGGATAGATATAGTCAATTATAACAATGGTGCAAAAGTTTAGGCTCTAGGGTCAATCAATATCCACAACAGAAAAGTACGTTTGTATGGACGGAACTATAAAACTATTGTTTCTCATGTAAGTGAATTGTAAATTCTTTATGGGAAATAAATTTCTAAAACCTTAAACCTTAACTATCGTTGAGTAAGCTCAATTTGTGTTGAAATGTACTTAAAGTAACAAAATATTCGGTTGTGTGTGACTTCGTAGATTTTAAATAAAAAAATGTCCAAACTCTACTATGATAATGAGAATGTTTCATTCGTGACAATTCAATTAAAGTGACACTGAGCAGTCAAACATTTTTAAGAAAGAAAGACATTGTCAAGTCATACATTGTACCTACGAGAGCCACTGTGATAAAGTTTAGAAAAAACTAATGCGGGACAAAAAGCAACATTTTTTTATTATTAATCGCTAGAAATATACACAAATAATCAGGTACTTAGGTCTAAAGTGTAATTTATGTTCTTATTTTTACATACATTTTTAAGAGGCATACTGTGTGCGCCGAACGCGCAAAAACGCGATGAATGAAAAAAAGGGGAGAGGGGCCTTTACCTAGCAGTGGGACAGCTCAGGCTCTTATTAATAATAATACTAGTGTGGCAAAATCACAACAATATCTTAAAAAAATTTAGCCTCTGGGATTTTGTGATCAAAATCTACTTGGCGAAAAAACACGGCGTTTGACACTTGGCGAATCTACACTAACCCGATATTCTGATCTAATAACTATACTAGTCGACCCGGCGAACTTCGTACCGCCTAACCTATTAATATTTTGTTCATGTTTTATACTCACTTATAAATACCTTCCTCTTGAAGCTCTCTATCTATTAAAAAAAACCGCATCAGATTCCGTTTCGTAGTTATAAAGACTTAAGCATACATTATTTTATACAATGTATTTTGATTATAATTCTAAAGTTTTATAAAAATCTATTCAGCAGTTTTAGTGATATGATAAAGTTTATGTTGTGTGTGTGGCGCTAAAAATTTGAACAGATTTCCATAATTGAATGATCAAACGCGTCTGAAACTAGTTCCCCAGGCCACCAGCGTGGCAGCCATCTTGGTTGGACTGAAGCAATCTTCGTAAAGGATTATCCTGACATCGTCGCTGGCAATCCCACAAGGAAATGGGATTGAGATTGTGGTTTAGATATTAGTGGGATGTGAACACGGACAGGCAGGCTGGCAGGCAACTAATGTGTTAAATTAAAGATGAAGGAATAAAATAACTAGTCGACCCGGCGAACTTCGTACCCCCTATTACTATGTTGCTCATGTTTAATACTTATAAACCTTCCTCTTGAATCACTCTATCTTTTAAAACAAAACGCATTAAAATCCGTTGCATAGTTTTAAAGATTTAAGCATACATAGGGACAGACGCGGGAAGGTACTTTGTTTTATACTATGTATATTGATGATGATGATAAAACTTTATTAAAGATACTCACATGCTCAAAATTAGTAGCTAGATTGAAGAATCAATAATAACAATATCGCATCACACTCAGGGCCCCTAACTAGGAAGAACCTGTATCTAGGGTGGTAGGGAAATATCTCAGAATAATAATAATACAAGAACAAGCATAAACAGTCAATCACTCAGTGCGCAGTGTGCAGTGAGCTATACATAGGTACCTACAGAGATATGTGTATGACAGCTAGGGATGTAAATCAACTACTTACGTGCCAATTAACGAGATGTCGATAAGTTATTTGCATTGGGTGCATAAGTATACTTACCGGTTTTCTTTTGCATCTAATACTTTACGCAGAAGAAATCTTGCGGGGAAGCTAGTTGATTTATTAAATAAAAAAAAAACGTTTTGTTTAAGAATTTTTTTTATTAACAATTAATGTTTTTTAAAAGCATTTATCTAAATCGCCTCTCACGTCTCCTTCAACCCCGCGATTATTGAATTGTTTTTATAAAAATAAGTATGAAAATCTACTTACCGGTGAAATGTAATACTTGATTTCGATTTGGTGTGTTTTCTGGTATAATTTTTGCAACAATCAACTGCACATTTCACCGTAGTGACGGCGAAATACGAACAAAATCTCTCCAGGACCGCACGGTGCAAGCAATCATCACAGACTATAGACGCTCGCGGCGGGAACGCCCTTTTGTTCTCACCTGTGTCTACTGTTCCCACTTGATGTACTCCCTCTATAGCTAATATGTATACTCTAAGGGAAATATATAGGCACAAGTAGGTACCTCTATATTTTTGACTGCTCCGTAGCTCAGTTGGCAGAGATCTGGACTGAGATGCGTGTGCCCCTGGGTTCGATTCGCAGCGGATCTAACATTGTTAAGATGAAAATCGGTGTTTTTTTCCGGTCTGGGTGTAATTTTTGTCTCCTATGTTTCGGGCACCCTAGATACAGGTTCTTCCAAGTTAGGGTGAGTGTGATACGTTATTGTTATTATTTATTATTGAATCAAGCTACTAATTTTTGGCATCTAAGTTTACCTAAGAATAATAATTAGGTTAAGAGCCAGTTTACAGCGATGCTAGCGCCATTCGCGAAAAAAATTAATATCTTCTAAACTAAGGCAAATATCAAAAATGTGGCACTGTATGACACTAGATAATGTAGCCAATAGCTGCTCTTAACTAGAGCCGGCAAGAGAGGCGACCCTGAATCACCTCGCCTCATGCAATAAGTAAGCTCTATATTACTTGACATTCATATGAAGATATCATTTCATTTCATATTAAGATATCATTTCATTTTTTTAAATATAAAACATTAAATTTGAAGTGTTGTCACTTAAGAAACATGTCTTCCTTTTTGGACATGTTTTCCGACGCGTGACCTAATTTTGTGTTTCACTCGAAGTACCTAACTCTATTTTTGAGTTTGCGTCACTTTTTTTTTTGCAAATTATACGTATTGTAGATTGAAGCTAAACAAGATATAAATAAAATAAATAAGTAGTTTACCAGACAACATGTCCAATCCAAACGCCTGTCATGTCTGTCTAAAAAAAAACACAGCCGTTAGCACTGCAAATGATGTGTAACGAAACATTTAAAAAATATGATTTTTGCCAGAATTCCTGTTTATTTAATTCCAATTTGGAAACAAACATAAAACTTTTTACAACCTTCAACATACTAGCTAAATGAATAGGCGTCACAATTTTAAACGACGCATGAAAAAAAAAACACCTAAAATTATTTTTACTGAAAATATACTTTTCTAAACTTCGCGAGGGTAAGTGACCGGTGATTCAGACTCCCCGTATCAGCTCGCACTTTCCGCATGCGAACTTATTCCTTATTAACGAAGCAAGATAGTTGAAAATCATTTGTAAACATGATACGTTATACCCAGCAGTGTCGTCTCCCAGTCTATATCGGTGACCGGCGACTTCCCCTCCCCTCTCGCCCCGCGTTTCAGTCGTACTATTTTTTCCGCAACCCCCCTCGCTTCGGCCATTGAGCTAAACTGAAGAAAAATACAATTCTGATACTTATTGAGTCAAAATAAGAGTTTGGTGCCAAAACAGAGATATTTAGCAGAGTGCTGACAGTTCGCGTTGACTGCAGATAAAATAAACTTTAAATAATTCACCGGAGGAAGTCGGATGTGGCTGATTTATAAAGAGATTTAATGCTGTCTTGCCCAACGACGTGGCCGGTCCAGTCCCACTTCAGTTCTGACACACCAAGAGACAACGTGGTCGCCCAAGGAAGCGATGGAGCGACGAATTGGGAGCACACAATAGGGACTGGTATGAATCTGCCCAGGACAGGGAAGTGTGGAAGGAGTGGAAAGAGGCCGTTGCCCAGCAGTGGGACAACATAGGCTACTAATAGTAATAATAATAATGCTGTCTTGAAATTTAATTTTAGCCATGAACAGTTCACGATTGGACATAGGCTATAGAACGGCACAAAGACAATCATTTTGGGGCCATAATTGCAACGCTTTGCATGCCACGGCAAGCCTAGAGGATTGTCAGTTTTTTTTTAACTGTCCTGTCCTGTCTTTATTAAGTACTGAAGTCTTAACTTACTTACTTTCTGAAGCTTTAAAATATGATCTACCTCAACCAAAATAATGGATCCATTACACAACTAAATACACTATCATTTCCTGCTCACGCGCATTGCCCAAAACCAACTTTTAGGGTACATTACGTGCTTGCAGCGTCGAAGCGGTCCATTGAAGATTACTTGCGCTGTCAAACAGACACGGATCCCTGTCAAACATCTGTCAGTCGCTAATGGACACCGAAATCGAACGTCAGTTTGTATTGACACCAAGACAGCATGCAAGACAGTACTAGCCTGCTGTTTTAGGCAAATGCTTGCTTTTCAACTTTGTTAAGAAGGAAAAGGTACATAACAGCTGAGATTTAAATGAGATTTAAGGTAGTGCACTAAGTACCTCATGTAAAGTAAAAGGCAAATAGTTAAGGAAGTAAAGTAAAAGGCAAATTAATTCCACACAAAGTAAGATACAAAAGTAAGTAAAATAACAGAGTAAGAAATAAAACATTTGAATTCGCATGCAACGAGCGACCTTATCGCTAAAAGCGATTTCTTCCAGGCAACCCACTTGGAACCGTAATATGTAGACGGATACAAATAATGTAGTTTTCCAAAAAAGGACACTAGGACTCAGTGTATCGAAACGCTATGACTCTACAATATCGTCTACCTAGAGTGACGCCCATTTGTAGTACACTTTGTTTAATTGTAGTCATGACTTAGTCTAATCGCAGCTTAGGTTCTTAATCATTTCCGTGACGGAAATTGCGTTCTACCAAAAACCTGTCGACTCTATAATCTTGGCTGGGCTGCATTAGCTTTTGTTGAACCACCAATGTCGCTGACCTAAGGCGTGTAGTAGGTGTCTTAATGAAATTAAGACTCAAAAAATAATCTTATTATCATTCAAGCTAAAAGATTCTGACTTCATCCAAGCCAATACCAGTAGCTGTCGTCTCTGCTTGCCTTGTGTGTAGTGGCTTTGGATGTGAGATGAAGAGAATTTACCATTTGCATTTGGGCAATCGATCGGATTGATTTCCGATATGATAATCGGTGTTGATGATTGCGACTGAGAGTAATTCAATTCAGCGAGTAAATGGAAGTAATTTTAGATAGATAATGAAGAGGTATAATATTTTATGGACATTGTAGTGATTTCTTTCGAATTATTTCGGAAATGTCCGGAGTTTCTAGGCTTTAATGCGAACTTACGTTATTTATTATTGAAGTTTATAGAATGTTTTGTTGTTATTTGAATTTAATCTAAGTGGTTTAATATTGCAATTTAAATAAATACACCTCGCCTCTCGCAGTAAAGGATACTTTGTAATAAAAGTAGAAGTCTAATTTATTTGTCTTTATATTGATTAGAGAATTTTTTTAATTTGTAATTTGAGTAAAGTAAGAAGCGATGATTTTAATACGTCCACCAGTGACCGCCAACGACAAGCGGAATATAACTCTTGTAAATACAATAAAATCCTGACAAACTAGGGAACTATCTTCTCATTAAAAAACAATTCACACCCTTAAAGAGGATTAGAGAGCCACAATTTTTCTTTTCATCCCTTGTCTGCCCATTTTCAACAATTCCTGTTTACCATAACGGTTCGTGAAGCATCAATGACTCGTCAAATACTCGTACGCATCCCTGAGCAGGTATCTCCACTTCTTTTTATGTAAAAATAACCCTTATAACAAAGCTGTTAAGGTGGTAAATGTCGGATTGAGGAACACGCCAGGATTGGTTCTGGGAAGGTGTGCATTGTTTCATATGATTTAGTTAGCACGAGCCGGTATCTATTGTGTTAAATAGTTTGGAATTTAATCAACTAATATAAAGTGTTGTTTTATTTTTTATTTTAACCTTTTAGAAGCAGGGGTTGTTCGTCCCATACTTATTCAGGATGTATTTTGATGACCTTTTTTTAAAAGTGCCCTTATTTTGAACAAATTAAAAATAAATTCTTACTTTTACTAACTTTTTCTTAATTTTCCATATTTTCTCTCCTTTTAAAACCTTCCCTGGACCTCTACCAACATATCAGAACCAAAATCAGCTAAATTGGCCCGGCCATTCTCGAGTTTTAGCGACACTAACGAACCACGATTAATTTTTATATATAGTAGATTTACCGATACCTACCCTGCCCACCAAAGAAGTTATTTCCCAAAGCATTTCAAAACAAAACAGTTTCTAAACCATTATCTTGTCTATCTATGTCTTTTCTAGACAAAATAATTGAATTCTGAACTATACCTTACAAGCAAGATTGGCCAGGGACCCCCAATTATCTCAAAATCCACATCAAATTATTGCAAGTACCTCCAGGAGCTAACTATGGGTTTGTTAGAAATAGCTATTGGACGATCGGGTGTTAAAATTGATCCCTTCGGGGCATACATGTAAATGTTCCTTGCATGACCATCGGTTTGTGCAAACTACAAACCGACTGTCTCAGTTGAAAATCAATCTTAAGTGTTTAAAAGTAAAGACTAGAATGAGATGGCAAACTGGTGATGTTTTATAGTGCAAAATCTACACCCATAAGTAGTCGTCTGTCCATCGCAAATCGTGCTTGTCTCGCATCGTTTGATATGGTCCTAGGAAGCTCTTCAAGGCTTACCTATCCGTAGATACTTCATGGTACGTTTATGGTCCCGTTACCGGTACCTAAATTTAAAGAAAAATAGACCTTAATGAACGAAACCTTTAGTCAAATACAGTCACCAACAAGTATTAATATAATTAGCTGACAAAAGGTGACCTTATGGCTAAAAACGATTTCTTCCTGTGAACTTTCTTATAATATTTGAACTGTAAAAGAAGGGACTAATCTTTCACACTTTCACTGGTGACAGACGTAAGTGCAGAAAACCAAAAAGGAGAGGGCGGGGAGACCTTCATTTCTCATCTCAAGATTGTAGCGATGGCAAAATAGGACCTAGAAGCGGCTGGCAAGAAGAAGAAACACTTTGTGGGTGGCTTACTAAACAAACCACTGATTCTATAGTGTATATCGTATTTTATGACTCCTTAATGGAACATTACAGTTAAAACCCAAGGACCGCCCTAAACACATCCGATTTTTTTTGATTTAGATTTAAAGTTGATCTTACGTTGAGTTCTTATTTAACTTTTAGTTAAGTATTTTTAAATCAATAAGATTTTTGGTCTGAAATTGTTATGCAGTCAAATGTTGCAGTTTTAATACCGACTTTTTGAAGTTTCGAGGGATGTTAGGCACCTAGGTTCTTACGAATTAACCAATACTTATTTTAATTTGTCTCTTTTGGGAAAAATTCGCATATATATGTTTAAAATTTTCGGAACTCCGGAAATCTTAGAAACAAAGCCATGTCCCGCATTTAGAACAGTTTTCAAATTTCGAATTAGAGACTGGGTTGATTGATTCCTCCTTTAAAATAAGCGTTTAATTTTACCTATCCTAACTATTTTAAAAGTATATTTCAGCAATATATTACCTACTGTGTTTAAATATTACCTGGCTTCTGGTGCCGATGCTTTTCCAGCAACCTTTTCTTGCCTTTGCCAGCAACGGCAGTCGCCAGCAGCGCTACCACCAGCCACCGCCACTGCATCATCACCACAACCAACTACCACTTCACCAGTAGCAATAACTTCATTCGAACCATATCACAAATTTAAACTGTCAAAATAATTATTTAAAAAAAAAACATTGGCTTTATGGGTACTTATTTCACTGCACTATTTTTTTTTAAAGAATCAATAATCACACAAAAACCACAAAAAGCATTTTTTTAAGTCCGGAACATTGAAAATTCAAAACACACACAAAACGGAAATAAAATTTAAATCACTATTTTGTCTCCACTTCAATCACAACGAACAAATGAAGCCAAAACAAAACGCAGCGTGTTCCTTTTTCGAAATAAAAACCGCGCGTAAAACTTTTACGGGCGCGGGACGCAAACACTTCCCGCCACGAACAAAAAGCTACTGGCTCTGGCTTGGCTGCATGCTGGCTGGCTGGAAGGATGGACTCTTCTTGTTCCCGCCATCAGCCGTTTGACCGGTATCGGACAAAAACAAACTTTTCGATCATGTGTAGCAATGTTGTAGAGTGGACGGTACGTAGTAAAACAAGGTTTTGTAAGGCCGGTAGGAAGGTAGTAAAATGTCTGAAAAGGACTTCAAAATGTTGAAAATGTTATTTGCAATTCTGTGGTATAGTGCAAGTGCAAACCAAGATATTGATTAAGTATTAAGTTTGACTGAGTGTGTCAGTTAGGTAGGATATGGCCAGATTATACTGGTGGAAGTGGGTAGGTAGGATAACTCTGCCGTGTTCTATCTATAAAGTCGTTAACTGACATTTTGCTCATTTTCACTTTTTGATGCACTTTTACTTAGAAAAAAATTCTCTATCGATCTGTATTACTAATATATTCGTATAATTTATAGATTCAAAAATAGACTAAGCAAAAATGTCGCTAAATGCATTATTTGTATACTTTTGAATACCTAAAATAACGTTAAGTGACATTGCTTAACTGTAAAGTCGTTAAAGGACGACAACGTTTTTTGTCGTTAGAATTTATTATCAAAATACTACACTTAAATGCCGTTATCTGGAAATCATTATCTATAATGTAGTTAAAGTACAATAAAGATTTTCTTGTCAAGTAAAATTTTACATCGTGTAATGAGATTGCTACACTATAAGGTCGTAAACTGAAATTGTTAGACTTAGATGTAGTCATGGTCACTTAACGGATTTATAGCGACTTTTTTTTGTTAACACTTTAAGTATGTTTTATGAAACGTTATAAGCCAATAACGGTAATCAAAAAGTTTTTTTAATTTAAATATTCCAAATGTTAGACTAAAGTGCGGCTAAAGTATTTTTTTACGCTATAATACCGTTATCTGAATTTCCTTTGGGTGAGTGGGGTAATGGACGAAGTGAACCAAGTTCAACGCAAGCGCTCCCAGGAACAGACGAAATAAGGATACTACTTCCCGGGCAGAGAAAATACGTGTTCAAGCTGCCCATACCTATGTAAAGCACTCACATTTTTGTTTTAATACCTACCATTAATATAATCACGAATAAGTCGCATCGCATTATCACTAAATATACGGCTGGACTATTTAATTACCTACCGAAAGATATAATATACAGTCTCATTGCTTGAGAGAGGCCTATGTCCAGCAGTGGACGTCCTACGGCTGAAATGATGATGATGATGATTGCTAGACATTATTTTATGACCATAATACAAACTTCACATTATTTTTAAGAAATATCATTAAAAAAGTGACTTTAGAAACAATGCATTCATGAGAGATGGTATCAACTCGTGTGTATGCAACTCATACGCCGATGAAGCTCTTTCTACTCTTTAATTGTAGTTTGCCCTCTTTTAAATCTGAAAAATCTACTGTCTATAAACAGTATGGACATGGACAGCCATGGAGACGCTACCCGACACAGCCCTGTCTAACACACCTCGAGATATTAAATGAATCAGTCTATATAGGCCTAGTTAACCCGGATGTTTTT
Organism: Euspilapteryx auroguttella; assembly: GCA_951802225.1. Lineage (NCBI taxonomy): Eukaryota > Metazoa > Arthropoda > Insecta > Lepidoptera > Gracillariidae > Euspilapteryx > Euspilapteryx auroguttella. The sequence goes on along the minus strand of OX637642.1, from coordinate 718,801 downwards.
CTACGACTTACGACTTGCTCCTTGCAGCGCTATGACTTATCTATACATTCCATTCCTTACCCGAAACCTTAAACAATTTATATAATCTTACGTTTGTGGATCACCTTTTGAAATCAGCATTATTGCATACGTTTTCCAACGTTGCTGAAAAGCTTTATCCCCTGGTAGCTACTGCATTCCTGGCTGGGGTGACACCTTACCCTTGTGCAAAGGGACCATAACGGCCAGTCTTTAGGCACATAGTTGCTCCGCCAGGCGGTAAAGCACGTTACCTAACGCAACTGCCTTCTTCATCAGCATTTCAATTGACATCCTGTCATATCCGACTGACTTTCCTGCTTACATCCATTTTATAACTATTACTTTTATATCAGTTTCTTATGACTTTTTTCTGTTTCACCCTAAAAACTTCCAGAAAAGCCTCTTCCACAAATGGTCGGAAATACGCATAGCAGCCTTAATTCTTTATTTTAATCAAAGCATTTAACTAACTTTTTGTGCTATCTACGCAATCCTCGATTGGCCCTAAAAGACAAGAAATCTAACCACGCTCTCTTTTTATTATTCATATAATTCACAAACCTAATTTTTCAATTCACCACTCAGGCTCAATTTACGTTACTTTCCTTATCTTTGATAGTCCTCATAATACGATGTGTGTGATCTTTCCGTTTGTTCAACACCTTTCAATTTATCCTTTATATTTTCACATTCTTCTTGTTAATTTGACTTTTGTTTTAATTTTCCCAAGCGTTGTAAATAATGTAGTAGAAAGACCATACATTCCAAACAAGAAGATAATTATAAAATTTGTTATTTGTTTCCACAAATTTCTTGGGCACACATATAGTCATTAACTTCTATCGGCTCTCATGACAACCAATAACTTGCACTCGACATTGGGTCTCCCCCGGTTTCAACCTAAAGACGGTCAGCAGCGTCCGTCGTTCAAATACTTGAAGAGCGTGGCAATTGATGCAAATTCGCTCCACGTGTTTCTATTAGCTATACCCACATAAAAACTTTGATCGCACCACGGATGGCGAGCTTTATCGTTGACTTATGTTGCTACGGTGTAAAAGTTTCCTACGACATAGTTAGTTGTTTAGTTTGAAACATCAAATTCACAATTGTCTTATGTAAATTTGACGAAAAAAAGTAGCCCTATGTCCTTTCTTAGACTCTAGACGATACATTTACCAAATTTTATTTAAATCGGATCAATAGTTTTATCGTTAAAGCGATACAGACAAACAAAGTTACTTCCGCATATATAATACTATTGTGGAATTATGGATTGAATACATTATTACATTTAATGGTTCACTAAAAGTTGAAGTGATAATTAAATTAGTTTAAGTCCATGGTGATTTTAATATATTTAAACAGATAATCAGATAATTAATTATTTTATGACAAAGACATTTTATAAAAGATTTTAAGATAATGCTATTTTCATTAATTAATATTTTTGATCTTAAATATTTTTTTGACTTAAAGTTATTTTCTATAAATAGAAAGGATATATAATATAACAAGGACATTTCCTGAATATATTATTCTTTTCATTTCATGAATATATTATTTGGTAAATTTTATTAACAGAATTACTACGCTATAACGCCGCTAAAATTTTGGGGTTCTTATTTTAACGGTATTATTGCTAAGCATTTTACGATATAATTTTTGAAAAAGTTAATTGTTTTAAGGATTACTTGACTTAATAGCCGTTAAGTATACTAAGCCATATTAAAGCTTAACAAAAGTTTAATTAAATTACAATATAGCAAAGCTTAATTCACGTTAATGTCACATAACGACATTTAAGTTAAGTATTGAAAGCATATTTTTTAGACCTTTAATCTAGTCAACATTTATATGTTAATGTTAAACTAAAACACCGCTAAGGTATACTTAACGGTATTATAGTGGTTTATTTTTATATATTTAATTTTACTAATGCTTGACTAAAACGCAATAATTAAATTATTGTATAAATAAACTAATCTCTGCTAAATAAAATTTAATTGCGTTGTAAGCGCATCACCAGACCTACGTTTGTATGGCTCTAAGTCTGACATAAGTTCATTAGTTTAAAAGCAGCAACGTTTTAAAATTTTCGCTCCGTTTTTTCGCGCTACTGTAAAAAAGTGGTTTGGTAGTTAACGACCTTATAGATATAACACGGCAGAACTGGGGGAAGAAGAAAGAAGACCGGAAGCTAGTGACGATTTTTTTTACAACGATCAAAAGACAGAGCGAAAACAGTGAAAAAAGTCATTTTTTTCTTAATCTTATCTGAACTATACAATCAGACAAACAAAACTTTACAAAATTATTTATCGTGCTCTTGTGCTAGCTAGGCAAAGCTAGCTAATTTAATAAAAGCGCCATCTGTTTGGACACCGTTAACCTATTATTGCAAGATTATTAGCCTATGCTATTCGACACGAGATGGCGCTGCTTATTTTTCTATATTGTTTTGATTATAAGGTAGATGGCGCTTTATCTACAGAGTCAAACTTAGTGTGTAGCAGTAAGAGGGGTGTCAATGTTGCTTGATTTAGATTTTATATTTTGGTTATATTAAAGACTATTGGATTTTTTTAAATACAAATAAAAAGCCGATAACATACGAACAATAAGCCAAAAATGTTTAATTGTCATCCCATTATCGATAAATTTACATTGCATTGTATTAATTTATCCATTTAACACCAAAAAACCTGGACACCCACGACGACTGTCAGCCAGCCGCGTCGGCGTTAAATACAAGTAATAAAAAATTCACCTAAAAAAATTCCTCGCTAAGATACTTAATAATTTCGGATAGATTAGTTCAACGTTAGGGCGACGTTGTGAATATGCGTGGTCGATATGTGCGTTGCGGCCCCCTGCGAGCCCGGCCCCCCGGCGGCGGTTAGACGAACCATTCGTCTTTGTGCGGCGCTAGGCCGGTGGCCGGAGGGGGGCCCGGCGCGCCGCCCGCCGCGCGCTCGGGGCCGCAGGGAGCGCCCAGTTTCCCGGTAGACGCGTCGCCGCTTCTGGGGCTGACTTTACGCCGCCACCGTTTGCGCTCGACATCTGCTGCACTGGAAGAAGATGAACGGTTAATCAGACATTTTGTTTCTAATACAGCCTTCTCATAGGGAGGTAAGTCACTTAGGTAAAAAAAATCGATGACATGTACTTTTGCGGTCCTCAAAATGTCGTACGCATATACCCTGTGCGTATTTTGTATGAGTTTGAAGGTAGTTTGACATTCCACGGGACCCGTAGCAAAACAGCACGCTGTCATTTGTCATTGTCATCGAATTCGCATTGTTTATGTAGCTAAGCATCTTAATCCCAGGTTTTACTAGTGCTCTATCTTCACCATTAGGATGTAATGGTGACGTTGCAAGCTACGTCTCACGGCAATCGACGCCGAATGCTGTATGCTTCCTATAAATTTATAGGCTACAACTTCTTTTCTTACTTTTAAGATATGCAGGTGTATAATGCACCACAGATGATAATCTGATGACAGCTGAAGTAGCTTTTGACTACAAATACATTATTAGTACCTATGATAATCCACAACAATTTACTGCAACTTACTCTGCAAATGTGAGCGAGGATCGCCTTTCCTGCGACAGAGGCAGCAGGCAGCTGCTCCGGCAGCCAGCAGCACCAGCGACACGCTGGCACCGCCCACCACCGCCCAAGAACTCCATGCACCACCGTTGCCGGAGTCTGATGAAGAGAAAATCAATTTATTGAGGAATTATTATTGATAACCACGAAAAGTTAATCCTCGTAGGCTCGTATGCCGGATTCAAGGGCAACAGGTTATGTACGAGGCCAAAACGGTTCACTAGAAGGCTCACTTCTAATATCATGAAATCTGTAGATATACAAATCTAATTATGATCAATTGAAGTTATAGGCGTTTTTTAAAAAGAAACATTCCTGGATGCAGCCTATCATAGTTTGCCTTTAAACTCACTAAATTCGAATACGGTAGTATGATCGATATAACTATGTCGTAGCGTGGTTTGGCGCGTATATTCGTTTCATTAATTTTACATACCTAGGACTAGGAATGCATTGGATAGAACCAGGTGTAGTTTCACGGAACTAATGTGTTTCTTAGCATGTAGAATGTATCAAACGATTCGGTTATTCTGGGGAGACAATAATAGTATCTGAACTTTTATACCTGGGCAAAGCGCAGCAGTGTCTTCATCGGAGCCATCGGCGCAGTGGTCGACGCCATCGCACGTGAGGTCTGCGCTCACGCAGAACTCGCGCTGTTTGCACCTGAACTGCTTGCAGCCGTGCTCTGGAACAATTGTTGGAACATTCAGATTATTATTCTGATGATCAATGAGTTAGAGAAAGATAATAACATTAATTCTAATTAAGTTAAGCTTATAGATTGCAATTAAAGTGTCTTTCTAATAAGGTTTTTTTTATAGAAGGCTAAATGAAGGTATATAATTTATGAAGTGCGTAAGATTCCTTAGTTTCTGGTCTTTTTTACATAATTTTTCTACAAAACAGATCTGAAATGTATTTCGTTTTAAATCCATCATTTTGCTCTCGATGCCGATTTAAATAAATACGTAAAATATTTCAAATTAAAAACAAAAAAGCTATAAGACGGGGTTTTTAACGTAAATTTAGTCAAACAAAAGCCTTATCACGTCTCAGTTCCACACATCTCGTATATTTGCGCATCGCGGAAATATATATCTTCAAATAAAAGCCTCCCAGCAGGCATTATAACCGGGCCGTCGACCTCCAAACAACTTTTGTAGTCACACATCAGTCCAATTGTGTTTTCCACTCCGTCAACTGTAAAATATACAGGATTTCTGGAGCCTCCGGGCTTTAGACCCTTAAAGTTCGCTTTTGTCGCAACTGGCATTGTTAGGTAAAAACAAATAATAAACGTTTTGTTGAGAAGGGACAGCCAATTAGACGGTGGTTGTTGCGAGCTGTTTGTGCTCACATGGCCCTAATGCGTGAGTCAACATCTCTGCTTTATTTCGCCTCAGGAGAGTAGCAAAAGGTTTAAGTCAAATTATACGTGCGCTCCATTTAAATCAAGTACTTACTAAATAAGACTCTCAACGAAACTCATCCTAAACCTCCTTAACGATGAAATGCGACCGCTGGACCACTTAAACTACGAAATTCTTGGGAAGAGTTGTATTTTCTATTAGCGTTTCGGTATACAGGGGCCGGGTGCAAAACGAACTTCATTCGTTCGACGATGACGCAAAACTTATCCACTTCCAAGATCGCCAAGTACACGGCAGAATTTCATTCTACAATGAAACTAATTCATAAACTCATCTCACAAACTTTAGAGTTGGAGTCTGATAGAAGTTGAAATGCAAACGCCGTCCACAGCAAACGTGCACGTAAAGCAAACAAATAACTAACTTCTAACAAAGGTCATACGAAGTCCGCTCCCAAACTTCTGCTATTAGGGTCCATAACGCATACTTGTGAACTGAACTTGCTCCGGGCCAGCAACCTGCCAGTACATAACACTGTGTTAAACTACTGTTAAAGAGATTTCGGAACTTGATAATTATTAAGATTCATCGCGGTTGCTTCTTCACACCACTTTTTAAAATTTAACGGCTCTACCACAGTGTTGCCAACGGTTGAAATAGCAATCCACCAGATAAGGCTCCTCAAACCACCAGAAAACCACTAACAAAAAGATGTTCCCCTCTGAAAACCACTAAAATTTCCACTAGGGTGCATGACATATGAGTGGACATACGTAAATAGGTGACAGTGGTGACCCTTTGCTATTTCTACCCCAAATATATGACCTGGGAGGCAAATTTCTTAACTAAAAACGATAGACTCGTAATTGACTTGTTAGCGACTTCGTTAACCATTGCCGCTTTAACAAATGTGATTTCTGTTACACGCCCAAAGAAAACAGCAGTGGTTAACGAAGACGCCAAAAGAACAAGACAATTACGAGTCAATCGTTTTTAGTTAAGAAATTTGCCTCCCTGGGCCCTTTTATTTTTTAAGGATTTTTTAATGTTCAATATTGAAGACTTGAGCCCTAACTTGAACTTGTAACTTTAAGGTGGTCCCTCTCGGTATGGCGCGAAATTAAAAAAATTTCGCGTTTTTTATTTATTCTGGCGAAAGTATTTATTTAATAAAGTTTTAATGAATTCGCTTATGTAAGAAATAAGAAACCATCTCCCAAATTGTAAAAAACGCGATTTTTTTTAATTTTGCGCCATACCGAGAGGGACGACCTTTTTCTAAAAATTAACCAATTCGCAACCTTAAAATTTTATTGCCATCTAGATCTTAAACTATCGTCTTAAAAAACTATAATCAGGTTCTCAAGACAGCTACAAAGAAAACTAAGGGTCCTCGAAGTATGGACAAAAATATGAAAAAAAATAAAAATACATTGACTTTGTATTCAATTGAAAAAAAAAAAGGAAAAATGTTGTAATTCTACTAAATTGTCTAAAACATCTTTAGTTAATACGCTTTGCAACAGTATACCGCAATTCTAATTTATTCAAAAACTGCAACAGTTCTTGGTCTAATTTTTCCACTAAAAAAATCCACTAGCCACTAAACGCAAAAAATGGCCACTAAATGGGGGTTCCAAACCACCAGATTTAGTGGAAAATCCACTAAGGTGGCAACACTGCTCTACCACAAAAAGAGTTAAGCCTGGTCTAAATCACTAGACTAGGTTTAAATCACTAATTCGTCATATAAATTTTCGATTTAGACCGGTCTAACTTTTTTGTGGTAACAGGGTTAGATTCTTCAACTTACGATTTCTGATCTCGATTTAATCAAAAAAGAAATTAAGTAATTATGTTCTAAAACTTAAATAATAATGTAACGGCAGGCAAATGGAAGAAAGAAAGGACTGGACAGACTGAGAAGAGGCTTTCCCTCGGATCAATATAAGAATAAAATTTTCGGAGAGGTTTTGTCATAATCTCCACGTTTGGCAGGCGGATCGAAGTTTACTGCCCGTAATTCGGACGTTACCTTAGTCGCCTTTACGACACCCATAGAAGGCTACTGCCCGTAATTCGCACGTTACCTTAGTCGCCTTTACGACACCTATAGAAGGAAAGGTGTGGTGCTATTCGATGCTTCCACCACATAGCAAAAAGCTCCAAGAAGCAGATAGCTTACAAACACGTGAAGAAAAAAGAGTGGAAAGACGGCTGGATTGAAAGATGCTACAAAGAAAAGAGCTGTAACATAACATTACATAATAACGTATAACGCAATTGTAAGCTTAAAACAAACATTAATCAACAGCACCTGAAAGCGTTCTCACCACAAACAATAGCCTACACATTGCGCAAAGAGCTAGCAATTTATTTTCTCCGGGCTATTTACATGCTTATATGCCAATGAATTATGCAACGGAACCGACGACACCTTATGCCTAAGCAAAATGTTAAACAATGCACTTTGTATGTCGAACCTGGGAGCACATCCCCCCTACCCCCCTTGGAAGCCTAAAGATCAAAAGAGCGCCCTCGCTTTTACCATCCGCACCGCACAATAATATCCTGAAGCCGCCCCTGGCTTAGAAATTTTAATGGTAACACTTAAAATTTTGATGTGGTTTAGTATGCTAAAGGTAGTTTGCGTTATTCTTAATGGAGGTTTTACCCGTTGAAGGGAGGACTTATAAATATTTAACTAATGTTTCCTGACTTTTAGTAAAGATTTTAATGTTCCTCACCATATTAGGTTTTTGGGGGTGTGGATGATGAGGCTGCTGTGTTCTCCCACGGTTAATGAATATATACACGATGAATTATGTACAGAAGAATATATTTACACGATAGGAAAAAGTATACAGCAGAAAATCTCCACACACAATATTTACAGAAGAAGGCGGAAAGAAAACTTTATACAACACAATAAACTCAATGAAATTAATAAACGAAATATAAAACAGAATTGCGACTTTGGTCAAGCAGAGGTAGGCGAGAAGAGAATTGAATCTTTGTCGCTGCGCTGCATCTCGGCGCAGAGTAGCTCGACGCGCATGCGGAGCTGCGCGGCGCTGCACCGAAGACCATGGCCGCTGGTTGCGTTGCCATGGTGACTGCGCATTGTTATTTACAATTTTCCTAAGGAAATGGAGCTCACGCTTCCATTGCACTGAGGTAGGCAGTGTCAATGGAAACGGAGATATATACGTAAAATACTTAGATAGATAGATATGATAAATATTGTGTAAAAGAATATTATAAATAAATGTAATAGCAGTGGCGGTCGCCACATCACTCCCCTTCGGAGACCGTGACTACGGGCGTAAATAGTCAGGGAAGTGGACTTTGCGTCCAGACCGAGTCGTTGTGACTGGTGTTCTGTCAGCGGATGTATGGAGCGAACAATCTGTGCTTTTGTTAGCAGGGACAACAGATGGAGTAGGCGCTGTGGGCTGTGTTGGTAGAGGCGTCGTCGAAGGCGCATCAGTACCATCTAGCACGTAAGCCGGTTTTATCCGATCGATTGAGACTGTGATTGGTTTTCCTTTGATGTCCAGCTTGAATGTTTTATCACTCCTTTCAATGACAGAGTACGGTCCGGAGTAAGCAGGAGTAAGGCTACCACGCAGGGCGTCATCACGAAGGAAGACATGGCTGGCGGTGGCTAAGTCCTTGTAAACGAAGACTGACTTCTTCGTGTGCCTCGATGCCGGTGTAGGCTTGAGGTTTTGTGTGAATGAACGGAGGCGGGCGGTAAAGTCCGTGATGTCCGTGGTGCCGGTTGAGCTGGGGTCGAAGAACTCTCCGGGCAATCTGAGCGTCTGGCCGTACACGAGCTCTGCGGAGGAAGCATTCAGGTCCTCCTTCAACGCGCTTCGAACTCCAAGTAAAACTAGCGGCAACGACTCTGTCCAATTCTCGTTTGCATGACAGACTATGGCGGCTTTCAGCTGTCTATGGAACCGCTCTACTAGGCCATTGCAGGAGGGATGATATGCTGTCGTGCGCTTGTGCTGGAAGCCAGAGATTTTTGAAAGATGCTGGAACAAGGCGGATTCGAACTGGCGTCCACGATCGGTGACGATCTCTTCTGGGCAACCAAACCGAGATATCCATCCTGTCAGCAGGGCTAAGGCAACTGTTTCTGCAGTCATGTCCGTGATCGGTATAGCTTCAGGCCAACGAGTAAAGCGATCCACGGCGGTGAGGCAGTATCGGAAGCCTTTAGAGATGGGAAGTGGTCCGATCAGGTCGATGTGGACGCACGTGAAACGCTCGCGCGGCAGGTGGTATGTACCAAGCGGAGCGGAGACGTGCCACGTGTCTCTCCGCCAAATAAATATAATAGCAGTGGCGGTCGCCACAGGTTGTTTTTAATCTTCAAAATGTCGTACAACGTACAGTAGCGGACACGGTCGGCGTAACACTTCCGGTTTTTCTGTATTGCAAAATAGCTCTTGTTCTTTGGTAATACAGTCTAGGGCTGAGGAAACCATAGACAAATCTGTTACGGCCTCCTAGTCCGCCACTGTACATACCCTGTGCGATGTTTGTATGTGTTTGAGGGTAGGTCGACATTTGACGGGAAATAGAATGATCTTTAATAAGAGGTGCCAAAGTATTTTCATAACTTTTCTAAATAAAAAATATCATCTTTATGGTGCAGTTGGCTGGGATATTGACTGTGTTGTCACTTCGTAGGTTCAGTTTCGATTCCTGGCGGTGGCAAACATTGTAACGATAGATATCGATTGTTATTTCCTAAGTCTGTTTGTGTGTATGTCTATGTTTCAGGCACTCTAGACTAGACACAGATTCTCCCTAGCTAGTGGCTTTGACTGTGATGGGTTAGATAATTTTACCGAAGACTTCGTTCATTTTTTTTTTACCTTTGGTACTAAATTTATCAGTAAGTATAGTGATTGTACTTTTTTTTTAAATGGTTTTGTTAGTTTAAACTGTGGTATTAAAATAGAATCATTACGGTATTTTCTATTCATAGTTTTCTTTAGTAACGCTACTTTATAAAATCATACTACATTTGGATTGTAGATGGTTAAAAAAACCAGACACAAGAACGAAAGCACCCAGGCAGTACCTAGCATAAATAAGAAAAGAAACAAATTCAGAGCTCCGTGCCCCTAAGGGCCCCCAGTAATGAATAAACAAAATTATCAGCCGGCCCTGGAGGGGGCTATTACGAGGCAATAACAATCTCGCCGAGAAAACTTAGCGTCTCGACTAAAACACTTGTTGGATAATAAACACTTTACTTTCAGCTATATTACTTTTTTCAGCTTAACAGGGTTCCATCCGCGCTACTAGCGCCACTTTCGAACAAAACAACTTCTAAACCCGACATAACAAAAAAAAAATGCGTCAATTATGCACTAGATAATCTTGTTTCGAATTTTTTATACGCTGTGTAACTTTTAGGATATAGATTTTAGAAATACACGTTTTTTTGCTGTAAGTGGTAAGTAACTAAAAGTTTGCCTCGCTAAAACTGGAGAACTACTGGGCCGAAATTATCTATACCAATATTATAAAGAGGAAAGATTTGTTTGTTTGTTTGTAACGAATAGGCTCCGGAAATACTGAACCGATTTGAAAAATTATTTCACTGGTAGGAAGCTACATTAACCCCGAGTGTCATAGGCTATATTAGATTTTCAAAAAAATTAGGGATCCTTACCTAAACTCAAATAATATAACCCAAGGTGCAATATTTTTTCCGTTGTTTACATATTTTGACAGGTAGTTTGTTGTTGTTTGTTTTTTATTCGGCCATTCTAGGCAGTCAAAAAACATAGTCTATAAAGCCAAGTCTTTTGTAGTATCTTATATTCGTAACGAAGTAAGCCGGGAAAGCTCGTTAGTATATACTTTGAATTACTTGTTGTAGTCCAAAGGTTTAAACGGTCAGAAAATACTGACAAGGAAAAAGCACAGCTAGTAAGAAACTACAATAAAATTCCTCGACAAGCGTTATTTTAGTTGCTTCACCCATCTGTACCATATGATCATTACCGCAGAGCTCTAGTTCTAGTCAACATAAACACAACTAATTGCTCATAATTCGAGTTTACAGGAAACAGTTTGCGGAGACACTCCATAAAATTGAGACATTACCTCGTAACGTTAATGTAGGGAAAATGTGATATTTTGCAGCCAAGGCTGGCTCGAGGCCAGTTGGCGAAATAGAATGATTTTCGCCTCATTAGCTAGGTAATCATTTTTGGATTCATGTGAGGTTTGACATGTCCTGCAAAAGATAATAAAATACTAAACAGGTTCATCAAACTCTTTTCGCCTGAAATTGTAAAACCTTTTCTTGGAACAGTAGGGATCTTGGACCGTTACGAATGCCGTTTCGGTTCACTTCCGGTTTTTCGGTATTGCAAAATAGCTATTTTGTTGGTATTACAATTTAGGGCGCGCGAGACTATAGACAAAAGTGTTACGCCATCGTAGACTACTGTACTAGCATCATTAACGTTCATTCTAAACTCAGATGTATGTTTTACTAGCATAGAAATAAAGGCTTTTATGGTATCAAATTGGACGGAAATTATATTGCAATTTAAGTTACTGGACAAAATTAACCAAACCAACCGTACTGTTTAGTGACTCCACGGCTAAAGTTGCAAATCTAAGGACATAACAGCGTATGCCAATCAAAATTGTGTCTTATTAAATACTCACTAGGGTCTTTAACTGCGGTGATGACTAGCTTGAAGCCATTGGCGTCTGTGCCCCAGTTGTCGGTGACATATTTCAGCGTCACGAAGTTACTTCTGGTGAAGAGGGCTCCAACCTGCTGCTTCGTGTTGCGGCAGGATAGGTCCGCCTGGAATGATAGAATTATTGTTTTGTTAGGAAAACCAATTGGCTAGATGTTGGGAGGTATTTTGCTAGTAAACTGATGGATAATTGGAAAGATTGATTGATAGATCTTAACTTAAATAATTAAAGAAATTAAATTTACAAATAAATAATTTCTTTTTAACAAAAAAGGAACCCGCCTTCAATAAACTGACACGTACATCAACTGTTTTTTTTTTTTTTTTGAATCAGTTAATTTAAGTACTTAAACCTTCTCCTGAATGTAACAAATACTTTTGTGAAAACAGCATCAAAATCGGTTAAGCCAAACTCGAGATAATCGCGGACAAAAATACAGGTCAAACTGATAACCTTCTTTTTTGAAGTCGGTGAAAAATAGTCCCATAATCACTGGTACCGAAACTTTTAAACAACATAGTTCCAAAGTTAATATATAAAAAAAACACTTGTGTTTTCGCATATCTAATCCGCAACAGTCCCAATTAAGCTTGTGCTGCAAAAAACTATCCCGATCCTGCCTTTTTCACTAGAAAAGCTATTCTAAAAATTAGCTCAACAAAAACATCACAATCTAACGCTTGCAAAAATGTTCATCAAAATCTCCCCTCCACCTTACACCCCCTTTTTCCAATAGGGGCTTTGTCTGAACGATGGCGCTATGATACGGTATCATATTCCTTGAAAGCGATCGCGGAGACGTGACGGCCGAGCGAGGGAATCCCCGGCGTAATACATCAAACGCTTGGGCCCGTAGTCTACTCACGCCTTGGGGCTACACCCCCTTGAGCCCCCTGAATAGTGATGTACTGAGCCGGCCCTGGTTAAATTTAAGTTACTAGTTAGATAAAAGATTTTAACAATTTCGTCTATAAATTGAGAGGCAACGATAAGGTCATTATGTGTTTTTTTTTTGTTGTCTTTTTTTCTACAGTTTCTACATACTTACCATACGTTTCTATGTTTAAAAAAAATATTACTTACAGGCAGGTTTATACTCGTATCCTATCATAAGAAATCGCAATCATATTATAAAATGATAAATTAATTTTGTTTATTAATTCATACTTTAAAAAACTCTTCAACTATGATAATACATAAGGAGAGTCTATTAAATACTGAAAAAAAAACGGTCAATAGATGCATGATATTATTTATCCGCGAGCAAAGCACAGGCCTAATTCTAAAACTCCAGAGGCGAAACCAGTAAGCTGCCTCCCCCCCTCCTCAGAATTCAAAGGGGTCCAGCGACCAGACTTGCCCTTTTTGTCACTACTTTAATAAAGACTGGGGCGTTATTAAAAATTCTTGCGTTGCAGGTTCGAAGTTATTTTTAAGAATATCTTGTTAGTGAAAATAGTTCAGGTTTACCATGATTCCAATTCTGCTTAAAAATGCTTGTTGTAACTGCCTCTGTTTTAATTTATTATCTGTTTTAATTTATTTGTCTCGCTAAAACTGGAGAACGGCCGGGCTAATTTAGCTAATTTTGGTTTTGCAATGTTTGTCGTGTTCCAAGAAAGGTTTAAACGGTAATAATATGGAAAAGCTGATGAATTTTCGTGCACAGCTCGGCTGCCCAAATTCAAAACCTAGTAACTGGTGTTAAGCCGAAAAATGTCAAAAACCCGTTTTTGACATTTTTCGGCTTACTAGGCGGTATCGATTTGATATGGCCCTTAAAACACCCAGTTTCTTACGTAATTTTAAAAATAAAATTTAGCAAGTCTACCCAATTTGGAAAAGTTATTAAAATTTCCATGAAGTACAAATTCTAAACATAGCATGTCGGATTACAAATAAAAAAACCTAGCAACTCAAGCGACTTACTAGGTTATGAATTTGAAAGCCGACTTACTATGTTTTGAAATTCGCGCCGATTATAAAATCAATCAAATTTTGATGGAATCTAGTAAGTTAAAAAAACAGTAAGTTAAAGAAGGGAAATTTTGCTGAATCAACCACGAGTCGTAACCAAATCGTAACCAAAACTAAATTCTGCCACAAATAAACCATTTGTATAACTTTTAAATGAATCCACTTCAAAAAATAACATTTGTCACTCGAAACGTACAGCCAAAAATATAAAATAGTATAAAAAGTAGAGAATTAACTCTGAGATTGTATTAACTAAGTGTGAAATACTATGTTTTGAAATTGTTTTCATTGTCATATTTGGGTAAATTTCCAAAAAAAAATATAGTGAGATCGATTTAAGTGTAACTATAACTTCTAACACGATTACAAGTACTACAAACTATAGTCAACAATATATTCAAACTTTTGGTCAAACACCCAAATCGCTATTGCGTCTGGTTTCTTCGGGGCAACGAATTAAAGTGGCCGACCCGTTTTTTGGCTCTCCTGAACATTTTAGTTAAAACGAGTTACTGGGTTTTGATTTTAAGCAGCCGCTAACTAATCTCCTCTCATTTGGTGTCGTAAATGGTGACTAAGGAAACATCGGAAGCTATGGCAATCAGCGTCTTTCGTTGAAAAACTTAATTAGCCATCTGCTTTTACCAACCAGCCTTCCGAAGCAAGCGTGATGGTAAATTCCCTCCACAATGTTGGTCCCTTTACCATTCTGTGGAGGAGACCTATTGTAACTCGTACACTTCATAGAAAAAATCACGTTGCTTTGCGCACAACCGAAACTCGTGTACAGTGGCGGACACGTTCGGCGTAACACTTCCGGTTTTTCTGTATTGCAAAATAGCTCTGGTTCTTTGGTAATACAGTCTAGGGCTGACGAAACCATAGACAAATCTGTTACGGCCTCCTAGTCCGCCACTGTACGTGCACGCGTATCATGCTTGTGTGAGTGAGATGAGACGTGCGACGCTGCTTTATTTGTACTGAGCGGTAACTGAGAGGTGACCGAGAGCGAGGGAGCCGCACTTGCTGAGGGAGGCAGGGAGTGCCCATACTGTACTTAGTATGTACTATTTATTATACTGTGCCTAAGTCTTGTCTTGTGATAATGAATTCACCTTCAAAAATAACCGCCACTACTACTGTATAACTAAGGTTTCGATAAACGCAACAGGTAAGAAACCTTAAGAGGTTGCATTGGAAATAAAGACTTGGAATTGGAAAGAGAGGCTTGATAAAAAAAAAAAGAGCCCGACCAAAGGATTCTTTTACTACTGAACCACTACAAAGGAGCAGTCGTTGGAACAGTTTTTTTGTCGCTTTTCAGAGCAGCAGTCCTCAGTTATTTAGGTGCGGGAGTGCTTAATTGAATCTTCTTAGTAAAAGAATTTTTTTTTTGCTTTATTTATTAGTATTTGATGCTCTTTAAAATAGGGTTTTCAAAGATCTGTCTTTAAACAGATAAGAATGAGATTGATGATTGTGATGTACGTCTTTGTGTGTGTTTCGGGCGCCCTAGATACAGGTTCTTCCTAGTTAGGGGCTCTGAGTGTGATGTGTTATTTCGAATCGAGCTGCGCGCTCTGCCACTCCAGAACTCAAGATACGGAAGAAGAAGACTTGAATGAGGCATTTTCCCAGCTGTGCATAATACTAGTTGACCCGGCGAACTTCGTACCATCTAACCTATTAGTATTTTGTGCATGTATATTTATAAACCTTCCTCTTGAAACACTCTATCTATAAAAAAAAAACTGCATCAAGATCCGTTGCATACTTTTTGATTTAAGGCGGTAACTCACGGTATGGCGCTAAATTCAAAAATGTTCGTGTTTTTAATAAGGTGGTAACCTTAAGTATACATAGGGACAGGCGCGGGAAGCGACTTTGTTTTATACTATGTATTGATTGATGATGATTGACGAGTATGGCTTTAACCTTAAATAAGTATAATTGCTAAGTTTTTCAACTTCAAAATGCAATCAACAAAGCACCCGGCTGGCTGCATTCCAAAATGTTCAATAGCGTCCCGTGTCGATTTCAAAATTCGAATTCCGATCCGATAGATGCCGGTTAAATGAATGAAAGACGCCGCGCTAATGACAATCAGCCGGAAGCGGAAGGTATGCGGCGGCCATCTTGAGACGACGACGCGGCAATATGATTGGACGATCTTTTGTAATTAAAACGAACGCTTATTTTAAAAGCGTGATGGATCAGTCACTTTTTAACCGACTTCAAAAAAGGTGGCTATCAGTTTTGCTGTATGTATGTATGTTTGTCCGCGATTATCTTGAGTTTGGCTAAACCGATTTTGATGCGGTTTTCACAAAAGTATTTGTTACATTCAGGAGGAGGTTTTAGTTACTAAAATTTAGTACCTATTTTAATCGATTTCAGAAAATAGGGAGTTCTCAGTTTTATGTGTGTGTCAATTTACTGATGGCGGGTTCCTTTTTTGTAAAAAAGAAATTATTTCAAGCATAGTTTAAGTAATAAATATCATAATCTTTCAGACTGTTGAACAGAGGCCTTTCCCAAAGATTGCCATAATTACAAACATTGTAGGAGGGTTTTGCCATAATCAATATATATAAAACTCTTCCGTTACTGACTGACTGACTGACTGACAGACAACGCAGAGCCGAAACTACTGGGTGTAGCGGGCTGAAATTTTGCACGTAAGTTCTTTGGGGAGTGTAGGGGAGCACTAAGAAATGAATTCCCGAAATTCCTACGGGAACGGGAAAAAAGGGGATTTTGGTGTTAATGAGAAAAATGCGCGGGTAAAACCGCGGGGCAGCCTCTAGTTGCTGTGATAATTTTGAAGAGTCATCAAATAAAGATCATAACATTATTCATTCGATTAATGAAGAAGAATTAACTTATGAAGTATCTACAACGTTAACCACAGCTAAAATACAGTAACACAGAAAATTTATTTATTTATTTTTATTTTGGCAACATACAGTCATAAGAGGTACATTAACATATGAAAATATCTTAACTAAAAATAGAAGACCTAGAGTGCCGAGAAATTTACAATATAAGTATACTTAATACTAAAGAGATAAGTTCAAGAGCAGTTACAGAATTATGGAATTATAATTAGAGGTATAAAAAAGGAAAGCAGCAGAAAATAGTGTTACAAAAAATTATGAAGAAAATTCGCGGACACCAACTACTTAGTTACTATAACTGGTTTTTAAAATTAGCAATATTGTTACAGAAGAGGTCAACATTAGTGTTAGATAATTTTTTATATATATAAATATCTTAACTTATAAGTAAGTAACTTAACAAGTGGCAAGGGATGGAAGAAGACAGTGAAGAGGGAATAGGGATTAGGATTAGGCTTCTGAAACTGAGCTGGCTTTCATTAACTCTTAAAATCTATATTGAGCCAAGAACTGGCTTGTCATCGTCGATAATGAAGAGATACAACAGACTTAAAGATCTTTTAAATATACGGTTTGTTACTGAAAAGTAAAAGTGAACATACATACATAACGTCACGCCTGTATCCCATCGGGGTAGGCAGAGACAATTGATTTCCACTTGCTACGATCCTGACACACTTCTTTCGCTTCTTCTACAGTCATAAGTCTTTTCACACACGCACGTCGGTTTCGTGAAGTCTTCACGCGGCCTTTCCTCAGGACGTCACCAAAAAAAGTGAACACTTTAGACAAAAAACAATATATTCCTTAGATTTTGACCCTGAAAGCTACACAACAGTGTCTGTAGTGCATTAGTGACGAATATTTTGAATTTCGGCCATGGTTTAGAAGATATTCTTTTCTATTCGAGATTTTCGCTAGTATCGCGTTAGATCTGAATGGCGGATTCTTTTAAATCCTGACTGAAATTAAAATATGCTTTAGTGATCGCCAATATTCAGAAAGTACCTATTCGATATCAAACGCTGCACAATGATGCAGTCTAGGCTTATCCTAGATAACTGGAGCCTGCTACGTATTAATAAGTTTTCGTTTAGGAAAATCTCATTTATCATAATCGTCTTAGCTGTTTTCTTGCAGAATGGCAGGCTATTTTCATTGATCTTTTTATTTGATAAACTTACCTAAAAGCCTTAATTTTAGTGACTAGTCTCAGTTTTATTATTATTATCATCAAGTCTACTGTTAGACATAGGCCTCCCGCACGGATAGCCACATTAAGGAACATTATGAAATGAAAATGAATGAAAAGTTTTTTTTTTTTTTTAAATATGTACAGTTACAGGATAATTATGCTATGGGGGAATAATCGATACGCTTGGCTGGCGAGTTGGTGATTGTAAGATGATCAGTATGGCTCTTAAAGTTTTCAACGATGAGAGATAAATTGTAAAGTAGAGTTTGTTACCCCTTTCTTCTCTACGCTGTAAAATCATTGCGAAAGGGAGTAGAATCATTCGACAGAGGAGGGCTCGTTTGGGGGCCTCTCCAGGCGACTATTGTCGTAAGGCAAGGCAAACATTTGTTTACCTGAGCCAATTGGTGGGCACCCTGAACTACGTCGCCTCTCACTGTATAGGATACTTTACCAAATAAGGTATCAATAGCGATTAGATTAGATGTAGTCTAATTGACTTTCAATAAGTGATATCTTGTATCCTATATTGAATAAAGATTTTTTTGATTTTTTGATAGACGCTGCAGACGCCTTTAGTCGCCGTTTAAGAGGATATACGACAAATAAATCAAACGACCGAATGAACAGAGATGAGCTTCTATATCATTATGTCAGTCGCCCACATCGGATACTACATTTAATTGGAAAAAATAATAAATTTTGAATATTTATTCCATACTGCCACCACCACGGTAACTTATTTATACATAGTATCAAAAACTATATTATAATTATCAACAAATTCCCCAACTAAAACTTTAACAAAGTTTGTATATTAATTATTATCTTCACAAACTTAGTAAGTCCAAAATGTTCAGCTCAAAATTTCATGTAACAGTTTATCTTTCGGCCAAAACTTAGCAGCTGTGAGTACATAATGAGCGGAGACACACCTGCTTCATTAAATCTTGCCAAATAATTAGCCGAAAGGGAATAAACTAGGCGACAAATTTCAAATGCAAATTTGCCAAGTTAGCCGCCAGCTGAAACAAAAAGCTTTGCGGTTTAAAAAAGACGCTGCGGATTATTTTAAAACAAAGTGTACTGAGATTGAGACGAAGCGCTCTTCGGAATACAGAAACTGTATAATCTGAGACGGTTTATTCTTATTCGGAGCAATTTTGTGTCTTTGAAGCATTTTCTTGAATAGATTCCGATTTTACACGCTCTTTCTTAGAATTGAGCAATTGTAACGGCAATTTTGTGTTTTTAGTGTAAATGGATAAAGATGTCGGACGAGATCAGGGTGATCCTCATTAAGTCTGTATTTTTCCGTATTTATACAAGAACTACGGACCATTTAAAACCTTGGCTCCAAATTCATTAACTACTAGTCGACCCGGCGAACTTCGTACCGCCTAACCTATTATTATGTTGTTTTTCTGGTAATTATTTGAATTTTTCTCGCCAATTTCTTCATTTTTCATATTAAAGATTTGTTTTTTTAACCGGTTCTATGTAAATAATTTTAAAACTCGAAGTGTTTAATAAATCAATATATATAAAACTCTTCCGTTACTGACTGACTGACTGACAGACAACGCAGCGCCGAAACTACTGGGCGTAGTGGGCTGAAATTTTGCATGTAGGTTCCTTAGGGAGTGTAGGCGAGCACTAAGAAAGGATTTCCCGAAATTCCCATGGAAACGGGGAAAAAATGGATTTTTGTGGTTATGAGAAATCTGCGCGAGTGAAACCGCGGGGCAGCCTCTAATAAAACAAGTGTTGGCCGAAGCAAAATGGGCTGATGTGGAGTGAATTAATGCGACCTGGAGAAACGCAATAATTGCCTTCCTTTCTGTCTTGACTGGGGATATAGAACTGAAGATATATATAAGTCACATAGCAAACAATTGTTTTACCTTAGGCGGTGCAGTATCATGAGCTCCATCGTAGACATAGAGGTGGTCGTTGCAGTCTAGTTGAAGGAGGTCAAAGTGCAGCATGAACCGCTGAAGAATGCTATGTGTCTGGAAGGTCACTGTGCAGTCGAGGTTCCTCTCGTTGCGAGACCAAAGGACACCTCCGTCGAGTTTTCTGTACTGTCTTTGGAGGAAATGGTCTTTGCATAGAGAGTCCATATAATCTGGTGACAAAGATAAAGGATTTGGTTAGTAAAAGATCTGATACTTTGTAATTTTAAGAAATATCGGTGGTTAAATTTAATCTATTATTGTTTGAACGACCATCACAAGTACAAGTATTATGCTCGTTTGGATCAGAGTATATCTGGCTGGCGAGGCGCGCGAATAACAATTTAAACTCGTCTCTAAATCCAAAAATACATACATAAATGTTCAAATAAAGTGTCATCGCGGTCGCATAGTCACGTCATCACGTCACAAAACGTCCAAGATAAACCTTTATCAATTTCCCATAGCTATCTTTCAAGTATCAACACAAGATATTAACACTATCGGTAACTCTTTTGAAATTGAGCGTTCTTGCATTCGAAAAACGAAATAGCATGGTATTTTATTTCGCTGATTATCAATGACAAAAACATAACTGTGACTAACTTTTAACAAAAAAGTAACTGGCTACTAAGATCAGCATCTTCCTCTTTAAAATTCCTCATACTTATAAGAAAAATTCACCTGTATTTATCAGATACCGACCGTATAAGAAAAATATCAGATAAGTGAACCTGGCTATCTGACCGTATCTAATAAAGAATCATTCGGTTAGTTGTATCTTGAGACGAGTGGATCTGACACGGTTTTCGCCATGTAAGTTATCTGTATGTAATTCTTGAAAATAAAATCTTTTTGTGGATCTGCGAATAAAAACTACAAAACTAACTACTGGATGAGGGTTGCTTAAGATCGGTCGCTGTGGCATTCTGTGGGTATTTGTCCAGCAGTGGACGTCTTTTGGCTAAAACGATGATGAAACTACAAAAAAGTCACGCACGTTTAATGAAAAACTGTGTAGTTGTTTATCAATATAAACCACAAGTGATAACCCCAAAAAAAAACTGATCATTCAAAAACACAAATGATTTCCAGGTATGGCAGCCACGCGGTGGCGAGCTGCCTCCTCATCACCCTGATCCTGGCCAGTGCATCATCAGCTCCGACCAGGGTAACCTCCAGGGTTGTCGCCAGAACCCTTGCCTCCATGATTGACTCTGTCACCACTGGACTGGAGCTTCCGATGGAGCTGATAGCAGGGACTGGTGCTGGCAGTGGAGCGATGCAGCTGGTGATCAACGTTCATACTGACAGCTATGGGAATATTGAGGTCTACAATAACTAGCAAAGAGGAGATGACCAAGGCGGAATTACTTCGATCAACGACCAAGAAAAGAAAGGTGTTGTAGTGTATAGTCAAAGTCAAGTTAAGAGGTTAAGCTAATCACGGGAATATGGGAAGTGAGGAAGAGGATCAAACGACTGGAGCCGACGACCAAGGCCGAATTACTTTGACCAACTTAAAGAAAGAGTAGGTTTCGTGGAGTAATATGAGGTTAAGTGGCTGGCGGAGAAATGGGAAGAGTGGAAGAGGATCAATTGATAACTAAACGTCTACTAGCTGAAGATGAAGATTGAAGATGATCATTAGAACTGAAAAGTTAAGGAGTAGAAATCAAAGAGATGCAAAGTTTTGATGAAAAAGAAAAAAAACATCAAGAATTACATTGAATTACCCTGAGCATTGCCAAAGAAGACGTGGTGTAAAGGGTTTTGTAAATAGTGCAAAGTTCAGTGAATTGTAATGATAACATAGGAAATACCCGGAATAAGTGAAAATGTATTCTTCTAACGATAGCGAGTCAGCGATTATAATTGGAGATATCGAATCATTCGTTAGATCCTAATGTTATAGATTCTGCAGGTATCAATAGTGCCTTAGGAGCTGTGTGTTGTGTTGTTTTATCTATCTATCTAGTTGTGGGTAATGTGTGTTCTTTCGAAATGTTTCGCTAAATTTTACTGCCGAAAATATTAGGATTATCTTTGGCGAGATATGTCTCGGCTGAGCATGGTAGGACATGTAAGTGGTTATACTACGGGCCTAAACCTATTCTACTAACCATTTCAACAGGATGAAGCATGGATAAGATATGTACAAGAACCGTGACTGAAGATTTCTAAAATGACTCCCAACTTTTTTAAGAAAATTTGGTAATGTCTATAAGACCTAAATAATGCTATTTGAAATGATAGCAATTATTAATGCCTAAAGAAAACTACTGAATAGGTCAAATA
The DNA here is from genome assembly GCA_951802225.1 of Euspilapteryx auroguttella. NCBI lineage: Eukaryota > Metazoa > Arthropoda > Insecta > Lepidoptera > Gracillariidae > Euspilapteryx > Euspilapteryx auroguttella. The sequence continues at coordinate 696,723 of OX637642.1, read as the reverse complement.
CTGCATTTTTAGGTGGAAACTCTCGGTATGGCGCGAAATTCAAATTTTTTCGCGTTATTTATCATTCTGGCCAAAAAAATTAATACTTTCGCACTAATAAATAAAAAAACGAAAAAATGGAATTTCGCGCCATACCGAGAGTTATATACAGCCGCCTTTCTCGGAGAAAAAAAAAATATCTATAATATTTGACATGCTAGCAAATATTTGATAGATATATAGATCCTTAATATTAAGATTGCATTTTTTTATCTATACCAATATTATAAAGAGGAAAGATTTGTTTGTTTGTTTGTAACGAATAGGCTCCGTAAATACTAAACCGATTTAAAAAAAAATTTCACTGGTAGGAAGCTACACTTTCCCCGAGTGACATAGGCTATATAAGATTTTCAAAAAAATTAGGGATCCTTACTTAAACTCAAATAATGTAACCCAAGGTGCAATATTTTTTCCGTTGTTTACATATTTTGACAGGTGGTTTGTTTTTGTTGTTTGTTTTTGTATTTGCCCATTCTAGCAAGGCAAAAGAACATAGTCTATAAAGCCAAGTCTTTAGAAGTATCTATATTCTACAATGGCGTAACGAAGTAAGCCGGGATAGCTCGTACTTAATAAAAATAATGAGAGAACTTTATAAGAGGATGTAAGCATTATTATTATAACCGAATTCAAAGTTATTTTACACACTAAACAAAATTTGGTGTGTAAAAGAACTTTGACAACATAATTTGGTGTATCGTGTTGAGTTCTTGAGAATGAAATTATTCTCTATAATATTTTTTGTAAAATAGCAGACTATAGAAATTGTATAAGTATTGACACGGTCGCATTGAATGTGTTAAATCATGTAAAAGCAGAACATGCAGTATTCATATTTAAAGCTAGTGGATTGAATATCGCAATTTATGTTTCCTTACGATCGTTTATGATTTAAATCCAATCATACGGGAAGAGGACGCTCGTAGGATTTATTATTTAAATCGATTTTCTATACCAAAGTATGTGTTAGTTAAAGTAAGTAAATGAAACTTTTTTATTGTAAGTTTTGACCAATAAATTATAATTTTAGGTAAGTAAGTACTTAGTTTTAATTTAATTACGTTATTTGTTTCTTTAAAAATCATAATCCATACTATAATATTATAAATGCCAAGGAACTTTATCTGTATGTCTCGCTTCTCGCTCCTGAGAAAACTACTAAACCGATTTGAACGAAATTTAGTATAATGGATAGTGTAGAACCTGAAAAAGGACAAAGGCTACTTTTCATACATACTAATATTATTGCGTCCATACTAATGCCATATCCAAAGAGGCTTATTTCATGGCATCTGAGTTAAATACAAAAATATAATTTCTTTTTTGCAAAAAGAGACCCGACTTCAACAAAGTGACACATACATAATCTGAGAACTTCCTTTTTTTTCGAAGTCGGTTAAAATAGGTACTAAAACCTTCTCCTGAATGTAACAAATACATATCTGAAAACCACATCAAAATCGGTTCAGCCAAACGCGAGATAATCGCGGACAAACATACATACATACAGGTCAAACTGATAACCTTCTTTTTGAAAGCGGGTAATTAATGCTTTACTGATAAAAGCCTAGATTATATATAAAAAAGAGAGTCATTCAAATAAGAATATCGAAGCCAAAGCTTACTTAACTTACTTCAATTTCCAAGACTCAAACCTAGGTACAAAGTTAGGTCATAAATAATGCCGCGAGGGTCCTACAGAGCCATAAATTAGGTCTTTCAGGTAATATAACAATTCATCATTGTTACAGCTGGCATTTTTTAACCGACTTCAAAAAAGGAGGTTACCAGTTTGACCTGTATGTTTGTCCGCGGTTATCTCGCGTTTGGCTGAACCGATTTTTCAGATAAGTATTTGTTGCATTCAGGAAAAGGTTTCCGTACCTATTTTAATCGACTTAGAAAAAGAGGAAGTGCTCAGTTTATGTATGTGTCAGTTTATAGAAGGCGGGTTTCCTTTTTGCAAAAAAGAAAGCTAGCTAGCTTTGCATTGCACATCCTTATGTTGAAAAGGACTTAGCGAAGAGGTGGAGACTTTGTTCATCCTAAACAAGCTTCTGGAAAAAAAAACAGTTTGGAACGAACACTTTTCAGAAGAGAAGTTCAATGTGTTTTTGAACATTAATACAATAAAGAGGTTAAGATTATTAAATTTGTTTGTTTGAATCAAAAAGCCTCGGAAACTAGCCGATTTGAAAAATTCTTTCACCATCTTAAAATCCTTGTCTATATGATTCGTTAAAGTTTTTTTTTTTTAATTTAGAATAGCACGTCTAATTAAGACGGAGTTACTTTGGTCTAATAAAGGAAAAGATATTAGCCGTGTCGTATCAAGAGGTCAAGCAGCTGGCGGGGAAACGGGAGGTGTGGAAGACGCTTCACCGACAAGAGACTAGCTCTTAAATTTGAAGAAGAAGAAGCACGTCTAGCATTTAATTAATATTTCTCTATACACTTAAATTCTGTATTTTCTAAACTTACATTGGAAGGCGATACAAAGTTTGCCTTGTCAGCGATTAAATTAAAAGTAATAAAGTGAGAAAACAATCTGGCAGCCATCGGGCTTTGAAGCTTCATTTCCGGAGGCCGCTGTCCGCAGCCTATCTCTCGATCCAGTAATAACTCCTGGGGACCTACTGTCATCTCACAAAGTCGCAATTAAGAGCCAGTTTACATCAATGCTAGCGCCATTCTCGAAAAAAAAATTATATCTTCTAATCTAAAGAAAATATCAAAAATGTGGCACAGACAATATGACACTAGATAATCTTGCTTTTTTGAGCACAGTAAAGTAGTCCTAACTAAAAAGAACAAAATTATCCACAGATTGTTGCTAAAAGTGGCTTTTTTTAGCAATACCTTGTAGATTACTTTTAGCATTACCTTACAATTTCTTTGGTCTTTGATCGACATTTGGTCGAGATCTCAGGCTCTAGGCTATTCATATACCAATTTTTTTATTTACCTAAATCGGTTGAGTAATTTTCTCAGGAAAGCGAGACAGGCAGATAGACATTTTGCATTTATAATTATGAGTATTTGATTTCCATCTATTTGTCTTCAGTTTCAAATATGGAGCTATCAGGAATGGTTTAAAGCAAGTTTTCAGTTAATTCTTTAAGTATTGTCTTTAAGTATTGCTACTGTCAAATATATTTATTTCGCCAAAACAGTTTTGTTTTATATTCGATGACCGTACACCCCCAGAGTCTGATATTGAAAGGGGTTTAATAGAAAAATCAGATCGGATTATACTTTATTTTCCAGAAAGAAATCGTTCTCAGCATTAAGGTCGACCACTGCATGCAGATTAAGACTTTTTATTTATAAGGGTTAATTAAAATAATAATAACACATTACACTCAGAGCCCCTAACTAGGAAGAACCTGTATCTAGGGCGCCCGAAACACACACAGAGACGAATATCACACCCAGACCGGAAACAAACATCGATATTCATCATATCAATATTCCCAGCCCCGCCCAGGAATCGAACCCGGGTGCTCACGCTTACTCAGTCCACATCACTGCCAACTGAGCTACGGAACAGTCCAATTGGCCGGAGATTGCACAGGATCGGGATGCTTGGGTACGAGAGGCCTTTGCCCAGCAGTGGGCCACAAATGAGGCTAATAATAAAAAAGGGTTAATTGTTCTTCCACTAATCAATAATTTTTCAAGCAAGAAGAACCTGAACTAAAAAAAAAATCACGCAAAAAGAACCAGTACCTAGGACCTAGGGTGCCTGAAACACAAAGAAAGATGAACAAATAGGTACATCCAGACCGGAAAACACATTCGATATTTATTATAACGACCGCCAGGAATCGAACTCAGTGCTCGCGCCACAGCTGACATCACTCTCAACTGAACTACGGAGGCAGAGATTATAAAATGTATTATTCCATTTGTAATGCAGATTCCTCTCACAGCTTTTAAGCCGCAAATTCTTTATTTATTAAACGAGACGCTCTATTGTCTTTTTGTTCTATTTTTTTTCTAAAGGGCTTTAATTAAAGGTCATTTGAAAAATTACCTTTGAACTCCACCTGGGGCTTTACAACTGATAATATTTCTAGGATTTGAAAATAAATAACATAATCTCACGCCTTTTATTCCCCGAAGGTTTAGGCAGAGGTACCACCCCAAGAGCCGGACCCACGTTTAGCCGAGATGAGTTTTTTTAAATAAATATCATCAAAAATCAATATTTATGCGGTCAACAAAGCAATATAATCATTTTTGTTTGAGGAATATCTTACTTTTGAGGCAGCTTTAAAATAAAAATAATAACTTTTTAATTTTGTTAAAAATTTGCTATGTTAGAACATACTGGACTACCTTTACAATATCCGAGTACACCACGCAATAAAGTACAAAATTCAAACTTATTACCATACATAATTTCTCTATTCAACCACCGCCAACCGCCGCAAGGGCGGTTTTTGCGCGGCATTGCATTTTCCGCAGATACAGGGTGTCACTAAATCTCCTTAATTTGTCCGCACTCCGCACTCGAGTGCAGTATATGCTGAGAGTGCAGACTACGCCCAGGCTACACTGAGCCCCAAGATTAGGTACACGTGTTTGGGATAAAGCTGGTAACCTCGAGACTTCTTAGACAGTGCAAGTTTACAAATTGTTGTCGCTTCAAGTTTGCTTCGCGTCGGAATTTCTTGGTGATCGTTCGTCTCAGGCGTCGGTCTGTATTTCTGTAGTTTAATCTAGTATTTGGTTTAATTTAGCAAAACACACTGAAGAATTTTTAGAACTTTACAATAGGAATTAAATTAAAACAGCAATCAATATATATAAAACTCTTCCGTTACTGACTGACTGACTGACTGACTGACTGACAGACAACGCAGAGCCGAAACTACTGGGCGTAGCGGGCTGAAATTTTGCAGGTAGGTTCCTTGAGGGGTGTAGGTGAGCACTAAGAAGGGATTTCCCGAAATTCCCACAGGAACGGGAATAAACGGGATTTTTGTGTTATGAGAAATCTGCGCGGGTGAGACCGCGGGGCAGCCTCTAGTATTTTATAGGTATTGTGTCAGTTTGGGCCTCCCATTGCCCTCTTTATCTCCTATTCGAAATTTAACTTTATTTTGTTTATATTTTATAAAAGGAATAAAGCGTTATATTATTTTTATCTTCAGAAACTGTTAAAACCTATAGCTTCTAACATTTAATTTTATATTAAAATGCCACACGAAAATTCTTACTTTATTGTTAGTATAAGATATAAGAAGAACATAGCCGTACAGTTACAATTTCTATCGATAATTAAGAGCCGAATTAAGAGAGATATTGTGCCACATTTTTGTGTATATACGCTAACACGGCCTGTTCTCAGCTGTGAATGCAGACTCGGACTGCGTACCCTGTATAAACGCTTACACAGCTTGTTTTGAGCTGTGAATGGGAAGATGTACGCCAGTTTCTGATGTTAGTACGAAGATTTATCGTATGAGCTGCCATTTTTAATGGCGGTTTACACAGTTCAAGCAGCTCGCCTGGCGAGTGGACAACTACTCGGTTTATTTTTTATTTGATTTACTCGGAAGGCTGACTCGTACGCTAGCTTGCATCGTGTAAACCAGCCATAAGGTTTCGATACTCGTCCCTGGATCTAATTTTTTTTTTATGATAACGCTAGACGCGATTTGACCCTTTTAAACCTTGGAGTAAGATTGAAAGAAGTACGGGTTCGATTGCTAGCGGGGGCAAAGATTTTTATGATAAATATAGATGTTTTCTTTGAACTGTGTGTGTTTGAATGTTTTTGTAAAAACAGTAACAAAACCATACGTTCGGGCACCCTAGATACAGGATCTACCTGATGTGATGCTTTTTTTTTATTTTTTATTTTAAATAAAAGTTTAATTTCAACAAAATAAATAATAAAAGTATGAAAACAAGACCTATTAAGGGAAAAGATAAAAAAAGGCTATAAAATGTGTAATTTAAGAGGAAAAAGCTCAATCTAACACAAATGGGACACTCTTAGCGCAGCAATTTAAGTGACATCAACAAAAAAGCTTTCAGACCTCCACCTCGACCCCCCTTTAAGGAGACGCTTCATTATCCTCACCCCACGACATCGACACTTTAAAAAATACGAAGAAAATTTTAGAGAATCTTTCGTAATCGATGCATTTACTTTGATGTGATGTAAACTCACCACCACTTAATACCGACCTAAGTTCTCTTTGAGATCTAGGAGACAGAAGAGGGGGGTGGGGTTATCGACCGCCCCGCCATTGCCACCGGTCATTCACCCCGCGCCCGCGTAGCGCGTAGCGGGGTCTGCCTACGAAAGCCTACGTGCTACGTGCATCATCGTAGCGCGCGTAGCATATATACTTTTCTGCGAATGTAGTATAGAATGTTACTTTGGAATAGAATAGAATAGAATAGAAAACACTTTATTGCATGCAATGTAAGATACAAAAGTACATTAATAAATTCAGGGTACAAACAAATTGAATTACAGGATCATTGGAACAATTTATACTTAAAAGAATAATCCATGTTACAAGTATTATTATAACTGGTTCTATTATAATCTTCCAATCAAAATTATTAAAAATCTTTGCTTCTTTATGTAAAAAATAGATTAACTGGAAAAAGTAGCTTCCAGCGATAAGGTCGTCTTTTGTGAATTTAGGTACTGTTGTATTTTTTCGTACAAAAAAGATATTATTTATTCATTCACTTCGACTCAACTCGGTACCTACATTAATGTACCAGTGATCAGTATGGGTTCCATACTACCCTCCGTTTTACCATACGACCCTACATTACCCTACTAAATGTTAAGTGACAGGGTTAAAAAAAAAAATTCCTATCTTTATGTGCAGCTTGACAAAACCCTCATCCTCAGAGTTTATAAAACTTGTAAACTATACTTCTATACTACAAAATATAAGCCTTACTTAGTGGTCAAATACGTGGTATTAGCAAGAATCTCGAGTAGCATACAAAGCCAGGGTTCTTCCGCGTTCACGGATCCCTGTTTAGCCGGGTCCCGTACGTGATGGCAATGCGAAGTAGATTCCGTGACCCTATTATTTGCTCTTTTAAAAGTTCTTATGATTTTCGTGAACAGTTTTTCCAAAAAAAATTACAGTTTATTGTGTAATAAACTGAAATAGGAGTATAATAGAATTGTATCTCTACTAAAACTAACAATTTCTTTTTCTCATACAATTGTAAGGCGCGATACGAAGTTCGCCGGGACAGCTAGTTATTTTATAAAAATGAAAAGGGAGTAAAAAATAAGGCTTATTAAAACGTATTTTATTTATATTTATTTTATTTTATTTATGAAGTAAAATTACTACTTTTTTTTTCTTCTCAGCCTTAAAAACGTAGTCATGAGAGCCTCCCCCACAGGTCACCACAAGGGTAAAACATTTTTTTTAATAATATGATGCAAGTGAACCGTAAAAGGGGAAAAAATGTCACAAAAACACAGTTTTCTTTAAAAAACTTTGTTATGCCCAACGCAAACCTTCCTACTTGTAGAGGATAGGAAAAAAGCGAAGGGAGCAGACTAGGGCTGCGATCGACAGCCGCTAGGGCTGCCCCTTGGTGATTAATTAACTTGTGTGCTAGCGAACGGCAACATTGGTAACCCTGATTTATTTTGCGTCACGAAAAAGTATATTTATAAAAAAGAATCGTGGTTCGTTAGTCTCGCTAAAACTCGAGAACGGCCGGGCCGATTTAGTTGATTTTGGTTTTGAAATGTTTGTAGTAGTCCAGGGAGGGATTAAAAGGAGAGAAAATATGAAAAAATTGAGGGGAAGTTAGTAAAAATAACATTTTTTTTTCATATAAAAATTGTAAGGCGACATACGAAGTTCGTCGGGCCATCCTAGTATTTTTAGGCCACTGTAATATAGTTTTTAGGTCTTTAACCTAAAAGCTATACAAACTCTGGTCTTTAACCTAAAAACTATACAACAGTGGCCTAAAAATACTAGGCTGCATTATCTAGTGGAAAACTGTCACATTTTTTATATTTGCCTTAGTTTAGAAGATATAATTTTTTTCGCGGGTGGCGCTACTTAAGCTGTGCTATGCCTCTTAAATAACGGCAGGTTTTGTCCTAAACTAATCAGCAAATTTTAGTATTTTGTATTTGCTATCGGAAACTTTCCATATCCTAAATTAAAGCAAATGCGTAACGTATTTTGTCAGAAAAGTTATCGATAAGACATCTTAATTATGAAAATTATTGTTAATCTCCTTGATAACACTGCTAAAGATTGTTATTTTGGTACTGAATTTAAAAGAAAATAATTTTTTATACAGGATGTTGAAATAAAAAAATAAATTTAAATAATACTTTAAATACACCTCTCTGCATTGTAATTGTAAACAACGCACAACCGAAATAGGACCCTTCTCAAAAATGTTTAAATCCTCGTACAGACTACAAGCGAGCTAAATGTAAGTTACTACTCTCTGAAAAAAAAAAAAAAAAAACATAACTATAACATAACATCAATATAAATAAAACTCTTCCGTTACTGACTGACTGACTGACTGGCTGGCTGACTGACTGACTGACTGACTGACTGACTGACTGACTGACAGACAACGCAGAGCCGAAACTACTGGGCGTAGAAAACTGAAAATTTGCACGTGGTTTCCTTAGGGAGTGTAGGTGAGCACTAAGAAGGGATTTCCCTAAATTCCCACGGGAACGGGAAAAAACGGGATTTTTGTGTTTATGAGAAATCTACGCGGAAAAAACCGCGGGGCAGCCTCTAGTAAACTCATAAAATGAGATGTAGCGTCATATTAAATATTATTTTAATTTTATACATTAGCGTCATACGCTTTCAGCATGGTCATAATGGCAGTTAGTTCTCTGTAGAAATCTAAAAATACTAAGTTCACGCTCTCTCTGGGCATACCTACTTAACCAACCTGTAATAGGCAAAGACTTTCGCAAAATAATTTTGTAATTTATTAATAACATAATCCAAAAAAAATAATAAGTTAGACGTAAAGTTTTAAACATCCTGTATATCAATAATCACATAAAGCAATAATTTTTTATCATAAAAAGACCACAAAGACTGCTCGCTAGTGGTAGACCAACTGTGCACAAACTTGGTCGGATTTGGCTTAAATTTTACAATAAATTTCATAAAACCATTTATATTTAAATAATAGTTGGATTCTAGTCAAACGATGGGCTGGGTTAAAGCGGTCGGTATCACGGTCGGCGTTCTCGCGGTTTTGGGCCTTATTGCAGGTAAATTTAAACAAGAATTTGCGGTGAGAATTTATATTGGACGTGGTATTGATGAGTTAATTGCTGTGTGGTCCGGTTTACCGTGAAATGAGGTTGGAATTCCGGGATTTACATGCTTGATAACGCGTTTTTGCGGTTTGGCTAAGGTTTAGGGCAATGGTGATTAAACTACTGATTCTTCTCATAGGTACTGATATGATGCCGTTGAAGAACATTGTGTTTAAAAAAAAGGGGGTGTTTTTAACAGGGTGTTACTGACAAGGCGGTAATAAATCAAAGTGGGGATTCAGCTCACCATATCTAACAACTTTCCCAAAGCAACATGGGTTGAAATCTGAAAAGAAAAATCAGCTGTGCCATACATTTGACCCCGTCAGCTGATCGAACCAATGTATGGAACAGCTGATTTTTTTGTTGAGATTTCGACCCATGTTGTTTGTATGTTTTGTGTGCGTAAATAAAGATCTGTCTATGTCTATGTCTATGTTGCTTTTGGAAAGTCGTTAGGTATGGTGAGCTGAATCCCTTCTTTGATTTATTACCGCCTTGTCAGAAACATCCAGTATGTTGCTCTAATAATAAACAAGTATTTTAACCGAAAACCTATTTTGTTATATGTAACAAAACCGAAACGGCGTTATTCATAGTATATACAAGAATGTTTCACACTCAGAGCCCCTAACGAGGTAGATCCTGTATCTAGGGTGTCCGAAACAACTAAAAAGACGAAAAAAAATCACCCAGACCACTAAACAATCGAACCCGGTGCTAGTTGTAACAACTGATTCTTTAATTCAAGATCTTTCAATTAATTCAGGTGGTATAACATGGGGAGTGCTGGCATCTCGAGGTCCACCGCCTCCAGAACTAAAGGACTTGGACTGGTGGGAGCACAGCGTCCTGTACCAGATCTACCCCAGGTCTTTCAAGGACAGCGATGGTGACGGCATCGGAGATTTGAGAGGTAAGTTAAATAAAAGAACTTTATCATAGATTACCTGAGATCAATGAAAGCAAGCGGGGGAGGCCTTTGTCCAGCACTGGGACACTAAAGAGGTTATGTAAATAAATTAAAATCAAACGTGTATGATTAGAACTCAAAGAATTTTATAAATAACAGACTATAAATTTACAACAGTGTGTTCCATACATTACGAGGTGTGGTGTCTCTATTCCATTTTTCCATATTTTCTCACCCTTTTAACCTTCCCTGGACTACTACGAACATTTCAAAACCAAAATCAGCTACATCGGCCTTGCCGTTCTAGAGTTTTAGCGAGATCAACTAACCATGATTGATTTCTAGCCGACCAAAAAAAAATCTGAGTTTTTTATGTAATAGGCATTAACATTATAAACTAGAAAAATGTTTCATGGAAATAGAAAAACAACAACCAATAGCTTATAACCAATGTATTAATACGCGAATGAACAGATAGAGAAGTAAACAAAAATTGTGCAGACAATCTAGTAGCAAAGCATATATAGGTATTTACTAGGAGGCGGGAAAAAAAACGACGTTCCACTACTAAATAACATGAAATATTTAACAGGAATCATCAGCGAACTAGAGCACTTCGTAGAAGCAGGAGTAGACGCAATATGGATGTCTCCGATCTTCACGTCACCGATGGTGGACTTCGGTTATGACATCAGCAACTTCTACGATATCCACTATGAGTACGGGACCATGGAGGATTTGGAGGAACTGCTGGAGAGAGCTCATGAGCTAGGTAAGGACTACATACAAAATCTCACGCCGGTATTATAATAATAATAATAATAACAACACATCACACTCAGAGCCCCTAACTAGGAAGAACCTGTATCTAGGGTGCCCGAAACACATACAGAGACAAACATCACACCCAGACCGGAAACAAACATCGATATTCATCATATCAATATTCGCCTCGCCCGGGAATCGAACCCGGGTGCACTCGCTTCTCAGTCCACATCACTGCCAACTGAGCTACGGAGCAGTCAATACGGTATTCCTGAAGGGCTAGGTACTCTACCTAGCCCTTCAGGAATAGGAACAATACCAGATCATAATTGACTGAGGCCACAGTCCATCGAGCTTGACCCACGTTTGGCCGAGTTTATGGGGTAAAGATTTAAAATGCCCAGGTAAAGATTTTGACTTTGAATGTAATCTAGAAGAATAAAATAATGTGAAATGATAATTTTGATTAGCAAAGACTATTTTTGAAGGACTAATGATTTCGTATGATCTAAGAATTCACTGGAAAAAGTTAATAAAATAGTAGATAAGTCAGTGATCATTGTAATTTTCCCAATAATAATAAATGTTACGATAAGATAAAACTAAATAATTGAATGAGATATTCAATTAGATTAAATTGTTTTTCACTGATACAAATTAGATAAAAAATCGGTATTCAGCTGATTCAAAAGGTTTGCTTTTATTTTGATTTATATATCAATTTATCTAGGTAAATATCATTAATTTATCATAGAAAATAATGATGATAATCAATTTTAATGCCTATGCGAAGACGTGACAAACTACAGGAGGCCTAATGCGACAATACGATGTAATACCTACTTTTGCTTAGTTACATAAAAAATATTAAGTAAGAATGTATTTACCTTTTCACATACGTGATACAATCAAATTGACTGCTCCGTGGCTCAGTAGGCAGTGATGTGGACTGAGTAAGCGTGTGCACCCGGGTTCAATTCCCGGGCGGGGTGAATATTGATATGATGAATTTCGATGTTTGTTTTCGGTCTGTGTGCAATTTTCATCTCTGTGTGTGTTTTGGGTACCCTAGATACAGGTTCTTCCTAGGGCTCTGAGTGTGATGTGTTATTATTATTTTAATCTTAATCTCTTCGTTCCAATCACAAATGTCAAAGATAACGCTATGATACTTCTTCATTACTTAAGGAAGGATCACGTTGGTAATTTGAACCTTATTTACCAGGTCTGAAAGTCCTTCTAGACTTCGTCCCCAACCACGCTAGCACTGAGTCCGAATACTTCATCAAATCTGAAGCGAGAGATCCAGAGTTTGTTGACTACTTCGTTTGGGCTGATGGTTTTGTGGACCCAAATAATGCTTCCAACATGCTACCACCTTCTAACTGGGTAAGTTTTATTACCACATCAAATGACAATTAATTTTTTTTTCCACTGCCACAAATTCTGCCCAATGACTGCAAAGTGACTGCCCAAAACTAGTTTTTTTTATTTTCAAGTTAGGGGCTCTGAGTGTGATGTGTTACATTATTCTTTAACCCATTCTAGGTCAGTCAATTCGGTGGTTCAGCCTGGCATTGGAGCCCGATTCGGGAGCAGTTTTACCTTCATCAGTTCGCCATCGAGCAAGCAGACTTCAACTTCCGCCACCAACCAGTCAAAGACGAGATGATCAGAATTATGGAATTCTGGCTGGACAAAGGAGCTGATGGGTTCCGTCTGGACGCTCTACCTTACATGATTGAGGCAGATCCAGCTGATCATAATGGTGTTTACCCAGACGATCCCTTGAGTGGGTTGATGGAGTTCGAATCCCATCAGCTTGGTTATACCATACCGCTGTACACTAAAGATCTGATCGAGCTGTACGATGTGGTTTATGAATGGAGAGTGTTCATTGATGACTATTTGGAAAGGCATGGTGGTGATACAAGGTACATTGATTTTTTTATTTCCGTATGTCCGAGATGATTTTCCTTGCTATAAGTTTTGTTAACTACCTCTACAGTCTAAATTTAAACGACCGAGCGTTCCTATACAAATTTCTTCCAAAAGTTTGTGATTGTGGGACGTTTTGATGTTTGGTTGTTTGTTCCACTTCCACGGAGAAACAACTTTCTAATCAGATGTGCGAAATTATCTTTTAAATCTGAATTCTACGTCAAAACTTCACAGTTGATAACTTTTCAATCTACATAGAATAGAACATGGTTTCGAATATTCGTCGTTAGTTCGTCGTGGTCACTGTCTACATCCATATAAAGAGGAACGCTTTTATTGTTTGCTTGTTTAAAACGATTAAGCTGCGAAACTAGAAGACCAATTTGAAAAAATCTGTCACCATCAAATCCTACATCATCCCTGATAGATATTGGCTATATAATATTTTCGAAAACTTAGACTGACATGGCTCGATTTTCAACTTGGACAAATCGTTAACGAGTACAAATCATCCTAGCTCGAACCGTCTTATACTCAATCGAGCGTTTATTTCATTAGCTCGAGACGAATCTCGATTATCTATTAATTTTGAGCGGAGAACGATTTTAACACAGAACATGGAAGATGCTCTATCTCTCTCTCTGATGTTAACTTACATTTTGATACTTTAGAGTGCTGTGATTCGACTATGAATGTCAGGCTTATATTGCAAGGCAGTACGAGGTCCGCTGTGTTCAGCTAATCACCTATAAATCTGGTTTTCCCAGGGTAATGTTCTCAGAAGGTTATGCAAATATTTCGATGACGATGCTGTACTATGGCGACGGGCGCGGTCGCCTTGGCGCTCATATTCCTTTCAACTTCGACTTCATCACGGACGTCTCTGCTGAGTCCAGTGCCAGGGACATTGTCTATACTATTCTGAAGTGGTTGACTTATATGCCTAGAGGTGGTGTTGCTAACTGGGTGGTAAGTTCTGAACTTTTGCTAGCATGTGAGACAATCGTATAATTAAAGCCAGCCATGACTTAAATGGAACATATGAATAAGCATATTTATGAAAAGTTTATTTTTTTATAATATATCCACGGTTTATAAGGAAAATTAAATTAAAAATAGAATATAATACACTTCATTGCATACAAAGTAAGACACAAAAGTACGTTATTAAATTCGGGGTGCAGATAAATTGAATTTGCATGCAATGTGTGGCCTTATCGCTAAAAGCGATTTCTTCATAAAAGGAATACTGCTCTGCCTATGGAGTTGAGCCCAACTATGATAGTAAAATACTGAACTTAGCAATCCTAAAAACACTTTTTTAGTTCGGAAACCACGACAACAACCGAATGCCGACCCGTTTCCGTGAAGACCTGGTAGACGGCATAAATTCCCTGAACATGCTGCTACCAGGAATAGCAGTCACGTACCAGGGTGAGGAGATCGGCATGAGAGATGGATACGTCAGCTGGGAGGACACCGTCGACGTCGAAGCTTGCAATAGGGGAGATCCTGATACTTATCAGCTTTACTCTAGGTCAGTATTTAGTTTAAGAGGTCAAGTGGGACGTGGAGCAGGACTGAAGGTGGACGTGGAGCTCCACGTCTAAGTTAGCGTGAGAAAAAGTTAACTATTTTAGGGTACATTCACGTACAACGCTGGTACAATTGCTTGTACGTGAATGCACCCTTAGTTTTGTTAACATGGTAGAATTGTATCTGCAAAGGGTAAACCCAAACCAGCTTATTTATTAAAGTAAAATCTATAGAAAAAACATCAGGGAAATCTGCTATAGGTACTTTCAATATTTCTTAATCTTTGATTTTGAACAAATACGCAACTTTTAAACATAAGAAGAACTTAGCGTGTGGTGGTAGCATAGAATCCATCAACATACATATCTATCACCTTCGTTTATCTAATCCTAACCTTGGCGTGGTAGAGACCTTGCAAACAAATCAAACAATCATCAACACATGTGATTATCAACCTATTATCTCGCTTTCTGATGCGTGATTTTAGTGACTGATACACACAATGACTGAATATTGTTGCATCGGAAGCGTCCAAATCATTTTCTACTGCTGGGCAAAAACCCTCTGTTAATCCACGTGTCCCTTTTCTGTGACACCTGAATTCTGAGTAATGAATTCATTTTCATCCCTTCGTCAATTTTACTTTGTTTTTAGCTATAGCAATAGCGGCCAGCAATCGATTTGTGGGTGCTCAGGAATACGTCCTAAAAAGACGAATGAATGTTGATGAACAGCGCCCTGGTGTAGATAGCTTATGATAGCAAGTTCTGATAAAACCCAAATTTGCAGAGATCCTGCGAGAACTCCTTACCACTGGAACAACTCGACCAGTGCCGGATTTTCGACCAGCACTAACACCTGGCTGCCAGTGGCTGATGACTACATGGAGATCAACCTTGCGAAGCAAAAGGAAGATCAGAGAAGCCACTTTAAGGTACTTTTACTCATTCTTTCTAGATATTCTCATAACTTTATAATCAGAGCCCTTAAGAGCCAGTTTACAGCGATGCTAGCGCCATTCACGAAAAAAATTTATATCTTCTAAACTAAGGCAAATATCAAAAATGTGGCACAGTATGACACTAGATAATCTTTATTAGTATTTTTTGAGCACAGCAAAGTAGTCATAACTTAAAAGAACAAAATTATAAACAGATTGTTGCTAAAAGTGGCCACTTTTAGTAACACTTTTTGGCTTTCTTTGGTCTTTAACTTAAAAGCTATACAACAGTGCCCTAAAAATACTAGGCTACATTATCTTGTGTCATACAGTGCCACTTTTTTTGATATTTGCCTTAGTTTAGAAGATATTAATTTTTTTCGAGAATGGCGCTAGCATCGCTGTAAACTGGCTCTTAAACTATTTTTTGGTGAAGATTAAAATAGATTAAACGCAGTAATTTACTCATAGACACACTCTTTCTCGTTAGCTAATTAGTTAAGATTTTTAGAACATCAAAGAGATTCATATAATGTACAGTAGTTGAAATTGTAGCAGGACATGTGGATTTAGCTCTGCTCAATCCTTCAGGAATAGGTCATCGTGGGTGACATGTGAACATGTATGCAGATTCGTTTACAGCATCAATCAATTCTGGATGAAATTGCTTTGCATAAATGGTTTGCGTCTCTTGCCAAATTTAATTTCCACATTCTAAGGGATAGCCGCCTCCGTAGCTCAGTGGCGTAGCGCGTCGTGCCTTTAATTAGTGCACGGAAGGTTGTGGGTTCGATCCCCGCAGAAAACACCACATATTGATTTCTCACAAAAATCACGTTGTGGTTGTTTTCGGTTGTATAGGACATTGCAGGCTTGAATCTCCTGATTGTCCGAAAAGTTAGATGATTCCGTGCTTCGGAAGGCACGTTAAGCCGTTGGGCCCGGCCGCAGTAGTGGTCGTTATAACCGCGGCGACAAGCTGGCCCCTTGTCACGTTGGTAATAAAAGCATAAACTCGGCTAAACGTGGGTCCGGCTCTTGAGCTGGTACCTCTGCCTAACCCTTCGGGAAATAAAAGGCGTGAGATTATGTTATGTTATTTTTATTCTAAGGGAAAAGTTCAGGAATTTCAATCAGACTCTCCAACAAACATTTAACTATCTTCAATAAAGTGTTTTTTAACTTTTAACTTTATCTTCAATCCTAAATCTTCCAGGTATACCAAACTCTCTCAAACCTTCGAAAAGAAGTGACTCTAGCCCAAGGTGACCATGACATCAGAGCTCTAACTGACAACACCCTGACAGTAGTCCGGACCTTGGCCACTTATGACACCTTCACCCTGGTCTTCAACGTTGGTGCTGAATCTGATGTCCTGGAGACAGAGTGGGTTCCGCAGTTCAGAGAACCGGCTACTGTCGTTGTGTCCAGTATACACTCTTCCAGGGTTTCTGGGTAAGTGGAAACGTTAAACTTTTTTTTTTAACAACATCATCGTCATTATCTCAGCCAAGAGGACAGCCACCTGTTTGCAATAGTCCTCCCCACAGATTGCCACAGGTACAAACATTTGCCACTTCTCTTCACTCTTGGCAGGCAGGTAGGTTATCGCAGTATGGAGACTGGCTCTTCAAAATTTTCAACCAAGGCCACTTCTGACAGTTATTTTGGTCTTCTCTTAGTTCCCTTTATGATACCCACGAAGGAGATTGAATGGTAGTATTCTGTGCCACCACCACAAGACAATCAAGTCTTCGCAAATATCAATAATAACACATCACACTCAGAGCCCTTAACTAGGAAGAACCTGTATCTAGGGTGCCAGAAACATATACAGAGACGAACATTACACCCAGACCGGAAAGAAACATCGATATTCATCATACCAATATTGGCCCTACCAGGAATCGAACCGAGGTGCACACGCTTACTCAGTCCACATCACTGCCAACTGACCTACGGAGCAGTCTGTATTTGTATAAGAGATGTTCTCTTGAAAATAGAAACTTTTAATTTTCATTTAACTCTATCTCGTAATAGAATAACTTTATCTTTACAAATATACCTAATTTGCAAAAACTTTTACTAAAGAAAAAAATGTACATATCGTTATGTAGACTTATTGTCAGTGGGGCCGTACCTAACCTTAGAGATTCTTAAAAGCGTTACCATGAGAGAGAGTTCGTTCTTAAGAGAAAGTCTTTGATGTTCAAAACACCTATATCTACATGTGTACAAACGTAGGAACCTTCGGTTTTCGCATAAAACCCTGTGCCATTGGGGCTGTCCTTTGTGTCACGTGGATTGTTCGTGGAATCAGCATTGTCATCGAGGGAATGAAGGGTAGCCAATTACATTAGGCCCTAATTGGTTTCGACCGCTCGATATTCGGGTGTTATTAGGAGGCTCGTTTGGTGTTTCGGGTAGAGTAATGATATGTTTTATGATAAAATATTGTTTTATAACATACAAGCTGACACGACGAACTTCGTACCGCCTTCTAATGTAAGTTTACACACAATAATATAGGTAAAAAGTATATAAGTTCTATGTGCTATTCTGAATTTTTGAGAATCTAGTTAGTATTATAAATGCGATAGTTACTCTGTCTCGCTTTCTTGGGAAAACTACTGAACCGATTTGAATGAAATTGTGTATATGGATAGTCTAGAGCCCGAGAAAGGATATAAGGTACTTTTTATCCCGAAATTTCTACGGTAAAATTGGGAATTTGATGTTTCAAGGGAAAATACGCTGGCGAAGCCGCGGGGCGCCCACTTGTTATCTATAACATAATGTTCATCAAGAATAATTGTAGATTCTCTATAATGCTGAAATAATTTTTCAAATCAGTTAATAGTTTAGGATCTAATTCGATTGAAACAAACAATCGAATACCTTTTCCTTACACCTTATAAAACCCAGTTTAAGGCCTCATTAAGGCGCACGCGGGGCGACGTGCGGGGCGTAATAATATTAAATCAAACGTATAGCAATGTATGAGATGAGACCGTTTACGCATCTCCTTGTGCAATATCGATCATAGGCCTATGTCGTGATCTTGAAGCGTTAAACTATGCGGGCGCCGCCGCTTCGTCGCTGGACGCAAAACGCGTAGCGCTCCCAGCACGACGCCCAACGTGCCCAGCACGGCGCTCAACGTGTCCCTAAATTAGGCCTAACTATAGATATTATAGTATGGTAGGGTATGAGTTTGTAAATTGAACGGACTATATGAAAGGGTCGTAAATTTGTTGAAGAAAATGTCGGTTGCAAATTAGATTCTTTTATTGAGGTTTCACTGATTTGTGGGGTCGATAATGAAAAAGGCAAAGCATTTAACTTTAATTATATGAGAGA
This sequence comes from Euspilapteryx auroguttella, assembly GCA_951802225.1. Classification (NCBI taxonomy): domain Eukaryota; kingdom Metazoa; phylum Arthropoda; class Insecta; order Lepidoptera; family Gracillariidae; genus Euspilapteryx; species Euspilapteryx auroguttella. The sequence continues at coordinate 677,904 of OX637642.1, read as the reverse complement.
TTTCAGGTTGATTTAGGCATATTGTATAGACAATAACCTATGGCGAATAAATATAGGTCAAATAGTAATTGTTGGTTTTCTCGATATAATAAAGCGAATAAATATAGGTCAAATAGTAATTGTAGGTTTTCTCGATATAATATATGGAATCTGTTTTATTCTAGACTAGTTGACCCGGCGAACTTCGTACCGCCTAACCTATTACTAATTTCTTCACGTGTTATGCTTTGAAATCTTCCTCTTGTATTGCTCTACCTATTGGAAAAAACCGCATCAAAATCCGATGCGTAATTTTAAAGATTTAAGCATACATAGGGACATACGCGGAAAGCGCCTTTATTTTATACTATGTATTGATTTAGGCATTGGACAAATACTGAACCGAAGTATATTTAACTATGAAGATAGATTGTTAAACACATTATTTCAATCAACAAACTAAACATAATTACAATTTACATTGATAACATGGGGCGGCATTATCGCTTAAAGAGATTTCTTCCAGACAAACCATGTGGGGTCTTAGCAAAATGATTTCGCATTATTGACTTTTACTCCATACCTAAATTTTTTTTTTTCTTTCCAGAGATATTCTGCGGCCAGGTACTTTTACCCTGGCACCAGGGGAGGCGATAGTGCTCCGGTCTCCACCAACACCCTGAGATTTGAGCTGATCATGGACTGACTTATGGACTTTGTATTTTAAGATTAGGTTTCGTATGTGACGTTTTAGTTACCCGCGATATCTTCAATAAAAAAATATTCTATTATCTGTTGTTTGAATAGATAATAATAATAATAACTCATCACATTCAACTAGGAAGAACCTGTATCTAGGGTACACGAAACACACAGAGACGAACATTACACCCAGACCGGAAACAAACATCGATATTCATCATATAAATATTCGACCCGCCCGGGAATCTAACCCAGTTGCACACGCTTACTCAGTCCACATCACTGCCAACTGAGCCACGGAGCAGTCGAAAAATAAAATGTATACAGATTAATTATCATCATCTCATACACAAAAATACACCAAACAAATAATACAATTTTCACCTGCCGGGAATTCAACTAGGACTTTCAAATTCAGTCAACATCACTCCCACCTAAGCCACGGAGGTCGTCGATAGTTTACAGGTGCTAACTCTAGGTATGGTGCAAATTCAAATTTGTTCGCGTTTTTTATTTATTATGACAAAAGTAAGTAAGTATTCGATTTTAATAAATTTTAAATGACTTCGCGTATGTACAAAACCTTTTCCCACATTATAATACTACTAGTTTTTGGAAGACAGACCTTTTTTTTTTTTTTTGTAACGGGGGGAAATGCCTGACGCATTTCCCGACGCTCGGGGGAGCGTCGGGGGTATGTGGGGCTCGCACCCACTAAAACCCCCCGGCGGCCGTCTTGGCGCTTTTGGGAAGGACCCCGGGAACCACGCATTACTGGCGTCCGAGGTTCTTCCCACGCTCAACTGATATCAGCTTCGTGCTCAGTGAGGGCATGTTGTTCCCTCCCCGGCTCGCCTTTGTAGCTGCGGCGGCACAGTCCAACAAGCTGTGCCGCCGCCCATCTTGGGGCCGTTTGATGAGTGTGTCGGGCCCCCGCCCTTCACACCCACGGCCCCAAAGACCCCTTTTAGTCGCCTCTTACGACAGGCAGGGTATACCGTAGACCTATTCTTACGCCCGGACCTACAGGGCTTAAGATAGACCTCCTGATTTTGTGTATTAAGGTCCAAAGGCCAAAAATCAAGTTCCTTGAACATACACAAAATCGGCAACTCTGTCTTTCAAAAACCATATATTGTAGGAGATGGTTTTTTAAACACGCGTAATTATTTAAACTTTGTTAAAAATGAATTCTATCGGCAGAATAATGAGCGGTTTTCGAACTGTCACTTTTAGTTACACAGACTGCCATGAGATGGCACTAGCAATCAGGTTAAATGTCAAATTCTATATGAATTCAATCAGTCAGGTCAATCAGATTTGACGTGGACATTACACCTACATACATTGGCTAAACAGTGCCATCTATTAGCATTCTCTTAGAACCATTAAAACTGTCAAAAACGAAAACCCCTCATTAAAAAAACGCGAAAATTTTTGAATTTTGCGCCATACCGAGAGTTACCCCCTTAAGTACTTAATTATACTCCATGCAAATGTAATCTTCAAACAATTAAAGCAGATAGTCAGCCATTAGGGATATGAAATTACAGAAACAAGCCGCCCTCACTTGCAACCACACAAAACGCACGAATTTCACTAATTTCATGTTCATTACAGCACTATAGCCACAGTGAAGTCTGTTCTGGGGCCTTATTCTGAGCCCGTGCGATATATATCTAAGGATGAAATTCACAATCGTGTCCGAGTTTAAGATCGCAGTAAAATTGCAATATTCATATTTAATTCGTTTTGAGCTCCAAATTCATATTACATAGTTGAGTTTCGACTTCAACACATTGAGTATACGCTCGACAGGGTTAAGATATGTCTAGAGTTAGGTGAAATCTGGGCTCGAGGACGCCTCATCCGAGTTGACAACTTGACACTTAAGCTAGTATAGTCAGTTTATTGTCACCTTACTGTATGCTAATTATTACCATATTGCCCTCAAACTGCTAGGGTGCTGCTCAAATTGTTATATTTGAGTACAATAAAGTACACTTTATTGATTGATTCATTCATTATTCTAGTAGCCTCCAAAACAGTCAGCCTGGATTTCGGACACTAGCCCACCTCCATCCTAGATTCGACCAACCTTCCGGTCACACGAACCCTTAAACCGAGAGACGCTGTAGAGGTAGCCTACAGCACTCCTACAGCCGCAAAGCGACCGTGACGCCCCGTGAGGCGGGACGCCACAGTGTCCCATCTTCACTCTCCCCCTTCTGGGGCATGACACCACTAAAACAGCTCGCTCGCTGGATTAGCCAAAACCACACAGCTGCTGCCCGTTCGGGAGTTGCGGACTCCCCGTATAAAACAGCATATTATGTGCTGTGCATGGCGAACTGGAACGATGCACGATGGTGCGGCATTCAGCGTGTTGGCCAGTAATAAATAGCGCGAGCGTGTGAATACAGAATCTCGAAAATGAAACATATCGCACGGGCTCAGAATATGGACCCAGAACAGACTTCGCTGTGCCATTGTGCCACTATCTTTAATAGTGCGTTCTATGCAAAAACGTAATTACTGTATTTTCTTGTAACAAAACTAAACTGTTTTTAAACGAGCTTTGAGAACGACTCTCTTTTATAAGTGGGAAAGCTGTTTTGGAAGAATTTTAGAAACGCAGCAAGATATCTTCCTCTCAGAGAAAGGAAACCGCCGCTACTACCTACCCATCACTTTACCTATTGAAAGTAAGGTAACTCATATTTCGATGCTCTATAGTATTTTACATCTACATAGCTTGTATTTTATATAACGATGATAATGAAATCATATAATAATAATAATAATATTTATTTATTCTCCTCAAAAAGAAACAAACATTACAATTAAGTAGGTTAACAAAAACAAGTAATAATATATGAAGATTAAAAGAAAAAAACGAAAATGAATTTTCGGTGACATGTGACATTTTGCAATAACAGCGACGACAAAATGATCATTTCCGAAACTTAACTTTTTACTAAGACCAATATCCGTGGCTATGAACCGACACTGTCATTCATTCATCATATCGTTAAAAGTTTGGTTATCAATATATATAAAACTCTTCCGTTACTGACTGACTGACTGACTGACTGACTGACTGACTGACTGACTGACTGACTGACTGACTGACTGACTGACTGACTGACTGACTGACTGACTGACTGACTGACTGACTGACTGACTGACTGACTGACTGACTGACTGACTGACTGACTGACTGACTGACTGACTGACTGACTGACTGACTGACTGACTGACTGACTGACTGACTGACTGACTGACTGACTGACTGACTGACTGACTGACTGACTGACTGACTGACTGACTGACTGACTGACTGACTGACTGACTGACTGACTGACTGACTGACTGACTGACTGACTGACTGACTGACTGACTGACTGACTGACTGACTGACTGACTGACTGACTGACTGACTGACTGACTGACTGACTGACTGACTGACTGACTGACTGACTGACTGACTGACTGACTGACTGACTGACTGACTGACTGACTGACTGACTGACTGACTGACTGACTGTCTGACTGACTGACTGACTGACTGACTGACTGACTGACTGACTGACTGACTGACTGACTGACTGACTGACTGACTGACTGACTGACTGACTGACTGACTGACTGACTGACTGACTGACTGACTGACTGACTGACTGACTGACTGACTGACTGACTGACTGACTGACTGACTGACTGACTGACTGACTGACTGACTGACTGACTGACTGACTGACTGACTGACTGACTGACTGACTGACTGACTGACTGACTGACTGACTGACTGACTGACTGACTGACTGACTGACTGACTGACTGACTGACTGACTGACTGACTGACTGACTGACTGACTGACTGACTGACTGACTGACTGACTGACTGACTGACTGACTGACTGACTGACTGACTGACTGACTGACTGACTGACTGACTGACTGACTGACTGACTGACTGACTGACTGACTGACTGACTGACTGACTGACTGACTGACTGACTGACTGACTGACTGACTGACTGACTGACTGACTGACTGACTGACTGACTGACTGACTGACTGACTGACTGACTGACTGACTGACTGACTGACTGACTGACTGACTGACTGACTGACTGACTGACTGACTGACTGACTGACTGACTGACTGACTGACTGACTGACTGACTGACTGACTGACTGACTGACTGACTGACTGACTGACTGACTGACTGACTGACTGACTGACTGACTGACTGACTGACTGACTGACTGACTGACTGACTGACTGACTGACTGACTGACTGACTGACTGACTGACTGACTGACTGACTGACTGACTGACTGACTGACTGACTGACTGACTGACTGACTGACTGACTGACTGACTGACTGACTGACTGACTGACTGACTGACTGACTGACTGACTGACTGACTGACTGACTGACTGACTGACTGACTGACTGACTGACTGACTGACTGACTGACTGACTGACTGACTGACTGACTGACTGACTGACTGACTGACTGACTGACTGACTGACTGACTGACTGACTGACTGACTGACTGACTGACTGACTGACTGACTGACTGACTGACTGACTGACTGACTGACTGACTGACTGACTGACTGACTGACTGACTGACTGACTGACTGACTGACTGACTGACTGACTGACTGACTGACTGACTGACTGACTGACTGACTGACTGACTGACTGACTGACTGACTGACTGACTGACTGACTGACTGACTGACTGACTGACTGACTGACTGACTGACTGACTGACTGACTGACTGACTGACTGACTGACTGACTGACTGACTGACTGACTGACTGACTGACTTACTTACTGAAAATTGGCACGTGGGTTCCTTGGGGAGTGTAGGTGAGCACTAAGAAGGGATTTCCCGAAATTGCCAAGGGAACGGGAAAAAACGGGAATTTTGTGTTTATGAGAAATCTGCGCGGGAAAAACCGCGGGGCAGCCTCTAGTTAGCTCATAAAAGTCCTAAAATTTTTTAGTACCTAGTTGATGACGAAGCACAAACCAACTTAGAAAATACCAATATGTAACACTTTGCCTAGCTAAACCCAAGCTGATGTTGAGTTTAATAAGATCATAGCAACATGGCGATATAGACTAGACTAGTAATATTACTCCATATTGAAGTGCAGCTATACAAAAACCGGTCTTAAAACTGGTGGGTTAGGTTCAAAATAGGTTGGCGGTTAGAAAATTTGAATCCGATAGTGGGCAAGGAGGAAGCTGAAATTGTTATTTTGTAAATTCCTTGACTAGATCGAGTTTAGTGGAAAATGTTGAGTGGTTTTTTATAGTGACTTTATCTTATGCTCGCGCATAATATTTGATTTTATATGTGGACTTAATAACATCAATAATTTCTTTTTACAAAAAAGGAACCTGCCTTCAATATACTGACACATACATCAACTGAGCTCTTCCTTTTTATCGAAGTCGGTTAAAATAGGTACTAAAAACTTCTCCTAAATGTAACAAATACTATCTGAAATCGGCATCAAAATCGGTTCAGCCAAACGCGAGATAATCGCGGACAAACATACATACATACATACAAACATATATAAATACATACATATATACATACATACAGGTCAAACTGATTACCTCCTTTTTTGAAGTCGGTTAAAAAGCAAGCGATTTTTGGTCTTAACAACGTACTTTCAAGAATTTATAAATACCTAACTAAAACTTTATAGGTAAAACTTTATAGGCCAAATAAATCCACCCTTACCTAAAGCTTGTGTCAACGCACTAGTCCAATCAATCAATATTTCTATCAATCAACCAGCATGAGACAGCATATTGTCTCATCTTACCATCTTTCACAAGCAAGGGAAATCTCAAAATAAAACCAAAAGATAGTAAGTACCAACCAAGTTAATCAGAGAGATATCGACCGGCACCGAGCCGGGCCATCAATCACCCTGTAGCTATCAGGCAACAATGTAGCTATCGGAACACCCTATATATACATATACAGGATGCTACTTGAATATATACCTTCCAGCGCAGATTTCTCATAAACCCATATGTCCCGTTTTTTCCCGTTCCGATGGGAATTTTGGAAAAGTATTCCTTAGTGCTTCCCTACACTCCCCAATGAACCCACGTGCAAAATTTCAGCCCGCTACGCCCAGTAGATTTGGCTCTGCGTTGTCTGTCAGTCAGTCAGTAACGGAAGAGTTTTATATATATTGATGATAAATAAAATGGTTCTGTCTGCTTGTGATTTTGGAACAAACAGCTAGATTAGGCTGAGATTAAATTATATTAATAAAATAATAACATTACAATAAAAATATGATTAATAACTATTGTAGGTATATTGATTTCCCAAATTGCAATTTATCCGATTTTTAACTCTTCCTGCACTCAATTTTATTGCACATATAATTTTACATTCTTACATTACAAAATATACAGATTCCGTAAGCAAAACAATAAACCTAATAGTAAAACTACAATTATTATAGAAAAACGTTATTAAATTAAAAATGTATATAAAGATCGACTATAGTACACAATTACTCAATAAATTCATTACGGCTGGGAATATAACACGGTTTTCCAGCATAACAGTCGACTTCCCTGCCCACTGCGCCCAGCAAGACCTTAGGCTCTTAATGTGCGCATACCACTATAAATTAAAGCCTAGCTCTCGATCAACGCAAATTGCAGTCAACGCCATAATACCACACATTACTGACTCATTTGTCCGTCCAAATGGGTGGCTACAATCGCATGACGTCACATCCGGTAGTGCGGGGCGACGCCGGAAAGAGCTATGTCCGGGATGGGCTAATTCTGGGGATATCCGTCTTAGGAACGAGAGGCTGAAAGCGTCTATATTCGTAAGGAGTTAAATGGTAATTTGGATAATGGGGATTGATTGGTGCAAACTACATAATCTAGGTTAGATGGATAAAAATCATGGTTTAATTGACTTTTAACGTTGCCGCAGCACCTCTCAAACAGGTGTAGTTTTACTTAGTTGAAACCGTTATTCATAATCGTATGGGCCTAGATCGATAGATGTTTAATATTTTGGAGATATAAATTAAATTTAACTAATTTGTATGTATTAGTTTTTCGCTTTAATTGATTTTAACTAATTTGTATGTGTTAGCATTTTTTGCTTTGGCAAGTAAATAAAAAGGTACAGTAGTAAATCATTTGACAGAGGAGGGCTCGTTTGGGGGCCTCTCCAGGCGACTATTGTTGTAAAGCATGATCCAATTGGTGGGTACCCTGAACTACCTCGCCTCTCACAGTATAGGATTCTTTACCAAATAAGGTATCAATAGCAATTAGATTAGATGATTAGATGTAGTCTAATTGACTTTCAATAAGTGATATCTTGTATCCTATATTGAATAAAGAATTATTTGATTTGATTTGATTATTTTACTTAAGTAGTAATAAGTTGCTAAGTAATTTATTGCATGCATAAAATATAACTGTATTTTCGCTAGTAAATTTTTAATTAATTGGTAACAGATACCACTTCTATTCCCATCTCTACGCCCATCATCAAAACCTAACAAAGCACTAATCAATGTTGCGTGTAGCAGTCGTATTGGCCTTGCTTAGTCCAGGGTCACCAGACCAGGTCGGTCCTTTAGCTGCTGGGGCCAGTAGTCAGCCAGGGTCCAAATTAGCCTGGTGGAATTCAGCTGTCTACTATAGAGTTTTGGTGGACTCTTTCAAAGACAGTGATGGGGATGGCTTGGGAGATTTGCTAGGTAAGTTTTCTTTAAATTTTTGGACTTTAGAGGAGAATACCTGATTTTTCGGCGAAGACGCCTTTCTTAATATTTACAGGCTGCAGCAGCTTTCTTTAAAAAATTGTTACATACATTCGTTATTAAATTTAATTCCATTTTAATTTTGAACGCACATCAGTTTCATTGCTTCTTCATATTTGACCTCTATGGGGTTCAGTGGACAGTGAAGTTGACTGTGCCTTCGGCAGTCTACTTTTAATTCCCGGCGGATGCGAACATTGACATAATGGATATCGATGTTCATTTCCTGGGTTTAGATGTTTTTGTAAACTGCACCCTCCCTACATACAGATCCTTCTTCGTAGGACCTGAAAATGTGATGTGTTAATATGCATTAAGTATTATTTTCTAGGAGCAACTAAACAGCTTAGCTATATAAGAGCTCTAGGAGCGGATGCAGTAATCCTGTCTCCGATAGTTTCCAAAAGTCTTGACTGCTCCCATCCTGGGGTAATCGATCATGGAAACTTGGACAAACGTTACGGGACCATGGCTGATCTGAACAGCTTATTGGAGAAGGCTAAGAAGTTGGGTAAGATGACTTTTTCCGTCTTAAGATAAGATTCTCGTTTGTCTGATAATAAAACGCTGAGGTACAGATGCGGACTCGTCAGCGTAACACTTCAAGGTTTTTTTTTCCATTGCAAAATGGCTCTTGTTCTTGGTATTATAGTTCAGTGCGCACGAGACCTACATAAAAGGGTTACGCTGAATGAAACCGCCACTGTTCAAGGAAGAAAAGAATATAAAGTGATTTTGGTGTTTATGAGTTTGGTTATCCAAGTTGATGTATTTTATACTAAAAAAACACTTTATCGTTCGCGTGTTACCTGTGGGATAATTAAAGCCAGTATCATCATTTCAGCCGTAGGACGTCCACTGCTGGACATAGGCCTCCCTCAAGGCTCTCCATCTGTACCGATCGCAGGTGGCCTGCATCCAGCGTGGACCCGCAGCTTTGCGCAGATCATCCGTCCATCTGGTCGGTGGACGTCCTACGCTGCGCTTGCCGATCCGTGGTCTCCACTCGAGAACTTTTCGGCCCCAGCGGCCATCTGTTCTGCGGGCTATATGACCTGCCCATTGCCACTTCAACGAGCTTATCCGCTTGGCTATGTCGGTGACCCTGGTTTCTCTGCTTATGACCTCATTTCTGATTCGATCCCGCAGAGAAATCCCGAGCATAGCCCGCTCCATGGCTCGTTGAGCTACTCGGAGCCTGTTCATAAGCCCCATAGTGAAGCACCACGTTTCAGAACCGTATGTCAGCACTGACAGCACACATAGCAAAGCCAGTATATTAAAATTCAATTATTTTTGTTATAGAGCTAAAAGTAGTAGTATCACTACCACTCCAAACAGTTAGTGTGTCATCAGAATGGTTTTCAGCCAGTGCCAATCGAACAAATGGATATGACGATTGGATACTCTGGCGGGATGGAGAAGCTGATACACAACCTGTGGTGAGACAATTTGATACTTGTCTTTACTCATAAAGGTTTTAATCAAGACTAACTTTGAGGCTCTAGGTTCACATACGAATGATGATAAAACAGATGGGTTAATATACTTCAAGCCCTTTGCCTATGGTGAGGGGCTTTAGAAAAAAATTATCATCATTATCACTATCTCACCTTGCAACCTTATCATATCTCACTTCTCAACTAAGCACTCAAATACCTTAACATCAAAGAAGGTACCAACAAGCTAAAATCTCTTCGTAAATTTACAGTCAGAACCAGGAGTAGAAACTTGGATTTGGCACGAAGGTCGATCGTCATACTGGGCGTCATCCAATAACGAGTCAATTCTTAACATCTGCTCCGAAGGCGTAATGGCTGGTCTAGCAGCAGCTCAGTGCGCCTGGCTTCGCCGAGGAGTATCAGGGATATTAGTGACACCAGATTTTCTCCCAGAACAGAGCTGTGCTGAGAAAGTGGAAAAAAAAATGACTGCAGATGCTTTGAGCTGCGCAAGAGCTGGGAACTTGGATATTCCGTGAGAATCCTAAGTATTTGTAGGATAAGACATAACATAACACATGTTAACTATGGTAAAACATTTTGCATTGACGACTACGACTTGTTTGTTGGTGGATGAAGAATGAGGCAGTGCGAATCTATTTTTTTTAAGCCAATGAAATGAGAAATTAATATTATTATTTAGATTTATTGTATTTAGATTCCAGGGCAGAATATTATTTCAGAGTAATCTTAGTACAGTCATCACAAAAACCAGAAGTATCGTCAAGATACATGACAGAAGGCGGATTTGGCGGCATCAGTATCGTTAATTTGCCAATCCCTTCATCACAGAGGCCATCAGCAGCTGATGCTGTTATGGCTGTACAGGGTGCCCTGACCTATGCCCCAATGGACATAATGCCAACTTGGACGGTAAGTTGATGTAATTAGTTCCCAGTGTAGTAGTTACAGTGTCAGTCTAAAAATAAAGTAAAATAATCGTTAAACGAAAGACGAAGACAGCAGAGACAGAAGACACAGAGTAGGCAGAATCCTCACAAGAATGTCAGACGGACGGACGGAGATTGTGGGGGTGCACTGCGTAGGTTTCGCAAAGACTAGTAATTTTGACGATATTTTTGGGAGTTGATCTCTTTAGGCTGAGATGATGATGATAAAGGCGTCGAAATATTTTTTAATAAACATTAAATTCTTAAATTTTACATTGAATTGTCTTTTTACAGACTAGTTTGCCAACCGAGAGCCACACAGCAACCCAATATGGAAGTGATATGGTTGACGCGATAAACTTGCTAACAATGATATTCCCTGGATCAGCCATCATCAGACAAGGTGATGAGCTAGGAGCCGTTGACACTGTCCTCGAATGGGCTTCAACTGATAACAAATGCTGGCCAAGCCAGATGCTCTCATCATCAGCTCCATTTTCTTGGGATGCTGGAGCAAATGCTGGTTTCACAGCTGCAGCTTCAGAGCCTTGGATGCCGTTGGCTCCAAACTACAAATATGCTAATGCAAAGACCCAATTTAATAATGAGGGAAGCCATGCAGGACTGGTGAGGGTTGCTGCTGCAATGCGGAAGTCACCAGCTATGGGACCTTATTCAGAGGTAAGTACTGCTGACATTCAAAGTCGAGTCGCCGTTGGGAGTTGCACTCTAAAGTGTCAAAATTTTAAATCGTTCTTGGCTCTAAATCGATATACCTATAAGTACACAGCCAGGTCTCGACTCGAAGACAGTGATGCATACGCTAGAAGGAGTATAAGTCGGCTCGGGCCAAGATAATCTGTACTCGATAACGACTTATCCGAAATCAACCTTGAGCCTTGAGGTTTTGGATTAAAACTCTGAATAACCGAATAAATAAATCTTAAAGCTAAATACTTTATAAAAGTTGCGAGCAAAAGATATTGTTAGAACCTTCTTCCAATAAAATAAAACTTAAGCATCCCGTTACAGATAAAACGTCTTGGGGAGGCAATAGCGGTGCTACGATGGGGAGGAGCAGGATCTTTACTTATCGTCGCCAATCTAGGTCAGATCCAGACTGGAGTACAACTTTCTAGAATCCCTGGACTTCCAGATGAGATGACAGTAGCTGTAAGCTCTGGAGGTTCCAGCTTAGCTTCAGGTGCTCATGTCATTGTAGATAGAACCTTAAGGTTAGGACCTGGAGAGGCAGTTTTGCTTGCTGGACCTCCAAGACATTGCGGTGGTCCAGGGCCAGTAGACAAAATCACCAGTAAACTAGCAGAAGGCTGGCAGAAGCTAAACAAGTACTTCAACAACTGAAGTGGAAGTTATATTGGATTCGATTTATTTTCTGAAATAAATGATATGAAAACTTTTTGGCCTCATTTCAATTCTCTGCATTATTGATGAATGTGGTCGGGGGTCTGCTACACCCACACATAGGCCTGTCTACGTATCCGCCCGGTTTCCTATTGCTTGTCTGGTGACCTATTTTTGCTATGGTGGAAAACGTAATTTACTTTGGTATGTGTTTGTTTTACGCGTACGCTATATAGGTCACTGCTTGCTGTAGCCTCTTGTCTTTGTGAGATAATATGGTACGTTTAATATACCTCTTATAAATAAATAAATTGTCCAATGAAGACTGTATCGATGGGTTTAAAATTACTCCATGTTTTAATAGGAATGCCTTAAGAGTTTTTGAGAGATCGTTAGCAAAAATAGGTTGTTACCTACTTATTTAGATTGTACTGTCTTAATCAATTTTTTTTAGATCTAGAAAAAAAAACTATAACTAATATTTTTCAGATTAATTATCCGTAGGAAGATAATAAATCGAAAAAGAACACCTTCAATATTCATAATTTACCTTTTTACCTCTACCAGGAAGTACCTAAGGCTTTTTTGAAACAGCTTCTTTAACAAAAAAATGCTGCAGTTTTCACCACAAATCAAAAAAGAAACACTTTAGCTAAAACATCTAGGAGACCAAACAAAACGAAATGCCATTCATTCATGTTTACTCATTTTAAATTCCAATCTCCAGCCTAGATTCCGAAATAAAAGGCTCTGAAGTGCTTCCATCCGGTGTATAAAGGTATCTGGGCATATCAAATGGCTTTGAACACTTTGAAGCCGTCTTGGCTCATCCGCTTTCAACGCTAGAGGGCTTGTCGTGGAAAGTGCCTATAGGTAACATTTACGCAATGAGACTGATATCACACCTTGGGCACTTCATATAAAAAAGCGCGTTGCATCGCGCACAGCCGAAACTCGTGTACGTGCGTATCATGCTTGTGTGAGTGAGATGAGACGTGCTATTTGTACTGAGCGGTAACTGAGAGGTAACCGAGCGCGGGACCGCACTTGCTGAGGGAGGCAGGGAGTACCCATAGTGTATGTAGTACTATTTAATACTGTGCTGATGTCTATATATTATCCACCTCTTTGCTTAAATGGCAGTGGTTTTGACGGTTACTTCGAAACTCCGGGTTCGATTCCCCGGGAGAACATTATTAGAACGGATATTAATATTCTGTTCCTGTGCGTTGATGGTTTCTACCTGGTTAAGCTGAAGAGCTCCGAGTTTGAAGCGTTTTTCAATTATTTTACAGCTATTTCTACAAAACCGTTGAAACCGACGCAAGTAATAGTACCCAGCCAATTCTATAGATGAGAAGTATTTAAAAAAGTCCGAAGTTCACTTTAAGTAACAATCCTAAACAGGGTAAAAAAAACGACACTGGACAAATATTCGATTTAATCTGAACACTTTTCGTAACCCTAGACTAGACGAAGACGAAAACGCTAGTCATATCATAACGCTTCCAGTTTAATTTTGTTTGGTATTACCTTGAAATCCCGTCAAACAATTGGCTTTATTGGTAGTTTATACGGACAAATAACCTTAAATCACCGTGCAAAGACTAGTAAGGGGCTGCCTCCAAAAGCAAGAGGATCGCGGCCTTCTCACGGCGACGATTTATCGTCGTGCCAAGCATTTCTTATAAACTCTTTTAGCACGTATCTGTAGTCTACTTTCTCGGACTTCTCGCGATTATCTCGCTCATGAAGACTGCCCCTACGCTTATACACTAAAAAACAAAAGAATATCAACTCACAGAATTTGCTCTTCTCAGCATAAGTAACGCTAAAAGTAGCCAGCAGTGTTAGAAGCGCGGTAACGAAACGCGCCCTCATTTCGACGGCCCGGCCACGCAAGGGCCCGGCCTGGCGCGGACTGCTCTTTGACGTTACCACTATCGACCTAGCCGGCGACCCTAGTGCGCATGTCAGACGCTTAGGGCTGGGCAAAATAGGGGAGTTTGTTTTCCATGTTCCAACAGAACCTTTTGAGAGGGATGCCAGGTTTTGTTAAGGTTTTTTTTTTTGTTGGAGCTAATTAAGGTATTGTTCTGTCTCTTTTGATGTGAAAGGACTATTTGAGTTTTTTTTAATGTTGATATGGAAGTTTTTTAGGGTGCCGGAACCGGATTTTCGCAGATATCATAGAAGTTTGTGTAGCACAACGTATGGATATTTTATCTGGTCGAGTAAAAGCGCCTTTAGAAAGGCGCACTTTATTGCAGTTTTATGTAATTTAAAAAGACAAACAACAAAGGTATGACATTTTGTTACAGTGAAGTAAAGGCGCCTTAAAAAATCTACACTAACTTTATAAAACAGGCTATTTTGGTCGATTCATTAAGTTGCCTATGTTACTATTTTTAAAATAGGTACAATAAGTATAGCATATTTAATGAAGTAATTAAGAAAATTTCAACGAAAATGGTTTCTATAATTGTACATAATTTTTAACCAACTTGGAGTAACGAGCAAAAAAGTTGTTTATAATTAGTTTTTTTTATATTTTTATTACCTCAAAATTCCGATAAGTATGTTTTTTTTTAACTTTATTTATACTTCGGGATTGTTCGATTAATGTATGTTAGTAGTAATTAATTGAAAATTCTACTTAAATGACATATTCAATTATGGTAGTATATGAAATATATTATAAAAGAAACACTAAAACAAATTACTTTGATAGATTTGGATTTATTGACTTTTAAAATTTTGCAGATACATACTTCACAGGGTAACTGATCGACAGTTAGATCTCACGAAAAATTTTTAAAAATCGAAGTCAATAAACTTTCCGGTCATCGACCTCCGGGCGTTGACCCCAAAGAAGGGTTCGTTGACTCGATCATGTATGACTTTTTTATGTATGAATTCTAAATATATTTTGACTAGCAAAACCAAGATTTCTTATTTTATTTTCAGTGCTCTACTTTGGGTACGCATTCTCCCTATTTAATTTCGTTCTACTAATTTAAAGCAACCTAGTAATGTAAAGCTTAAAGCTAAAGATTAATCCAAACTTGTCAGTAACACCCGGCTTAAAGTAGGCTGTTGTATAGTATTTGTTAGCTAACTAGGGTATGTCCTATTTGTTGTTTTTAAGTCCGGGCAGGGTTATGCAAACATAATTAATGCGCTAGATCCAGAACTTTGTTTAAAGGACGTCGACCATCCCACTAACACTGCTTTGAAAAATAAACTATCTAAAACTGGTTTAATGGAGGGTTTTTAACTATCAATATATATAAAACTCTTCCGTTACTGATTGACTGACAGAGACAACGCAGAGCCGAAACTACTGGGCGTAGCGGGCTAAAATTTTGCATGTTCCTTGGATTCCTTGGGAAGTTTAGGGGAGACTAAGGAAGGAATTCCCGAAATTCCCATGGGAACGGGAAAAAACTGGATTTTGATATTTATGAGAAATCTGCACGGGTGAAAACGCGGGGCAGCTCTAGTCTTTTTATATTTTTGTGTACTTCATATTATAACATTGTTCAAAAATCATCGTAACACTATATTAAATGTTTAATTTATAAATAAAACTGTTTTGTATTTACAACGGGTTGCGTGCTAGCGATAAGGCCGCCCATTGCATTCTAAATCTTATTTATTTAGTGTTGGTTAATTGCAACAAAGTGTCTATCAAGTAGGTATTTTCTTGTTAGGTCTATATGAACTACTATATATTGTGAAACAAGCTCCAAAATATTATTGATAACGAGACTCAATTGTCAATATATGGTTTTCTATATGGTATATTCAGTAGTCAACCTGTAACTAGGTCACATCACATCACAAACAAAGCAACTACTTATATGTAAAAATTTCACAAAACTACAATCAATGAACGTCCAATCAACATCATAAGGGTTGTCACGAATCACGATGAATGAAATCAAAGCAGACTGCACTACGGAGCTAACGTCCATCGTAGCTGCATTTAGGTCAGCAACCCCAGCCCTTGCATTCACTACAGACGTGGGGGCGGGCGGGGAGAAGGGCGGGCGGAGCGGTGACTCACTCTCATAAAACGGGCCCGCGTAGCCCGTAGTACACTCGCCTACGTAGTTGCTATAACCTACGGACTACGACGTAGCTGCTACGGGCGGACTACGTTTTATTTTAGACCGCTACAGCCTACGCTTGTTATAAGCTTTTTTTTTCTGTATTCTGATAGTGTTATTTATTTCATACATAAAGATATAAATGCATAGAATTATATTTTAGTGTCGATGACTTGATTTATCATAAAACTTTTTATCAAAAAATAAAACCGCCGAAAAAAAAACTGAAAAGCATAAAATAATAATCGAATTAGGTACCTACTAAGTTCTTAAAGTAATGTAGGGTATACCAAGTAATTTTAAGTCGGCGCGCCACACAAGCTAATTTCTTAGTTACGTAAAGATTGATGCGCGGCAGCGCACGAATTTTGGTTATTTCTTTAAATTTAAGATACCTAATTTAGTGATATTTGTACGAGGAATCTGTGGCGCCGACTCAAAATTACTTGGTATACCCTACATTACTTTAAGAACTTAGTACCTAATTCGATTATTATTTTATGCTTTTCAGTTTTTTTTTCGGCGGTTTTATTTTTTGATAAAAAGTTTTATTTTATGCTTTTCAGTTGTTTTAGGGTTTTATTATTTTCCTCTCCCACAAGGTGTTCGGTGGTCACACCGCATATCAGATATCAGACTACGTGGTTTACAGGGACGACAAGACCGGTCGGTATGGCGATTTGTGGGGGAGGCCTATGTCCAGCAGTGGACGTCTTTCGGCTGATTTTATTTAATTTCAAAAGATATTGTAAGAAGTT
Source organism: Euspilapteryx auroguttella (assembly GCA_951802225.1). Lineage (NCBI taxonomy): Eukaryota > Metazoa > Arthropoda > Insecta > Lepidoptera > Gracillariidae > Euspilapteryx > Euspilapteryx auroguttella. The sequence continues at coordinate 660,741 of OX637642.1, read as the reverse complement.
ATCAAAAGTTATAATGTAACACGGAAATGCAACCTGTGAATGGATAAATCGACCCGCCGACCAAAAAGTCACCCCTATTTTCCCACCCTTAGGGTGAGAATTTTATTTCCAAATTTTTATGGGACCAACTTCAAGATATGCCCTGTCGATTAAAAAAAGAATTATCAAAATTGGACTACTCTGTAAAAAGTTATGCGAGATCATACATTAAAAAAAAAAAAAAAAAAAACAAAAAAAAAAATATATGTGTCGAATTGAGTACCTCCTCCTTTTTTTTTTCGTCGGTCAAAAATGAGTGTAGCAAATTGTGTAGGAAGATTATTTAGGCCTTGAGCACTGGAGGCTCTAGCCTTAGTCCAGGTTTTGCTATCCTATAATCACTAGGTTGGCTGGTATAAATAACTTTTAGGTTAAGCTTATTATTGTAATTATTTTTTCAATAAATATTTTAACATTTAATTTTATTTTAAAAAAACTTTTGTCTGGTGTACCCTAAGTCGCCTTTTAGGACACGTATGGGAGGAGTCTTAAAAATGTTACTATAAGTTACATAAATGAAATTACGATTTAATATTATAATATTTTTTTAGTAGCCTAATTTGTGTTCCAATGCTGGGCAAAGTCCTCCCCCCTTTGTGTCCACGTGTCCCTTACCTGTGCCACCTGAATCCAGTCGGAGAGATAGGAATCGATATCATCCCGCCATCTCCTTTTCGGCCGGCCACGCTTACCTTTTTTCACCGGATCATCGTCGTTATCATTGCTAATCTTAATTAAGTAGGCACCATCATTCAATAGAGCTTTTGGGCGTACAGTATCGCAACTAAACTATAAAAAATCAATGACAATATTGCATATCTATACCAATATTATAAAGAGGAAAGATTTGTTTGTTTGTTTGTTTGTAACGAATAGGCTCCGGAAATACTGAACCGATTTGAAAAATTCTTTCACTGGTAGGAAGCTACATTAACCCCGAGTGTCATAGGCTATATTAGATTTTCAAAAAAATTAGGGATCCTTACCTAAACTCAAATAATGTAACCCAAGGTGCAATATTTTTTCCGTTGTTTACATATTTTGACAGGTGGTTTGTGGTTGTTGTTTGTTTTTTTATCAAGAGGCATTCTGGGCAGGCAAAAGAACATAGTCTATAGAGCCAAGTCTTTTGTAGTATCTTATATTCTATGGCGTAACGAAGTAAGCCGGGAAAGCTCGTGGTATGATAATTAAGTTATTTTGTGGCATGATAAGATATGGTATGGTATGATAAGGTATAGGTATGTTAAGGGATGGTAATAAGGCATGGTAAGGTAAAGGCATTGTAAAGTAAGGAATCTTAAGGTAATGCATGGTAATTGGTAAGGTATGGTAAGTTAAGGCATGGTAAAGTAATGGTAAGGTAAGTTATGGTAACTTATGGTAAGGTAAGATATGATAAGGTGAAGCAATGGTTATGTATGTTAAGGTAAGGTTAGGTGTGGAAAGATATGATTATGGTATGGGTATCTGTACGGGTAAAGGTACGTGAGTATAGGTATGGGTATCAGTATGGTTATGGCTAAGGCTATGGCTATGGCTATGGCTATGGCTATGGGTATGGGTATGGGTATGGGTATGGGTATGGGTATGGGTATGGGTATGGGTATGGGTATGGGTATGGGTATGGGTATGGGTATGGGTATGGGTATGGGTATGGGTATGGGTATGGGTATGGGTATGGGTATGGGTATGGGTATGGGTATGGGTATGGGTATGGGTATGGGTATGGGTATGGGTATGGGTATGGGTATGGGTATGGGTATGGGTATGGGTATGGGTATGAGTATGGCTACCTCTGTCCGGGCGGCAGCAGCGCGTGCGGCAGCGCGGGCGAGGCGGCGCCGCCCAGCGCGCCCAGGGCCATGGGCGACGGCATGGGCCCGCCCATCACTCCTGCAATACAAAATATCGTGTATTCATTTGCATATTTTTTAGTTTTTGATTTATTCTGGCAAAAGTATACATCAATCAATATATATAAAACTCTTCCGTTACTGACTGACTGACTGACAGACAACGCAGAGCCGAAACTACTGGGCGTAGCGGGCTGAAATTTTGCAAATAGGTTCCTTAAGGAGTGTAGGTGAGCACTAAGAAAGGATTTCCCGAAATTCTCATGGGAACGGGAGAAAACGGGATTTTTGTGTTTAAGAGAAATCTGCGCGGGTGATACCGCGGAGCAGCCTCTAGTACTTTATACAACTACTAGAGGCTGCCCCGCGGTATTTCCCGCGCAGATTTCTCATAAACACAAAATTCCCGTTTTTTCCCGTTCCCAATTTTCAGCTTTCTATGCCCAGTCGTTTCGGCTCTGCGTTGTCTGTCAGTCAGTCAGTCAGTCAGTCAGTCAGTCAGTCAGTCAGTCAGTCAGTCAGTCAGTAACGGAAGAGTTTTATATATATTGATTTCTGCCTTTTTAGGATCACATCGGTACATGACCAATGGAGCTAGTATCTGTAGCTATCGCTCCTTAGGAAGCGTGACAGTTTTCGAATGCTGTTATTGTCATCGATTTTCATTGTTAATTTAGTTTTGAGATATGACCCAGGTAGGTACTAGAAGTCTGTAAGTTTAGCCATCGATACGTTCTCACTCGCCACTTGCTAACAATCGCAATCTGACACAGTGATGTTATTTATCTGACGTTCTATTCCACTCTGCTTCTATTCCTGCCACTATGACACCTAAGGCCGGGTACAGAACTACAGACATCTGGGGGCCAAGTTTCTTAACTAAAAACGAGTGACTCGTAATTGTCTTGTTAGCGATTTCGTTAACCATTGCCGCTTTAACAAAGGTAATTTCTGTTGCACGCTCAAAGAAAACAGCAATGGTTAACTAAGTCGCTAACAAGACAATTACGAGTCACTCGTTTTTAGTTAAGAATCTTGGCCCCCTTGTTTGTCTGATAACGCCACTGGAGTTTGTTTCTAACCAAAACTAGAGAAATTTAACTTATGAAATTGTGAAAAATGTTGTTATAACAAACTCTTTCTGTAATTTATAACAAAAAAAACGTCAGTTACAAAGAAACAAGCCCATCCAGTTTGAAAATTCATTTCATTTCATTTATTTAAAACACACATACACTATCTTTACAGGTTTCCCTAATACAACAGTGATGGAAAAAAAGAAAAAAAAAACAATTCAAAATATTTACAATAAAATGATAAAAATGATAAGTAGGTATACCAATATTATAATAAGTAATTAAAATATTAATGAATAATAAATAATAAACAACAAGAGAATAATTAATTATGAACTTTTATAACATAAAATAAAGTAAGTTATCTTTGTGAATTCACTTAAAGAACAATGAAATATATCCAGTGTTTCAGCTACCTGGTTTAAAGTTTGCAAAGCCCTCGTGAAGGGCGCCTTCTGCATCAGCTGCGTGCGCATCTATCTATAATATAAAAATGAATCACAAAATGTGTTGGTAAGCGCATAACTTAACAACGCCTGGACTAATTTGGCTAATTATTTTTATAAAATGTTCATTAAAGTCCAAGGTTGGTTTTTACGGCAAAAAAAACGAATAATTTCCGAGAAAACCCATAAAACAGCCCTTTCCTTTTCCCATATAAACTTCTTCTAACTAAAATGTAGAGTCAATTTGAATTAAACATCGAATTAACTCTATATATCTGTTTCTAACGCAACAACCGGTTTATCTACTGAACTGATTAAAATGAAATTTGGTACAGAGATAGTTAAGAGCCTCAAAAAATATATAGCACTAGAGGCAGCCGCGCGGTTTCACTCGCGCAGATTTTTTATAAACACAAAAATCCACTTTTTTCCCGTTCCCATGGGAATTTTGGGAAATCCTTTCTCAGTGCGCACCTACACTCCCTAACAAACCTACATGCAAAATTTCAGCCCGCTACGCCCAGTCCAGTCTAACTCCAGCAAAACAAAGGATATGCGCCTCAACACCATAGACTTGGAGCCAATTCATATAAACGGTCAGGCAATCGAACAAGTGCGATCATTCACATATCTTGGGAGTGTGGTTGACCCGTTGGGAGGAGCGGAGGCGGACGTTACTTCCAGAATTAACAAGGCTCGAGCCGCATATGCCCAGCTCAACCCTGTGTGGACCTCGTCGGTCATTACTCGTCGAACTAAAATCAGAGTGTTCAACTCCAACGTTAAATCCGTACTCCTATACGGATGCGAAACCTGGCTGGTCAAAAAAGAAACCACCAAGAGCCTTCAGATCTTTGTGAACAAATGCTTACGGCGTATTTTAAAGATACGTTGGCCACAAACTATTTCAAATGTGCGACTGTGGGAATTGACCAGCCAGAAACCGATAGAGCAGGAGATTTTAACGAGGAAATGGCGTTGGATTGGTCACGTGTTGAGGAGAACCGACGATCACATCTCCAAACAGGCTCTGACATGGCACGCATCCGGTAGCAGAAGGCCAGGTCGCCCTCGCATCACCTGGAGGAGATCGGTGGAGAAGGAGATCGCAACAACTGGTCTCAAATGGCGGGACCTGGAGGAGGCAGCCCAGGACCGTATAAAATGGAGAAAATTACTTCGAGCACTTTGCCCCTGATGAGGGGCTATAGGAAGAAATCATCATCATCATCACGCCCAGTAGTTTCGGCTCTGCGTTGTCTGTCAGTCAGTCAGTCTGTCAGTAACAGAAGAGTTTTATAATCCACCCAATCAGAGTAAAGGAAAGTTTCAAAGTTTTCAATTATACTAGGTTTTTTGCAAAAAAAAACTGCTTTATGTCAGGATGATTGAAAAAAAAGGAATTTTTTTGTCAAATTATCCGTGTTTTCGCAAAATCCTAATTATCAAATCTTACTACGACATATATATTGATGATTATTCTAATTCTGAATATGCCTCGAAAATTAAAAAATTTTTGGTTTTTTGGTTCGAAAGGAAACTAAAATAAGAGGAAGAAGCGAGAATCAGCCCCTTCCGTATGCTGCCACGATCCGGGACGTTCTAGTTAATCTATCACACGTTAAACGCTGAAACGTGCGCTGAGCTCCGTTTGCTTTGAGTTGCGATGAGAATGGACATTCTGATTTGTGAGAACGCCTTATTGGTTTTGAGAAATGCTATGTAGTTTTGTGATATGTGATGAAAGGCTGGATATTATTATATCAGAAAATATTATTACGTACATACTTGAAAGCTGTTCAACTTAGCGAAAGTTCGACACATAGGCTGTTCATGAGCGAAACTGTCGGAATTGACGGCCCCAGGATCCAAGGAAAAGCAACTAGAATAGAGATAGAGAAAGACACTAAGCTTTTTACATCCATTCTATATGTAATTAAAAAAATAATAATCAAAATCAATCTACTCAGTAAAAAGTTATACGTGATCGATCATACATAACAATATAAAAAATATATATATACGCGTCGAATTGCATACCTCCTTTTTTTTATTGTCGGTCAAAAATTAATCATGGTCTCGCTGGAACTCTAAAACGGCTAGGCCTAGACTGACTGAGCGGTTTTTTTTTAATTTTGAAACCTTTTTCCTAGTCCAAGGAAGGTTGAGAAAATGTACAAAACAAAATGTAGAGCAACATGAATTACGCCAGGACAGCTATAATAAATAAAAATCATTTACTTATTTCAAACATAGTCTAATACACATAAAATACTTATAGATACGGTTGACTTACGCTTAAACCTTATTTCATACTTTTTACATTTTTAAATAATGAATGTGTAGTTATCCGAAAGAATAGAAACAAAAATAATACATACCCACCGTACCATTCAATTGCTGTGTTACGGCAGGGCAGCCCAAAATTGTTGCAAGTCTGGTTTTAGCAGACATAGGCTGGTTAAAAATAAAAGTATTACTAATTAGATAACACGGTGGAGCTTGGTAAAGTCTTCGGCAGTCTCGAACCTGGGTCCGTGGTCGCGCGGCCGCCGGCGACTCCTCAAGTTGACGCTGGTGGCGTACCGTTGCTTCGTACTCGAGTGCTCTGTGTGCCATTGTTATAGGAGAAAAGAGTTTCTTTGATTAAAGAAAAACTTATCGACTTTAATAGTTATTACATGGCGTAAGTTTTAACAATGACCTCCACACTAGGAACAGTTGTGGTGGTCTGTGCATGATGTAACTCTCAGGTTTCAAACCTTCCTTTACTGTGATTGGCTAGATTATTGCTTGCTGGTAAACTCTTATTTTGATTGGTTCGTTAAAAAATCCTTTGACGCTACAGAGAACCAATCAGAATAAGAGTTTACCAGCAAGCAATAATCTAGCCAATCAGAGCTAAGGCAGGTTTCAAATTTTTCAATTATACTAGGTTTTTTGCAAAAAAAAACTGGGTTATGTCAGGATGATTGAAAAAAAAGTAATGCTAATATCAAATTATCCGGGTTTTCGCAAAATCCCTAGTTTTTTTTGCCAAAAACCTAATTATCAAAACTTACTACGACATATACATTCAAAACAACAAAACCATAATCGCTCCGCCAACACCGCCGCTTCCGCTTTCACCAAACACTCATACTTCTGGCGGTTCCACACTCCTGCCTACTCAGCTCAAGTGCCCTCGAGCAGGTGTCTCGACATTAGCCTCAAAGAAGCCGGATTATGAGGGGGAGGGGGAGAAACGGGAGTAGTAGGAGGAGGTTATTGAGATTCATGTCTGAGACTCGTGCCAATATTTCTTATTCTTACAAGACTTTGCACTAATAACTGTGAGGTAAGTACGTATCTTTTGAAATTCGTTTTAGAGAGAGAGCATCTTCCTTGTTCTGTGGTTTTACCTGACCATATTAATAGGTACATAGTCTTCTACATAGTATAAAATTAAGCCGCTTCCCGCGTCTGTCACTATGTATGCTTATATCTTTAAAACATATGCAACCAAAAAAAAAAAACTTTATTCAATATAGGATACAAGATATCACTTATGGAAAGTCAATTAGACTACATCTAATCTAATCGCTATTGATACCTTATTTGGTAAAGTATCCTATACTGTGAGAGGCGAGGTAGTTCAGGGTGCCCACCAATTGGCTCAGGTAAACAAATGTTTGCCTTGCCTTACGACAATAGTCGCCTGGAGAGGCCCCCAAACAAGCCCTCCTCTGTCAAATGATTCTACTATTCTATTCAACGGGTTTTGATGCAGATTTTTTTAATAGATAGAGTGACTCAAGAGGAAGGTTTATAAGTATAATACATGCACAAGATAGTTATAGGTTAGGCGGTACGAATTTCACCGGGTCGACTAGTAATAATAATAAATCACATTACACTCAGACCCCTCTTACTAGGAAGAACCCGTATCTTGGGTGACCGATACAAATAAAAAGACTAACAGTACAGTGGCGGACATGATCGGCGTAACACTTCCGGTTTTTCTGTATTGCAAAATAGCTCTTATTCTTTAGTAATACAGCGTAGGGCTAACGAAACCATAGACAAATCTGTTACGGCCTCCTAGTCCGTGACTCTACAACCAGACAGAGAATATAAACATCGATATTCATCATATCAATATTAGTCCCGCCCGGGAATGGACCTCGGTGCTCTCGTGTCACAGTAGACACCACTGCCAACTGATCCACGGAGGCAGTGTAATAGATAGGTTTGACTGTTTTTAATTCGGTGATAATTTTGGCACATCGGTGTATTGGTAATGCTGTAAAAAAGAAATAGGTTATTTAGAAATTTAGAAAAATAAAGTACCTAAGTAAGCTATTATCGCAAATAGCGCTGATAAAGCCAAAGCCACTATAATGAACGATACAAAGAAGTGTCTACCTAAGTATCTATCTACAAATTACTATTGTTAAGAGGCCAGCGCCTATTAAGGGCACTGCGTAGTCTTGAGTTTAAAGACCCAAAAAATCTATACACACTTACAGTCGTCACAAAATAATAGGTCCGTTTTGACAGATGAGAAAGAGCCTAAAATGAAACTTAGAAAGCAACTGCATTAAACAAAAAAATATATTAATCTCCCCCCTTACCACAAAAAAGTTAGACCGGTCTAAATCGTCATTTTGTATGACGAATTAGTGATTTAAACCTAGTCTAGTGATTTAGACCCGGTTTAACTCTTTTTTAGGGTTTCTAGGCGATTAACAAGATTAACATTTTATTTCATTTCAAGAAGTTACATTTTAGGCTCTTTCTCAACGGACCTATTATTTTGTGACAACTTTAGTAGCTTTCTTTTGTCTTTAACCTAAAAGCTACTAGCGGTGCCCTAAAAATGGCATCGGACCGCGCGAAAACGATGTTTTTTTTAGTTTTTGCTGGTTTTTTGTCTTTTCGTTAAACTTATAAATTCTTTCTATAGTAGTATGTCTAAAATGTAAGGTGATGCAATTTTCAGTCCAAAAATCAAATAAAAACAATCAGCGGTTTAAAAATAAAATTGAAAAAACGGAACAAAAAGGGGTAACTTTGAGATTTTTTTCTATCAAATAAAATTAATTAGATCCTGTTTCCCTTTAGTATTATGACTAGATTAGATCCTTAACTAACATATATTTTTTTCAGAATGAAGACATCAATTTTGTATGTCTCAGATTGTTTAAAAAAAAACTCAAAAACACAACTTTTTGAAGCACTAAGCCTTAAACAATAGTGCCCCAACATTACTACGAAAGATTTATCTAGTGTCATACAGAAACACTTTTTTTATTCGCTTTGTTTAGTACTTAATTTTTTAACGCTTGGCACTAGGTAGCGCTTAGCATCTATGTAAAAGACCTTTAACATTTACAAAGAACTAGAACAATCAAAGATAAGTCTATTTAACAACTAGTACTCCAAACTGCAATCTTATAGAACTACTTCAAAATTTTAGTAATTACAACATTCCTTTAAAAGCCGATATAGATCTTAATAGCCAATTAATCGAAAATCAATCAAGATAAAAGTAAAAAAAATTAATAAGATAAAAAGCTATGAAACTCTGGATCAGCAGAGGTCTCGAATACCTCGTCCATCTGGAAGTAAGGCTTCAGGCATACCAGACCACCACTGATGATAAAAAATCAACGAAATTTTCAACTAATTCGGCGTATCACGGTTTGTTTCGACGCTATCTGCTAATCTTTGATACGAAAACGCGTCACGATAACAAATTGTTGTTTTTTTATTTACTTTTACTTAATTTGCTTTTATGGTGATTAAATGATATGATAGTTAGATAAGGTGTGTAATTGATTTAGTTTGGTTCTAATAACTTCTGTTTACTATTTCTGTTCGGATTTTGTTTGGATCAATGGATCAATAACTAGCTGAAACGGCGAGCTTCATACAACCTTACTAATGTAGGATTCTATTGGTGAAATATATTTTTCATTATTTTTATAACCTACAAGTGGGCGCAGCGCATTATTCCTTGATACATCAAATTCCCAATAACCCGTGGAAATTTCGGGGTAAAAAATAGCCTATGTCCTTTCTTCGGCTCGAGACTATCCATAATAGTAAATTTCAATCAAATCGGTTTAGTAGTTTGAACGGGAAAGCGAGACAATCAAACAGTATGGAAGTGTGGATATCATTCAAACAAACAATGAAATCTTTCCTCTTTATAATTATAGTCTAGCTATTGTCGCTGCATCCCGTCCTACAGAGTGTACCAATAAGTTATCAGCACATTAGGACCTTATGGTAGAGTCATGTGGTGGCAGCATAGAATACGACTACCCCCCCTCTCCCAAGGGGTCGTAAAAGTGTCGTGGAGTTGACCATAACGATCGTAAGATCACCCGTGACCCCCTTGCCTACAGCCGAGATGGACACCGGCGGGGTTTCAGGTGGGTGCGAACCCCACATAACCCTACGACTCCCCCCGGGGTTGCAGGGTACACGTTAGGAGTTTCCACGCCTTAAAAAAAGGGGTCGTAAAAGGCGATTCAAGGAACAGCCGTAGGATGGACGACAACGAAGTAGCCCTTAACTTGGAAAACCCTGTGTCTAGGATGCTCGAAACATAAACAGAGACAAACAATATCACTATTCATCACCTTAACTAACTATAACATAACATTTCATAAAATAACCTTAAGCATCAGTTTACAGCGATACTAGCGCCATTCCCGAAAAAAATTAATACCTTCAAATATCAAAAATGTGGCACAGTATGACACTAGATAATGTAGCCTAGAAGTTTTAGAGCACTGTTGTATAGAAAACTACAAAGTGTTGCTAAAGAGTCCACTTTTGACTACAATCTGTGGATTATTTTGTTCATTTATCTTATTAGGATGGCTGTTATCATCAGCCCCAGAGGCAGACACGTGCAAATGATTTAGTAGAGTTTTTTTTTGTTACATTTTTGAAACCTTGTCAATTGAAAACGCAGGGCTACCATATTGGCAGACGCGGTCCTTGATGTTTGTTAGGGTATTATTATCGCTACTAGAGGCTGCCCCGCGGTATTTCCCGCGCAGATTTCTCATAAACACAAAAACTCGTTTTTTCCCGTTCCCGTGGGAATTTCGGGAAATCCTTTCTTAGTGCTCACCTACACTCCCTAAGGAACCTACATGCAAAATTGCAGCTTTGTACGCCCAGTAGTTTCGGCTCTGCGTTGTCTGTCAGTCAGTCAGCCAGCCAGCCAGCCAGCCAGCCAGCCAGCCAGCCAGCCAGCCAGCCAGCCAGCCAGCCAGCCAGCCAGCCAGCCAGCCAGCCAGCCAGCCAGCCAGCCAGCCAGCCAGCCAGCCAGCCAGCCAGCCAGCCAGCCAGCCAGCCAGCCAGCCAGCCAGCCAGCCAGCCAGCCAGCCAGCCAGCCAGCCAGCCAGCCAGCCAGCCAGCCAGCCAGCCAGCCAGCCAGCCAGCCAGCCAGCCAGCCAGCCAGCCAGCCAGCCAGCCAGCCAGCCAGCCAGCCAGCCAGCCAGCCAGCCAGCCAGCCAGCCAGCCAGCCAGCCAGCCAGCCAGCCAGCCAGCCAGCCAGCCAGCCAGCCAGCCAGCCAGCCAGCCAGCCAGCCAGCCAGCCAGCCAGCCAGCCAGCCAGCCAGCCAGCCAGCCAGCCAGCCAGCCAGCCAGCCAGCCAGCCAGCCAGCCAGCCAGCCAGCCAGCCAGCCAGCCAGCCAGCCAGCCAGCCAGCCAGCCAGCCAGCCAGCCAGCCAGCCAGCCAGCCAGCCAGCCAGCCAGCCAGCCAGCCAGCCAGCCAGCCAGCCAGCCAGCCAGCCAGCCAGCCAGCCAGCCAGCCAGCCAGCCAGCCAGCCAGCCAGCCAGCCAGCCAGCCAGCCAGCCAGCCAGCCAGCCAGCCAGCCAGCCAGCCAGCCAGCCAGCCAGCCAGCCAGCCAGCCAGCCAGCCAGCCAGCCAGCCAGCCAGCCAGCCAGCCAGCCAGCCAGCCAGCCAGCCAGCCAGCCAGCCAGCCAGCCAGCCAGCCAGCCAGCCAGCCAGCCAGCCAGCCAGCCAGCCAGCCAGCCAGCCAGCCAGCCAGCCAGCCAGCCAGCCAGCCAGCCAGCCAGCCAGCCAGCCAGCCAGCCAGCCAGCCAGCCAGCCAGCCAGCCAGCCAGCCAGCCAGCCAGCCAGCCAGCCAGCCAGCCAGCCAGCCAGCCAGCCAGCCAGCCAGCCAGCCAGCCAGCCAGCCAGCCAGCCAGCCAGCCAGCCAGCCAGCCAGCCAGCCAGCCAGCCAGCCAGCCAGCCAGCCAGCCAGCCAGCCAGCCAGCCAGCCAGCCAGCCAGCCAGCCAGCCAGCCAGCCAGCCAGCCAGCCAGCCAGCCAGCCAGCCAGCCAGCCAGCCAGCCAGCCAGCCAGCCAGCCAGCCAGCCAGCCAGCCAGCCAGCCAGCCAGCCAGCCAGCCAGCCAGCCAGCCAGCCAGCCAGCCAGCCAGCCAGCCAGCCAGCCAGCCAGCCAGCCAGCCAGCCAGCCAGCCAGCCAGCCAGCCAGCCAGCCAGCCAGCCAGCCAGCCAGCCAGCCAGCCAGCCAGCCAGCCAGCCAGCCAGCCAGCCAGCCAGCCAGCCAGCCAGCCAGCCAGCCAGCCAGCCAGCCAGCCAGCCAGCCAGCCAGCCAGCCAGCCAGCCAGCCAGCCAGCCAGCCAGCCAGCCAGCCAGCCAGCCAGCCAGCCAGCCAGCCAGCCAGCCAGCCAGCCAGCCAGCCAGCCAGCCAGCCAGCCAGCCAGCCAGCCAGCCAGCCAGCCAGCCAGCCAGCCAGCCAGCCAGCCAGCCAGCCAGCCAGCCAGCCAGCCAGCCAGCCAGCCAGCCAGCCAGCCAGCCAGCCAGCCAGCCAGCCAGCCAGCCAGCCAGCCAGCCAGCCAGCCAGCCAGCCAGCCAGCCAGCCAGCCAGCCAGCCAGCCAGCCAGCCAGCCAGCCAGCCAGCCAGCCAGCCAGCCAGCCAGCCAGCCAGCCAGCCAGCCAGCCAGCCAGCCAGCCAGCCAGCCAGCCAGCCAGCCAGCCAGCCAGCCAGCCAGCCAGCCAGCCAGCCAGCCAGCCAGCCAGCCAGCCAGCCAGCCAGCCAGCCAGCCAGCCAGCCAGCCAGCCAGCCAGCCAGCCAGCCAGCCAGCCAGCCAGCCAGCCAGCCAGCCAGCCAGCCAGCCAGCCAGCCAGCCAGCCAGCCAGCCAGCCAGCCAGCCAGCCAGCCAGCCAGCCAGCCAGCCAGCCAGCCAGCCAGCCAGCCAGCCAGCCAGCCAGCCAGCCAGCCAGCCAGCCAGCCAGTCAGTCAGTCAGTCAGTCAGTAACGGAAGAGTTTTATATATATTGATTAATAGCGTCTGCCAAGCGTGCTTATTATTTAGAAAATTTGCTCGCCACCTCCTTATCTCATTAGGACTACTGAGCTGTTCTCAAAAAATACTAAGTAAGATTATGTAGTGTCATACTGTGTTACATTTATGACATTTGCCTTAGTTTAGAAGTTTTTTTTTTTTTTGATAAAGGCGCTAGCAAACCTGTCAACTGGCTCTTAAATCAAAATTAGTATGCATTAGGTATTGTGTTGCATAGCTACTGTAAAACTGCGCTATAGAGACAAACAATTCAATGAATATTACGCACCCAATTATTTACGAGCTGTAATAAATTCCAAAACAAATAGTGACTAAATAGTTGAGTTTCTCTCTTAATTTCCAAACATTTCATCATATTGGCCCGAGCGGCCGTGCCACAGAAATAATGAACATATTTCAAACTTTACACTGCACGGTCAAGTGAAAGCAAAATGTTTCATTGATTTTATTGATTGTATGCATGCATGCTGTTTTACATGCATTAAGAATCTGATACTATTATTTCACCGAAAATGTGAAATGCACAGCTGATATAGAGTAAGACATTATTAGGTGAACTTCGTACCACAATACATATTACTATGTTGTGCATGGATTATTACATATAAACCTTTCTCTATCTTAAAAAAAAACGCATCAAAATATGTTGCACAGTTTTAGAGATATAAGCATACATAGGGACAGACGTGGTAAGTGACTTTGTTAACCGACGAAAAAACAAAAAGGAGGAGGTTCTCAATTCGTCGCGTATATTTTTTTTTTTTTTTTTTTTTTTTTTTTTTTATGTATGATCACGCATAACTTTTTACTGTGTGGACCGATTTTGATAATTCTTTTTTTAATCGACAGGGTATACCTTGAAGTTGGTCCCATAAAAATTTGAAAATAAAACTCCCACCCTAAGGGTGGGAAAATAGGGGTGACTTTTTGGTCGGCGGGTCGATTTATCCACTCACAGGTTGCATTTCCGTGTTACATTATAACTTTTGATACCTACTTACAATATCTTTGGAAATGAAATAAAATCAGCCAAAAGACGTCCACTGCTGGACATAGGCCTCCCTCACAAATCGCCTCACCGACCGGTCGTGATCGAACCTCATCCTTTACCAGGTTGTGTGGCCACCTTGTGGGGTGCGACCACCCGGTGAAGTAAGATTAGCTGGGGTCAAAAAATTAGCCCAAAAAAAACTAAAAAGCAAAAAATAAAAACTTTTTATAAAAAAATTAAACCGCCGAAAAAACTGAAAAGCATTAAATAATAGGGAAACATTTTCTATTAGGCCTTAATTTACTGACTTCTTAAAGTAATTTTGGATTACCAAGAAATTTTGAGTCGGTGCCACAGAATCAACGAATAAAGATCACTAAATTACCTGAAATTCAAAGAAATAACCGAAAAACGTATGCCGCTGCGCATCGCGCTTTACATAGATAATGAATTTGCTTGTGTGGTGTGGCGCCGACTTAAAATTTCTTGGTAATCCAAAATTACTTTAAGAAGTGAGTAAATTAAGGCCTAATAGAAAATGTTTCCCTATTATTTAATGCTTTTCAGTTTTTTCGGCGGTTTAATTTTTTTATAAAAAGTTTTTTTTTATACTATGTTATCGATGATGATGTTACCAAGAGTATACAAATTTTAACTGTGATTCTATTTGTGGTTGTCAATGGCTATGAGAATGAAAATAATGTTGATAGTATTGTTATACTCATAATCGTTATTTATCAATATCTAAAATTAATCCACGTTTATAAAAATGTAAAGAAACATTAAGTAATATCTTGTATCCTACACCCTATTCAACATATAATTTTTCATTTTAATTGTAAAGACTGTTTACTTAAGTATAAGTTCTAAATAAACAAAGTCTTTAACAATTAGCTACCTACCTAGTTATGAATTCTTGGAAGAATAATTAACATAACGCTCTTTGTTACAGTTATTAGTACAAGCGAAACTTAGCTCGTTAGATAAATAGCTGATAAAAGGTTGCCTACTTAAACTTATAAAGTAACTTTATAAAATTCAGTCTTGAATATTTACTTGACGAGGAGCCTTTTGATTTTCACGAACGGATGTTTAGAACATTTGGAATCTCGACAAAGGACGCGCAACCATACTGACCGTAATAGAGTGTTAACTTACATTTAATCTGTACTACAGTCCGCCCTTCGAACCTTGAAACACGCAGGGTAAAGTTACGTAGAGATTTTCTCGAGCCACTAAACCGCTAATAGAATTAGTGCAGCGAAACGCCGATATCAGTGTGCGTCAGTCAGTAGCAGTGCAGTCGCGCGCGACCACCGGAACAACACCACACGCGATCTGCCAGTGCCGGTTTGGGAACATGAGCGCGCACACGCACGGTCCGCCTATCGCGCGCATAGAGATCATCGAGCCAGAAGACTGCGACGAGATTTCCCTCCCACCTGAGGGGAACGTCAAACTGCGCAACTACCGTCTTCTAGCTGAAAACGTCAGAGCTTACACCCCCACGGGAGACGTCCACACTTCGCCAGCGAAAAGAAAACTGGTGCCGCGATACGACGTTTGCGCAGCCCTGTCTCCTCCACGTGATCGTCTTCTCCAACTCCTGAGGCCAGGTGAACCTAACGCTGCTGCCCTGGAGGCGATTGTGAGACCAGCGCCGCGCAGAGCTCTTCAAAGACCATTGGACGAAGACTCCCAGCGATTCCTGCAGCGCGCTCTCTTATCACCCAGCCCTCAAGGCTTATCAGCTGGGAACACTCCAGAACCAAATTCGCATCGGCACGAACGCGACAAAGAACCACCTGCATCACCAACAAGGTCTATATCTCCACCAGAGAAGGAAAGAACTTGTGGGGAGCGATCATTAGCTGAAGAGCTTCGGGAAGCGGAAGACCGCGAGCGTCGTGGAGGGGAGTCCAGGAGGGAATTACTGAGGGAATACCATTTTACTGGAGCCAGTGAAGCAGCTGAGCGGGACAGACTTGGCCGTTTGGCTTTATCAGTGGAAGGAGAAGAGATCTCAAGCTTGGAAGGCGGAGACAGTCTGTTTGCGGCTGCACAACGACTGGACATCCTTCTTGAGGAGTCCAAAGCCCTTCACGAGGAGTTAGCGCAGATCCACGATGACCTTCAGGTGCTGGCCTGCCGCCTGAGCGACCCTGACCGGTACCGCATACGGCACGGATACTCCAGGCCACAGCTTTGGGTTTCTGTGGTTGGTGTTAGGGAAACGGTTGCGGTTTTGTTGTGTGGTGTTTGGTTTGGTAGTTTTCTTCAGATTTTGATGTGGAAGTTAGTTTGAGCGGGATTCTGTTGCTTTAAATACGTTTCGTTTTCACAAAGAAGAGTAAACCAGTTGCACTTTTTTATTGCTTTTCTATCTATGTAGTTACTTATTTTACTGCAGCTTGCACATTTTGGGAGTTTCTGACAAGGCCGTAATATAGTAAAGGAGAGATTCAACTCAACAAATTTACCATAGCAAGGCGCAGTCTCAAAAAAAAACGGCTGTCCTATATATTGACTTTGACAGCTGATCCAACCAATGGTGTTTTGGGAAAGTTGTTAAAAACGGTGAGTGATTTATCACTCCCTATATTTTATGAAGCAGACAAAAAACAAGACGGTTTTTAAATAGATTGTCAGAATTTTTTATAATTTAAATACTCATTAGACTTAACTTATTTCCGAATAGTTTTTTAATTTCATTGCGCAACTAACACTTTAAAGTTATTTCGTAATAATATTTCTTATATCGCACTGCTTGATGTATTAAACACACAAACGCACCATTTCTTACTGGTATCGGGTCGTTCACAGGCAATTAACATAATATTATTGACTTTATACTTTTATCTACTAAGTTAAAGGTCAAGCAATAAGTAATATAAGTAAAGTTATCTCATTTTCGTAAGTCTATAAGGTAGGTTAACAAATGACCACCTCCGTGGCTCAGTGATGTTGAAAATCCGGGTTTGAAATCTGGTGGGAGAGAGCATTGTTATGATGTTTAATTATTTGTTTAATTAAGGCTATGAACGCACAGGCGGTTTTATTTCCGCGCGGTGTGATAGTTTGTTATTTAATTTTCAACCTTATTCATAGGCCCCGAACGCACAAGCGTGTTTTTACGGTTTTTTATCCGCTGGTGCTCACACTTCCATAGGATTCAATATGTTACATAAAATCCGCGCGGGAAAAAACCGCCTGTGCGTTCGTAGCCTAAGTGTCTGTTTTTGTTTAATCGTTAAGTGTAAGTGCTTTGGGCACCCTAGATTCCTAGAACCTAGATAGGGTATCTGAGTGTGATGTTCATGACTTGTAGTTCTCTCCAGATTTACCGGATTTACTTGCATTAATTTTTTAATTAGCAGCATCCTTAATTTAAAAACTGTAAGAGAAAACCACGACCGCCAACGCGCCTACCTAGCCTGTTAATTATGGCCAAGCCCTCTACATTATTTGTCCTTGTGGCAATTTTTTAAGGGAAGCCTATATCCATCAGTGGACTGTCTTCTGGCTGCGATGATAATGATGTATTCCTTTCTAAATTCCAATTATTTCCCCCAGATCCAATCAGCCCGCGCTGGCCGTTGCACAGCAGCAGCCAAGGCCCTAGGGGTGGAGGCCCAAGCCCTGCGGTACCTTGATGACGTAGTCGCCTTGCTGAGCGGCAACGTTGCTGGGGCAAGACGAGCTAGGGGCTGGCCCTTTGCCTTAGGACGACGGCGGGAGCCTGGACGGAACTATGTTGTTTAAAGGTACATTCTGGTTTACTTTAGATCTCTGTGTTTTTATACAAAAATTAATTAATAATAATAATAATTAATTTATTTATATGTCTAAAACATCGGTTAGTACAATTTTGCTTAATCTAAGTATAATAATCTAGTTAGTTAATTAAAAGTAATAACCATTTGAACTATTTATAAATGCTACCGTGCCTGAGCTCGAGGCCTGTGTCTCAGACAACAGTATCTCCGCAATATATATATATTTTTTTGTATTAACAATTATAAAAACACACTAATTGCTGTTCGTTTGTCTCGCTAAACCTCTCTTCGGAGGACACGGTCTCTCTAGCGCAACCACAGAACAAGGAAGACTTCTCTCAGTGCAACGGCCGCAGTACGGCACTATTTTTAATTTAATAATATAAAAAAAAACCCTTAAAAACGCACCACAACGTAGGGGGTGAAGGAAACTGTGTCTAATCTATTGTTGTTCGTAGGTAATCTAGTTAGGCATTATTATGCATGATGAGTATTTTGAAGAAAACTCGCTACATTCTTACCATCGCATTGATTTCTAAAAAATCGCCGTCGGCCTAGTTTACGAAATCTTTTCTAAAGTTAAAACTCAAAGCAAACATCAAACCTAAGTAAGTGAGGTAAGTGATTCATTTTTTCTAAAAATAGATGTACTATAAAAGCATTTTCTCCACCGAGTATTTTATATTACGAAAACCGCAAAGTAAAATCGGTGTCTGAAAAACACACGCCACGTTTCCCGCTCGCTGCCCGCAAAATGAGCATTGAAACTAACTGTCAAAAATTCCCGCGTTTTTTTACGTCGCGTGCACGTTCTAGATTTAATTTTAGTTTTTTTTTTATTCAGACGACGCAACTTTTCCGCGGGCTATCGTTGAGTCCGATATGTGAGATAGATAATCATGTGTGAGATATGTATTTCTTTTTCACCACCGACGCAAAAAAGAGAGGGGTGTTATTTAGTTTAACGTGTTGTGTGTGTATATATGTGCCGTAAGCACCCTGTTATTTTGGAACCCGTCTCATTACAATAATACTCCCAAACAGAACAACCGATTTTTATACCGAATGTTCTTAGCTATGTTTCTTGACAATCTGTTCAGCCGTTTGAAGATCATCAGCGCTTTTTTTTAGTTTAAGAGGGAATCTAACTTTCTTATTCCGATCGATTCGAAATTTGGTAAAGTGTTACTTCAATGAAATTGAAATTATTATAGTTCAGTAACCACTGAAATCAATACATACTTAGTATAAAAAAAGTCGCTTCCCGCGTCAGTCCCTTTGTATGCTTATATCTTTAAAACTATGGAACGGATTTTGATGCGGTTTTATATAAATGATAGAGTGATTCAAGAGGAAGGTTTATAAGTATAATACATGCACAACATAGTTATTAGTTTAGGCGGTACGAAGTTTGCCGGGTCGCCTAGTTAAATATAAGACGTTAGGGTAAGGTCGGAGAGTTTTTTTTCGTGATGACGAATGTGGATGTAATGTCTAATCCCCACACTTCGTTTGTCTTGTGTAAAAACTAAACTAACCCCAAAAAAGCGGCGTACGGTGTTCGCGAAAGAACTCGAGTGTAAAACCAGTTTAAAATAATAGTTCAGCGTCAACCAGCGGTTAGCAAACATAACGTAGAACGTTACAGAGGCGATGTGACGTCACAAACTTTAACTGTAGTTAAACCAACTTTGATAGCCTAGGCTTTATTAGCTTTAGCAAGGTAGGATCGCTTCGTTCACGATCCTAGAACTGTAAATCAATTTAGGAATTGATGTTTTTTTTTTGTCTTTCTTTAGGGATTCGTTGCCAGCATTGTTTAGTTTAGTTTTTTTTTATACCGAGTTGCAATTGCATGTACAGTGGCGGACTAGGAGGCCGTAACAGATTTGTCTATGGTTTCGTCAGCCTTAGACTGTATTACCAAAGAACAAGAACTATTTTGCAATACAGAAAAACCGGAAGTGTTACGCCGATCGTGTCCGCCACTGTACATCTGAATTTTAGTTTAAGGCGGTAAGTCACGGTATGGCGCGAAATTCAAAATTTTTCGCGTTTTTTAATTATTCTGGCGAAAGTATTCATTTTTAATAAAGTTTTAATGAATTCGCGTATGTAAAAAACCATTTCTCACATTGTAATACAACGTTTTTCGAAGACAGACCTACTAATTTTGTGTCTAAGGACCTAACTTGATTTTTGGCCTTTATTTCGCGCCATACCGTGACTTACCGCCTTAAGACAAATTTAAAGGCAAAGATTCCCTGCTAATAGACAAATGATTGCAAATAATGCTTTTTTAATTAGTAAAAAAAAACGCTAAATTCAATTTAAAGCAAAAAAGTTCCTAATCCTACGTCTGTTTTGTGGTTCTAAGTTACCTTTCTACCTAATATACCTACAAATTTACAGCCCTTCTGGTTAAGCTTGAGTATTGCGTAACACACAGACAGAGTTACTTTTGCATTTATAATATAAAAAAGCAGCACTTATATGTATATGCAGTATAAAAACACAGACTATGGCAACAATCCCATTGGGCCTAGTAGCAAATAGGGGGCAATCGACATTGACCCACAAGTCCCCCGCTCCCTATGCAATCCTGGCGTACCATTGACGTACCATTGAGTGTAGTGTACCATAATTTAGCCAACCGTGTCGGGGGAGGATCAGCAAATGACGCGCGTGTTCCAATTCGGACGGATTGATTCGTTTTGCTAATGGTATCAGTCAATTTAATTAACTACGTTGTGGTTATTTTTTGTTACACTCTCTGGTATATAGTCTACCACGACTCTTTCTTAATTTTTAAATCAACAGCGCAACGACCCAATATTTTTAATAATTTGCAAGTGATAGCTTATTGAACTTATATAAAAAAATTAGTAGCCAACGCCGCAAGGACAAAATTTATATGATTGAAAATAAAACAAATTATCTCAATAACAGTATAGTCTGCATGGCCCCCAAGATATATAATAAGTTACCAAAAGCAATACGGGAATCTGATAATTTAAGATTGTTTAAACTTCAGACAAAAAAAATTTTTTTTAGCTAAGGCCTATTACTGTATACGAGAATTCTTTGACGATAAATTATCTGACACATAAAACACCATTGTAAATACTGACAGACTGTAAATACTGTAATACTTAATCAATTTATTATTATAAATATTTGCGTGCCAGTTATGGCAGAACATGCTGAACTTGTGTAAAAACAACATCTGTTATAACCGTGTTCTAGTGTAAATAAATTATTTCAATTCATTTCTTTTCATTTGACGTGCCCTAAAAATTTAAGTCCGGTTTTATATAATAATCTACAATAATCTACATAGTATATAGTTTGTTGATAACTTAATAAAGTGTACCATCTTACGTGGCTCAGTGGGAAATGGTGTTACTGTAACTTGCAGGGCTGGGTTCGGTTCCCATTTATTTTTAACCGACTTCAAAAAAGTAGGTTATCAGTTTGACCTGTATATATGTATGTATGTATGTTTGTCCGCGATTATCTCGAGTTTGGCTGAACCGATTTTGATGCGGTTTTCACAGGAGTATTTGTTACATTCAGGAGAAGTTTTAGTGCCTATTTTAACCGACTTCGAAAAAGAGGAAGTGCTTAGTTGATGTATGTGTCAGGTTTATTGAAGGCGGGTTCGTTTCGTAGTAGTCCAGGGAAGTTTAAGGAAAAAGGTGAGAAAATAAGGAAAAAAGGGGGGGGGGTAAGTAAACACAATAAATTCATTTAACCATATAAAATTGAAAGGTGCGATACGAAGTTCGCCGGGGAAGCTAGTAAAATATAAAAGTGAATACAGCCATCTGTATCACGGCATGATAACTAATTACGAGTCGGTACCGGGCCCGGCATTGCGCGGGAAAATACATTTTAAAACTCTATCTTATGTGGGTTAAGTAAACGTTGCTAACTTTACTATAGTACTTAGGAAATAGTTACGGATCATGTAATTTGTGGTAATCTAGTGGTAACCTTAGTATCAATCGGCAGGTCATGTAGCTCTAAGCCCTGTAGGTCCGGGCGTAAGAATAGGTCTAGGGTATGCCCTGCCTGTCGTAAGAGGCGACTAAAAGGGGTATTTGGGGTCGTGGGTGTGAAGGGCGGGGGCCCGACACACTCATCAAACGGCCCCGAGATGGACGGCGGCACAGCTTGTGGCACTGAGCCGCCGCAGCTCCAAAGGCGAGCCGGGGAGGGAACAATATGCCCTCCCCGAGCACGAAGCTGATAGTAGCTGAGCGTGGGAAGACTTCGGACGCTATAATGTGTGGTTCCCGGGGTTCCTCCCAAAAGCGCCAAGACGGCCGCCGGGGGGTTTTAGGGAGCGTCGGGAAATGCCATAGGCATTTCCCCCCGTTAAAAAAAAAAAAAAGGTCATGTAGCTCTACGCAGTACCGCCAAAGAATAGGACTGAGGTATCCCCTGCCTGTCGTAAGAGGCGTCTAGAGGGGACCCCGGGGTCGTTGGGTGCAAGAGGCGGGGGCCTCGAGTAGGACGGACGGACGATGGACGATGAAGAACGACGGAACGCGGTGTCACGATTCCGTCGTCGAGCGTTGGGAAAAAGATCCACGCTCCGGCGTGGCGATCCCTATGTCCCTCCGAGGAGAGGCCGAAGAGGCAATGCTGGAGAGGGTCGCGGAGTTGAACATAAAGATCGAAAGATCTCCCGTGACCAAGGGGGTGGCGGGGCTAACAGCCGAGATGGACACCGGCGGGGTTTTAGTGGGTACGCACTTTACATAACCCTGCGGCTCCCCCAGGGGCTGCATGTACTCTTTAGGGTTTCCCCCCGAGTTAACAAAAAATGTCATAGCTCTAAGATTAGATGGTCGGTCGCTAGGGCTGCAAAGTCTTGATTAGCGACTGCGCTACGGAAAAGAAGCAAGGGAAGGCAAACTAAGGGCTTAGAGAAGACGCTATATGAGTTTTGAAGGTTTTTTAGATCAAGTAATTCTATTAATCTATAAGAGGTACAGATAAATTTTAATATAACGTTTTTGAGGATATAACAAGGTTTTTTATAATTGAGAAACACTAGTGGAATCAAAAAACCTCGATACATTATTTCGTCAAAGATAACCCTTCCAAAAAACGGGAATAGCTAGTTCTTCGAAATTACAAACTAGTTTTTGTTGAAACTACATAGGAACAATGATAATAAAGTATATCAAATTCTGGTAATTCAAATTTGATTTAATTGTAATAATTAAAAAGATATTTAACATTTATTACTTTTTCCAATAGAATGTAGTAACCGACGTGTGCTACTGACATATGACTGTCCTTTTCCCTCAGTATGTTTGAGGGAAAAGGACATCCTTTGTTTCTCGGTCGTTTGCTTTATTTCTCGTATATCGTCTTAAGTAAAAAACCTAAATAATCTGATGGTAAATAATTGTCAGAAGTCGCCTCTTTTAAGAACAGCAGATTCAAAAATTCTCATTTTGAGATTGAAGCTATGTTAACAGTTTAATTACCTGCTTTATTGACATAGCGTCATGCAACAGTACAGAGAAATGTAATTATAAAAAACTAGCTTTCCCGGCTGACTTCATTACGCCATAGAATATAAGATACTACAAAAGACTTGGCTTTATAGACTATGTTCTTTTGACTGCCCAGAATGGGCGAATTAAAAACAAACAACAACAACCAACCACCTGTCAAAATATGTAAACAACGGAAAAAATATTGCACCTTGGGTTACATTATGTGAGTTTAGGTAAGGATCCCTAATTTTTTTGAAAATCTTATATAGCCTATGACACTCGGGGTTAATGTACCTTCCTACCAATGAAATAATTTTTGACATCGGTTCAGTATTTCCGGAGCCTATTCGTTACAAACAAAGAAACAAACAAACCAACAAACAAATCAGTCCCCTTTATAAAATTGGTATAGATAAGAATAAAACAGAACAATAAAACAAAATGTATTTTATTTTAAGTGTAACAGGATGCTGAAATTTCAGTGCAAACGAAATTTTGAAAGCATTTAACTGGCTGCGGTCGCGGCTCGCACTTGCTAGATAGAAAATAGTAAAACAACCAAAAAAGGTGTATTTACACATAGCGATTGTATGTACTGTACAGTACAGTGGCGGTCTAGGACGGCGAAACACTTCCGGTTTTTCTATATTGCAAAATAGCTCTTCGTTCTTTGGTATTACAGCCTAGGGCACACGAGATTATAGACAAAAGTGTTTCGCCGTCCTAGACTGCCACTGTACGACTCACTAGTCAAAAAGAAAATGATTAAAAAATATTTTTTTCGCCCAAGTTCACAATTCGCGTGTTACAGTATCAATTTTCTAAATTTTATAAATAAAACCACTATGATATTTTTTTTTTATTAAATAACTAGAGGGTGCCCCGCGGTATTTCCCGCGCAGATTTCTCATAAACACAAAAATGCCGTTTTTTTCCGTTCCCGTGGGAATTTCGGGAAATCCTTTCTTAGTGCTCACCTACACTCCCTAAGGAAACTACATGCGAAATTTCAGCCCACTACGCTCAGTAGTTTCGGCTCTGCATTGTCTGTCAGTCAGTCAGTCAGTCAGTCAGTCAGTCAGTCAGTCAGTCAGTCAGTCAGTCAGTCAGTCAGTCAGTCAGTCAGTCAGTCAGTCAGTAACGGAAGAGTTTTATATATATTGACTAGAGGCTGTCCCGCGGTTTTTCCCGCGCAGATTTCTCATAAACACAAAATTCCCGTTTTGTCCCATTCCCGTGGGAATTTCAGGAAATCCCTTTTTAGTGCTCACCCACACTCCCTAAGGAACCTACATGCAAAATTTCAGCCCGCTACGCCCAGTAGTTTCGGCTCTGCGTTGTCTGTCAGTCAGTCAGTCAGTCAGTAACGGAAGAGTTTTATATATATTGATTACATACTTACTTAGTCAAGTACTACATTACAAACACTGTGACCCACAGTTCGGTGCGGGCTCGATTCCCAGCGGGGCGCTTCTAAGTGGCTCAGTTGGCAGTGATGTGGACTGAGTAAGAGTGTGCACCTGGGTTCCATTCCCGGGCAGGGCCAATATTGATATGATGAATATCGATGTTTGTTTCCGGTCTGGGTGTAATGTTCGTCTCCGTGTGTGATTCGGGTACCCTATATTTTACATATCGCAGCAAATAATCGCATAATGCATAAAAAGGCTAAGGAAAAGAGCGTTTAACAGTAACTGTTTGCGAATTAACGCGCAAATCGAGGTTAACGAGTGAAATTGAGCGCATTCACGTAAGTTGGAAGTACACAATTACAAAGAAATATACTGTACATTATATACAGAGCGGGATGATTTTTAATATGTTGGGTTATTCGTAATCATCATCATTTCAGCCGTAAGACGACCACTGCTGGACATAGGCCTCCCTCAAGGCTCTCCATCTGTACCGATCGCAGGTGGCCTGCATCCACGGATCGGCAAGCGCAGCGTAGGACGTCCACCGACCAGATGGACGGATGATCTGCGCAAGGCTGCGGGTCCACGCTGGATGCAGGCCACCTGCGATCGGTTATTCGTAATATTGGTTATTATTTTTAATTTTAAGATTTCAGGCCAAACAATATTTAATTCACATTTTCTTATTTTTTCAGCATTCTAACAAAATTCACTTATAAAGTTACAATACAAGAATTCTTTATTTAAATTTTAATTATTAAATTTTGCAGCCTGTAGCGTCTCACTGCTGGGCAAAGGCCTCCTTCCCCTTTCTGCACTTCTCCCGATCCTGGGCAAAGTCCCACCAGGTCTTAGTGTGTGCTCCCAGCTCATCGCTCTACCGCTTCCTAGATCGACCACGTCGCCTCTAGCCATCCTTTTTTTTTTTTCATTTAAGTAATGGTCGTTTTTAAAATAACACAAAATCATAGCATCAGGCCATCGTAAGTTTATTAAATGGCATGAAAGACTAAATATTTTGATAGATAGCATGTGAAATCCAGTTAGTATTATTATAATGAAAACAAGCATTTTAGTATTCTATAGCGTAATTTCCTGGGCACTGCCAAGGCAAAAAGTATTTGTATCAAATGAAGTACATAAAGCGTAAAAACGTAGGCTAACTCAGAAATAATTTTGTATATTTATTGTTTCAGATACTCATCAGGATGACTGATAAGAAAAAAAGGGCAGTCGATTAATCTTAGTAATAAGAATTATTATTTTAATTTTAAAAAATAAGCAAAAGAGTAAAATGGACTAAAACGGTGAAAGTAAAAATCGCAACCTAATACCATCTATCTAATACGGAATTTTTTTCCTGGTGTAATCTATGAATTATGATTATTTGTACTGGTAGCAACAGACATAAATAAATTACTAAAGAACGTGACTTTGACTTATTACCTAGGACATGCTACGTAATAGAACTACAAATACAGGTTTTTTACTTAAATGGAGAGAGTCGAGTCAAATATATGTTGTAATGCATGTGAACCAATAAAATAATTTTGAATTTTGAATTTTTTAATAGAATAAGAAACCTCTTAAAAATAGTGTTTACGAGTTGTATTTGTCGGTAGGATAGAGCTTATAAATAAGGGACCTGTATCTACTGGGTGTTTCTGACAAGGCGGTAATAAATCAAAAGAGGGATTCTGCTCACCATAACTAACAACTTTCCCAAAGCAACATGGGTCAAAATCTCAAAAAAAATAACAGCTGTTTCATACGAGTTCGATCAGCTGACGGGGTCAATTGTACGGGACGGCTGATTTTTGTTTAAAGATTTCGACCCATGTTGCTTTGGGAAAGTAGTTAGGTATGTGAGCAGAATCCCTCCTTTGATTTATTACCGCCTTGTCAGAAACATCCTGTAGATCTACAAACACCCCCTGACCCCAGAAACAAACATGGATATCTATAAGACAACAGATATTTTTTAGCTCTTTTTTAAAAGCGCCACTTCCGATAAATAATTTTATCTTCTAAACCATGGCAAAAAATCAAAATCAAAAAATCTTTATTCAATATAGGATACAAGATATCACATAATGAAAGTCAATTAGACTACATCTAATCTAATTGCTATTGATACCTTATTTGGTAAAGTATCCTATACTGTGAGAGGCGAGGTAGTTCAGGGTGCCCACCAATTGGCTCAGGTAAACAAATGTTTGCCTTGCCTTACGACAATAGTCGCCTGGAGAGGCCCCCAAACGAGCCCTCCTCTGTCAAGTGATTCTACTCCCTTTCGCAATGATTTTACAGCGTAGAGAAGAAAGGGGTAACCAGCTCTACTTTACAATTTATCTCTCTCTTTTTTTTTTCTTTTGTGATATTACAATTACAATACAATAAGGTGACAATACAATGAACATTATACAGATTAATAAAAATGAAAGTACATGAAATAATGATATCTTAGGCAACAAACGACTATTTCTAAGATCATTATCCTTTAAGCTACACAACAGAGCCTTAAAAAATCTAATCAAGATTATCTAGGGCGTCATTGACTTTTGAATTTTGATTTCGGCCATGGTTTAGAAGATATTAATCATTTATCGAAGTGGTACTAGTATTGCACCCGTTCATTCCTTTAGTCTACGCATTGATAAATATAGACAGTCACTTTTGCAATCAATCAACTTAATTACAACAAAAAATCTTTTAATACTCAACATGTCGATTTCTAGTCCATATTTGTTTTAAATAATTGTTTTTATTGTAAAAGGAAGCAATAAATCCGAGGTGTGGTTGCGTTATGTTATTTATTCAATTATTTAAATTGTAAACTTACTTATTGATTTTGTTATAAACAATTAGCCTAGATTTAACTTTCTAGGAAACTGCAATAATTTTATTTAACTTAATAAATAATCCTGCATCAGAATAAAAACGTTGTTGTTTAACCAATATTTTTTCCGCCATTTCGGTACTAAGCCATAATTTTCGTAAAATAAAAAAACCCTAATTTGAGGCGGTAACTCTCGGTATGGCGCGGTATTCAAATTTTTTCAATTTTTTTTCTTATTATTTTGGCGAAAGTATTAATCAATATATATAAAACTCTTCCGTTACTGACTGACTGACTGACAGACAACGCTGAGCCGAAACTACTGGGCGTAGAAAGCTGAAAATTGGCACGGGGTTTCCTTGAAGAGTGTAGGTGATCTCTAAGAAGGGATTTCCTAAAATTACCCCGGGAACGGAAAAAACGGGATTTTTGTGTTTATGAGAAATATGCGCGGGAAAAACCGCGAGGCAGCCTCTAGTTATGTATAATTGATGTTTTCCATTAGGGTAGGCAGAGACAATCAATTTCTACTTTTGATAATGATAACATAGTTTTACTTTTTATACACGCATGTCATGAACTCTATACCCTAAGCTTTTCTGTAGGAATTGTGTAAAGACTATGTACAGTGGCGGACACGATCGGCTTAATACTTCCGGTTTTTCTGTATTGCAAAATAGCTCTTGTTCTTTGGTAATACAGTCTAGGGCTGACGAAACCATAGACAAATCTGTTACGGCCTCCTAGTCCGTTACTGCACAGTCTAGCCCTAGACTGTATTACCTAGAACAATAGCTATTTTATAATAAAGAAAAACCGGAAGTGTTACTACGACCAATTGAAAACAGGAACTGGTTTTGTGATTAACGAATTGCAAAGTACCCCTTTCTTCTCTACGCTGTAAAATCATTCCGAAAGGGAGTAGAATCATTTGACAGAGGAGGGCTCGTTTGGGGGCCTCTCCAGGCGACTATTGTCGTAAGGCAAGGCAAACATTTTGTTTACCTTTAAAAAAGTTTATATCGGTTCATTGTAGTTTATTGTTATTGAGTGTTCTGTCTGCATTATCATTAAGTTCAATAGCCGATAGCTCGAAGTAAATAAAGTAATTAACGAATTGCATACTTACTTACTTATTCATTTAATACCTAGCTGACCCGGCGAACTTCGTACCGCCTTGAATTCTGAATTTTTAAGAATATTGTCACCAGGAAATTGTGTAGCTTCCCAACGAACAGTGAACGAAATTTTTCAATAACAAGTGCAAACAAGTGCAAGTGCAAGTGGCTAGTGTAATGGGTGCTTTTGAACATGGCAGTTTGGGCGTGGCTTTTTTTAATAATAATAATAATAATACCTATTTATTTTCAGACAACAAGGTCCATAGTTGTTAGTAAAAGACTTAAAACAAACAATTTAAAAGCTATGTTAGATGAAAACTTAAGTTTAAAATATAAATAAATTTAAATTAAATTAATTAATATAATAGTTTTATAATGTAGTAGTAGTTGTGTGTTTTAGTATAGAATAACGAAACCAAAGTGGATATTATTATTATGAAATTTTTAGTATAATTTAATTTTAATTTATGTATACTTTATTTTATAGTTATATTTCACAGATTGACACTTTCATTTAATTCAATTAAGTTCAGAACTTTCGACTATTCCATGTAAACAAATTAACAATCAAATCTTCTCTTTTTTTTGTACATCTATGCATTTTTAGGCACCCGTTCAAAAAAGTTACCTCATATATATGGTGACACTAAAAAGTTACGGTGCCCAGAAGACAGGCTACGTTACCTCTCACTTTTCTCAGCTTTGAATGGCAAGACTTATTCTCTGCCCTGGTAGCATGACCGACCATTTGTCGAATTTGTCGTATGTTTCTGTCACTTATGTCGATTATCTCCATACATTTTCCCGCGATGAAATGTCAAAAGAGATCAAAAGTGACAAAAAAATTCGACAAACGGTCGTTCATGCTACCAGTGCTGGTCTGTTGGTGCCGACAAGCTATGATTTTAGAGACAATCCCCATGCTGGTTTTAACTAAGCAATTTAAGTATCCCTCTATAAATACATATTATTAAAAATAAAGTCATTTCTCGCGTCTGTTCCCTAAACTACGCAACGGATTTTGTTGCGGATTTTTTTAAAATAGATAGAGTGATTCAAGAGGAAGGTTAATAAGTATAATACATGCACAAAATACTAACAGGTTAGGCGGTACGAAGTTCGCCGGGCCCACTAGTTTTTTATAAAACGGTTAGTATTGTTAGGTTGTAGTAGCGACACTAGGTAGCTCATTACATGGGGCAGTTGCAACCAAACAGGAGAAATTCGATTCCGTTCGATGTCCCTGATTAATACTAGGAGGGCAGGAGGGGAAAAGGTTAGGGCTGACACTTCTACAACTATCCTGCTGCTGCTCTATCCACCGAACTATGATAACGTTTTTTCTCTTACGTCACACAATCAAAACGATAACACCGACCAATCCAAATTCTTTATATCTGTCTTTTTCTTTTTATCATAAATCATAATATAAAAAACGGGGTTTCCGGATCTTTGTGTGCTTACATCCTTGTTTAAAATTTAATACTCGTTACAACCGTTACAACATCTAACATAAAGCCACTCTTTAAAAAAACAACTTATACCTAGAAATATATAATAACGAGCTTTACCGGCTTACTTCGTTACGCCATAGAATATAAGATACTACAAAAGACTTGGCTCTATAGACTATGTTCTTTTGACTGCCCAGAATGGGCGAATAAAAAACAAACAACAACAACAAACCACCTGTCAAAATATGTAAACAACGGAAAAAATATTGCACTTAGGGTTACATTATTTGAGTTTAGGTAAGGATCCCTAATTTTCTTTTTTAAAATCTAATATAGCCTATAACACTCGGGGTTAATGTAGCTTCCTACCAGTGAAATAATTTTTCAGTATTTCCGTATGTATATGTTTCCTCTTTATAATATTGGTATAGATAGGATACAAGATATCACTTATTGAAAGTCAATTAGACTACATCTAATCTAATTGCTATTGATACCTTATTTGGTAAAGTATCCTATACTGTGAGAGGCGAGGTAGTTCAGGGTGCCCACCAATTGGCTCAGATAAACAAAATGTTTGCCTTGCTTTACGACAATAGTCGCCTGGAGAGGCCCCCAAACGAGCCCTCCTCTGTCAAATGATTCTACTCCCTTTCGGAATGATTTTACAGTGTAGAGAAGAAAGGGATACTTTGCAATTCGTTAATCACAAAACCAGTTCCTGTTTTCCATTGGTCGGTGTAACACTTCCGGTTTTTCTTTATTATAAAATAGCTATTGTTCTAGGCAATACAGTCTAGGGCTAGAGTGTACAGCAACGGACTAGGAGGCCGTAACAGATTCGTCTATGGTATCGTAAGCCCTAGACTGTATTACCAAAGAACAAGAGCTATTTTGTAATACAGAAAAACCGGAAGTTTTACGCCGATCGTGTCCGCCACTGTACATTTATGTTTACATCAGTAAATATACATACCAGTGAGGTGGGGAAACGCTACGATACATACTTATATTTTTTTTTATGACAGTGACTTTGGCAACCCTAGGCCGACAGGACACGAGGGGACTAATCTCTGGCGGTGACAGACCCTGTCACGTGAGGGACACTCGGGGTCGATTCTTTCTTCACGCTACCGGAATCGATGATTTAAATTGATAAAAGGGACATTTTTTGTATGACTAGTCCAACTTTACCCTATTTTTTAGTAAAACGGAAATTAATACGTATACTAAAAACAGTTCAAGTAGGTAGTTCCCGTAATAGGTTTTAAGACAATATAATTTTTAAAGAATTTCACCGTTATTTATGTATATTTTCATCGTACAAGTGTCTGAAAAAAAAAATACTCCCCATAACCTAGTAGGTAAGTACACAACTATAAGACTCGTACTTATATTAAACTAGTCGACCCGGCGAACTTCGTACCGCCTAACCTATTACTATCTTGTGCATATAATAAACTTATAAACCTTCCTCTTGAATCACTCTAGCTAATATAAAAAACCTCATCAAAATCCGTTGCATAGTTTAAAAGATATAAGCATACATAGGGACAGACGCGGGAAGCGACTTTATTTTATACTATGTATTGACGAAGCATCGAAGAGCTCCTATAAACTACTTCAAATAATGAATAATCACATGTTCAATCTCGATAGGATTTATTATATTAGAGAATCATTTATCAAAGTAGTATTCGATTCGACTTCTTTCCGGTTATTTCCGAACTCCAATGTCACGCAGCAAGTAAAACAAAAAAATAATAATCGAACAATAATTTGTCTACGTCATCACATATTTTTAACCGACTTCAAAAAAAGGCGGTTTTCAGTTTGATCTGTATTGTATGGTATGTTTGTCCGCGATTATCTTAAAGTTTATGAAGTTTTTATTTTGTTACTAGAGGCTTCCCCTTGGTTTTTCCCGCGCAGATTTCTCATAACACAAAAATCCCGTTTCTTCCCGTTCCCGTGG
The DNA here is from genome assembly GCA_951802225.1 of Euspilapteryx auroguttella. NCBI lineage: Eukaryota > Metazoa > Arthropoda > Insecta > Lepidoptera > Gracillariidae > Euspilapteryx > Euspilapteryx auroguttella. The sequence continues at coordinate 628,900 of OX637642.1, read as the reverse complement.
GAATTTCGGGAAATCCCTTCTTAGTGCTCACCTACACTCCCCAAGAAACCCACATGCCAATTTTCAGCTTTCTACGCCCAGTAGTTTCGGCTCTGCGTTGTCTGTCAGTCAGTCAGTCAGTAACGGAAGAGTTTGATGATGAATGTTTGTTTCCGGTCTGGGTGTGATGTTCGTCTCTGTATATGTTTCGGGAACCCTATATACAGGATCTTCCTAATTAGGGGCTCTGAGTGTGATGTGTTATTATTATAATTAGTTTGGCTGAACCGATTTTGATGCGGTTTTCAGAAAAGTATTAAAAAGCTAGCGATGCAGGGCCATTTTTGTATTATATCTAAGGTCAATGTGCAGGACACACAGCTTGACGAGCCATGTCATGTCAGTACACTGTTACCGTAATAGGGTTTCAAAATCGATTATTCTAATTCGGCTTCGAATTTTAATGATATGCAAACCAGCGAACGGATTCGCGTGATCACCGCTGCCTTGCGTCTAATTGTACTGGAACAATGGGCTGTGTCAAGGAATTTTCCATTTATAGCTAGATTAAGAACTTTTCTTTTAAGAAAAGCGCTATAACAAGCTAAGATGTACAGTGGCCGTCTTGGAGGCCGTAACAGATTTGTAAGTAAGTAAAGTAAAGTAAAAAACACTTTATTGCATACAAAGTAGATTAGATTAGATTAAATTCATTTATTTCACACTATCATATTCATATTACATACAAAGTTGTATTATAAAATGTCAAAGTATAATGTGATCGTCAAAATATTGTACAAAAATTATACAAGATACAAAAGGAGTAAAATAACAAGTTAATAAAATAGAACATTTGAATTTGCATACAACGGCATTTGTCTATGGTTTCATCGGCCCTAGACTGTATTGCCAAAGGTCAAGAGCTATTTTGCTATACAGAAAAACCGCCACTGTACACAGAATTTTAAATTGTTTAACACATAGAAAAATTAGGTTGTTTTCGATATCAACAGATACAAATTCGCCTAAAAGGAGATTTTATATTTCGCATATTTCAACGCTATCGAGAAAATTACTAGGTAATTAAACATAGTTTTATGATATTAATTTTGATGAAATATAAATTGAAAGCTACTTTTAGATGACAATACTTGACTGCTCCGTGGCTCAGTTGGCAGTGATGTGGACTGAGTAATCGTGTGCACCCGGGTTCGATTCCCGGGCGGGGCGAATATTGATATGATGAATATCGATGTTTTGTTTCCGGTCTGGGTGTGATGTTCGTCTCTGTGTGTGTTTCGGGCACCCTAGATACAGGTTCTTCCTAGTTAGGGGCTCTGAGTGTGATGTGTTATTATTATTATTATTATTAATACATTTTAAATTTTAACAGCATAACCATCCATTATTTATTTTTTGAAACGTTTCATCAATACATAGTATAAAATAAAGGCGCTTCTTGCATCTTTCCCTATGTATGTTTATATCTTCAAAACTATGCAACAGATTTTGATGAGTTTTTTTTTATTAGATAGAGTAATTCAAGGGGAAGGTTTATAAGTGTAATACATGCACAAGATACTAAAAGGTTTGGCAGTACGAAGTTCGGCGGGTCGACTAGTGATATATAAAGTGTAAACCTACGTAATAAAGTTTACTTTCCATCAATTTGCACCGAACCATTTTTAACATAGCAAGAAATGTAATTTTGAAAATTGATAGCTCCTTTGCCAATTTCTCTTTGAACCCACCACTTTTATTTCTTACGTTACGTTACCTCGAAATTACGCCAGTGGGTTTGCAACCACGGACGCGCGCGCCCCCTGCCGGCTTTCTAGCTTTTGGCGCAATCGGATGGTTTAAAAAAAAAACTAATTTGTGACTTTGTGCCTCCCACCCGCGGGCAAGAGGGTGACCGGAAATGAGGCTGTCCCGTCTGTGATTTTTTTTTATATTAAAATTCCCCCTCTTTTAATTCCCAGTCTTCCTTTTTTGTGTAGTGTTTGTTGTAAATGTAAACCAAATTGCAATCATACTACAATTATTAGTACAGTGGCGGCGTAACAGTTCCGGTTTTTTGTATTGCAAAATAGCTCTTGTCCCTTGGTATTACAGTCTAGGGCGCACGTGACTATAGAGAAAAGTGTTTCGCCGTCCTAGACCGGTAGGTATTCTGCGCTAAAAGTTTATAAATATTCGCGCGGCCGTATGACGAGTCCGCACTTTTATGTACCGTAAAACCTAAATATTATCTTCTTTTAACTAGGTATTAAATAGTATCTCTACATTAAATATAAAAAAAAAAAACAGGTGAAAAAGAAAGTGCAGTTCCATATATGTTTCAATTTTGTCTGTTTAACTTTGACGCTTATATCTAAAACTACTGAATGGGCTTTCATGAAACCGTTCAAAATGACGGGCTAGGACGGCGTAACAGTATTACTAAAGAGCATTGAGCTATTTTGCAATACAGAAAACCCGGAAGTGTAACGCCGTCCTGGACCGCCACTGTACGTAGTTAACATAAGAATATAGGTACAACCTGTAATAAGTAGGTAAAAGGATAGGAGATTTGTCTTTTTCTTTTTATCATAAATCATAATGCAAAATTAAAACAAAAAAACGGGGTTTCCGGATCTTTGCTGCGGTTCGCAGTTAATTACAGCGGAAGTTGAGGAGCTTTGTGTGCTTACATCCTTATTTAATATTTATAATACTCGTTACAACATCTAACATAGAGCCACTCTTTTAAAAAAAACAAATTATACCTAGAAATATATAATAACTTGTCGACCCGGCGAACTTCGTACCGCCTAACCTATTGCTATGTTGCTCATGTATTATATTTATAAACCCTCCTCTTGTATCACTCTATCAATTACAAAAAACCGCATAAAAATCCGTGGGATAGTTTTAAAGATATAAGCATACATAGGGACCGATGCGGGAAGCGACTTTGTTTTATACTATGTATTGATATTGATAACACATGACACTCAGAGCCCCTAACTAGGAATAACCTGTATCTAGGGTGCCCGAAACACACACAGAGACGTACATCACACCCAGACCGGAAACAAACATCGATATTCATCATATCAATATTCGCCCCGCCCAGGAATCGAACCCGGGTGCTCACGCTTACTCAGTCCACATCACTGCCAACTGAGCCACGGAGCAGTCGAATATATCTATACTAGTCGACCCGGCGAACTTAGTACATAAAACCTTCCTCTTGTATCACTCTATCTATTAATAAAACCGCATCAAAATCCGTTGCATAGTTTTAAAGATATAAGCATACATAGGGACAGACAGCGGAAGCGACTTTGTTTAATACTATGTATTGAAGTCTAAGTTTAAATATAAAAATCAATGGTTCGTTTGTCTCGCGAAAACTCGAGAATGGCTGGGCCGATTTAGCTAATTTTGGTTTCGAAAATATTAGACTTAGCCGGAAAGGTTTAAAAGGTGAAAAATTTGTCCTTGAGTTTGGCATATGTCCTACGTCCAGGAGTGGAGGGAGGAGTGGGAGGCCTATGTCCGGAAGTGCACGTTTTTTAGATAAATGAGAGGAAATTAAAAATCATCACTGACTTCGGGCTGCAACAAAATGTACTTAGTAATTACTATGTACCCAATACGTTTTTTTTTCTGTTAATTTATAAGTGTTCAAGTTATTTTATTCTGGTAGTGGTGCTAATGCTAATGTAGTTCATGAATGTTTTTGCACTGAAAATGAAAATGTTTTATTTTATTTCGCATGTATAGCTTGCCTAGTCAAGGACTAAATCCGAATACCTGGAACAATTTTTTAGGATTGACGAGATCTCCTTTTGAAATTATAATTTCTGTAAAACCTACAAATCTGAAGTTTTTAGGACATCTAGTGCCATCTAGTGATGTAATTTAAAACACGTATAGCGCTACCTGTTGTTGAGTTGTAGAACCGTATTTTATTATAATCATGCCAAAAGCAAGAAAGTTTATTTTCAGAGCAGTTGCTGCTATTCAATAATAGATGGCGCTATTTATAAAAAAGCGATTTGAGAAATAATATTGTAGAACGTAGAGCCACAGGTAGAGTCACAGGTAGAGGAGAGTAGGTGATTATTAACAAATCACTAATTATATTGATTTTTTTGAACTTTTTCTTTCATTTAAGCATTTAATAAAAACACAACACAAATTATCCTGTTCCATATATTCATATTTTCGTTTCACTTCCCCCATAGAACAATGTTTTAACATCCTCTAAATTTTTTCATATTTTCTTACCTTTAAAACCTACCGGACTACTACGAACATTTCAAAACCACAATCAGCTAAATCAGCCCAGCCTTTCTCGAGTTTTAGCGAGACTAACGAACCACGATTCATTTTAATAAATATATTACTAGAGGCTGCTCCGCGGTTTCACTCGCGCAGATTTCTCTTAAACACAAAAATCCCGTTTTTTCCCGTTCCCGTGTGAATTTCGGAAAATCCCTTCTTAGTGCTCACCTACACTCCCTAAGGAACCTACATGCAAAATTTCAGCCCGCTACGCCCAGTAGTTTCGGCTCTGCGTTGTCTGTCAGTCAGTCAGTCAGTCAGTCAGTCAGTCAGTCAGTCAGTCAGTCAGTAACGGAAGAGTTTTATATATATTGATAGTAGATAGTATATAATGGTAGGGCTCCTCATCCATCGCGGGTTCACGCGCGCCACAGTTAAATCGACATAACACACATCAAAACACCACCACACATGACATGGCACCACCCCCACACCCTCTCCCACCCCACCTCTCCCCAAGCCGGCTCAGACAGCGTCATTCGTGGAAATGACGCTGTCGAGCTTGGTGGCTGCTAACGCGGCGGCGGCGGCTGCTGGTGCAGGCAAGAAGGCGGCCCAGGTACAGCTCCAAGCTGAGTTGAACCGTGATGATGATTGGGATAAGTTTATGAAGAGAGAGGGGCTTTTGGGTGAGTACTTACTTCGTACCGCCTTAACTATTAGAATTTTGTGCATGAATTATACACATAAACCTTCAACTTGAATCACTCTATCCTTTAAAAAAACCGCATCAAAATACGTTGCATAGTTTTAAAGATATAAGCATACATAGGGACAGACGCGAGAAGCGACTTTGTTTTATACTATGTATTGATATTGATTGTGAACTCTAAGAAGAATATTTTGCCATCATATTTAGAGGAAAATAAGTCTTCTTGGTGGGGCTTGCAGAGAGAACATCTTTCTTGTTCTGTGGGCTTGCAGCTCTACAGCTCTACAGCTGCAAGCCCACAGAACAAGAAAGATGTTCTCTCTGCAAGCCCCACCAAGAAGACTTATTTTCCTCTAAATATGATGGCAAAATATTCTTCTTAGAGTTCTACAGCATCATATTAGTGACCACGCTCAAAAAAATACGAATTACTGAAAAATATAATATTTTTCAAGCTCAAAATTATTTAACTTACTAAAAATTTTAAGACATTTTACGCAAAGATTCAGTAGATACCGAAGTTTTAATATTTTATTTAAGCGTGGTCTGGTCACCATCGTGCTAGCTACAGCTGCAAGCCTCATTCCCAGTTTTAATACTGTGCCCCATTAAGAAGAACAGTGAAAGAAAAAACTTTTTATAAAAAAAATTAAACCGCCGAAAAAACTGAAAAGCATTAAATAATAGGGAAACATTTTCTATTAGGCCTTGATTTACTCACTTCTTAAAGTAATTTTGGATTACCAAGAAATTTTAAGTCGGCGCCACACCACACAAGCAAATTCATTATCTATATAAAGCGCGATGCGCAGCGGCATACGTTTTTCGGTTGTTTCTTTGAATTTCAGGTAATTTAGTGATCTTCATTCGTTGATTCTGTGGCACCGACTCAAAATTTCTTGGTAATCCAAAATTACTTTAAGAAGTGAGTAAATCAAGGCCTAATAGAAAATGTTTCCCTATTATTTAATGCTTTTCAGTTTTTTCGGCGGTTTAATTTTTTATAAAAAGTTTTTATTTTTTGCTTTTCAGTTTTTTTTGGGCTAATTTTTTTGACCCCAGCTAATCACCCTTCACAGGGTGGTCGCACCCCACAAGGTGGCCACACAACCTGGTGAAGGTTGAGGGACTAACAGGATGAGGTTCGATCACGACCGGTCGGTGAGGCGATTTGTGAGGGAGGCCTATGTCCAGCAGTGGACGTCTTTCGGCTGATTTTATTTTATTTCCAAAGTTATTGTAAGTAGGTATCAAAAGTTATAATGTAACACGGAAATGCAACCTGTGAGTGGATAAATCGACCCGCCGACCAAAAAGTCACCCCTATTTTCCCACCCTTAGGGTGGGAATTTTATTTCCAAATTTTTATGGGACCAACTTCAAGATATACCCTGTCGATTAAAAAAAGAATTATCAAAATCGGTCCACACAGTAAAAAGTTATGCGTGATCATACATAAAAAAAAAAAAAAAAAAAAAAAATACGCGACGAATTGAGAACCTCCTCCTTTTTGTTTTTTCGTCGGTTAAAAACAAATTAAAATGTAATAACTCAAATTTTAAAATTTTAAAATCCCCGACCCAGTCAGTCCCCTCATCAACTCAACTACAACTAGAGCTAATCATCTTAAAAAAAAACATGGTTGCCTTACCATATACTTTCAATATACTGATTGAAGTAGCACGGAACCAAATTTCTAATCGATAGGACATATGGAATGTAGTTAGATCCTCTCATCCATTGTTCAAGAGCTAATCATCTTCAAACGGCTGATCAGGTGATGGTCACCTTACCATATGTAACATAATACCAAATTTCAACTCGATCGGACATAAGGGACTAGTTTGATCCCCTCATCACCTAGAAAAGAGCTGATGATCTTCAAACCGCTGGCTAAGAACACTCGGCCTGAAATTATCTATGATACAAAAAAAACTAAACGAAAATCGGTTCAGCCACAGACAGATAGGTATACAGACAGACAGACAGATACACACGTTAAAATTATAACACCTCTCTCTGAATTTTCGTTCGGGGATTAAAAATTAATTACTTGGTCATCCTAAAAAGCTAGACATAAAAATAATAATAAAATATTAATTTGTTCAGTGGTAGACGTGTACTCGGATTGGTGCGGCCCCTGCATCGGTATGGTGGGCAATCTTAAGAAGATTAAAGTCGAAATAGGGGGAGACAACCTTCACCTAGCTATTGTAAGTTAATAGAGACCCAACAGTAGTAAAAAGAGTCGACATGTGCGGCATAGAACGCCACCACCCCTTAAGAGGCCTAGCACAGAAAGTAGCGCCACCCGAAAAAAAAAAAACTTCTAAACTAAGGCAAATATCAAAAATGTGAAACAACATTCCCCTAGATAATTCAGCCTAGTATTTTTAGGGCATTGTTGTATAGCTTTTAGGTTAAAGACCACAGTAAGAAACTGATTGTTGCCAAAAGCGGCCGCTTCCAAAAGCTATACAACAATTCCCTAAAAATACTAGGCTGAATTATCTAAGAGAATGCTGTTTTACATTTTTGATATTTGCCTCAGTTTAGAAGATATTTATTTTTTTCTCGAGTTGCGCTACTTTAGCTGTGCTATGGCTCTTAACCTCCCATGTGTACCTAAGTACTTCACTTTCTCGAAGTCGAAACTCGATTATCTTCAGGGTGTTTCTGACGAGGCGGGAGAGGAGATCAATTTGACACTATGGTTGGAGTCCTACTCCGTACTGCGACTCGCCTGTAAATGTTAGCCTAGGGAACAGCAGGAGGTCGGGCAGCAACGTCCTTCGTTGATAGCTTGAAAAGCGATACGATCACCCGCCAACCACAGTCTTGGTCTTTTTGGCAATCTGTAAGACTACAAACGCACAGGCAGTTTTATTTCCGCGCGGTTCATAGTTTGTTATTTAATTTTAAACCTTATTTACAGTTTTTTATCCGCTGGTGCGCACACTTCCATAGGATTCAGTATGTTACATAAAATCCGCGCGGCGAAAAACCGCCTGTGCATTCGTAGCCTAAGAGAGAGCTATATGTCCAACAGTCAACTTTTGTGAGCGTGTGCGCTCTTCAGCGACTGCTCCGTGGCTCAGTTGGCAGTGATGTGGACTGAGTAAGCGTGTGCACCCGGGTTCGATTCCCGGGCGGGGCGAATATTGATATGATTAATATCGATGTTTGTTTTTGGTCTGGGTGTGATGTTCGTTTTTGTGTGTGTTTCAGGCACCCTAGATACAGGTTCTTCCTAGTTAGGGGCTCTGAGTGTGATGTGTTATTATTATTATTATTAAGTGTGTTAACGAAGGACGCTGCTGTCAGTGCTCGGGTGTTCCCTTAGTCGCCTTTTACGACACCTATGAAAGGACAACGGGTGTGGAATTCTATGCAGCAACGAAATATCAAAATGCTGTGAAAATATACGGTACCTGATTTTCAGGCGCGAGCGGACACCATCGAGTGCCTGAAGAGGTTCAGGCAACGGAGTGAACCCACTTGGATGTTTATTGCTGTAAGTTGTAATACTGTACTTTTTTTATGACTTACAAAAACATTGTATACTGAGTTGCTGTCCGCGATTCTAGCGCAGTTGGCGCCCTACGACCCACGTTGGGCGCCAATTTGTCTTCGCCTCCGGAAATCATACCGTGAGACACAATATTGTCTAATACCCAATACCTGCATTAAGGGTTGGTTAGAACTTGGTTTTTAAAAATAGATTAAAATTTAATTTCGAAAATGTGGGCACATAGTGATTAGCTAAAACATGTGAAGAAAGTATCAATCAATATCAATACATACATAGTATACAATAAAGTAGCTTTCCGCATGTGTCCCTATGTATGCTTAAATCTTTAAAACTACCCAACGGATTTTGATGCGTTTTTTTAATAGATAGTGATTCAAGAGGAAGGTTTTTACCAACAAGCGAGCTAAGCAAACATAGCCAAAACGAGATATCTTGCTTAGAAGAGTTTTTAAAGCAGTTTGTAAAAAAATCTAAGAAATGGCGCTAGTATCGCGGTTAGCACACTCTTAAAAGACAGGTACTAGGAAGTTAGGTCCTTTTTCAACACTTTACACGCCACAGTAAAACATTGCGTGACCAAAAGATACTTTGGAACCACTTTTATCTGTGGTTTAAGTACCACAAAAATGTAGTAAATAAAGATTTTTATCAACTCTCAAAATTGACATTCTTTCAAACATTCCACCACCTCCGCCACCATACTAAAGTTCTCCATCCATTGCAATTCCAACCTTAATACTAGTACAACAAAACCTACAATCACTTAAATAAGTACACTTTTATTGTGCTTGAAATCGCCTTCAAGACAACACATCTCATATGTATAAATGCATGTAAGTATAGATTGGTGTCAGAACTGAATGGCACGGGCTTCATCGACCAAACACGAGCCAAAAGAAAAACGCAAATGACTTGCATCTTTGTAAAGGCATACAACTTATAAAACTACACCAAACCACCCAAAACTTTTTTTTGTCATAAGTAGGTAATGGAATAGAGTCGCTTATATTCGATAAGGCAGCCCATTAAAATAAAATAAAATAAAATAAATAAATAAAATATTTATTTCAGTTTCCGTGTACAATGTTTACAAGCATGGGGCCTCCTTTTAAGTATATAATACCTGTGCTAGGAGACTCCACTCTTCCACAGTGACAAAAACGTGCTTACAGAGTTTCGCATTCATTTTTCTTAAAAAAATATATATATTTATTTTAATATTTAGTTGAGGTAGCAGTATAACATTTTATTTAAACTAAAATCTAATCCCATTGCAACCTGTATTCATTTTAAAAACGTGATAACCTACCTACTTATTTGAAACTAGTTGACCCGGCGAACTTCGTACCGCCTAACCTATTACTAAATTGCGCATATTCATTACTTACAAACCTTCCTCTTGGATCACTCTATCTTTTTAAAAAAAACCGCATCAAAATCCGTTACATATTTTTAAAGATATAAGCATACATAAAGACAGACGCGGGAAGCGACTTTGTTTTATACTAGGTAAGTATGTATTGATTCGTTGTTAAAATTAAACCGATAGAATATCGGCTCAATCAAAAAGTGAAACACAGCGAGACGGTGGTATAGGACATTTTACTAGTAGGAACATAATATATGTTATACTAGTTGACCCGGCGAACTTCGTACCGCCTAACCTATTACAATATTGTGCATGTATTTTACATATAAACCTTCCTATTCAATAACTCTATCTATTACAAAAAACCGCTTTAAAATCCGTTGCGTTGTTTTAAAGATTTAAGCATACATAGGGACAGACGCGGGAAGCGACTTCATTTTATACTATACTAGTTGACCCGGCGAACTTCGTACCGCCTAACCTATTACAATATTGTGCATGTATTTTACTTATAAACCTTCCTATTCAGTAACTCTATCGATTACAAAAAACCGCTTCAAAATCCATTGGATAGTTTTAAAGATATAAGCATACATAGGGACAGACGCGGGAAGCGACTTTGTTTCATACTATGTATTGATGATGTTATATATCTAAGACATAAATCTAGATTATATCTAGGCTATATCTGTATCTTACCTATTATTGGAAACTCATGAAGATTATCTACCCCAATAGGCAAGGCCACATTTGAGTCGATAGGTATATACCTAAAAAAAAAACCAGTCACGAACGAAGCTCTACCTATCCTATAATTTCAAGCATTATATTCAACTAGTCGACCCGGCGAACTTTGTACCGCTCAACCTATTACTATTTTGTGCATGTGTTATATTTATAAACCTTCCTCTTGAATAACTCTGTCTATTAAAAAAAAACGCATCAAAATCCGTTGCGTATTTTTTTAGATTAGCATACATTAGGGACAGACGCGGGAAGCGACTTCATTTTATACTATGTATTGATGATTATACTCGTATAAAGCCTGGAAGAAAGCACTCTAAGGGATGAGGCCTCGTTTCGTATGAATTTATTCTGGCGAAATAATCGTTTGTGTAGGTACTTACTTTTGTAAAAGAAAGCATTTCCCACATTTTGATACGTGTTTGGAATCGTCCAAAAATCAAGATAGGTATACACACAATCAGTAGGTACTTAACTCCAAAAATATTTGAATATGGGAAAAAAACGCGCCCAACCTTGACCTTGCCCCTTAAGATGATTGATTGTATTAAGAGCCAGTTTACCGCGATGCTAGAGCCATTCGCGAAAAAAATTAATATCTTCTAAACTAAGGTAAATATCGAAATATGGCACAGTATGACACTAGATAATGTAGCCTAGTATATTTAGGGTACTGTTGTATAGCTTTTAAGTTAAAGACTAAAGAAGTTGTATAGCTTTTAGGTTAAAGATCACAGAAAGCTACAAAGTGTAGGTAAAAGTGGCCACATTTAGCAACACTTTGTAGATTTATTTGGTCTTTAACCTAAAAGCTATATGAAGGTGGCTTAAAAATACTAGGCTACATTATCTAGTGTCATACTGTGCCACATTTTTTATATTTGCCTTAGTTTAGAAGATTTTTTTTTTTTCGCGAATGGCGCTAGCATCGCGGTAAACAGAGTCTATCTATCAAATACTTAAACACTATGTCAAATAAACCCATTCCTCCTAGAGTGGCCAGCTAATAAACGTGGTTTTCGGCGCCGACGCCCCCCGCCTGGCGCGCACCATCGAGGCCGAGCTCAAGAATGAGGAGCAAGTCCGCCAGGGTCTGCTGACGAGGGAGCCCAGGGCGCCGCATGAGCTCACGCCGCAGGAACAGGTATGGGAACCTTGTAAAATATCCGTAATGTAATAATATAGTATTTTCCTTGGCAGATGTTTACGTTCCGTTTTCGTGTTCTGCGTATTACTCTTTTATTTTATGATGTTAAGTATGAGAGAGAGAGACAGAGAGACAGTTTTTGGCTTTACTTTGGTAAAAAAACCTTATTTGATAGTCTAGGGCGCACCACCGCAGACCATAGCCAAATCTGTTACGCCGTCCTAAAACGCCACTGTGCATTTCCGTGTTTTTGGATGTAAGTAGGGATACTTCACTTCGAAGGCTTACATAAGATTCTCCGTATCAATTGTGGTTTGTTTGTCTAGCTTAAACTTAGGAACGGCTTGCCCGATTGAGTTAAACAAAATTTGATTTTAAAATGTTTTTCGTGGTCTAAAGAAGATTTAAAGTTGAGAGAAGATGAAAAAAAGTGCGAGGAAGATAGTAAAAACAACAATATATTTTTTCCATATAAAATAAAATTCTAATGCAATAGGAAGTTCGCCGGGACAGCTAGTATCAATTCCATAAATATCTAATAACAGGAGACAGAAAACATAAAACAGAAGATTCTAGAAGAGAAGAGGATCCGTGAAGCAGCAGCGGTAGAGGAAGCGAGGCTAGCACGAAGAGAGGCGCGGGCCAAAAGACTGGAGTTGCACTTCGCTGACATTTGCCCTGTGCTGGTCATGCCGCATGCACAGAAGAATTTACGGAAGGTCGCTGATGCTGTTGAAGTTATGGGTAAGGGGTTTTAAAACAAGAATTTTGTCAAAACTGAAATGTCTTATTTCGGCGCTGGTAGTCAAAACCACGTCCATACGTTTTACGCTATATTGTTAGCGGATCCTGCAGATGTGAATACTAGCAGATCTCTTTATGGGGTCAGGCGAATTGGTGTTAGTTGCGGGAGCACCTAAACTGGAGGAACGCGCAAAACCGGTCATTTACGGCGATGAGTTCTTTCGTCTTTACCAATATTATAAAGAGGAAAGATTTGTTTGTTTGTTTGATTGTAACGAATAGGCTCCGGAAATACTGAACCGATTTGAAAAATTCTTTTACTGGTAGGAAGCTACATTAACCCCGAGTGTCATAGGCTATATTAGATTTTCAAAAAAAAAAGGGATCCTTACTTAAACTCAAATAATGTAACCCAAGGTGCAATATTTTTTCCGTTGTTTACATATTTTGACAGGTGGTTTGTTGATGTTGTTTTTTATTCGGCCATTCTGGGCAGTCAAAAGAACATAGTCTATAGAGCCAAGTCTTTTGTAGTATCAAATTCTATGGCGTAACGAAGTAAGCCGGGAAAGCTCGTCTTAAATAAGTAGATGACGATTATGGCGATTTGTGTTTTGAACTTGGCACTAGGTTGATAGTTTATTCTACTTTATATTTAAGTTTCAAAGTTTTAACAAATTATTATAATTAATGGTGCAAGGCTTCATTCTAAACATAGCCAGCTCTGGAATATTGTACGTTTTATCCCTTACTAGAGGCTGCCCCGCGGTATTTCCCGCGCAGATTTCTCATAAACACAAAAATCCCGTTTTTTCCTGTTCCCGTGGGAACTTCAAGAAATCCTTTCTTAGTGCTCACCTACACTCCCTAAGGAACCTACATGCTAAATTTCAGCTTTGTACGCCCAGTAGTTTCGGCTCTGCGTTGTCTGTCAGTCAGTCAGTCAGTCAGCCAGTCAGTAACGGTAGAGTTTTATATATATTGATTGTACAGTCACCAGCAAGCCACCTACCCTATCACCAAACTCTATTCAATTTAAAGTATCAATGCAGTGATAGTGGGTAGCTGGTAACCATACTTGCTTGGTATCATTTCGTAAGAACAGCCAATAAATCCACTATACCAGGCGACTATTGTCGTAAGGCAAGCCAAACATTTGTTTGCCTGAGCCAATTGGTGGGCACCCTGAACTACCTCGCCTCTCACAGTATAGGATACTTTACCAAATAAGGTATCAATAGCGATTAGATTAGATGTAGTCTAATTGACTTTCAATAAGTGATATCTTGTATCCTATATTGAATAAATCATTTTTTACTTTTTTTTTTACTTTACTTTTTATAAACAACGATTCCAGGAGTGACAATAGCAGACAAGTGTCCACTCCTAGTGGGCAAGGAGGGAGCCAGGATCATTGGTGCGGAAGACCCGGCCCTGGGCGACCCAGCAGCCACGGCGCTGCTCGTCGAAAGACCCTCGCTAGCATTGCTTCTGAAGAAGTTACCAGATAAGGAAGGCGATATTATTGGTAGGTTTTAAATAAAGTTTAGGTAAACTGTAATGTTTTTCTTTATTATGGCGCCCATCGTGGAAAAAAAACTGTTAAAGTGCCTGTTGATGATGCAAATAGCAAAAAAAAACTGAGTAGGTGAGTAAGTACCTATAGCCTGTATGCACCAGGGAAAATGTAGGATTCGGGTGGTGAAATAATATTCTAATAGTTAGGTCTCGAAGTTTTGGAGGCTAAGTACAGTGGCGGACTAGGAGGCCGTAACAGATTTGTCTATGGTTTCGTCAGCCCTAGACTGTATTACCAAAGAACAAGAGCTATTTTGCAATACAGAAAAACCGGAAGTGTTACGCCGACCGTGTCCGCCACTGTACGAAGGTACAGTGGCGGACACGGTCGGCGCAAGAAGTTACACCATTTAAACAAACAATCGGCGTAAGAAGTTACACCATTTAAACAAACAATCGAATCTTTCCTCTTTTAAAGTAAAATTGGTGTAAGTATTGGATATTATTGAAAAAAAGACTATTTTCTCGCTCTGTTCGAACAGTAGGACCAGCAAATTTTTTTAATGCAAAGTATTGATTTTAATGTTCTTTCCTTTCCAGAACTGACCCGGCGAGCTCTCTTCGGCGACGAAGAGGAAACGGAAGAAGAGTCGACGAAGAAGTCAGCTATGAAGGAGCTGACTGCCGACGGGATCCCGGGGCTCTTCGTGCCCGTGGACCGCCATCAGAGGGCTGTGGCACTCGACTTGCTGTTTCCTAAGGTATAATGTGGTTCCCAAGTTACCCATCATATCATATTCGTCCCAGAGAGTTGAAGACTGAATGGTGAGAAGTTTGGGTCCGTCCAATCGGATCGCGAGAAACGGACCACAGTCCAAATGGATCGCGAAATTGCAAGCAAAAAGTCTAATCGAATCGCGCGATCCGTCTGGACTGTAATAATAATAATAATAACACATCACACTCAGAGCCCCTAACTAGGAAAAATATCAGGGTACCCGATACACACACAGAGACGAACATTACACCCAGACCGGAAATAAACATTAATATTCATCATATCAATATTCGCCCCGCCCGGGAATCGATCCCAGGTGCACAAGGTTACTCAGTCCACATCACTGCCAACTGAGCCACGGAGCAGTCTGATAAACTTAAAAGTTATTGTAGGTACTAACAAACGATTTATAACCCACTGATGATCTTGGGTTGGTTGCAAAATGTCCTCCTTACTTTAGAAGCCCCCCCCCCCCCTTACGCCTCTCGTCTAGTTTAGGCTGTTCTCAGAATAAAGACAAGCATAGAAGGAGTCCTAAAATAAAAAGTCACATCATTGTGTTACGCTACTTACTCAAGTGCAACCATTGAATATGTTAAAAAGAGACCAATATACTTTCTCCACTGGGTCGTATGACTCTTCCGCACCTTGCCCGTACCTGGGTTCGACTTTTTATTTTTAATTTTCTAAAAAGCTAGTGATGGCAAAAATAACTTGTCCTAAATCAAGTTGTCTATACTTTTATACAAGACATGGTTCTTTATTATGGAACTTATCATAACTAATTCAGGAGTAATTGTATGGTATTATAATAACAAGAAAACAAAGACAAAGATAAAAACGCTTTATTGCTATAAAAATGCAAATAAAAATACAAAATGTAACAAACCGTATAACATTTTTAACAGAAAAAGAATAAGGGCAATTGTGCCTTATCGATTAAAGCGATTTCTTCCAGGAAACCTACTGCACATAATAAGTTATTTTAATGAATAAAACGGGTGTCTTGATAAAAATATAATAATACTTACCTATTTCTAAAGATTTTCCGTTCATAAAAAACTCTGTCACATCAGATATTATTAGCACAGCTCTAAAATAATTAAAACTAAAAGATGTGTGCCTATAATAATATGTATATATAAAACAAGTAAAACAAATCTATTTTTGGAAATTTCATAATGTATGAATTATGCGCTTCTTTCTTTACACACTCATTTTCAATAATCTTGCTCTGCACTCTGCACCTCAAATGTTTGTTTTTGCCTGGGTTGATCTTGATCATCACTTTGTTTGTATGTGAAAAAACCCTGCTTGTGGTTTTTTTTTGAGACCTAAAAATATAATATGTTTTAATTAAAACTTATAAGAGAGAGTAAGTATTATAAAACCTTGGTGTAAACAATTTATACATACGTAAGTGATATCCTGCAGCAACAATGGCGCTTTTGTTTTTATCACAAAGTAAAATTTTCATGGAATTTTATTTGTTTACAGTTTACAGCATTGGTTTACCCAAATTTACGGTTCATATATTCTGTAGCTTTTTTTATCAAAGTATTTTGTGAGGCCTGTAAGAAAGCAAGAAAAATGTTCTTAAATATTATATTCAAGACAATAATAATAATAATTTATTCAAATATATATTAATTAAAGCCTTCGTATTTTTTTTAGAAAACAGGTATCTTAGAGAATATTAACTTAAACGATGACATCCCGCAACTTAAACTTGAAATTTTCATATACAATTATGAGGATCTGCAGAAAAAAAACATAGATAAACTTAAACCTGTTTTATCCAGAATGGGCAAATTGTATGTCACGATATTTTCTTTAAGGCCTATATCCAGCAGTAGACGTTTTTAGCTGAGATGATGGTATTTTCTGGTTGCATTTCTTTCTTAGATATGAAATATGAATTGTCCACTGAATGTCGCTGTCCTATTTCCTTTAACATTAAGTTGATAACGAATAACATTTAATTAATTTGATATAAAATAAGCAATTGAAAGGGCAATATTTTATGATTACCACCAACCAACTTATTCAAATTGCAGCAGCAAAACTGTTGTTACAGTTTCAGGTTATAATCTTCACCATCTTAAATCTTCTTTGTTGATAAAACAGTATGTTGTGAATGTTTTAAATCTTGTCTCTTTATAGCATCCAGTCATTTTGTTTTTAGTATATAATTTACTTGAAAACTGAAAAAAATACAACAATTAGCATATTATTATGTCTGATTTTTATTTGTCCTTAAGTTAGAACGGATGATTTAGGTTCGATAACTTTTGTCTAAACATATTTTGGCACAACACTATCATAACCTTTACAGAAGGTGTTTTACCGTAATAATTCAATAAATTTAGGTACGATTTCGACAAACAGCGTGTAAAATTGATGTTCTTGATAATTTATTAGTCAAAATAGTGCCCAGAAGTCTACAATGAAACAAAATTATTTACCGAATGGTAGGTGACCGAAACATCAAGATTTTGATTCCTTGACGCATTTGATTCACATCCCGTCACTACACAAGAGATTGTTATACATTAAGTTAAACATTCACAATCACAAAACCAATTTATCACACCTTTTTCATAAAAAATAATCATAAAACTTTTGGAGCTGCTACCGATGTTTACAATGTCATATTATACGTCAAAATAAAACAAACCATAAACAAACCACCAAATATGTACCAAATTATTGGTTTTTAATTTTGTACGGTACTAATAAACCAGTGTCATCAATAAACCACTTTGATACCACAAGAAGAAAACTTGCAAAGAATTCTTATATTTTATCTCTCTCTAACTAATAGTCTTTTTGCCGTATAGTAAGGAGCGTAACAATATGAAAATAACTTTTTATTTTAGCCCGGTTTCTATGCTTGTCTTTATTCTGAGAGGCTGTTAGTAGTAACTTTTTTTTTTTTTTTTTTGCAAGAACGTTTTAGTTACGTTTTTTTTTTAATTACCTAATTGAAACGCCTTGAGGAGTGTTTCTGGCACTCGCCAACCTATTATTCGTTTCTGATATGTTTCGGGCACCCTAGATACAGGTTTTTCGTAGTTAGAGTCTCTGATTGTAATGCGTTATTAACCGACTTCAAAAAAGGAGGTTATCAGTTTGACCTGTATGTATGTATATATGTATGTTTGTCCGCGATTATCTCGCGTTTGGCTCAACCGATTTTGATGCGGTTTTCAGCAATGTATTTGTTACATTCAGGAGAAGGTCAGGAGAAGGTTTTAGTACCATTTTAACCGACTTTAAAAAAGAGGAAGTTCTCAGTTTATGTGATTTAGTTTGTTGAAGGCGGATCTCTTTTTGTAAGAAAGAAATTATTTATTTATTTATACCCAGATGGTGCAGTCGGTGGCGGAGCCCCCCTGTCCCCCGGAGCCGCCGCACATCGCGATGATCTTCGGCGCGTGGCAGCGCCGCGCCGTCCTCGCTGCGGCTGCACAGGTTTCATAGTTATAAACTTTTGTTTTTTGAAATGGTTCCAAAAGACAGTACTTATGTAACTGTCTATAGCATAGAATCGTTTATTTCCTTCATTATTTTATGAGTCGTTTCTCGCGTCTGTCCCTATGTATGCTTAAATATTTAAAACTACGAAACCGATTTTGATGCGGTTTTTTTAATGATAAAGTGATTCAGGAGGAAGGTTTATAAGTATAATACATGCACAAAATAGTCATAGATTAGGCGGTACGAAGTTGGCCGGGTCGACTAGTCTGGTAAGTATAAAAGATGGTAAAAAAAAATACGATGAATGAATGAATAAATTAATCATATCTTTAATACACAACAATATTAAAGATATGATTAATTTATTCATTCATTCATCGTATTTTTTTTTACCATCTTTTATACTTACCAGACTAGTCGACCCGGCCAACTTCGTACCGCCTAACCTATTACTATTTTGTGCATGTATTTTACTTATAAACCTTCCTCCTGAATCACTTTATCATTAAAAAAACCGCATCAAAATCGGTTTCGTCGACTAGTCTGGTAATTATAAAAGATGGTAAAAAAAAATACGATGAATGAATGAATAAATTAATCATATCTTTAATACACAACAACAAGAACATTAAAAAATAAAATAATTATCAATATATATAAAACTCTTCCGTTACTGACTGACTGACTGACTGACTGACTGACTGACAGACAACGCAGAGCCGAAACTACTGGGCGTAGAAAGCTGAAATTAGGCACGTGGGTTCCTTGGGGAGTGTAGGTGAGCACTAAGAAGGGATTCCCCGAAATTCCCACGGGAACGGGAAAAAACGGGATATTTGTGTTTATGAGAAATCTGCGCGAGTGAAACCGCGGGACAGCCTCTAGTTATAATATAATTGACAAAAGGCGACCTTATCGCTTTAAGCGATTTCTTGCAGCTACCCTGTATTCATGATCAGCTCATGAATCCTGTAAGGGCACAGGAAAAATCTTAAAGAGTGCGAATTATAGTTTTTACTTAGTACTTACTTTTTCTGTCTCATTTCAGACTCCGCTATTGAAGTACGGATTCTTTGCCGATGCAAACGTGGAGCAGCCGAAGCTGCTGGCCAAAACACTGGACAAATATGAGGAGAGGCCGGAAAAGGATTAGTAAGTGTACAACCCATGCTGATAAAAGAAAGTCCCGCCCCTCGTGTTATTCCAAATCAAATCAAAAAAATCTTTATTCAATATAGGATACAAGATATCACTTATTGAAAGTCAATTAGACTACATCTAATCTAATCGCTATTGATACCTTATTTGGTAAAGTATCCTATACTGTGAGAGGCGAGGTAGTTCAGGGTGCCCACATATTTCGTAAAGCCACTGCAATCGAAATCCATTGCTACAATTCTTGGGTGGGGCATGTGCTGCATGGTACTGCAGTGGTGGTCCTTAAAAAAAGGAGCAATGCGAATGGGTTTCGAATGCTGTTATTTTCAACGAATTTCCATTGTTTCGATTTACCCCCCAGCCGGTGGTAAGTAGCATGACGGACAATTTGTCGTAACTATCTGTCACTTTTGATCGCTCTTGACATTTCAATGCGGGAAAATGTATAGAGATGATCGACAAAAGTGACAGATTGGTACGACAAATTTCGATAAAATGTCCGTGCTACCGCCGCATCTCCATACATTTTCCCTCATTGAAATGTCATGTCAAAAGCGATAAAAGTGACAGAAAGATTCGACAAATAGTCCGTCATGCTACGCATGCAGGCCTTATGCTGTGTTCACTTAGAAAACTAGCAACAAGCGCACGTTAGCGCTGGTTCGAAAAATGTAAAGAAAATACCTGCGCTGACATTCGCGCTGGCAACAAGCTACAGCTTGGAATAACTACAAAATAATGGGCTTTGTATGTGGACTAAATAATGTTTATTTAATTTCTCCCCGAACAAAACACCATGTAAGCCCAAAGTTAGTCAGAATCAAAAATTTACAAATTCATGATCTGTTTCTTTACCAGAAGTTATATTTTTTTAAGTTTTCTAACTTAAGATGAAATGGTTCCGTGTTAAGACACCGTTGCCAAGCAATAAAAAAAGAGCCTTCTTCTCTCGACAGTTGCGAGACCCTTACCCTAATGGTAGCAGTTGGGCCGGCGGACCCGACTCTAGAGGGTCCCGCGCCACCCTGGGGCCCTCCCAGTCCACTGCTGGTTTTGGGGCCCCTGCACGTGTCTAGTGATGCAGTGGAGGGGGCAGGAGAGTGTGCCAGGTTCTTCCCCCCTGGCTACTGCGAGCCAGAGGCCAAGCCTAAGGTTAAGGCAAAGAGGAAGAAAAAGGTGGGGTTTTTACGTTTTGTGAAATACTGAAATGTGTGCTTTCTGAAATGCAAGCAATCTAGCCATACTGCGATCACCAACCAACCCACCTGATGGCGTGGCGATTTGTGGTAGGCCTCTCTCCTATACCTACCAAAAAGAGGACGTCAGTCTGTCATAGCCACAGCCCACAACTAAAGTCAGCTTAAAAGCTAATAAGTAGAAGCGTTTTTCTTCTAGCAGTTACATCCCTAGTCACTTTTTTCCAACGAACAGAACCAGAAAAAAAAAAGAGAACCGCCTTCAAAAATTGACACATACATCAAACTGAGAACTCAACTCTTTTCTGAAGTCGGTTAAAATCGGCGCTAAAACCTTCTCCTGAATGTAACAAACACTTTTGTGAAAACCGCATCAAAATCAGTTAAGCCAATCTCGAGATAATCGCGGACAAACTTACATACATACATACATACATGTCAAACTAATAACCTTCTTTTTTGAAGTCGGTAAAAAAATATCGACGCATCTGACTGACCAATCATTTCATATTAAGTACATACCTACCGATGACTATCTTACATATTTAATGATCTACAAATAAGGTTCATTTCACTTTACAGAAGCGTCACGAAAGCAAAGAAGACACAATCGACCCAGCAACAGGCGAAGCCACGCCCGCAGACAATGGGGAGGTTGAGGGGCCTGAAGGGGAAGAGGGTGAAGGGGAAGGGGAGGGGGAAACGGAAGGGGAAGGCCTGGAGGGGAGGGATGACGTCACGCTCGATAAAGCGACGTCGCCGCTGCCGCTGACACCACATTAGATTTTATCTAGATTTTATGAAGATTTTACAAGTTAATAAGAGCTTCAATGTTTGTTAATATAAGTAGGTACCTAAGAGGCATAGCACAGCTATAGTAGCGCCACCCGACAAAAAAATATATATCTTCTAAACTAAGGCAAATATCAAAAATGCGAAACAGTAAATAGTAAACTGATTGTTGCTAAAAGTGGCCTTTTTTAGCAATACTGTAGCTTTATTTGGTCTCTAACCTAAAAGCTATATATACAACAGTGACCTAAAAATACTATCTAGTGGAATACTGTGCCACATTTTTGATATTTGCCTTGGTTAAGAAGATATTTATTTTTCGCAAATGGCGCTAGCATCGCTGTAAACTGGCTTTTAACAAAATTTATGAACGACATTTTGCTGAAAAGTGCAGTAAGCTTTTGTTTGAGGCCTTTTACACCAAAAAAAAATCAAATACACTTGGATTACTCAGGTCGTTACACTAAAAGCTACATACTTAGTTCCTTAAAATGCTTTGCAAGCTTAACTAGTGAAATCCAGGATACCCACAGAAACTACCTACATTATATAATAATTTCTAAGTTAGTTTCTTCTAAATAAAAGTCATCAATAAATTTTAAAGTAGAGATTTTAATTTTAAATTATTTTTTAATCTTTAATATTTATTTTATTTATATATCTATAAATAGTCAAAGTAAGTATATTTATTAATTAATTTAACAATATATTATTAACGTAACTCGCTAAGGACAGAAAATATACCAAGCAGTAGACCAACATAATAGGGTAAAACTTCCAAATACGGCGGTAATACACATCACACATCACACTCAGAGCGCCTAACTAGGAAGAACCTGTATCTAGGGTACCCGAAACACACACAGAAACGAACATTACACCAAGACCGGAAACAAACATCGATATTATTCATATCAATATTCGCCCCGCCCGGGAATCGAACCCATATGCACACGCTTACTCAGTCCACATCACTGCCAACTGAGCTACGAAGCATTCACTACGGCGGCATTTTTCTTTTTTAATTTATATAATTATTTGTATCTGTTTATGTTTTATGTAACTGTATATTTAGTAACGATTCTATCTATAATAATAATATTATTGCTTGAAAATCACGGAGTTTTTGTTTTTATTAAAAAACAATTGCCTTCGTATTAGGACATGATTTTGAATACCGCCGTAATAGGACGTTTTACCTTTATCCTCTTTTTTATACAGTAATATTTCATATATTTTTATATACTGGGTGTTTCTGACAAGGCGGTAATAAATGAAAGGAGGGATTCAGCTAACCATAACAAACAATTTTCCCAAAGAAACATGGGTCGAAATCTCAAAACTAAAATCAGCTGTTCCATACATTTGTTCGATCAGCTGACGGGGTCAATGTACGGGACAGCTGATTATTGTTTTGATATTTCGACCTATGTTGTTTAGGGAAAGTTGTTAGGTATGCTGTTCCGAACCACCCATTTCATTTATTACCGCCTTGTCAGAAACACCCTGTATATCTAAAGACGAGTTGAACTAGTGTTTGTTACATTATACTGAGCTAATATACAAGATGTAAGTATGTATTATTTCATTATATTACAGAGCGAGGCGTGGCTTATACCACAGAGTCTTTTCGATTCCTGAAACAAAATATATTAAGGTAAATATATATTCTTTATAAATCCAAATAACACTCAATCATAATCGCCAAGTAGAAAACCCCCGAAAGATAAAAATATGGGAAAAGTATAATAACCACAAACACTGGATTTTAGGATATTTTAACCGGAACCAGCAGGATGTAACCGTTTGTATAAAAAAAAAACTTAAGAGTAGTATGACACTAGATAATGTAGCCTAGAATTTTTAGGGCACTGTTGTATAGCTTTTAGGTTAAAGACCAAAGAAAGCCACAAAGTGTTACTAAAAGTGGCTACTTTTAGCAACAATCTGTTTATAATTTTGTTCTTTTAAGTTAGGACTATCTAGTGTCATACTGTGCCACATTTTTGATATTTGCCTTAGTTTAGAAGATATTATTTTTTTTCGCGAATGGCGCTTGCATCGCTGTAAACTGGCTCTTAAAAACTGATTCTAAAATGTTAAAATTTTGTGGGGAGGTGTCAAATTGCATTGCAAACAGTCTTTTTTTTTATACGGTTTTTACGTTATATGGCTCTGGAAGGCTAATACTGGGCGTAACGTTTTGTGTAAATCTAAAAATCAAGTTCTTAAAACAATTAATGGTTATGTGTTAAGTGAGTGAGTGGGCTCACCATACGTAGTGGTTGTCGGCGTGCGGCGCGCGCATGACGCCGACGCCGCCGCCTAGCCGCCGGTAGTTCATGGCGCCGCACAGACGCCACTGGTTCGATTCCCCGTCGTACACCTACAAACATTAAAAAAAAAAAACTTTTTTTGAACAGTTTATTTTAAGAGCCAGTTTACCGCGATGCTAGCGCCATTTCGGAACAATAATTATATCTTCTAAACTAAGCCAAATATCAAAAATGTGGCACAGTATGACACTAGATAATGTAGCCTAGTATTTTAAAGACCAAAGAAAGCTACAAAGTTTTGCTAAAAGTGGCCACTTTTAGCAACAATCTGTGTAAAATTTTGTTCTTTTAAGTTAGGACTAATTAACTGTGCTCAAAAAATACTAAGCAAGATTATCTAGTGTCATACTGTGCCACATTTTTTATATTTGGCTCAGTTTAGAAGATATAACTATTGTTCCGAAATAGCGCTAGCATCGCGGTAAACTGGCTCTTAGGGCTAGAATTGTATAACTTTTTTTTTTTACGAACGAAACAGCCAATCGTTTCTTACTAGATACCAGATTTTTACTTTACTTTAGTTAGTTTTTTTTTCTCATAGACCATTTTAAAATATAGCTGGTTCTTTCTTTATCTTAGACCAGTTTCAAACATGGCTGGTTGTTTGTTTATCTTAGACCAGTTCCAAACTTAGATGGTTCTTTTTTTATCTTAGACCAGTTCGAAACTTAGCTGGTTCTTCCTTTATCTTAGACCAGTTCGAAACTAAGCTGGTTCTTCCTTTATCTTAGACCAGTTCGAAACTAAGCTGGTTCTTCCTTTATCTTAGACCAGTTCGAAACTAAGCTGGTTCTTCCTTTATCTTAGACCAGTTCGAAACTAAGCTGGTTCTTCCTTTATCTTAGACCAGTTCGAAACTAAGCTGGTTCTTCCTTTATCTTAGACCAGTTCGAAACTAAGCTGGTTCTTCCTTTATCTTAGACCAGTTCGAAACTTAGCTGGTTCTTCCTTTATCTTAGACCAGTTCGAAACTAAGCTGGTTCTTCCTTTATCTTAGACCAGTTCTAAACTTAGCTGGTTCTTCCTTTATCTTAGACCAGTTCGAAACTAAGCTGGTTCTTCCTTTATCTTAGACCAGTTCGAAACTTAGCTGGTTCTTCCTTTATCTTAGACCAGTTCGAAACTAAGCTGGTTCTTCCTTTATCTTAGACCAGTTCGAAACTTAGCTGGTTCTTTCTTTATCTTAGACCAGTTACAAACTTTAGCTGGTTAATTCTTTCCCTTGTAGCCCCTTGCAGCTACATTTTCTACCATATCCCCAGATATTAGTTAGGTAGGTAAGTAGATATTGTTTTATCACACCAATTTAGACCCCTGTGAAGATTCCCATAGACTTGGGGATCCACTTGAACTTTTACCTTGAACATCGCTCTACGTCACCCAGTACCACAGTATAATAAATAGTACTACATACAGTATGGGCACTCCCTGCCTCCCTTAGCAAGTGTCTCAGTTACCTCTCAGTACAAATAAAGCAGCGTCGCACGTCTCATCTCACTCATACAATGCATGGTGCGTGCACGTACACGAGTTGAGGCTGTGCGCGAAGCAACGCGCTTTTTTTCTATGAAGTGTCCGAGCTGTGCCTGTACTAACCTCTATAGACTTGAGGTAGGCGGTACCATCGAAGCCCCCCACGGCATAGAGCTGTCCGTTGACCACGGCCAGCCCCACGCCGCTGCGGCGCGACGTCATCGCCACCACGGGCGACCACGCGTCCGCCGCTGGGTCGTACCTGAAATGTACAATACAAAAAAATTTATGTAAAAAACTGTATTAAGACGATACGACAAATAAATCAAACGACCGAATGAACATAGTCTATCTCTTTGTTAAAGCATACTGAATGAAAGGGACAGTCACGTGTCAGTCGCCCACATCGGTTACTACATTTTATTGAAAAAAGTAATAAATATTGAATATCTTTTTAATTATTACTTTTAAATCAAATCTGAATTACCAGAATTTGATTTTGTTTATTATCATTATTCCTAGGTAGTTTTAACAAAAACTAGTAAGTAATTTCGAAGAACTAGCTATTCCTTTTTTTTTGGAAAGGTTATCTTTGACGAAATAATGTATCGAGGTTTTTTAATTCCACTAGTGTTTTTAAATTATAAAAAACTTTGTTATATCCTCAAAAAAGTTATATTGAAATTCCAGATCTTAACCTCCTATTGATTAAGAGAATTACTTGATTTAAAATAACATTCAAAACTCATATAGCGTCTTAAGTATTTTAAAATTTTCCCAATTTTCCGGAATTTATGTTCTTCAAGGGTTTATCAATCTTTACTATTATTTTAAATGCGAGAATAACTGTCTGTCTGTGTTACGCTTTGGCACCTAAACTATTGAATTTTTTTTATGTACCCATCTGAATAAGGTTCCTAGTGGGTTGCCTGGAAGAAATCGCTTTTATCGATAAGGCCGCCCATTGCATGCAAATTCAATCTTGTAATTAATAATGTACTCTTGTATCTTACTTTGTGTATACCAATATTATAAAGAGGAAAGATTTGTTTGTTTGTAACGAATAGGCTCCGGAAATACTGAACCGATTTAAAAAATTCTTTTACTGGTAGGAAGCTACACTATCCCCGAGTGACATAGGCTATATTATATTTTCAAAAAAATTAGGGATCCTTACCTAAACTCAAATAAAGTAACCCGAGGTGCAATATTTTTCCGTTGTTTACATATTTTGACAGGTGGTTTGTTCTGTTGTTTGTTTTTTATTCGGCCATTCTGGGCAGTCAAAAGAACATAGTCTATAGAGCCAAGTCTTTGGAGTACTTATCTTATATTCTATGGCGTAACGAAGAAAGCCGGGATAGCTCGTGTAGAATAAGATAAAAGAGCACAGAAAAACAAAGACAAACAGACAGTCCAATCAAAAACCACAAATAATTAAACCAGCCTATTTTAAAGTATCCTTACAAAAAAATCGACTCACCGTTCAGCAGAACTGAGCTCGGTGCAATCATCTCTTCCTCCAACAGCATATATATGGTTCTCATACACCGCAGCACCCAGGTGCTTCCGCCTAGTGGCCATGGAAGCGACAGGGCTCCACTTGTTGGCCCGCGGACAGTAGCGCTCCACGGACGCTAAGGGCGCTGCGCCGTCGGAGCCCCCCACCGCGTACAGGGCTCCGCCGAGCACTGCGACCGCTACGCCTAACCGTCGCGTTGTCATTGGGGCCACCTTTTTTTGAGATTTTTATTTATACTGGGTGTTTAATTGATGCGATTCTAGCGCCACTTCGATAAATTTATCTATCTATAGTAGTCCAGGGAAGGTTTAAAAGGTGAGAAAATATAAAAAATTGAGTTAAAGTTAGTAAAAGCTTTTCATACAAAAGGTTCCATTACTGTTCTTTCTATTTTCCTATCAATTATCTTTTTTCTTTTCCTGTAAATTATTGAATTGGTTGGTTGGTTTTTTAATTCTCCTATTCTGGGCGGGCAAAGTAACAAAGTACATACAGCCAAGTTTTTAGTGGGTAGGTAGTTTAATAATCGTGTCAACTTAATATAATCTAAGGCGATTCGGAGTTTGCCGGGTCAGCTAGTATTTAATATGTTCTAAACCATGGCCGAAATCAAAGTAGCTTAGCTTTTAGGATAATGATCTTAGAAATATTCTTTGATGAAACTAAAGTGGCCATTTTAGGCAATTATTTTGAACCTGAGAGCTACACGACAGGCCCCTAAAAATTCTAAGCAAGATTATCTAGGGAGTCAAAGACGCATATTTTTTATTTCGGCCATGGTTTAGAAGATATTATTTATTTATCGGAAGTGGCGTTAGTTTCGCACCGTTTAAACCCTTAAGTGCTTAGAACTAAGTGATTAAAACGATTCATTATTACAACAAATAGATAGAAGTTCAATGCTGTTTTTAGGATACACAAAGACTGTTTTTAGGATACACTAAGACTGTTTTTAGGATACACAGACTGTTTTTAGGATACACAGACTGTTTTTAGGATACACAAAGACTGTTTTTAGGATATACAAAGACTTTTTTTTAGGATACACCGACTGTTTTTAGGATACACAAAGACTGTTTTTAGGATACACAAACACTGTTTTTAGGATACACAGACTATTTTTAGGATACACAAAGACTTTTTTTAGTTAGAAAACAAAAATAAAAATCTAAAAACGATATTATAGCGCCGTATTTGCTATAGACACGACACATTATGATACTTTTCTCTAAATTATAATACGACACCAAGGAAATAAAACATTATTATCTAGATGCAAAAAAATTGTTAACATAATAGATGGACAACAAATCTACAAACAAGATAAGCAAAAATGAGACGAGGTAAATTTTCGCATGTAATTTTGTATTTTACTAAACAAAACTTCGCAAAAGTTACTGATAACTAGAAATAAGTAATCATCATAAATACCTTAGTCCACCGATTCTCCTTGGGATCATATCGCTCGACGTGGTTGAGGCACTGCACGCCGTCCTGCCCCCCCACCGCGTACAGCGCGCCCTCCAACACGGCCACGCCCACGCTCGTGCGGCACGACGACGTGGGCGCCACCGCGCCGCACCACTGTGCACCACACACACACACACACATATATTACAGCGCGCCCTCCAACACGGCCACGCCCACGCTCGTGCGGCACGACGACGTGGGCGCCACCGCGCCGCACCACTGTGCACCACACACACACACACACACATATATTACAGCGCGCCCTCCAACACGGCCACGCCCACGCTCGTGCGGCACGACGACGTGGGCGCCACCGCGCCGCACCACTGTGCACCACACACACACACACACAAATACCATAATATAGAGTACTACGTAACGTATTACACGTTGGAAATATCTGTGCACCTCGCGCTACCCGCACCTCGCCCGCCCCTTTCTCGCATAGAATAATAATACATTTATTTGGTTCACAAACCAGTGTTGCCGTTTTAGCGCTTTTCGCGCTAGATCTAGTGCATTTTTAGAGTCTTCAGCGCATTTTTTTCGAGAGAAATGCGCTAACATGATATTTAGTGGAATCTGGCGCAAAATTGTGCATTTGGCAACCTCCTAACCAAATAAACTTAATTAAGGCGATTAAGTAAGGAGATTTATGGAGATGGGGTCCATTACCTCGAGGGAAGCCAGTTGCTATGGCAAGCTGGTCTAAATTGGCATTACCCTTCAGATGAGCCGTAATGGCTAACATGGTATATATCGGAGTAAACGGAAGCAAAACTTAAACTGACATTTTTTGTTGCAAAACGGGAAGATTAATTTTGAGTGTGGTGGTTTTTTGATATGCCCTTTATTAAAAACTTTGTTGGAATCGTGAGAAATGAAGGAAGGCACTTCCGGAATTTTTCCGATAGATTCCACTATTTACTGTAGAATTATCTGTATGGATGGACTATGTACCTTTCATTTCCCAGAATGGGCGAAAAAAAACAGCAGATAGGTAAAATATCAGACTATTTAAATACGATTTAAATTCTAGAAAACTAAACGAATATTTACATTATATATTTTATACCAAACTTAAACATAAACTCGGCTAATCGTTGGCCCTGCTCTGATGAGATGGTGCCTCTGCCTAACCGTCGGGGAATAAAGGCGTGAGATTATGTTATGTTAAATCTGAGTGTTAATTGAATATTAAATAACAATAAGGGTTTTTAGTGAATTTCAAGATAAAAAAAAATATTTGAAGGTAAAACTTAGCGGAATTTAGTGCAAAACTGGTGCAATTTTGGTATATCTTAGCGCATTTTAGTGGATTTCAGAACCCAGAATTTAGTAAGAATCTGGTGAGTTTTTGGTATGAGTTTAGCGCATTTTTTTTTCTTCAAACGGCTACACTGTCACAAACACATAGCGTCATCAAGCCAGGTGCATAGATATTTCCGACGGCTCGTACGGTAACTCTCTTAGCAAGTGCGGCCCCAGAGCTCGGCCGCGCTCGGCTGCGCTCGGCCACGCTCGGTTATCTCTCAGTGACGCTCAGCGCTCAGTACATGTTAACCTTCTACTAGTTTATGGTAGCCTGGTACTTTTTCTTTCAGTTACCGCTAAGTAGACTGCCGGACTAAGACGGCGTAACAGATTAGTCTATGGTCTCGTGTGCCCTAGACTGTATTACCAAATAACAAGAGCTATTTCGCAATAGAGAAAAACCGGAAGTGTTACGCCGTCCTAGTCCTGTACTGTACACATAGCACGTCTCATCTCATTCACACAAGCATTGTTCACGCCATTTCTAAAACACTCCACATCCACAACACAATGTCTATCCCTGTGGCGATCTGTGGGGGACACCGAGGTACAACCAGTGGTCACTATGGGCACACATACATAAATTGAGAACTTCCTCTGTTCTGAAGTCGGTTGAAAGAGGTACTAAAACCTTCTCCTGAATGTAACAAAATATACTTTTGTGAAAACCGTATCAAAATCGGTTCAGCCAAACTAGAGATAATCGAGGACATACATACATACAGGTCAAACTGAAAACCTCCTTTTTTGAAGTCGTTTAAAAACAAAAACTTTGTCTGGGGAGGGTGGTCTAAATTACTAGACTAAGTTTAAAACACTGATTCATCATACAAATTATCAATTTAGACAGGCCTGCCTCACTTTTGTGGTAATGAGAGGTTATCAGACATTAAAAAAAAAAGTTTTGTAATACGCCCGTAGATGGCGTTGTCTATAGTAACAGACATAGGTAAGTAATTCAAATCAGTTCAAATTAAGGCGGTAACTCTCGGTATGGCGCGAAATTCAAATTTTTTCACGTTTTTTAATTATTTTGGCGAAAGTTTTCATTTTTAATAAAGTTTGAATGAATTCGCGTACGTAAAAACCTATCTCCCACATTGTGATATATCATTTTTGAACGACAGAGTTACCGACTTTGTGTATATTCAAGGAACTTGATTTTTGGTCTTTTCCCCCTTAGACACAAAAACTTTAGGTCTGTCTTCCAAAAACGTTGCATTACAATGTGGGAGATGGTTTTTTACATACGCAAATTCATTTAAACTTTATTTAAAATGTATACTTTCGCCAGAATAAATAAAAAACAGGAAAATATTTGAATTTCGCGCCATACCGAGAGTTACCACCTTAACTTGACCGATTTTTGCAGAGCGCCATCTGATAGCGGCATGATAAAACTTTATTTCTTTTCTGATAGGTCAAATTGAAAACCTCTTCATCCAAAGTAAAGTTTACCCTATCAACATACCTGATTAGTCTGCGGATCATATCGCTCGATGCTATTCAGGTAGCTCTGCCCATCGTGGCCTCCCACCGCGTATAACAAGTCATGCAGCACGGCCACTCCGACCCCACATCTTCGTTTGGACATTGCGGCCACCATCTGCCACTCTCCGCCGCCCGTGCCTACCCCGCCGGGGCAGAAGCGCTCGACTGACGCTATAGCGTCGCCGCTGCACCAGCCGCCCACTGCGAATAGGACCTCGCCTGAAAGAAGACAACAATTTATTTACCGACGAGCTTTCGAATATAAGATACTACAAAAGACTTGGCTCTATAGACTATGTTCTTTTGACTGCCCAGAATGGCCGAATAAAAAACAAACAACAAACCACCTGTCAAAATATGTAAACAACGGAAAAAATATTGAACCTTGGGTTACATTATTTGAGTTTAGGTAAGGATCCCTAATTTTTTTGTAAATCTAATATAGCCTTTGACACTCGGGGTTAATGTAGCTTCCTACCAGTGAAAGAATTTTTCAAATCGGTTCAGTATTTCCGGAGCCTATTCGTTACAAACAAACAAACAAACAAATCTTTCCTCTTTATAATATTGGTATAGATGGTATAGATGATAGATGATCAAAAATTCATTCAATATAGGATGAAAGATATAATATTAACAACCGACTAAGAAAACTAAAGGCTAAAAGAATACACGCTAAAACTAAAAAATATAAAATTTATAAAACAAAAACTAATGAAAAAAAAAAAAAACCAAAAACAAAAAAAAAAAAACACATAAACTCGGCTTAATGTGGGTCCGGCTCTTGAGCTGGTACCTCTGCCTAACCGTCCGGGGAATAAAAGGCGTGAGATTATGTATGTATATGTAAAAAGTAATGATAATGATATAATATAATCTGACTGCTCCGTAGCTCAGTTGGCAGTGATGTGGACTGAGATGCGTGTGCACCCGGGTTCGATTCCCGGGCGGGGCGAATATTGTTATGATGAATATCGATGTTTGTTTCCGGTCTGGGTGTGATGTTCGTCTCTGTGTGTGTTTCGGGCACCCTAGATACAGGTTCTTCCTAGTTAGGGGCTCTGAGTGTGATGTGTTATTATTATTTATTATTAATACGACCTCTCCGGGCGGGCTTGCGCGGGCGCGTGCGCGGGCCCTGCATGAGCGGGCGCTCCTGCGGCAGCAGCAGGTAGTTCTTGGCCTCGTCCAGCAGGTCCCGGCAGGCGTCGTCCGCGCGCACCAGCAGCTCGGCCGACACCGTGCCCACCAGGAACTTGGGGCTGAGCAGCGGCAGGCGCACGTGCTGCAGCACCTGCGGGGTGACACTCATGATCTGTATAATGTTCATTGTATTGTCATTGTAATATCACAAAAGAAAAAAGAAAAAAGAGAGAGATAAATTGTAAAGTAGAGTTTGTTACCACTTTCTTCTCTGCGCTGTAAAATCATTGCGAAAGGAAGTAGAATCAGACGTCGTAGACTACGTGTTGAAGAAGTCTAACTTCAACTTGAGGGTGGAGCTGTTGGAGGCTCGCCACAAAACGAATTTCAATTCTTTTCTGGTGAGAGTGCCCACGCATCACCTCTCAAAGTTCATGAAGGAGGACTTCTGGCCGCAGGGTGTCGTATTTCGGAAGTTCCGAGGTCGACTGCCTGCCGATACTGCCCACACGTCAGCGACCATACGTGTAAAATAGTTTTAGTTTAACTAAATAGTTAAAATTTAATTAAGTATTATGTATTTTTAGTTTTAAGGTATTTATGATATGGGCCTCTGTTTATATTATTTAACATCCACTAATGTAAATATTGCCTGAAATAAATGATTATTATTATTATTATTACTTGACAGAGGAGGGCTCGTTTGGGGGCCTCTCCAGGCGACTATTGTCGTAAGGCAAGGCAAACATTTGTTTCCCTATTTTATTGGGCTAGTTACGCTTCTTGAGTATTGTTGTTCGTAGCCCTGAACATACCTGGGCAAGATGCTGTCTCCTCTCAGCCACGTTATATTTGACCCAGGACATGACAGCTTGGAAGGTCTGTTCTTCTGACCGCACGTTGAGCTCGTCACTCGAGACTATGTCTATGAGCTGAGCTGCAGGAAGCAGGAGGAACTCTTCACTTTCCATCACCTGAGGGGAACAGAACGAAAATAAAGTTTAAAAAACTTTTCAAAAAAAAAACCCAGTGAAGTAAGTTCTAACTTTAAGTAACTGTGGCAATAAAGAATGTTTTTACAATTATAAAGTCAATGACAGTAAAAACTATAGAAAACAAGTACTAATACAAAATGCAATTCTTTGGTGTGCTACAAAAATAGCACTAGCTCAGCATGTTTTTTTTCTCTTCTTAGAGGTTTCTTTTTTCATGATCACTTTAGAACTGTAAAACTCCTTCCACACTACAGTCCAGCAGTAACACCCATCACTTTCCTCTGAAAAGTTCTGCTACGTGAACTTATCAGCCAAGCGATGCAGGTCTCTGCAAGGCAGACGTCTATCTTCTTCTTCTTCTTGATACTTAAGAGCTTCGCTCTTGTCGGTGGAGCCTCCTCCAATCCTCCCTTTTCCCCGCCATCTGCTTGACCTCTTGATACGACACGACACCTATCCTTTCCTTTATTTGGTCAAAGTAGTTTCTTCTCTGTCGTCCCCTTTCTCTTTTTCCCTCAATCTTTCCTTCAATAATGTTTGTGATAAAGGAGTCGTGTCGTATCAGATGCCCAATCATCTTTCCCCGTCTGCTCTCAATGGTCTTTAAAATCATTCTTTCCTCTTCCACCCTTCTTAGCACTTCTTCGTTGGTAATGTTGTCTTTCCAGCTTATTCTCTCCATTCTTCGCCAGCACCACATCTCAAAGGCCTCTAATCTCTCCCTATCTCTTTGGGTTAGTGTCCATGTCTCACATCCATAGAGTGCAATGCTCCAGATGTATGATTTTATGAATCTTTTTCTAATTGATTTTAATATTCGAGATTTAAATATAGGTTTTTTCTTATTGAAGACTGTCTTGGCTATTGCGATCTTTGATATAATATCAGTGGTACATCTACAATCTTGTGTTATTATCGATCCTAGGTATTTAAATTTTGTTACTTGTTCTAGTGTGGTGCTGTTTAAAATAATAGGGCTATGTTTCTTTAGCTTTTTAGACGTTGTCAGGGCTTTAGTTTTGTTCACATTTATGCGTAGACTGAATTCTGTAAATATCTGATCCATTCTGTTTAATAAATTTTGCAAATCTTTAGTGCTTTCAGCAAGAGCAGCAATATCATCCTAAAACCTTATAAAATGTATTCTTTCACCATTCACTTTAACGCCGCCTTCCTCTTTTTCTATAATTTTTTGTATTGCACATTCTATAAATATATTAAACATAAGAGGTGAGAGTGGGCACCCCTGCCTTACTCCTTGCCTTATCTTTGCTCGTCCTATCTGATCTCCTATTTGCATAATGGACTCTTGATTTTTGTATAGCTCGTACACAACTCTCCTGTCTTTGTAATCTAGTCCAGCCTTCTTTAGAGCACTCATCATCATCTTCCAATCAACTATCAACTTCAGACGTCTATAAGACCTGTAAAACTCCTTCCACACTACTTCCCAGCTCTAAAACTCCTCACTTACCTCTGGAAAATCCAGCTGTCTTTTAAAGAACTCGCAGCATACGTCTGTAAGACTTGTAAAACTCTTTCCACACTACTGTTCATCTGCAAAACCCCTCACTTACCTCTGGAAAGTTCTGCTGAGTGAACTTATCAGCCAAGCGCAGCAGGTCGCGGCAGGCGTGGGTGTCGGCGAAGGCTCGGATCCCGAGGCAGTTGCTGCAGTCCAGCTGTCGCTTGAGGAACTCGCAGCACACGTCCTGGATCTCTTGCAGCTGGAGGAGGCACGCTGCTGGGAGGAGGGCCTGGGGGTTTAGAAAGCTAAAGTTTAAAAATAATATTATAACGAGCTGTCCCGGCTTACTTCGTTACGCCATAGAATAAAAGATACTACTAAAAATACTTGGCTCTATAGACTATGTTCCTTTGACTGCCCATAATGGGCGAATAAAAAAACAAACAACAACAACAAACCACCTGTCAAAATATGTAAACAACGGAAAAAATATTGCACCTTGGGTTACATTATTTGAGTTTAGGAAAGGATCCCTAATTTTTTTGAAAATCTAATATAGCCTATGACACTCAGGGTTATTGTAGCTTCCTACCAGTGAAAGAATTTTTCAAATCGGATCAGTATTTCCGGAGCCTATTCGTTACAAACAAACAAACAAATCTTTCCTCTTTATAATATTGGTATAGATAATGCATAACTTAATGACCCTCTCTTAATACGAGACGCACAGGAAACTCGGATCCCGTATTTAGTTTCTGCGGATCAAATTAGACTGGATATCTCGTATTTACCATACAAGTGACCAGAGAAGTAGACCTACCTACGCTTGTGAGGTATACTTCTCTAGTTCTCTGGGTTTCTATTTTATGGCGAGAGAGAATAGAGAACAAAGGCGTTTTTGTAGTTAACATAATCATTAACATTGTAATAAGCATTCTTAATAAGAACTTTTTTGACATTCAGGTATAAAAAATCTTCTGGGATCTTGTTTTAAATGAATTTACAGAGCGTAGAGAAGAAAGGGGTATCATACTCTGTGGTCGTCCACGTCGCGGATCGTCACCTCCGCGGCGCGAGACTCACCTGCACATTAGTCTCCTCGACCACGATGTGAGCCGTGTAGCAGAAGTCCAGCAGCTGCTCCATGGCGTGGTCGTCCACGTGGCGGATCGTCACCTCCGCGGCGCGAGACTCACCTGCACATTAGTCTCCTCGACCACGATGTGAGCCGTGTAGCAGAAGTCCAGCAGCTGCTCCATGGCGTGGTCGTCCACGTCGCGGATCGTCACCTCCGTGGCGCGAGACTCGGCCAGTTCGCCCGTGAACATGGCTCGGAAGTACGGGCTGCATGCTGATAGGATCACTCTGTAAGACAAGACCGACAACTGTTAGGGAAGAGATGCAGGTCCCACAGCTTGACGTGCCTTCCGAAGTATGGAAATTTTGGTGACAACTACAGAAGCACAGAACAGTGCTTGGCTGGTTGAAATTTGCACACATCCTGGTACCTGTTAAACAACAAAAAATCCCGCCCACAATCACTCAACAAAAAGAGCTACAAAACTAAAATCAATCAAATGACATGCATGCACTTTTACAAGCATCATTTATTTAAGGGTAATGCACATGCTCTTGATCATTAATTAAAAAAAAAAGCCTTAAAAGGTGACTAAGGGAACACTCGAAGGACGGGCAGCAGCATCCTTCATTTAAAACCTTAAACAGCCACAATGCTATCATAAAACCCTCACAATGTTTGCCCTTGTGGCGATCAGTGTGTAATATTTAAACCAATGTCCATCACTGACGGCTCTACCACAAAAAGAGTTAAACCGGGTCTAAATGACTAGACTAGGTTTAAATCACTCTTTCGTCATACAAATTGGCGATATTAGTCTAACTTTTTTGTGGTAAGGGGGTGAATGTTTTGCATGAAGATATAATATGATTATTAGACCATAGGACCATACCTATGTGCAAACAGCTTCCTATTAGCCACATTAAGAACAACATCGCACAGTTCGCGATGCCGCCTCAAAGCTGACAGCTCGCCGAGTATGGCACGAGGGTGTTTTTCCGAAGTGTGAGAGAGACGGGCGCCGCTCCCTCCCCCTCCCACGCCACCCCCCGTGCCGCCCGGCGACCCGCCTTCGCCCATCCTGAGAAAACCGTTCATGTTCTCTTCAATTGGTTGGTACAGTCAGGGACAGCGTCAGCGCAAACTTGCGTTTCTTCTGTGTTGCGAAATAGCGCTTGTTTGTTAGTATTATAGTCTAGGGGACACGAAACCATGGACAAAAGTGTAACACCGTCCGTGTCCACCACTGTACAGTGACGGTCTTATGCAGCGTAACAATTTCGTCTATGGTCTTGTGAATGTATGGTACATCTTTCCAGATGTACCTTACATTCATTCTAATTAGGTACCTGCTATTTGAATTGACCTTGGAGATATTTTAATACAAACACAAAAGGATTCATTCAAAACAGAGTTAATTTCAGTACCTAATAGCAAATCTAAAAGTATAAATTTATTTAAATTTATACTTTGAATACTTGCAAATAGGGGTCAGTAAGGGGACTGTTTTAAGTGAAATAAGTATTGATTATCTACAATGTTTCATTCTAAAATACAAAGTATATTAAAGGAATACAACACTCTTGAGCCTATAGAGGCTATAGATAGATAGGTATGGACCTATATAGCTGACTCAGCAAATGTTGTTCCAATAGCAATGTGGTTTTTGATTGATAACTTACTTTTGAAAATAATAATGTATTTCTCAAAAGATTCAATTAGTTTCTGAGTTGATTTAAACAATCAATTATACCTATCCTCTTTAAAATTGCAGTGTAGAAGACATTCCACAAGCATTCCTAGCACATTTGTGGGATAAACTGTCTTACCATACTATATCTATCACTATAGAATATTGCCATAATTCTTTTTTTTATTATTTACTTTACTAGTAGCCAAACACAAGTTCACAAATTAGGTTAAGGTTGGCCGCAAAGCTTGGCAACATTGTAAGGTTAATAAATAAATTATTTTATAGCCTGCTCATAAAAATAATGTTTCCTGAATCAAGATATGTACTAAAGTACCTAATGTTAACTAATTAAAATTCCATAGTTTTCGTGAAAGTAAATAAAATAGGTGTGCAATTAACTAACTAACTTTCCACGCCCAGTAGTTTCGGCTCTTTGTTGTCTGTCAGTCAGCCAGTAACGGAAGAGTTTTATATATATTCATGTAGCATAACAACAACTTAGAATGTTTTTTTTTTAAATTGGTACCTAATTTTTGTTTGAGTTTTGGCAACTGCGGCCTTGTGACACTTACCAAATTAGCGAATGTTGTGGCTTCACACTACAACCATGTAATCTAATAATAAACATAGAACATAATATGCGTGTAACAAGGTGAAGAATACGATGATATAATAGTACATAAGCTGTCTATATTTTCACATATCAACTCTTACATGTTTTTAAAAACAATCATGTTTGGCTTCAAAAATCTAACTACCTACATTGTGACAAATTTAATTTTGAATCAAGAAAACAGATAAAGCACATCATTATTAGAATACATGTTACAAGCACGAACGTGATCAAGAAAACAGCAGTTAACAATTAACATTTTAGTTTTTAGAATAGTTCACTCACCTTTTGATTCCGCGCGAATTACCCAGCTGCAGACGCAGCGGGGGCGAAGCCCAGCCCCACACGGAGTCAATCTGCAATACACCAAGGGATAAATCAAGAATAATTTATCGAAAAGTACTCGCCACTAACAAAAGGTCCCATTTTTGCA
The DNA here is from genome assembly GCA_951802225.1 of Euspilapteryx auroguttella. NCBI lineage: Eukaryota > Metazoa > Arthropoda > Insecta > Lepidoptera > Gracillariidae > Euspilapteryx > Euspilapteryx auroguttella. The sequence continues at coordinate 590,447 of OX637642.1, read as the reverse complement.
AAATGTCACCGAGTCCTCGACCCCTCTTACCTTTGACGATTACAGCGCACTGATTAGGGAAAACTGCAGTTTATTAAATTAAATTTATAGTTATAAGGCACTTTATTTTACAAACATTACAATTTTAGCACATCGATTTTAGATTTTTAGCGTATGTTTACAAAATGTTCTGTCTGCCAGCCCAGCAGCCAAAAAGCAATTTTCCGTTCGTCGACCATAAATTTTTGAAACTACGTTCATAACATTAACATCGCATTTTTTAATCATCAAAGAAAAACATTTCAAACCATTATTTTATTAAAATTTTAGTCTTGTTAGTACTTTTTAAATGTAATTTTTAATTTTCAAACAATAAAATTATTAGAATTCATACCGAGTATTATTTTAGCCATAGCCAGTGAGAATTAATGAGATTTCGTTCTGGTTTTTGAACGTTGTTTTAGGACAGTTTATTTTATAAAGATTGTTAGAAACTTGCGTAGCTTTTATAAAATTTAATATTTACAAAAGTTACTTAGTAACTTATCTAAGAAAAAAATACTAGTTATAAAATAAATAAACTATAAATCTTGAAAAAAAAACTAAACAAAGAAATATTTACAAACTATAAATTAAGTTAACCTTTTTTATAATATAATATTACGATCTAGTAAAACTAAGATCGTGAAGTTCTACTTTAAAATTAGCAATATTTATAAAAGCATCCTTAAAGCAAAGCATGTCGACATATCTGTCAATCATTGATCAGCTGTAGTCTTCAATCAATCAAAGCATTGTAATAACCTCTTCAATCTTAATCATAATAATATTGTAAATGTGAATAATTGTGAGAAGCTCAATTTGTTTTCTTTCTCTTAACTCTTAGTTTTATTCTGATTTCGACCTCGGAACGAAGCCAAAATGTCTCTGACTCTATTGCTCGAGAAATTTGACGTGTCCACCGAAGAAGGTTTACAGAAGGCTCTAAACGAGATCGAAAAAGAAGAGGTGAGTTCACACACACATCACACAAAACCCCACTAAGTTTTCCACATAAAAAAACTAAACTTTTCTGAAGCCTATGTACTTCATGGCCTGCGTTTGTACTTAATCTAAGGTAATCTATAATCCTAAATAACTGATATCTCCTAAATTTCCCTTGTTTCTAATCTTATAAAAGTAAATGTTTTTTTTTAGAATGACGTGGACGAGGCACTTAGCTCAGCCCTGTCCCGAGCCTCCGACCTCGAAGGCAAGCTCCGTACCGCTAGCCAAGCCTACACCAGGCTTGGAGCCGTGAAGGCTGATGCTCAAAATGCTGCGGACATGGTACAAAAGACGGCAGATTTAGCACAGGATGTAAGCGCCAAAGTTCGCCAGTTGGACCTTGCTCGGGTATGTTTTTCGATTTACTAAATGTAATGTGGCAGGAAATAATAAACTTTTTATTGTTCAGAAACAACAAAAAACTTTGTATATTGGTTGACAATAGGTGACGCAATTTTTACAGTTGAAGAAACTCAAAAAGCTGTTCTTTTTTAAAAAAGAATAATTTAACTGTTGGCTGCTAATATAGTGCTATGCAAATGCTCATTAAGTAAGCTATTTATGCATTGACTGTGGGTCAAACACTACTTTCATCTTAAATGTTGTATAATTTTGTAAAGCACAATCTAATAGAAAACACAGTAATAAAAAGCCTATCTTGAATGTTGATGTGGTTTGGGGTAAAAAGTTAAAATCCATCAACAGTCCAGGGTAGCAGAGTGTCAGCGTCGCGTGCACGACCTGATAGACCTCCAGCTCTGCAGCGCCGGTGTGGAGGCTGCTCTGAAGGCACACGACTTTGAAACTGGTAACTATTGGGGCATTCCATGCAACGTGACACCAGACAAGTAAAACATTAAAGTTAAAGAATAGTTTATTTATGCATTTAGAATAACAGTATACAGTCTTAAGTTTATGAAATTAATAAAAAAAAATCGAAAAAAACAGTTTTTTCTACTTTTTTGGTCAATATCAACACAGGTGTTAGTCAAGCTCACCATATACAGGTTATTGTGTATGATTTCAAAAAATAAAAACCCAGATATTATGAATGTGAATCAGCCTGTTGGGAACATAACCAATTAGTACATTCCTTAAGATTTACTACGTAAAATATAAATTAAAACGGTTAGTTAGTTTCTATAATATTAAGCAATCATTGGTAACCAGAACTATGTCCCGACCGTCACATTTAAATTAACTTTTGTTGATTTTTACCTTTAAAATGCGTGTTTATGATAAAATGCGTGTATTGCAAGTAACAAATAAATAGAATCTGAGGGGTTTGCCATTTCTTAAAGTGGCTATGGGCTGTTGTTTTTTTTACACATTAATTTAAAGTTCTGTCCCGACCGTCACAGTCCCATCCAACCATCATAATTCCAAGTAGCAATTTTCTTGTATTTTTACAAATATCGCTTGCATTGGGCTTAAACAAGTCTATCCAAAATTATTTAATTTATTTTCTTGGTTTTATTGATTTTTTAGTATATATTTCGTAGCAAAATACTCGTATTTTTTAAATTTCGCTTGCTTAAGGCTTAAATAAGACTAAACATATTATAATAAATTTTAATTCCCCGGGTTTAAACCAATAGTTTTTGATATATTATGAGACGTAACGTACTCGAGTGGCCCCCTATTACCAAAAAAAGGCCTATTGCCTATTTTTACATATAAGTACCTACAATAAATATGTAGGTTATAGTATTTTTTGACATTTTATTTGTATTTGACATTGTATTTTACACATACTTACATTGATTTGTAGTTTGTATATATTTTGTTGACATTTTATTTTTATTTCTTATTCATATTCATTACTTTTTCTGACGATCACATTATACTATGACATTTTTGTAATTTTATTATTGTAATCTTGAAATTGATAATGTGAAATAAATGATCTAATCTAATCTAATCTATTGTCCAGCAGAAGACTATGAGTATGAGAGTATAATAATAATAACACATCACACTCAGAGCCCCTAACTAGGAAGAACCTGTATCTAGGGCGACCGAAACACACACAGAGACGAACATCACACCCAGACCGGGAACAAACATCGATATTCATCATATCAATATTCGCCTCGCCCGGGAATCCAACCCGGGTGCTCACGCTTACTCAGTCCACATCACTGCTAACTGATCCACGGAGCAGTCGAAAAGTATCACTACTTTTTTCTTACTCATTACTACATACTTCAAAGTATGAAGTAATGAGTAAGAAAAAAGTAGAATATGAAAACTGAAAGCTAAGGAAAACCAATACAAAGTAACTATGCATAGAAAGCCTCAGAAAGCAAAGATATCAAAGAAATTGTTAGAGTAAAAATATTAAGGGATCGCATTTTTTGACGTTTTAGCAATATATAGCTATTTTGAAAAATAATTGTAAAAGTTAATGTAAAAAAAACTTTAATTAAACTAAATAAAAGAATAAAAAAACATAATTTTTTGTTGATTTGTTACTCGTCCCGACCGTCACAATGACTTGTCCCGACCGTCACACTCATCAAATCGGAACTTTGTTAAAAAAAAATCATTTTTGTTACTTCAAATCTGTACATACTGAAAGCTTCACTATTCATAAATTTGCATAGAATGATTCGTATTCATATCATTAATAGTTTCTTACAAACTTTAAAATGTATGTGTAAATCTGGAGTAGACAAGAAAGTAAGGGTCCCGACCGTCACAATTTTCAAGACCTTTTTTTTAATAGTAAATTATTAAGTACATGCTTGAAATTTAGGGATGTTAAAGTTTAATGATTTAAGTTTATGTTGAAATCACAGTTTTTATTTGGTGCTCTTAAATAACTGAAATAAATACAGAAGTACTTAGGAAAAGGAGTAAAATGTCCCGACCGTCACACTTGGAATGCCCCTATTATTTCTTGGAGGCTTTTGTTTATTTGTTCAAATGAGCAGGCCAAAAAATCACATAATCAGTCCTGCTCATTTCAACTTAAGTTTTGTTATTCTTTGGACTATGTTTGTGGCTTCTAGAGACCTAATTAGGATTTTGTGAATTTCTATTGATTTATTTACAGACTTAAATTAGTGCTTAACAGACTTTCTCATGTATTTGTTATTCAAATTTATCCTGGACTATGTATGACAAACATTTGAAAACTAATATAAGCTAAATTTTCAATAAAGCTAAGCTTTCTTGAGTTTAAACATGACAAGCAAACAGCAATTTATTTTTAGAATAACTAATAACATAAAATACTAGAGGCTGCTCCGCGGTTTCACTTGCGCAGATTTCTCATAAACACAAAAATCCCGTTTTTTCCCGTTCCCGTGGGAATTTCGGGAAATCCCTTCTTAGTGCTCACCTACACTCCCTAAAGAATCCACGTGCAAAATTTGAGCCCGCTACGCCCAGTAGTTTCGGCTCTACGTTGTCTGTCAGTCAGTCAGTCAGTCAGTCAGTAACGGAAGAGTTTTATATATATTGATTAGCATAGTAAAATCATATTTTTACAGGACTGGCTTCCATTTAGATAACAATCCTTTATTTTCAGCTCCTATTTTCTCATTTATGTTTTCCGGTGGGATATCAATTGAGTCTATAACCATCGCTATACCATTGTATCTTAAAATATTCAGGTGCAGCTCACATAGCCAGATTTCTGAGCATGGACCCGGGCTCCGTGGCGGCGGCGCGCGCGCGAGGACCCGACCCGCGACAGGCCATGGATTCTGCTGCAGAGACACTTCGGGACCAACTTGTTAACAAGTACTTTTCAATTTCATCTCATTCGCTCGTAAGGAGTACTTTTTTGTTACTGTTCTCGTTTGCCTTGGTTTCTTATTAACGCCGGCAACTGAGTACCTACAGTGTTATTTGTGTGTGTGCAATTTATTTTATAACTAGCTGACACGGCGAACGTCGTTACGCCACAGAATTTTAAGATACTACTTAACACTTGGCTCTATAGACTATGTTCTTTTGACTGCCCAGAATGGGCTTTGTTAGCAAGCGCCATCTTGTATGTTACTTTAACAACGCAATGGCTTGGTAACCTGCTCACTGCACTTACTTACCCTAATTAATATGCAAGTTTGTATTGTATCGATCGAATAATTTATTATGTCAATAGATGTCGCTAGTATATTATGTTAACCGCTCATACCATTTACACTAACTGTAGAACAGAACTAACCGAGCAGTCGTTCAATAAACATCATTTTTACAGGCTTAATAAAAATAACAAAAAACAACAACAAACCACCAAGTTAGTGGTTTGTTGTTGTTTTTTGTTATTTTTGTGGTTGGTGGCACCAACCTGTCAAAATATGTAAACAACGGGTAAAAACTCACCTTGGGTTACATTATTCGAGTTTTAGTAAGGATCCCTAATGTTTTTAAAATCTTATATAGCCTATGTCACTCGGGGATAGTGTAGCTTCCTACCAGTGAAATAATTTTTCAAATCGGTTCAGTATTTCCGGAGCCTATTCGTTACAAACAAACAAATCTTTCCTCTTTATAATATTGGTATGGATTTGTATTTTATTATTTTTTTTTGTCTTTTTTTTTTGACTTTGAATCTATTATTTATTGTGTCATTTTGTGGTCACTTTAAATTTGGACATCAGCATATAAATGCATATGTATTTTGAATTGGTTCAGAAGTTTTAGCATGAAAGCGAAAAAAACAGAATGAATTTCTTTTGCATTAAATATAAGCATAGAGAATAGATAAGCCGTATTGTGTAGGCAAAGACATTAATTTTGTAATTTCTTTGGGATAATGACAGGGAGGATCGCTAAAGACGGTCGTTGTGGCGATTCATGGGGAGGGCCTATGTCCAGCAGTGGACGTCTTTCGGCTGATGATAATGATGTAGATGTTCTATAATGATAAGTGTATAATCTAACATGAACTATTAGTATACAAATTTTTGCAGATTTGAAGAAGCGGCGCGGAAGGGCGATGAGGCAGCGGTGGAGCGTTTGTTCCGACTTTTTCCACAAATCGGTCGCGCGCAAGAAGGCGTTGAATTGCTATCCAAATATCTTGCGAAACAGGTCAGTTTAGATGCCATCACTTTGACCTAATTAACCCACTTCAAAAAAGGAGGTTATCAGTTTGACCTGTATGTATGTATGTATGTTTATCCGCGATTATCTCGAGTTTGGCTGAACCGATTTTGATGCAGTTTTCCAGATAAGTATTTGTTACATTCAGGAGGTTTTAATAGTATCTTTTTTAACCGACTTCGAAAAATAGGTAGTGAGTTTATTGAAGGCGGGTTCCTTTTTTTTTTTTTTGTAAAAAAGAAATGATTCTTATAAATGTAACGGAAGGCCACTGAGATAAGATAAAAAACGTAAAAAATCCGAGTATAATCATAAACTCGGCCAAATGTGGGTTCAGCTTGACTCGATGCAATGATGCCTCTCGTGGGCAGGCAATGAGCTGGTGTCTAGCCCCTAGTAGGAGAATATAAACGAGATTATGTTATGTTCAAAAGTCAAAATGATTTATTCAATATAGTATGCAAGATATCACTTATTGAAAGTCAATTAGACTCTAATTAATATTGATACCTTATTTAGTAAAGTATTCTATACTGTGAGAGGCCTTACGACAATAGTCGCCCGGAGAGGCCTCCAAACGAGCCCTCCTCTGTCAAATGATTCTTTTTAGAAATCGGTTAACACATAGGTAACCCACACGCCCTGCAGTACCGGGCCGAAGAATAGGGCTGAGGTATCCCCTGCCTGTCGTAAGGGGCGACTAAGAGGGGACCCCGGGGTCGTTGGGTGCACGAGGTGGGGGCCTCGTGTAGTCATATAACGGCCCCGAGAAGGACGGCGGAACGCGGTGTCCCGTTTCCGTCGTCGAGCGTTTGGAGAGCTATCCACGCTCCGGGGGGACGACCACAATGTCCCCCCGAGAAGAGGCTCCACAGCCGATGCTGGGGGGGGGTCGCGGAGAATTATCACTGCCCGCGACCCTCCTGCCAACAGCCGAGAAGGACACCGGCGGGGTTTTAGTGGGTGCGAACCCCACATAACCCTGCGGCTCCCCCCGGGGTCGCAGGGTACTCGATAGAAGTTTCCCCGCCTTAAAAAAAAAAAAAAGGTAACAACCCACTAATTGGCTCAGGCAAACAAATGTTAAGTTAGTTGTCCCTCAAGGCTCACTTTTTGGACCCATTTTCTTTTATCTTTCTCTTTAACCTTTATACAAAGTTAGACCCGCAAATCTGCAAATTTTGAACACACAAATTCTTTAATGCAATATTTTAAATTTGTTTAATACTGAAAAAAAAAACTAGTTCCCACACCTAGATTAGTTAGGTTAGTGTTTGTGAAATAAAAAGAAAGAAAAAAGGTCCAAGAAACTTCTTGGACCTTTTTTCTTTCTTTTTAAATTTCACAAAAAGCTGGACACGCAAATCTTGCCAAATCTTGGACGCCTCAGGCACTGGAAATATTTTAATTTTTCTGTACCTATAATATAAAAGGAAAGTTTTTTTGTTTTTTGCATTGAATAGGCCGAGCCTACCTGAACCGATTTCAAAAATTCTTTCACTTTTCGGAAGCTACACTATCCCCGGGTGGCATAGCCTATAGAATATTCTTGAACATTCAGAATGCAGGGCGGTACGAAGTTCGCCGTGTCAGCTAGTAAAATATATATAAAATATAGATGTTAGGTGTCCCTCAAGGCACACTTCTTGGACCCATTTTTTTCTCTTCTTTTTTCATACAAAGTTAGACGTACAAATCCGTAAGTCGTGTCAAATCCCTGACCCGGCGCTGGAGATGTCGTTCGCGGACGCTCTCGGGCGCGCGGCGGAGGCGGGCGCGGGCGCCGCGCGCCGGGCCGCCGCCGCCGGGGTGCCGGGTTCGATGCCGCGGGCGCTCCAACATATACAACCTGTTGTGAGTATATCAACTATTTACTTTAGAATATTTACTTACTATATCTACTATTAATATATTAGAATATTTAGAATATTTACTATTATCTATTGTAAACATAAAGGATGACGAACTGTGTCTCCTCATATAAACCCTATAAGGTTTGAGTAGGTGGCAACATATATATGTAACCATGTATTATTTATTATGAAAATAAATGATTTAAAAAAAAAAAAACTTACTTGAAATTGTTACCTATATTTGGTATCAATTTTAGGTAAGTCCGCTCAACTTTTTTCTGAGGGTAGTATGAAGTTCCATACGGACCATCGGTAAATTTTGTGTACCGAGTTGAGCTATGACGCGAAATTAATTTTTTTTTTGCCCCATAACGAAAGTCAACACCCTAACTTCTTTGTTCTTCTATTTTATATATTTATCATCATTAATATTGTAAAGAGAAAGATTGATTGTTTCATTCGCATAGGTTCCGAAATTATTGAAATATTATTTTACCATTTGAATCTCATATTGTTATTGATGAACCTAGGATATAGCACAAAGGCATAGGATTTAATTATTAATATTGTGTAAACTTGCATTGTAATGCGGATCAAGTTCAGCTAGTTTTTTAAAATGTTAAATTTAATGTAGTTTTTTAAATCGTAAATCAATATATATAAAACTCTTCCGTTACTGACTGACTGACAGACAACTCGACTCGGGCTCTGAGTGTGATGTGTTATTATTATATTACTAGAGGCTGCCCCGCGGTTTTTCCCGCGCAGATTTCTCATAAACACAAAATTCCCATTTTTCCCCGTTCCCGTGGGAATTTCGGGAAATCCCTTCTTAGTGCTCACCTACACTCCCTAAGGAACCTACATGCAAAATTTCAGCCCGCTACGCCCAGTAGTTTCGGCTCTGCGTTGTCTGTCAGTCAGTCAGTCAGTCAGTCAGTCAGTCAGTAACGGAAGAGTTTTATATATATTGATTATTACTAGAGGCTGCCCCGCGGTCTCACCCGCGCAGATTTCTCATAAACACAAAAATCCCGTTTTTTTCAGTTCCCGTAGGAATTTCGGGAAATCCCTTCTTAGTGCTCACCTACACTCCCTAAGGAACCCACGTGCCAATTTTCAGCTTTCTACGCCCAGTAGTTTCGGCTCTGCGTTGTCTGTCAGTCAGTCAGTCAGTAACGGAAGAGTTTTATATATTGGATGTTTCTGACAAGGCGGTAATAAATGAAAGGAGGAATTCAGCTCACCATAACAAACAACTTTCCCAAAGAAACATGTGTCGAAATCTCAAAACTAAAATCAGCCGTCCCGTACATTGAGCCCGTCAGCTGATCGAACCAATGTATGAAACAGCTGTTTTTTTTGAGATTTTGACTCATGTTGCTTTGGGAAAGTTGTTAGTTATGGTGAGCAGAATCCCTCCTTTGATTTATTACCGCCTTGTAAGAAACACCCTGTATATTGATGTTAAATTAGTCAACTGGTTGTTGAATAGCCGATTAAGCGGTCTAAGTTGCCATAAAATATCCAGGTCTGCGCGAGTTGGCGCCGCATCTACACGGAGATGTCTCGTAGCCGGCCCCTGGCGCCCCCGGGAGCGCCGGGCTCCGGCGGCGGGGGGGGCTCCGCGGGCCCCCTGGCGGTGGAGCCCGCGCTGGCGGAGCTGGCGGCTGCGCATGGAACTGCGAGGGCTTACTTTGCCTTCCTAGTGAGACATGCTGAGGTGAGAAGTTGAAGTAGACCACGCAAACACAACCAGGGACTATAGTCTCTTAAACTTACGATTAAACTTCTATTCTATTATTATTCTACTATTACTCTATTACGATTGTGTCAATAATTGCGAGTCTCGTAACTTTGATCGATCATTATAGTATAGCAATAGAATATGAATAGCAAGCTATAGAATGATCTGAGATTTTTTTACCTAAATAGTGAATCCTGTTTTATTAGACGAAATTGGAACGGGCGTAGTGCAAGTGTCACTTAATATGAATCAATATTGACAAATATAATGTCAGTCGAACGTTATTACAACATTATCTTATTATCATCTTGTTATGGAGCAGACTTCCCTTTTTGGTCAATTCCAATCTGTTGCGATACTACTGCTATAGTTATAGCAAAATTGATTACGAGACTACCAAATGTGTATTTTCTTGCGATTAACGTACTGTTTCTACTCTACTTTAATTCGATAGTTTCGTTTTGCGCGATGATACTAAAGGCCCAGCTTTTCGACACAACGCCATCCATCATATATCAATACATAGTATAAAACAAAGTCGCTTCCCGCGTCTGTGCCTATGTATGCTTAAATCTTTAAAAATTTGCAACTAATTTTGATGCAAATTGTTTTAATATATAAGATAAAAGTGATTCATAAGGAAAATTTATATTTACAATAAATGTACAAAATAGTGATAGGTAAGGCGGTACGAAGTTCACCGGGTCAATTAAAAAGTCATTAATAGAAATGAATTAGGACGATGTTTTTTTAAGATGGTAAGATTAATCGAAAAGTCTGCCGATTCTAAAATAGTTATTATTTAACCGTGCACAGGCTTATCTGGAGCTCATTCTACAGTGTGGCACAAAAAAGTGTCAAAACTGTACGGAAATTTTCGAAAATCCGACAAATTTGCATAGTTTAGTGTTGTTCCTACAAATTCTACATTGTTGTGCCAATATTATAAAGAGGTAAGATTTGTTTGTTTGTTTGTTTGTAACGAATAGGCTCCGGAAATACTGAACCGATTTGAAAAATTCTTTCACTGGTAGGAAGCTACATTAACCCCGAGTGTCATAGGCTATATAAGTTTATCAAAAAAATATGGGATCCTTACTTAAACTCAAATAATGTAACCCAAGGTAAAATATTTTTTCCGTTGTTTACATATTTTGACAGGTGGTTTGTTGATGTTGTTTTGTTTTTTATTCGGCCATTCTGGGCAGTCAAAAGAACATAGTCTATAGAGCCAAGTCTTTTGTAGTATCTTATATTCTATGGCGTAACGAAGTTAGCCGGGAAAGCTCGTTGTATTATAAGTAGATGTAGTATTGACTTTTTTCATTCTGAGCAGGCAAAGAAATATTTTCCATGCAGCCAATTATTTTGAAGTACTTATATACTACTGTATACTACTGTACTTATGTACTTACTTTCTTCTTTCTTCTACCTAACTCAATAAATTGCTAGGATTTGCTACATTTTAATTATTAAAGCCGGAGTTGTACGAAATAGATCATAATCAAACATATTGCTTTGTAAGAATGTACTAAAATCAAACTTTTTACTTACTGTTTTTATATTTTGCAGGCTGACGCATCAACTCTAGATGAAGAGGCGAAAAAGAAATCCATCCAGGCTGTGGAGAAGATCATAAACGAATGCGACATGATGAGGACTGCCCAGGACATCCTTGGACATTACTTGGCTTTGGAACGGTGAGGCTTTGTTATATTATACTAGAGGCTGCCCCGCGGTATTTCCCGCGCAGATTTCTCATAAACACAAAAATCCCGGTTTTTGCCCGTTCCCGTAGGAATTTCGGGAAATCCTTTCTTAGTGCTCACCTACACTCCCTAAGGAACCTACATGCCAAATTTAAGCTTTGTACGCCCAGTAGTTTCGGCTCTGTGTTGTCTGTCACTCAGTCAGTCAGTAACAGAAGAGTTTTATATATATTGATTAACATTTTCTTAAAGTTGTTTTTTTTTAATTTAAATTCAAATACAAACAACTCTCCCAAAGTAACATGGGTGGAAAACTAAAAAAAAACAACTGTTCCATTTCCGTGTATTTGTATCTGTGCTTTTATTTTTAACTTGAAGTTTAAGTCATTGAACTGTCGGCGGGCGGGGTCATTGACCGCCCGGTCATTAATCCCTGTAAGTTCAGAGTTGCGTTTAGTTTTTAACCCCCGAACGAAAATTCAGGGAGGGGTGTTATAATTTTAACGTGTGTGTCTGTCTGTCTGTGTATCTGTCTGTAGCATCGTGGAACCCAAACGGATGAGCCGATTTTCGTTTATATTTATTTGTATCATAGATAATTTCAGGCCGAGTGTTCTTAGCCATGTCTCATGAAGATCTGATCAGCGGTTTGAAGATCATCAGCTCTTTGCTTATTGATGAGGGGATCTAACTAGCTTCCTTATGTCTGATCGATTTGAAATTTGGTACCATGTTACATCTATGGTATTGAAAGTATATGGTAAGGCAACCATGATCTATTTAAGATGATTAGCTCTAGTTCTAGTTATGTTGATGAGGGGTCTGACTGGGTCGGAGGTTTTTAAATTTTTAAAATTGAGTTATAAACAAACCCTCTTATTCATAAAAAGTTAAAGAGCATTTTAGTTATTTGACGTATTTCAATTTAGACTGGATGTCACGTATTTACCATACAACAAACCAGAGAAGCAGACCTCCAGTAACGCTACTTAAAATCTACTGTATCTTTATGAATAAGACGGAAAGTGTTTTTTCTTCTCTGATCTGTTCTTTAAGTTTGGGTCATTGAACTGTCAGCGGGCGGGGTCATAGACCGCCCGGTCACTAACCCCGGAAAGTTCAGAGTTGCGTTTAGTTTTTCCTGTTTGAATTGAACATTGATGACAGAGTGGTTTTTGTGATGCAGATATTTCTTGGAAGAGAGCGTAAACAAAGCTATTAAAATGTCGAGCGACGAGGCCACGTCGAGCCTGGTCGATGATGTCTTTTTCATTGCCAGAAAAGTCATTCGGTAAGTTAAATCATTATTTCTGGGTTCGAATTATATTATATATTATATTATTGTCATATATTATATTTATAATGTGATTATATGGGCTTCAATAAAATTTTGCTAAGTACTTAAGTATAATATTTTGGTGTAGATACAGTGGCGGACTAGGAGGCCGTAACAGATTTGTATATGGTTTCGTCAGCCCTAGACTATACAGTCTCAATAGCTCTTGTTCTTTGGTAATACTACCAAAGAACAAGAGCTATTTTGCAATACTGAAAAACCGAAAGTGTTACGCCGACCGTGTCCGCCACTGTACTGTGCGATTTGTTCACCTTTTTGGAAAAATGCATTAATTATAAACTACATCCAAATAATCAGTTTTTTTTTGTAAATAGTTTCTTTGTGATTTTTTTTTTCCTTTTTAGGTTTCTGATCCAACTTAACTTTAATAAATAATCACAGTATTACAATTAGTGCCGCTAACTAGGTAAAATCTGTACTTAGGGTATGCGAAATACATACAAAAACGGATATGAACATAAATCAACATGGATATTCATCATAACAGTAATTTGTACCCGAGAATGTCATATCATTGTCATTAATTGTTTCGTGCGTTGGTAAAAATGGTAAAAAACAAGAGTATACAAATTGCGTCTTAATATGGTGTTAAGAGGAATAGCACAGCAAAAGTAGCGCCAACCGAGAAAAAAAATAATATCTTCTAAACTAAGGCAAATATCAAAAACGAGCTTTCACGGCTTACTTCGTTACGCCATAGAATATAAGATACACAAAAGACTTGGCTCTATAGATTTTGTTCTTTTGACTGCCCAGAATGGCCGAATAAAAAACAAACAATAACAACAAACCACCTGTCAAAATATGTAAACAACGGAAAAAATATTGCACCTTGGGTTACATTATTTGAGTAAGGATCCCTAATTTTTTTGAAAATCTAATATAGCCTATGACACTCGGGGTTAATGTAGCTTCCTACCAGTGAAAGAATTTTTCTAATCGGTTCAGTATTTCCGGAGCCTATTCGTTACAAACAAACAAACAAACAAATCTTTCCTCTTTATAATATTGGTATAGATGTGAAACAGTATTCACCTAGATAATGTAGCCTAGTATTTTTAGGGCACTGTTGTATAGCTTTTAGATTAAATACTAAAGAAAGCTACTGATTGTTGCTAAAAACGGCCACTTTTGGCAACAATCAGTAGCTTTCGGTAGTCTTTAACCCTAAAAGCTATACAACAGTACTCTAAAAATACTAGGCTGCATTATCTAGTGGAATGCTGTTTCACATTTTTGATATTTGCCTTAGTTTGAAAGATATTAATTTTTTTCGGAGGTGGCGCTACTTTAGCTGTGCTATGCCTCTTAATCTATTCCGCTTCGGTTGCTGTTATATTCTGACACTTTGGAGTGGTACTCTGTACTCCGACTCGACAGTGGATGTGAGCCGTAGTAACATAAAGGTTCCTTCCCACCAGCCGCAGCCTCTCAACTCGAAGCGTGGACGGCGCGTGCGCAGTCCTCAACGACTCGGCAGCCCTACTGGCCCGCGCCGCCGCCTCGCTGAGAACCAAACTTCGTACCGCGCCCTTGGACCCTCTACCACTACCGCCGCCCCCGGGGTCGGGGGGGACGGATCTTATAGGACAGAGGATGGATAGGGAGCTTGAAGCGCAGAGGGAACTGTTCTTGGTAAGTATCTAGCGATTGAAATTTAAAATGCTGTGTTTGAACCGGGATTTTGAGACTTAGTTCTATAGTCATAGAGTTCTTGGTAGAGTCTTCTTAAATCTTATTATCTAGGTAACTAGCTCACTTAAAAAGGTGATATCACTGCCCCCGCCCCTGGGGTCTGGGGCTTTGACCCACTAGACTAAGATAAGACACTCGATAACCAGAGACTGCTTGTACAGTCTAGGACTAGGAGGCCGTAACAGATTTGTCTATGGTTTCGTCAGCCCAAGACTGTATTACCAGAGAACAAGAACTATTTTACAATACAGAAAAACCGGAAGTGTTACGCCGATCGTGTCCGCCACTGTACGAGCAAGCTCTACATTTTTATAATTTGTCAAATAATCACTTTAGCGTTGCCCTACATTTTAGTGTAGCTCCATCAAAACCGCGCGTCCACCTTGCGGCCGAAGCGCTCGCCTACAATCAGTTGTGAATCAACCGCGCTAGCTATCATATCATAATCACATACACCCATCATAATCTTTATAAGTTATTTTGGAGAATATACTCGGTTAAAGTTAATTGAGTGGTATCATTTATCCTATCAATCAGCGTAGATATCGGACACATCAGACCGCGTGTCTAGGCACAGATGAACGGACACTAGCAGACCGTACACTGCTCGTGGTCAGTCTTGTCCATACACTTAGTACGCAAAGACAAACACAGTTTGGCAATGTATTAGACTTGGGTACTCCCAGGTCCGGAGAGTGATTGGACTTATCTTGTCCAGATCCGCTCTGGGATTCTACTCATCTTATCGAGCCGGGTCCCCATATTAACTCCGACTCCCATACAAATGTAATACTCATTACGCAATCACAATTTAAGTGTGCCTAAAAGTACATAATCTCGTTCCGTAGCTCAGTTGGCAGTGATGTGGACTGAGTAAGCGTGAGCACCCGGGTTCGATTCCTGGGCGGGGCGAATATTGATATGATGAATATCGATGTTTGTTTCCGGTCTGGGTGTGATGTTCGTCTCTGTGTGTGTTTCGGGCGCCCTAGATACAGGTTCTTCCTAGTTAGGGGCTCTGAGTGTAATGTGTGTTATTATTATTATTATCTAAAGAAATCTCCTCTAAATCTACCAGGCGCACATAAACGAAGCGGAGGCTGGGGCGGAGTGGTCCGAACGACTGGCAACGGAAGCTTGCTCTGAGGCTGAACCGCTATTAAAAGCTCCGTTAGACCGGGAAAAGCTCCAATCCTGCGCGGCAGGGTTGGGCGAGGCTGGGGCAGCTTTCAGGGCAGCTTTCGAGGCGGGACTTCAAGCTCTTAGGGCGGCTTTGAAGCCCAGGATCTACGCTTGGGCGGATGCTATCGTTGACCCTGATGGCGATGCTGGTGAGTTTTTTTAGTTTTTACAATTTTAATAGAAATTAAGTATTAAGAGGATATACGAGAAATAAATCAAACGATCGAATGAACAGAGATAGAGCATTGAAATAGCATACTAAGGGAAAGGGACAGTCGTATGTCAGTCGCCCACATCGTTTACTACAGTTTATTGGAAAGACTAATTAATATTTAATATCTTTTTAATTTTTACTTTCAAATCAACTTTGAATTACTTACCAGAATAATCTTCTTTAGTATCATTTTCCCTTATTATTTCAACAAAAACTAGTAAGTAGGTAAATAATTTCAAAGAACTAACTATTCTCGTTTTTTTGGAATAGTTATCTTTGACGAAATAATGTATCGAGGTTTTATGATTCCACTAGTGGTTGGTTACTTAATTATGAATTTTTTTGTTATATTTTCAACTAGTCGACCCGGCGAACTTCGTACCGCCTAACCTATTACTATGTTGTAAATTTTTTACACTTATAAACCTTCTTCTTGAATCACTCTATCTATTAAAAAAACCTCATCAAAATCCGTTGCATAGTTTTAAAGATATAAGCATACATAGGGACAGACGCGGGAAGCGACTTTATTTTATACTATGTATTGAAGAGGTTATACTAAAATTTCAGATGTCTATCTCCTATTGTTTAAAAGAATTATTTGATTTAATACACCTTCAAGACTCATATAGGCCCTTAATTAATCAAAGAGGCGTTACTTTTAAATCCCCGAATGAAAATTTAGAGAGGTGTGTTATAATATCAGTTAAAGTTAGTGGTGTTGAAAGGTGAGGCGGGATCAGCGACACTGGTTTTGATACGAAAGGCGATTGCCATTCTAATGTCTATTGTATAGGGTGTTTCTGACAAGGCGGTAATAAATCAAAGGAGGGATTCTGCTCAGCATACCTAACAACTTTCCCAAAGCAACATGGGTCGAAATCTCAAAACAAAAATCAGCCGTCCCGTACATTGACCCCGTCAGCTGATCGAACCAATGCATGGAACAGCTGTTGTTTTTTTTTTTGATATTTCGACCTATGTTGTTCAGGGAAAGTTGTTAGGTATGCTGTGTCGAACCCCCCATTTCATTTATTGAAGTCAGAAACACCCAGTATATTGCAAGTTAAAGATTAGATTAGATTAGATAATTTATTTCACATTATCAATTTCAAGATTACAATAATAAAATTACAAAAATGTCATAGTATAATGTGATCGTCAGAAAAAGTAATGAATATAAATAAGAAATAAAAATAAAATGTCAAAAAAATATATACAAACTACAAATCAATGTAAGTATGTGTAAAATACAATGTCAAATATCAAATACAAATAAAATGTCAAAAAATACTATAACCTACATATTTATTGTAGGTACTTATTTGTAAAAATATGTACAATGTCAAATAAAAGTAAATGTCAAAACTTTTAATCAAACTGAAAATACAATGTCAAATATCAAGAAATAAACAAAATGAATAAGGAAAGTACATTGCAATGTGACTACAATACACAATAATAATAATGATAATGATAAAATAAGTGTAATATGGACCTGTACCTACGTATATTATTATGTACTATTCATAAAGAAAAGCTATTAGTAAAATGTGTCTGTCTATGCGGGGCAGTGGAGGGCGACAGCTCAGCGGACGCCCTCCCGGCGGCACTGGAGGCTCTGTGCGCGGCGGCGCGCTCGGCCCTCCCGGCCGCCGCCGCGCGCGCCGCGCTGAGCGCCGCCGTGCACGACCTCGCCGCGCGCGCGGAGGGCAGGCTGCTGCACCACACTTACGATAGAGTGAGTCCGTCGACACGTCGCACCGTACATACATACATAACACATCAATTAGGATACATTGTCTAGCATTAGAGACTTTGTGCGTCGCGGCGGCGGCTTTCTGCAAACGGCGCCGGGCACAAGCTGGCGGCGCGCGCGGACGGAAGACGTCAAAATAGACGCCATGACATAGCGAGCTTTTTTTAACCGACTTCAAAAAAAGAGGTTATCAGTTTGACCTGTATGTATGTATGTATGTTTGTCCGCGATTATCTCGCGTTTGGCTGAACTGATTTTGATGCTGTTTTCAGTAATGTATTTGTTACATTCAGGAGAAGGTTTTAGTACATATTTTAACCGACTTCAAAAAAAAGAGAGAAAGTTCTCAGATTATGTTTGTTGCAGTTCGTTGAAGGCGGGTCTCTTTTTGTAAAAAATAAATTATTGCGCACTTGTTTTTTTTTTAGAGATACCGTTAATGTCAGTAAGGCTAAGCTGCCCCTATTCCGGCATCCTATCCTATAATTGGCATGATGGTCTATTTGGAGGCATTTGATTGAATATAAGGTTTTTTTTACAGCATTAAAACAGCACACATACTTAGATTGTTTTTTAAGAGGCATAGCACAGCTAAAGTAGCGCCACCCGATAAAAAAATAAATATCTTCTAAACTAAGGCAAATAACAAAAATGTGAAACAGCATTCCCCTAGATAATTCAGCCTAGTATTTTTAGGGCATTGTTGTATAGCTTTTAGGTTAAAGACCACGGAAAGAAACTGATTGTTGCTAAAAATGGCCACTTTTGGCTCAATTATCTAGGGGAATGCTGTTTCACATTTTTGATATTTGCCTTAGTTTAGAACATATTTATTTTTTTCTCGAGTGGCGCTACTTTAGCTGTGCTATCGCTCTTAAGCTGAAAAATTACATAAATCCTTATATTGCCTTATCCGCCCATAAATGGACCATGCCGATAATAGAACAGCACTCCCAGAAAGGTGCAGATTACCCTACGAAAGTGAATTTCAATTGTTTCGTCACCTATTCAGGAAGGCGGAATATGCGTGGAGCGTCGCGCTCGTCGCCTGGCGGCCTGGGCGGGCGGGGAGCTGGGCGGGGGCGGGGGCGGGGCGCGGGAGCGCTGCGCGAGGCTGTCCACTGCCGCGGGGCTATTGGCTATAGAAACCCCTTCGCATGCCCTGGAGGTCTCGTGTCCGACACGTCTGCCGCCCGCCGCTGCTAGAGCTATACTGGCCCGCAGGTGAGAGAACTGCCTCCGCACGGTTTATGTGCACCTGGTACTTTGAGATACGATTGGTTTGCGTTTTTGATCATTTTCTAGCTTATTTTTTACACCACACCATCTCGCATGCCTTAGTGCATGTGCTAGTAGCTATTACAGCTATCGCAGGGTTTATGTGCGCCTGGTACTTCGAGACGAGATTGCTTTGCGTTTTTAATGATTTTCTAGCCATTTTTGTACACAAGTAAGCTTTCAATTCATCTCGCATCTTCCTTCATCGCTTCGTTGATAAACAGCCGCGGGGCTATTAGCAATAGAAACCCCTTTCTCATGCCCTGGAAATGTCCTGTCCTTCACGTCTGCCGTCTGCCGCTGCTAGAGCTATACTGGCCCGCAGGTGAGAGAACTGCCTCCGTACGGTTTATGTGCGCCTGGTACTTTGAGAGAAGATTGCTTTGCGTTTTTGATGATTTTCTTTCACTTTTTGCAACAAGTCGACCCATCGAATGTGCATTTATTATACATACCTTCCTCTTGAATCACTCTATATTTAAAAAAAAACGCATCAAAATCCGTTGCATAGTTTTAAAGGTATAAGCATACATAGGGACAGACGCGGGAAGCAGCTTTGTTTTATATGTATTGATGATTGATTAGCTTGCTTAGGCTGATCCAGTAGGCTAAGCAGGCCGCTACACCTGAGTATCCTTTTTACTTTAATTTTCTTAGGTAGCCAAAGATAGCTATATCTTGATTACACTTTACTGCGGTTGTTGAAGATACTATGATTTTTATGCTAATAACCTCACTGTTATAAACTAGTGGCCGCCCGCAGTTCGCCTTCGCTTTTTAAAATGATAAAAGTTTTTACAATTTATTGTTACAGATCCGACTTCAAGATCGAAGATATCAAAAGGCTGAAGTTATAATTAAAAATTAATAAAAAAAATATATTATTTTATTGCATTTAATCAAATATTATTAATTTATGTTAAGTTTAAAATTATTTTATTTCAATAAATATAATTTTTATTACTCTTATCGATAGTTTTTTATTTGCGACCGTGGTTGAGTTGGCAAAAATTTGGGTTGTTCCCAACGAGTACCACCAAAACCTGTACCACTGGTACTTGTTGGAAATTTCCTTTAAAAAAATCCCAACCATTACCACCACCACCGAATAAGTGGTTTTTGGTGGTACTCGTTGGGAACTATACTGAAAAACATTTATAATGTGTTTTGGGCACCCTAGAAACAGGTTCTACCTAGTTCGGGGAGTGTGAAGCATTATTACAATGAAACAAAGTAATTTAAAAGTTCATTTTTTTATTTTTATTTAAGAAACTCAATTTAAAACATAATATTATTACCTAATTGAATTAGAAAAACATTTTTACTGAATAACAAAACCAAATCATTTCATTGCACTTACTTAATTACTATTTTTGACTGGTGATACATCGAATATTTAAGAATAAATTTCAATAGTGACTTAACAGCATTGCTACAGTTGCGGTCTCATTCAGCGTAACATTTTTGTCTATGTCTCGTGCGCACTAGACTGTAATACCAAAGAACAGGGCTTATTTTCCAATACAGAAATACCGGAAGTGTTACGCTTAAACAAGAAGGAACCGATTTTGCTAGAAGCCAACATTGTTTATTGGTATAAATAGCTTATATCGGTGTTTTGTGTATTTAAAGTACATATAAAATAGTGTATTCACTTACTACTTATACTTTTTAATATGCTTAAGTATAAAAAAATGTGATAAGTAATTTATTTTTTTGTGTACGACCACTAAGTGAAAAATCACACACATACAAAAAACACTGTTAGATTAATAAAATAGCAAATATTTGACTTTAGTTTCTTACTTTTCTATGGGGCAAAGGTAGCTTGGTAGGTACAAAATCTCTGAAAAGCTTAAGAACTAGAAAAAGGTACTTCATGATTATAAAACATAAAAGAGGTAATTAAATTTTATTAAAATTAATAAAAGCATTTTAGTGGAATACAGCTTGTCTGATAAAAAAGATTAATAATAGGAAAAACACAGTTAAACTTTTAAATTAAAAATAAGAATGTGTAAAAGTTCAAAAAACAAATTATATGAGCAAACTTTTTCTTAAAAATATATTCAGATTTAATAACAATTTTTCAAGTTTTACTTATAACAAAGGCACTGATCTTGTAAAAATTATGTATAAAATAATCTTTAAAAAAATGTGTAAGATATGTCAATATAGATTTTTGATCGAGTGCAAAAAGTGTTGTGCTTATTTTGCAAAAACTATTTAGGTGTTAACATTTTTACATTAATTGCACTCCTAAATACTTACTACATTATCTTGTTCTTTTTTTTTGTTCTTTACTTATAGGTATAATTTTATAAAGAATAGTTGATTTAGAGTAGTATCATTTATAGCAATATTATTTATTTTATTGTATTAATACAAAACTTGCACAAAAACTGTTACACTTATCTCTATATTTTAATATAACACCAAAAATCCATTTGTCATCTGAAATTCAGATCATACAATTTTGAGCCGATTAAAAACCCTGTCAAAACAAAAAGCTCTTTGGTTATCTCATGGATTCACACTCGTAAATTTGTTCAAAAATCCGTTTGTTAATTAAAATAAAAAATACTTAAAATAAAATAAAAGATAACAGTAAGTAGAGAACAGCTAATTATTCTGTCTATGTCTTTAAAAGACGATAAAAGTATAAAATGATTAGCTTTAATAAGCTGCATAGCTTCGACTACTTGTGATGGTAGGGCACTCATTCTGTCATTGATAGACATTATATTGATTATGTTTTGGTCCACCCTTTTGAGTGGTATATAAGTTTATACTTATCAAACTTTATATAAATATATTATAAGATATTTCATTCAACAATGCCGAATCAAGAAAGCAGACTTGATCACGACAAGAATAATTCTGGCAGGATGCGAGATTTATTACAGACAAAATGGCTGCCAGCTGTTAAAATCTAAAACTTTAACAAAATGTCAAATTGTGCTTAGGTACATAAAAAGATAAGTACTGATCTCATCACCTATCTAGCGATAAAATACGCCATTTAAAAGTCTTCGAAGCTCCATCTCCTACTTCGATCTACCCTCTTTTTTTGTAACGCTGAAAAATTTATTTCTTTCGACTTTTCCACAGCTATAAAGTTTTTTTCCAAAGAATCCTATAAGATACCTATCGATGTAGTAAAATATTTTTCCAAAGAATCCTATAAGACAAAGATGAGACATTAAGTAATCTGCCAGAATACTAAAATGACAGAAATCTTTAGATAATATGTCTTTGAAGCGGTGGTGAAGTTAGAGGAAAGGAATCTTTTTGAGTTACAGAATAAAGGGGCTGGCCATTTGTGACGTCACTCTAGTACCCCTCCCGTGGAGGTGGCGTGGTGACGGCGGTCTGCTTGGTGACGACGCGGGAGCCCTGCGCCAGCCCGCCTCCCCGTGAAGCCCTATACTTCAGGAATGCGTCCGCTGCGTAGGCTAGCATTGACGCGAAACCAAAGAACTGGTGACAATAATAATATTAATTAGATAAAGTAATTTAAAATATGCAACACTTGTGTTTAGAGTTTAAACAATACCCAGACCCAAAAACAAACAGATTGGTATTCAACATGCCAATATTTGCAGGCTTAATTAATATCATTCAAGAATCAACATCATTCAGTTTACAATTTGTATTACCTTGCACTGAGCAAGATCTATTACTATGTTACTTTATTAATAAAAGTCCTATTTTTCTGGTTTCCTACCACATAACGGGGGAACGGCTTAACAAATTTCATTCATTCTATTTTGGTTAGATTCCTTATACTTTGTAGTTTTAGTATGGTCATAAAAATTAAACAGAAAATTCAGTAATAAATTAAATTACTTGACCAATTCGGTCTTGCATTTTACCACAAGATGGGCTGTGTCACCTAATTTACTTATAAAACAGAGAGCGTGAGACGAGATTCCGCTGCCGACCATTCAAAAAAATTGCATTACCTACCAACTTAAATTTCGAAATCGAGATAATCTCTATCACTCCAGAATCAACCCCAAACGAAAAGCAAAAAAATACTCACCGCCGCAGCCGAGTAAGGGTTGTCGTACACAGAAGCGGCCAAAGATGCAGCGAGCAAATAGAAGAACGTCCATAGAGCACAGAAAATGAACTCTATCTTCAGCCAGGGAATCTTGTAGAACTTCTCAACAAAGTGGAACAGGTACAGGCCTAGGAGTATCCCGGTGAACCAGAACGCTATCATAGATATCCAGGAGAAGAAGGCACCTTTGCCCAGGTTGTTGTACCGGGATGCTTGGATACAGATGAAGCCTAGTAGGCTTAGCAGCTGGAATTTAAAAGTTGAAGATTTTGATATAAAGTTAGTCGCTATTTTCATTCTAAAATTATCTTTGATTACAGAAAATAAGCCTATGAAAATCCTAGGGGAGGTCTATGTCCAGCAGTAGACATTTTTCAGCTGAAATTATGATAAAAAACAAAGAATTATATAAATCGGTTAAGTATTTCTGTAGATTACTAACATAAATTTATATGAATGCGAAGTTTGTGAGTAAGTATGTTTTGATGTTTGTTACAATTTCTAGCAAAAACTACAGATCGAAGTTTGATAAAACTTTACAGTATGATAGCTTACATAAGCTCGTAAAAGCACGTATGGTATTATAGCCTATGTCTGCCAAAATGTGGAGATTATGTTAATTTGAATTCTCATCCTTGTACAGTGGCGGACACGCTCAGCGTAACACTTCCGGTTTTTCTGTATTGAAAAATAGCTCTTGTTCTTTGGCAATACAGTCTAGGGCTGACGAAACCATAGTCAAATCGGTTACGGCCTCCTAGTCCGTGACTGTACCAATGTCAATAAAAAAGTTCTTCGGTGAGTATTGTCAGGCGACTATTGTCGTAAGGCAAGCCAAACATTTGTTTGCCTGAGCCAATTGGTGGGCACCCTGAACTACCTCGCCTCTCACAGTATAGAATACTTTACCAAATAAGGTATCAATAGCGATTAGATTAGATGTAGTCTAATTGACTTTCAATAAGTGATATCTTGTATCCTATATTGAATAAAGATTTTTTGATTTTGATTTTTGATTTTGAGATCCATACCATGAACCATATATCAATACTGTCTACTCACAACTTGGGCAGCCTTGAGCGCACCAGGCGCTGTCTTCAGGTACCCAGGGTCGAACCGGATGTTGGTCTGAACCGTGGTGCTAGAAGTCACCGTGGTAGTGGTGGTGTGCTGCCCTGGGAACCCTGCTTCCGCCATCTTTTAAACCTGGAATAGGAAGGCATACTTGGTTAAGGAAAGGATCTTAAGTATACCAAATAATTATTAATAGGAAACTTACTCCGTCTGTCTGTCTCGCTTTGACGCCAAAACTACGGGACTGATTTAAATGAATTTTGGTACACAAATAGTCTAGAGCCTGAGGAAAGACCTGGGCTACTGTCTATCCCAAAAATCCTATGAGAAGGAAAAAAAATAATTTAGTAAGTATTCTACGAGGCGAGGTGGTCAAGAGCTCACAAATCAGTTTAAAAATAAATTAGATATCTATCTTAAAACAAAAAATAAGAAATAAAGTAAAAAGACACTCAAGATTTGAACACATCAGCTATAAAGCTGCCTGTTTAAAATATAATAATAATAATAATAAAATTCGCATTATTAATTCTTGTAGGATTGGTTCGAGAGTGAGTACTGTACTGTCCACCTATTTTTATCTGTAATTTTTTAAAATTTACAACCGAAAATAAAGTTATGTATGAATCAGAATACGTTATCACAAAAACACGTAACATAATTTTTGGTAACAGTTCTATAACCACACATGCTGCACACTCAGCTGCTGATAAGATAACAAAATGAAAATTTTAATAATAATGTCCACCCGCCGTGGGTTCGCCAGAGCAATACTCCTTCAAATCGCAAAATCCCAATTTTTTTATTACTACAAATTTTCAGACATTTGGTTCAGTAGTTTTGGCGTGATAATAAAGGCAGAATACAATGCAAGGCACATCATAAATATCTGTAAGAAAGATGTGGCTTGCATTAACAAACTGTCCTGTATCAAAAAAGCTTAATAAATGAAGATTAACAAACAAAATACCTATCATCATGTAATAGGTAGGTATTTATTTTAATCTTTTTAAAGCCAAAATGCTGTATAATTTAAAAGAAATAATGTTTTTTAGTGTTTTGTTAGCAGTTTTTATGTAAACTACTAGTGGGCGCCCCGCGGCTTCGCGAGCGCATTTTCCATTTTAACATCAAATCACAATTATTTTAAGGCTCTAGACTATACATATACCCAATTTCATTCAAATTGGTTCAGTAGTTTTCTCAGGAAAGCGAGACAGACAGAGAGTATCTTTCGCATTTATAATACGTTAACTATTGATCTAATCTACGTCACAATCTACGGACAGCTATACGATTCGGTCACTAAGCCTGTTACTAGTGCGGCCAACGACCCTAGAGCCAAACTAACCTGACACTATACCGAAGATATCCCGGACATCAGCCTGTACGAGATAAGGATGGCCCTGAAACTGCTTAAGGCGGTAACTCACGGTATGGCGCGAAATTCAAAATTTTTCGCGTTTTTTATTTATTACGGCGAAAGTAATCATTTTTAATAAAGTTTTAATGAATTCGCGTATGTAAAAAACCATTTCCCACATTGTTATACAACGTTTTTTTAAGTTACCACCTTAAAAACAACAAGGCACCGGGTGAGGATAGAATCACGTCAGAGCTTCTGAAAGCGGGTGGAACACCGGTACTCAAAGTCCTTCAGAGGCTCTTTAATTCTGTCCTACTCGAAGGGACCACGCCTGAAGCATGGAACAGAAGTGATGTGGTGCTTTAAGAAGGGCGATAAAACCCTTTTGAAGAATTATAGGCCCATCTCGCTTTTGAGCCATGTTTATAAGCTGTTTTCCAGGATCATCGCCAATCGTCTCGAACGAAGGTTTGATGACTTCCAGCCTCCCGAACAAGCCGGCTTCCGAAAAGGCTTTAGTACCATAGACCACATACATACGCTGCGGCAAGTTATACAGAAGACCGAAGAGTATAACTTGCCGCTATGTCTAGCGTTTGTGGACTATGAGAAGGCCTTTGATTCGGTCGAAACATGGGCGGTGCTAGAGTCTCTCCAACGATGCCGGATTGACTATCGGTACATCGAAGTGCTGAAGTGTTTGTATAGCAACGCCACCATGTCTGTCCGAGTACAGGAACAGAATTCGAAGGCTATTCCCTTGAACAGAGGCGTGAGACAGGGAGATGTTATATCTCCGAAACTGTTCACCGCCACTTTAGAAGACGCCTTCAAACTTCTAGAATGGAAAGGGCAGGGCATCAATATTAACGGCGAATACATCACTCACCTTCGGTTTGCCGACGACATCGTAGTCATGGCAAGGTCGATGGAGGAACTCAGCACGATGCTCGAAGGCCTCAACCGAGTCTCCCAACAGGTGGGCCTTAAAATGAACATGGACAAGACGAAGGTCATGTCTAATGTCCATGTTCTGCCTACCCCAGTTATGGTTGGGAATTCGGTTCTCGAAATTGTCGACGAGTACGTATACCTAGGACAAACCATCCAATTAGGTAGGTCCAACTTCGAGAAGGAGGTCAATCGGATGGGCGGCGGCGTTCGGGAAACTACGCAACGTCTTCTCGTCCAATATTCCTCAGTGCCTGAAGACGAAGGTATTTAACCAATGTGTGCTGCCAGTGATGACATACGGTTCTGAAACGTGGTGCTTGACTATAGGGCTTTTGAACAGGCTCCGAGTAGCTCAACGAGCCATGGAGCGGGCTATGCTCGGGATTTCTCTGCGGGATCGAATCAGAAATGAGGACATACGCAGAGAAACCAGGGTCACCGACATAGCCAAGCGGATAAGCTCGTTGAAGTGGCAATGGGCAGGTCATATAGCCCGCAGAACAGATGGCCGCTGGGGCCGAAAAGTTCTCGAGTGGAGACCACGGATCGGCAAGCGCAGCGTAGGACGTCCACCGACCAGATGGACGGATGATCTGCGCAAGGCTGCGGGTCCACGATGGATGCAGGCCACCTGCGATCGGTACAGATGGAGAGCCTTGAGGGAGGCCTATGTCCAGCAGTGGACGTCCTACGGCTGAAATGATGATGATGATGATGATTGATCTAATCAGAGAGTTAATAACGAAAAACATTGTGTAGGGGATTGACTGTAATCGCCATGTTAAGCATGCGGGTTGGCGTTTCAATCCTGCTGCCCTTCGGAAATTCCCTTGGTGATACACAGGACGAGATGGGTCCTAACAGAGGTACTATTACGGCCACATTTGCAACATTGCTTTTCGTCCTCAACAGTGTCAAGTCAATACAAAAAAAACGCAAAGGGTATTCAAAGCAATTTTACAAAAGCGGCAAGCAGGGGCAAGACACTTAAATACCCAAGAAATGCACCAATGTTTAAAACAGAGATCTTATCCAAAATATTGCTTAATGTCTTAATTCAACTAATTAGGTATTGTTTTAAAACAAGTTAAAATATAAAAACTGGAACAGTCAGCACAATAGCCAGGGCGTAACCTTTTTATCCTAACACCTTAGTATGTACTAAATAAGGTTGTTTTTCCAACAAAAGTTGCTAAATCAATGTGCAGTCTACCATTACTTCACCTGTACCTAATATACAAGATTAAAAAACTAGCTAAACAAGTTGTACATACTACTCTTTTACTAAAGGTTCAACTGTTTACACAATATGTTATGTAGCAAAATTTTAAACAATTATGCAATAAGTGTAAATATCACTTTGTTATTTGCTGCCAAGCAGTAAAATCGTGATTTGACAATTTGATGGACCATTTTATGAGCTATGGGTTTTCACAGCCACTTTTATTCTATTACTATTCTACTAGTTCTCTACTACAATTGGGTCAAAAATAGTTTTTTTCCGTTCCCACGGGAACAGAAAAAAACGGGATTTTTGTGTTTAAGAGACCTCTAGTAAATAAATAAAATAAATAATAACACATCACACTCAGAGCCCCTAACTAGGAAGAACCTGTATCTAGGGTGCCCGAAACACACACAGAGACGAACATCACACCCAGACCGGAAACAAACATTGATATTCATCATATCAATATTCGCCCCGCCCCGGAATCGAACCCGGGTGCACACGCTTACTCAGTCCACATCACTGCCAACTGAGCCACGGAGCAGTCAGGAGCAAAGTTACAGGACCTTGCAATTTTTTACCCAATTGTAATAGAGTAGTAATAGAATAGAAATTAATATAATCGTAAGTTTTAGAGCAAGCAGCAACTTATCTCAAATAGAGGGACCTGGAGGAAGCAACCTAGGACCAAAACCAATGGGATTGTACTTTAAATTGCCTCTGATAATGTCTTAATAGAGCAGAGGTTCCCAAAGTTGTCCTAAGAGACTTAACAAGTGACTTAGTTATATTCATTGAAGTTCTGGGAATATGGTAGAGATGTATAGTTGAATAGAATATATATTTTCTTTTTTTTGTGGTAAAAAAGGTAAAATGAATGTATGATCAGCACATGAACCCTGTAAGGGCAAGGGCACTAGAAAATGTGTAAGAGGTGCACCCAAATCAGCTAAATTTTGAGTGAAAATGGATATGAAAAAAAAAGGCTGACACCCTCTGGGCTATAGAAAGAAATAATCATCAACATGTACAAGACCAAAAAATAATTTTGTTTTTATCAGTAGGAGACAAGAATGATCATGAATCAGATTAGCCATTCTATGGTGAGCAATAAATAAAGATCGGTGGCTGATAAGGCAATGACTTCTTTAGCAGTTACTACAACTTTCTTTTGCATTATAAGTTTTTAACTACAGACAATAAATAGGGTCCATGCACAATACAAATGAAACATTTTAACAGAGCAGATATTATCTAGTTCCTAGTAAATATGACCGACCCACGGTAAGCATGTCACCACCAAAAATAGAAGATTATTGAGTAATAAAGTCGCGACTGTCGTGGGAAACGTGTAAACGATGGGATTTCATCAAATAAATTACCTTAATTATCTTGTAGATAACTTTATCCAAATCTTCGCTCACTCACAAACCTATCTACAAGATTTAAACTTATGTTTAGGTTTATTTCAATATGAAATTGAATAAAATCAATAGAGCGCAAAGTGGGAGGCAATAAAGAAAAAGGCGATCGTGAAACGAAAAGTCAGTCAATCAAATCAAAAGTCAAAGTAGTCAAACAAAAGTCGGGTGGTGTAGAGATGTCAGTTGTCATCGAAAAGTCACGTATTATTATCGATATCGATGTCTCACCAACTCATCACTGGACTTGGCCTATTCGGAGAAAGTGCTTTCAGATTATATTATAATAATAATAATTTAGGAAGAGATAATGTTTCTAATAGTTCCTATTTACCATCTAGTTTTTCGAGTCTGACAAATACAGACATACCTTTCTCTTGCATTATTAAAGAATCGAGTCGAGCAGGTATCAAGCGAGTTCGCGTGGTTGAGGCTGGCTGGTGGCTAAGCTGGGCCTATCAATTGCTATTTAGTCAGTGCTTATAAGTACGTCGGCTCCGTGCTTAAATGTTCAAGCTCCATTTTGGTCGAAAATGACTTTTTGATGCAGGATTGTTAACGATGTAATTAAGGTCCAGAAGGTCAAGTAAAAAAAGGCTTTTCCTAGAAAAAATACAATAAATTTAACGTTTTAAATTTTGAAGCCCACATCATCGTACCTACCTGGTTACCTGGAAGAAATCGCTTAAAGCGATAAGGTCGCCTTTTGTCAACTTACTGTACTATTAATGTTCTTGTTTTTATTCTTGCTAAACGTGGGTCTGGCTCTTGAGCCAGTACCTCTGCCTAACCCTTCGGGGAATAAAAGGCGTGAGATTATGTCTTATGTCTTGTTTTTATGTTTTTTGTGCAATAAAGATATCATTCATTCATTCATTCATTCATCGTAACAAAATTCCGTGCTTGTTTAGCCAACCTCCACAGCATTACCCAAAGTCCCGCATCGAAATATTTGTTGCGTGCTTGAGTGTTCAAACTCCAGCCGGCCGACCAATCACAGCACAGTACGTCACGCTACCCGGCCATTTTGTTTTTTCTGTGATGGTCTTGGTTGCTCCTTTAGTTTGCTTGCAAAAACCTAATAACTTAGTTTTATGGTGTTCAAAACTAAGAAAACTAACTGCGAGTTACGTTAAAAGCTGCGGCAGGATGGCGAGTACCAATTTCAAAACAAGCAAAAGTCGTACTTTGGCGACATTCGAGCAATAAGTACTTTTTAATAATGTTCATTTCCGAATAGAAACTTCAAACGTACTAATACAGGATGTTAATAAATTCACTTTGTAATAAAATGGTTGAGAATTAGAAAGAAAAAGTTGAGAAGGTAGAACGATTGATAGTCCATTTGTCTGTCTGTCACAATGGTTCAACACAACAACAAAATTTTTAACAATAATTAAGTAGGTAAATTTTATCATTTCGTTATGATTATGTTATTATTACTTGAGTCTAAATTAAAACATTTTTTTTATTTCTTGATTTTAATTTCTTATACCTTTTATCATCTAAAAACAATTTTTTTTACGATGTAATTTAATCATCCTGTATATGGTATTAGGAGCTTGGATAAACAAGCACGCAACAATTTTAAGGAACACTGTGCTATCTCCATGGCAGGAGTGTTGTATCTCCATGAACGAACATTTTTATTCGCAGTTTTGTTCAACCTCCATTTTAAAAGTATGATAAAATACGTAAAATCACAGAATCGTAAACAAATTTATTGGCAATTCCATAGATTAGACTAAAAACTATAAATTTGCATTTATCATTCCTGAAACTAAACATCAATAAGTGTACAATATGGAAGTTGAACATTCAAGCACGGAGGCGGCGAGTAGTTTGCTTACTGGGGACTTTGAAATATAGTGTGTGTGTGTGTATAGTGTGTGTGTGTGTATAGTGTGTGTGTGTATAAAATTTACACAAATTTAAATAAATTATAAAAATTTATGAGTTGCAATTATACTTTGAAGTACCAAATCCACTCCCTTGACTCAATACTTTATTGTTTTGACTTGACTATCTCTATTCCAAACGATCCTATATCGATAATAAATTATATTTATGGGCATCCCTACAACAAAGAGGAGAGGACTAATGGGAATGACCCATGCCGAGGACGAGGACTGACCTAACGATTGTGGAATGTGTCAGTGTTATTTTAGATTTCAATCTTTTGGGCAGTGTCAGTCCCTGTCCCTGGTCCCTGTCAGTCCAGCACCAGAAATTTGTGCTTGTTGTTGTTGTCGTTGTGTTGTCGTTGTTGTCCATATAACTAGGTAGAACCAACTGAGAACCAAACCAACAAATAAAGTTCAGGATTAAAGAAAGAAAAATCAAAATGTAACAAAAATAATGCGCTTAAATTTTATCCTGTTAAAAGTCAATACGTGTCTCTGTTTGTTCAAAATAAAATCTTAAAAGTGAAACCTTACTAATTAATTTATAAATAAGTAAGTAAGTAAGTAAAAAACACTTTATTGCACACAAAGTAAGATAAGTGATTGAGTCAAGCTCACGTGAGAATCAAAATAAGCATTACACCTACGTTTCTCCGCTAAATATCTGACTCATATTACTATTGTTACGTATGTTTGGTTATTCTAAATATGGTGTCAAGGTTGAATCCTGATTTAGCACAGGAAACAATGAGTTGATAAGTAGAGAAAACAAACTGAAGTATTGGTTTATTTTATTCCAACCGTTTTTTTTTTGGGATTATTAATAGTCCCCATTTCTTTGGGGCTTAACTAGACATGACTCAAGAAACAGTACAGTCTGCTGGATCCACGAACAATATCTTTAACAAGGAGATTCGGTTCGATCCTACATACTTTAAAACTCGGGAAGGAGTTTTAAAAATTGTTCTTGTTGTAAGTACTTTCATTTTTTTTATTTAATACAAAAATAAAATAATACAATATAAGAACAGTCAGTCCTGTTGTCTACACCATTTTTTCCAGGAGTGTAATATTATTTTGCTATTTTGGTCATAAACAGGGCTGTAAATATTTTCCACACTGCCTGTTTTGGTCACCAAGCTCCCATAGAA
Organism: Euspilapteryx auroguttella; assembly: GCA_951802225.1. Classification (NCBI taxonomy): domain Eukaryota; kingdom Metazoa; phylum Arthropoda; class Insecta; order Lepidoptera; family Gracillariidae; genus Euspilapteryx; species Euspilapteryx auroguttella. The sequence continues at coordinate 558,405 of OX637642.1, read as the reverse complement.
ATCCATACAACACTCACAAACATTCTTACGCACAGATTTTCTCAGCAAGGAAAACTTTTGTGGACAACAGGCCAAAGACCATGTACAGAAAGAAATATTTTTTGAAATCTTCTGTAACTTGCCTATTATTTCAGGTCCTGAATGTCTTAGCATTCATCTGCATTCTATCATCAGCATTCAGCTCCAACGATAGAGGAGTGCTGTTCTTCTTCGTCTCAAGCCTTGGCTTCTGGTTTTCCAGCCTGATCCTAATATGTTACGCATTCCACATAGTAGAGAAATACTATAAGATAAAATGGCTGAAGATTGAAATGATCGGCGATGTTGTCTTGACATTCCTAAACCTGATTGCGTCTACGATTGCATTGGCGTTTGGTGATCCCGGATATTCTGCTGCTGGGGTAAGCTTTTTTACTTTTTTTATTGAATATTTTATAAAAATTTGATACAGATAATATTTTCATTCTATAATAACTTTGCAAACACAATTTCCCTTTAAGTCCCAAGATCACTACTTACTTATTTTTTTAAAGTTGAAGTTAAAAGTTAAAGAACATTTTATTGCACACAAAAGATACAAAAGAACATTAAGTATGCAATTAGTGGTACACATAATTAAATTTGCATGCAATGGGCGGACTTCTTCCAGGCAACCCATATTTTTTTGTTTTTTTATAACATTGGTATGGATAAAGCTTCACTCTCTTTCATTATTTACCAAAACTATTTAAACACATCAACAATCAGAAAAGATAACAATGTAGAATAGAATAGCAGCATAATGAATCGAAACATTCAAACCATCAATTCCAGTTCTTCGGCTACCTAGCGATGGTCTCCTACGGCGTGGAAGCATACTTGCGCGCGCGCAGCCTTCAAGCCGGCGAGCTGGCGCAGGGCTCCCGCGTGAACTCCAAGCTGCAGCATGTTGTTTCCACGACACCACCACACAGCCCTGCCTGAGGTGTGCGCTTCTAACTTAGTGAAATTTGTGAATTTGTTTAAACTATGGCGTCGTGATAATCCAGCCAGTCTTATTTTGAGTGTTGTGTTAAAATGAATACAGTTTTGACTGGAAGAAATCACTTTTAAGGTCGCCAGTTGTCACTTTACTGCTATATACTTAAACTAGTCGACCCGGCGAACTTCGTACCCCCTAACCTTTTAAATTTTTGTGCATATATTGTACTTATAAACGTTCTTCTTGAATCACTCTATCTATAAAAAAAAACCGCATAAAAATCCGTTGCGTAGTTTCAAAGATTTAAGCATACATAGGGACAGACGCGGAAAGCGACTTTGTCTTATACTATGTATTGATTGATGATGGTGTACCAATAACTTATGTAGGATTTATGCTGGTATATAGGGTAGAGGTATAGCCTAAAATTAAATTTATACATAAAGTATTGCGCCTAATTAATTACTATTAACTTTCTGTCATATTTTCTATTTTTTAATTCAATTCAATGCTACACCTGTTTCACAAATGAATGTCATGTATTAAGACAGCTTTTAAAAATATAATTTGGTTAAATCTATTACTACTCCAATGTGTGTACTGTCAGCAAAATAGTAAAATAATAAACATTATTTCAAAAAATAAATAAATTTAATACATAGTAGGTATTTTGTAAAATATTGGGAGCAAAAGTTGTTTAAATTATAAAAGTACATACCCAACTGGGCAAGATATAACTGTTTTAATTATTAATTTATAAGTAAGTAATTAATTTATAGGTCTATTTATTGATATTGATGCTATGATTGTGATAACTTTGTGTAATTTTTTATATAAATTTATTGTCTAACCCACCAAAAAAAAAGTTTGTTAAGTGAGTTTGAAAAATCATCTATACTGAAAAAAAAAGAACTATTCAGATTTTTTTATGTTTGATTACCTCTGATTTGTACTTAAATTAATTTATTTAATTATCAGCACATATATGTCATGTTATGCTGGATACACAGTTTCATAATCTGGACTATGGATGCAGGGCACACACCAAGGCCCTGTAGGTCCGGGCGTAAGAATAGGTCTACGGTATGCCCTGCCTGTCGTAAGAGGCGACTAAAAGGGTCTTTGGGGTTGTGGGTATGAAGGGCGGGGGCCCGACACAGTCATCAAACGGCCCCGAGATGGGCGGCGGCACAGCTTGTGGCACTGTGCCGCCGCAGCTACAAAGGCGAGTCGGGGAGGGAATAATATGCCCTCACCGAGCACGAAGCTGATAGTAGCTGAGCGTGGGAAGACTTCGGACGCTATAATGTGTGGTTCCCGGGGTTCTTCCCAAAAGTGCCGAGACGGCCGCCGGGGGGTTTTCCCACGAGCGTCAGGAAATGCGATTTCCCCTCGTGACAAAAAAAAAGGCACAACCAGCGCACACGAACCGAGCATGATCCATTATGAGAGTTAAAATGCTCTGTGCGTGGTCGTAGTAAGCGCGGTTTGTGCGCCAAAGCTGTCCAATGGGAATAACTGTTACATTGCAGTTTTTAGTTAATTTATTCCATAAAGTTTAAAATGTTTTATATTTTACGACGAATTGAGGATAGTTTACAGCCAAAAATACGATATACGAACATCTTGTTTGTTTTTAAGGTTAAGTCTAATTTTTATTATTAAAAAAATACATTGGTATTTAATAAGAATAACAAGCATTTTAACTATTAGTTCAGTTCAGTATTACTCTTGCTGTTCACTATTTTTGAAATTCAATATCTTTAAAAAAAAATATTCTTAAGTAATACTATTATAAAATATTTTCTCTCTGAATTTACACCGTGTAGACATTATTTATTATTAGTACAATCTTATTTATTATTGATGTTGTAAAATTAAAAATCATACAAATAAATAAAAATGCACAAGAATTTGTTTAGTTTTCATTTATTTTAAATTAAAACAATAAAAAAAAAAACAGAACTTTGCGGTGAGTTCAAAAATCTCGCGTTCGATAAATTAGGTACAGAAAGTAATTAATAAAACTAGCTTTTATTTGTATAAAAGGCACATAGTATAGTTAAAAAACGATTTCGTAAAAAATTGTGTTATGTGTAAGTTTTTAATTTTAATGTTATACGCGTTAAATATAATGATATTTTTGATTATAAGATCTGAAACCTTTGCCTTTTCGATAGCATAAATTTCAACAGCTACAAACCAGTCTTCTTTTATTCCAATTAATCTTACTTACTATATTTTTAAGACTAGCGACATGCTTTCATAAATATATAATAAAAATATTTCCCGAATAAATAAATCTATCAATCAATGTTGAATATTATACAAAAATAAATAAGAAAAACTTCAGATCTCAATTTTTTCCAAAGATTCTTAAGTGAGCTATTAAAATTGTATTAAGTGCTGAGAAATGCAATAGAAAAACATTATACTTATGAAAAATAGTAGACCCATATGTACACTTAAATTAGTAAATATATTTTGAAAAATGCTAGTAAAGAAAGTCAGTAGGTAAACACTTGAAAAAGTGTTGAAGTAGTTGAATTACGACGAACTCTTACTATTTCTTACTTTCTAATAATTCACTTTAAAATACATATTTATAAAATCAGAATAACGCAAATCATAAATATGAACGCCTAATACCTAAAAATTATTTAAATCAGATTTCTCGACAACCTTGGTTTTCCTTTAATTCAGTACATTCAGGTAGTATAAAGAAACAAAGTAAAATAGGACGAAAAAAAACAACTTCCATTTATTGGTTTGATCTACATACTGAGGAGGGATTTAATACCGCCTAGACAGAAACATCCTGTATATTTTTTTTTCGCGTTTGGCGCTAGCATCAGTGTAAAAGACCCCTTAACATACACAAATAGTAATCATATTATAAAAAAAATATGAAGACAACTTAAAACAACAAAATAATCAACTTAATTGGTTGGTGTAAAACGGCACTGGCTCAGTATATGGTAAGTTACCTCCGCGGCTGTTGGAGCGCCTACTGCGGCGGCAGGCCGCGCTGCCACGCCTTGTATTTCAGGAAGCCGTCGTAACCGTACGCACATATGGCCACCAGGCCAAAGAACTGGAATATAAAGAAAAAATATAAATTAGCCTCCGTAGCTCAGTGGCGTAGCGCGTCGCGCCTTTGATTAGGGCACGGAAGGTTGTGGGTTCGATCCCCGCAGAAAACACCACATATTGATTTCTCACAAAAATCACGTTGTGGTTGTTTTCGGTTTGATAGGACATTGCAGGCTTGAATCACCTGATTGTCCGAAAAGTAAGTTGATTCCGTGCTTCGGAAGGCACGTTAAGCCGTTGGTCCCGGCCGCAGTAGTGGTCGTTATAACCGCGGCGACAAGCTGGCCCCGCCTCACGTTGGTAATAAAGCATAAACTCGGCTAAACGTGGGTCTGGCTCTTGAGCCAGTACCTCTGCCTAACCCTTCGGGGAATAAAAGGCGTGAGATTATGTATGTATGTATGTAATATAAATTAGGACGCGTGAATAAGTTACAGGTACAGTGGCGGACTAGAAGACCGTAACAGATTTGTCTATGGTTTCGTCAGCCCTAGATTGTATTGCCAAAGAACAAGAGCTATTTTGCAATACAGAAAAACCGGAAGTGTTACGCCGACCGTGTCCGCCACTGTACAAACATATTTGCTATCATCTATCTATTTCTCTGATGACCTGTCTCAAATTTAACATGAGTTTTCTTAAAATTTATACAGAATACAAGCTGAGCTGACCCGCCGAATTTCTTTTCCCCCACATCACCGTGTGATGAAATGGAAGACCTTTTATTTCTAACTTTTCAACCTTGTTTTTGTATAAGAACACTACAAAGTAGGTAGGTATATAGAATCTATACCAATATTATAAAGAGGAAAGATTTTGTTTGTTTGTTACTATACTGAACCGATTTGAAAAATTCTTTCACTGGTAGGAAGCTACACTATCCCCGAGTGTCATAGGCTATATTACATTTTCAAAAAAGTTTAAGTAAGGATTCCTAGATCCTTACTTAAACTTAAACTCAAATAATGTAATGTCCAATATTTTTTTTAGTTGTTTACATATTTTGACAGGTGGTTTTTTGTTGTTGTTTGTTTTTTTATTCGCGCATTCTGGGCAGTCAAAAGAACATAGTCTATAGAGCCAAGTCTTTAGAAGTATCTTATATTTATGGCGTAACGAAGTAAGCCGGGACAGCTCGTATAGAATAATTGAATATAATAATGGATGAAATGAACACTGCACAAACCCCACTAAGTGGTGAAGGTTGCGGGAGCGCATTGAGGGTCACGCAAAACCAGTCATTGTGGTCATCTGTGGGGTAAGCCTATTTCCTGATATACAACAAACATCTGCATGCAATGTCCCCAGCTCAAAGCTTTTCCTTCGAGCAAACTATGCAGTATAAAAAAGTATTAAAAAAAAAAAACTCACCCCAACAGCATATCCCACACTCTCGCCAATCGTCGCAGCAAATATACTTGTAACAATATAAGCTAACGCCATTAGAACAGAGTAGAACATCTCAAGTTTCAGCCACGGCAGCCGGTCATATTTCTCAACAATGTGGAAAGTGTACGCTGCAAGGATGACCGAAGTAATGATGATGCCGACCCAGTAGAGGATGTTGTAGAATATGGCAGACACCCAGGCCCAGGACACTTTGATGCAGATGAAGCCGATTAGGTTGCACAGCTGTGAATTTAATAAAAAAAAAACTTAAATTAGATTTTAGCTTAGTGGCGATTATTGTTTTAGAGTTGGTTCCGAAACCACGTGTTTTATTAGCGGGCTCTAAAACAATAATCCAAAGCCCACCCTTTTAACCTAATTTGTGAACTAGACATTGGCAAAATACTCCACTGAAGTGGAGTCAAGTCCATTAAATTAAAATAATAGCTTAGTGGCCACTGTATATTCTTAATGGGTTTTTGCTTTGATTTAAAACCAAAGGCCTCATTTAGGGAGACGCGGCGCGTTGCGCAGGGCGTCGTACGACGCGTCGGCCCCCGCAGCAGTGCACGCGTCGGGCACCCCCCAACGCGTCTCCGTAAAGTCTCATACATTGCTATATGATTGATTTAATCGTAGTACGGCCCGCACACATTATTATATATTAACAGCCTTATGCAATTAATATTTGAAAATATTAGTTAGCCTGTTTCCAAAAGGTAAAATATTTTTTTTAAATCAGTCATCCGTCCAGGGCCTGTTAGACTCAAACAAACATACCTACATGAAATCATACCCCTATCTAAGTTATTTTAGTGTAAGTATATAGATAGATATATAAATAGCCGCCTCCGTAGCTCAGTGGCGTAGTGCGTCGCGCCTTTGATTGTGGGCACGGAAGGTTGTGGGTTCGATCCCCGCAGAAAACACCACATATTGATTTCTCACAAAAATCACGTTGTGGTTGTTTTCGGTTGGATAGGACATTGCAGGCTTGAATCACCTGATTGTCCGAAAAGTAAGATGATTCCGTGCTTCGGAAGGCACGTTAGGCCGTCGGTCCCGGCCTCAGTAGTGGTTGTTATAACCGCGGCGACAAGCTGGCCCCTTGTCACGTTGGTAATAAAAAGCATAAACTCGGCTAAACGTGGGTACGAGCTGGTACCTCTGCCTAACCCTTCGGGGAATAAAAGGCGTGAGATTATGTAGTAAATAGATAATCCTATCAACAAAACAAACTGTTTAAAAACAGAGTTTCATATTATCAAAACAGATAGCGGCTTGGATATACAATAAATTCAAAATAATACAAGGCAGAAATACCAATTGCACAATTTTAAGCACACCGTCAGGTGTTTTAACATATTTCTTGTCAAAGCGCAGCGTCTTATCTTGAGGTGTTGCTGGGGTGGTAGGTGTAGATCCCTGGTTGCCATTGATGTTGTCAAACATTTTTCTGAAAAATTTGTTTCTAGTCAGATAATTCAGAGGGTTTCTATCAAGATTGTTAGGCTAATTGAAGTTAAGTAAGGTCAATTAGTCTTTTGTAAATTGTAAGGAATAGAAATGGATAGGTAAGACTATTAAACTCAAATGAAGGTAGGTAGGAAAGTCAATAATTTTTTAATCTCTTTTTAAAAGCTTTGCACTTACCAGGCTGGGAAGGCAAACACCTGGAGGGAAAGTTCAGTTCAGTTTCACAGGCCTATTGTTTTTATTGCGCCTGTTGCAAAAGTCTTTGGTTGGATAAAGCGGCCCACTGACTTCTTTTGTATTGTAATAAATAATTTACTAATTTGAAGTCTAAGATCATCTGCTTAAATACAGAGAGAAGGTAAATCACTACGTTTTACTTAAATATTCAGATCAAATAAAATAAAATGCAAAAATTTCAAAAATAAATATTAATCTGTCTGATTCATTCAATTCAATCAAACATTTCAAATTAAATTTCAATTTCAAAGTTATTTCCTATCAATCAATCAGGGGACCTGTCTCCTTCAGTCGAGCGAGGAGAGGAGTTCAATTTCATTCATTCAATCAATCAGTTATCTTTTACGATTTGCGCGATTTGGTTCCGTTCCGTGTGTTAAAAATTAAATAAATCAATTATCTTCAATATTTCATTGAATTTTAGATCCGTTTTAGTAGCGGCAGCTTCATTTAATATGCAGAAATAAATCAGATATAGAAAACTGTATGAATTCCCAAAAAACACAGTCGTGTTAACCGGTGGTGCTATTTGTTAAATTTTCTCGTTCTCTTTTAGTTACTTGTGATAACTTGTGTGATGGGAGAGCGGGACTGGAGGCCGTTTGTTTACGGAGGACTAGCCTCAATCGTCGCTGAATTTGGTGAGAGTCTATTCCACTTGAATGTTTAATCAATTTATAACCTAAAAATATAAATTTGCGTAAGATATCTACAGGTTGTTTCTTACAAGGTTCGTCAGAATCAGAGCGCAAAGCACAGGCTTCACTTTTTAACTTAAAAACAGAATACTTATTCATGAGATTTTATTATAAGGTACGTAATCAATTATTCCAGGAACTTTTCCAATAGACACCACCAAAACTCGTCTCCAAATCCAGGGTCAGAAAATAGACCCTCATCATGTGGAGCTGCGTTACTCGGGCATGGTCGACTGCATTGTCAAGACCTCGCAGCAGGAAGGAGTCAAGGCACTATATTGTGGGTAAGAGATTTTTTTTTACTCGACTTAAAACTTTAAAACGAAAATGATCCGAAATGAGATCATTTTAAGCCTTTACAATGTACGGTTTTGATTCTCGGTGGGGCGATATTTGTTTCTTTTCTGGGTGTAATGTTTGCCTCTGTATATATGTTTTGGGCACTCGAGATATAGGTTCTTTCTAGTTAAAGGCTATGACTGTGATGCATTATTATTATTATTATTTATGCTAATAATGCAAAGCCTGAACTAAAAAATTAAACCTAGAAAATGAAAGCGACGATCAAGTGGTGTTGTATATTGTTAGTTATTTTTCTAAAAATAAAAGAAATGTTAAAAACACTAAAATTGCCAAATAAAATCAAGTAGATAAAATGAATACTGGTTCTTTGGAATTTATGAGAAAAATATGGTGATTTATTTCAGCCAACCCAATTAAAAAAGAAAGAAAGAAGTTCACTATATTTTTTCTATACAAACAAGTTACCATCTAGAAACATTGATTGCTTTTTATGAGCTTTGTTTTGGCAAAATTCCCATCTTATCTTTGCATGAAAAACAACATTATTCTTAAATTTGTAAACATGTTTTGCGTCACTTTGCTTGCTTTGCATCATTTAAAATGATGTGTTGTTTGTTAATCAATACTAATGAATGGGTTGATTGCTACATTAAAGTTTATTAGATCTAAAATAAACAAAAACATGTAATTCAAATTTTCTTTTTCTTATATTTCCAAATTGCTATATTACAGCTATCATAAAAGATGAGAAGTAAAGATAAGATAAGTAATTCTCTATTGCAAACATCAAAATAGCAGGAAAAATTGAAACATCTATCATCCTATCAACTGATTTACGTCCACAGTTTGTTGCCACAACTAGGAGGACAAATATTGTTGAGGGAATTTGCTGTAATCTCCACGATAGGCATTCGCAGTGTGGCTTGAGTATTTCAACACAGGAAGCTTCTGCCCGCCCTTCGGCTTTTCCCCGAGTTGACATCTACAACACCCAAGAGTGGAGATGGGTAGCTGGTATTCTATGCCGTAATATTTAATATACATTTTCCACAGCATTTGGCCAGCAGTCCTCCGCCAAGCGACGTACGGTACAATAAAGTTCGGAACCTACTACACCCTAAAAGCGTGGGTGGCTCAGCGGCGCGGGGAAGGGCGCTCGAGCGTTGCAGCTGATACGGCATGCGCAGCGTTCGCCGGTGGGCTCGCGTCTGCGCTTGCTAACCCTACTGATGTGCTTAAAGTTAGGATGCAGGTATGTAGAGTGACCTATTTCTATTGGTTATGGGTCTTGTAAACATTTAAACTCTTTTTCATCTATAATTAAGCTTCAAACTCAGCTGCACTCGATCAAATTCTTTGAATTAGACAAACAATTTGATTAGTTACATGGCACTTTATAGTCACACAGTATTTTGTTCTAAGCATGAAATTTATATTGATAGCACATATTACTTTACTTCTTTAGTACTAAACCAAATTCAAAGAGACCGCGTGAAGGTTCACGGAACCGACGTGCGTATATTGAAAGGTTTATGTTTTTGTCTGTAAAAGTAGCAAAAAAAATTCTAATGTAGCAAGTCGATATGCAAGTGTCTCTGCCTACCCCGATGGGAGATAGGCGTATCGCGTTACATAAATAGAATATTAAAAATATTTCATATAAGAAACTATGAAAATAGTGTGCACTAAAGATTTGGAATCTTTCCATTATTTTGGGCTGTAATTAGAGAGAAAGTGTATTTGAGCCAAGAATCGCCGAAATTGCGAAGTCTCCAAGACTGTTTGATCGGGGAAAATTGCATCAGATAATGTGTGACTTATTTTAAAATGCTTTAATTAAAAACAGTATGTGTATTATCTGTGTTTAATTAAACTGATGTCACCTCATCTCTTAAATGAATAAACACGTTGTTACTGTTATTAATTCATTATGGTTTATTATAGCGACTTGTTTTGTAAAAAGTTCATTTTATTTTAATCTGTATTTTTTTTTTATTTTACTAATTTTTTCGGCACCTTGAGTTACAGAAAAAAAATTTTTTTTCGTTAATTGTATGAATTTGAAAAACAATCTCTTGATTCCTTTAGCGATCTAAGTCCAGCCGTACACGCGTGATGCCGTTACCAAGAAAATTTGGGATTAATTTTAATTCTAAAGATGAAAACAAAACACGCATTTCAAACAAGCAATTTCATGATGACATTTATTGCACATGTGACGTGACCATCCCGGGCACGTTTTCTTATCAATGTTTTCATACGATATTTTTATATTTGTGACCAGCGTAATTGTACAGTCACGGACTAGGAGGCCGTAACAGATTTGTCTATGGTTTCGTCAGCCCTAGACTGTATTGCCTAACAACAAGAGCTATTTTGCAATACAGAAAAACCGGAAGGGTTACGCCAATCGTGTCCGCCACTGTACTACGTATAATATGTACAAAGTAAAGTAAAATAAAAAGTAAAAAAACACTTTTGCACACACAGATGATAATTTTATGAAAATCGTCTAATGTAATTCGTACATGTGCAAAGTGCAATAAATTGTAAAATGATATCGCAAGAATCACTCAACCGTAGTGTGGTCGGTCGTGATCCGATAGTGATTGCAATATCTATACCAAATTATAAAGAGGAAAGATTTGTTTGTTTGTAACGAATTTGCTCCGGAAATACTGAACCGATTTGAAAAATTCTTTCACTGGTTGGAAGCTACACTTTCCCCGAGTGACATAGGCTACTTATAGTTGATTTTCAAAAAAATTAGGGATCCTTACTTAAACTCCAATAATGTAACCCAAGCTGCAATATTTTTTCCGTTGTTTACATATTTTGACAGGTGGTTTGTAGTTGTTGTTTATTTTTTGATTCGCCCATTCTGGGCAGTCAAAAGAACATAGTCTTTAGAGCCAAGTCTTTTTTAGTATCTTATATTCTATGGCGTTACGAAGTAAGCCAGGAAAGCTCGTTATATTATAAAGATAAGTTATCACTTAATGCTGCGTAGATTGTTTACCATATTTACTGAATCACAGACTAATACTTTTACTATACAGCAAAATAATGATAAAGAGGTAGTAAACAATAACGTAGTTTGCTTTAAACATTATCTATGAGATAGATGATTGATCCAAAAACATACTATAATAATATTAATATAATATATTTTAATATATTTATTAATATTATAAATGCGAAAGTAACTCTGTCTGTCTGCCTCGCTTTAACGATAAAACTACTAGACCAATTTAAATGAAATTTAGTATAAGGATAGTCTAGAGACTGAGAAAGGACATAGGCTACTTTTTATCCCGAAATTCAAAATTCCCACGGGAAAATTGGAGATTTGATGTTTCAAGGTTAAATGCGCTGGCGAAGCCGCGTGTCGCCCACTGGTATTCCTAATTAATCTAAAAAATTCTCAATATAAAATAATATATTAAAGGACAAAATGTTCATCCTATAAATAGTCACTGCAATACCTTAAATTAATTAAAAAATATAGTTAAATAAACCCTACATATATAAGTTTTTAATGAAAGATTGTTTATTGTCCTCAAAAAAATCAGATGGGCAACGAGAAACGCGGTCTGGTGACCTGTTTCGCCTCAATATACCAATCGGAAGGTTGGCGAGGACTGTGGCGAGGCGCAGCGCCAACGGCCCAGCGAGCCGCCGTCATCGCCGCAGTAGAGTTGCCAGTTTACGACGCCAGCAAGCGCCACTTGCAGCCGGCGCTTGGCGATGCACCTGCGAACCATTTCTTGTCTAGTTTGCTGGCTAGCCTTGGTAGCGCAGTTGCTAGCACGCCGCTTGATGTTGTTCGGGTAAGTGCTATTTATTAACATCAATCAATACATAGTATAAAACAAAGTCCGTTCCCGCGTCTGTCCCTATGTATGCTTATATCTTTAAACCCAAGCAACGTATTTTTATGCGGTTTTTTGCAATAGATAGAGTGATTCAAGAGTAAGGTTTATAAGTATAATACATTCACAAGATAGTAAAAGGTAAGGCGGTACGAAGTTCGCCGGGTCGACTAGTACTTCAAAAAAGGTTCTTAATTTTAATCTGTATGTATGTTTGTCAGCGATTATCTCGCGTTTGGCTGAACTTATTTTGATGCTGTTTTAATTTTTTTTTCGTGTTACATTCGAATGGTTTCAATTCGAAAGGTTCTCAGTTTATGTATGTGCCAGTTTAATGAGGGCTTCCCATTTTTTTTTTAAGTAATTATTTTTGTTCATTAGCAGATGGTTTACCAAGCCCCTTTGTACAGTTAAACAAATACTTTTCTTCATCTTAAATAACCATCTTTACTTCTTAAAGGTTTTATTCTAATAATGGAAACGAATTTTCCATATTTTAAACTTAATACTCAGACTAAAGGTCAAAAAATAATAATAGATAGATGGATATAACTAGTAATAATAAATTCAACATTGGTTTACTATTGATGTAACTAAAATTAGAATTTTATTTAATTTCAGACCCGTCTCATGAACCAGAGGAAGTTGAAGGATAACATGGCAAAGTCCAGCGACAGGATATACAAAGGCACCATTGACGTTTTTGTTCAGGTATGGTTAAAAAATCATTTTCTACTATGTTTTTATGAAAAGGCGGCAAGAAATTAATTTTGTGAAAAGTGATTGACAAACTGATTGAAGGAGTGAAAACTGATTTACAGAGAAACACACTGATTGATGGTTTGAAAAAAAGTGATTGACAAATCGTAGTAGTTGGTGTGACAAACTGATTGATGTAGTGAAAAACTGAGGCCCTAATACGACCGCTTTTGCAATATTGCTTTGCGTCCTCTTTACGTTTTTTTTTTTGTATTGACTTTGACACTCTAGAGGACGAAAAGCAATATTGCAAAAGCGGCCGTAATAGGGCCTCTGATTAATAGAGTGATTGACAAACTGACTGACGGAGTGAAATGAAAACTGATTGCCAGAGTGACAAACTGATTGATGGTATGGCATAATGATTGAAGGAGTGATCAACTGATTGAATGAGTGATTGACAAAATGATTGAAAGAGTGATCTTTCGAAACTGATTAAAGGAGTGACAAACAGATTAATGGGGTGACATACTGACTGACGGAGTAAAATGAAAACTGATGGTATGTTAAACTGATTGAAGGAGAGATTGACAAACCGATTGATGGAGTGACTTATAAAATCTTTCCCTTTTTATAATATTAAAGTAAAGATGTATTAACAAACCCTCAGACGGTGCGGAGCGAGGGTCCCATGGCGCTCTACAAGGGCTTCGTGCCGACCTGGCTCCGCATGGGGCCCTGGAACGTCATATTCTTCCTCACGTACGAGCAGCTCAAACAGTTCTACTGAACTGAGCTGATGCTGGAGAGATCCTGGCTCTGACGAGCCTGGGGGAATCTTTTTGAGGTAACTTTATGAAAGAACTTTAGAGGCATAGCTAAAGTAGCAGCACCAAATAAAAAAATAAATATCTTCTAAACTAAGGCAATTATCAAAAGTGCAGAACAGGTTTCCTTAAGATAATGTAGCCTAGTATTTTTAGGGCATTGTTGTATAGATTTTAGGTTAAAGACCAAAAAGAGCTACAAAGTGTTTAAAAACGGTCACATTTGGCAACAATCAGCTACTTTAGCTGTGCTATGCCTCTTGCTGTAATACCTATTTATTGCGAATAAGTCAACATGCATGCAAACAACTCTAAATTAAAAAAAAACTAAAGTATACAATCTTTTTTACTTTTAAGATTTTTTCTTTAGTTAATTATAATTCCTTTTATATATATTTTTTAATAGAAATAAACAGTTTAAATTTAATTTTTTTTTTTTTTTTTTCTTAACTAATTGTTTTTTATCCCATCAGCTCGAAAATATGACTTTTTGGTTACTGTTCAATGGTTAAATGGGAAGCGTCTTTCGTTGATAATCTTGAAGAGCCTGCCTTCGCATACCTACTTTATAAAAAATAAAACTTTACATCTGGCCACAAAAACCCATACAAAAAAAAATGTCACTTTATGGCGCGCAGATAAAGAAACGATTTTCAAAATGGCGGGCGAACGCATGCTATCTCGCGTATATTAGTATGAGGGAAGAGTTAAGAAGAGAGACAGCTCATACAACGGCTGCCATTTTCAAATCGTTTGTATATGTGCGCGGGTTATACAAATAAATAAACTAACTTTTTAACCGACTTCAAAAAAGGAGGTTATCAGTTTGACCTGTATGTATGTATGTATGTTGGTCCGCTATTATCTCGAGTTTGGCTAAACCGATTTTGATGCGGTTTTCACCAAAGTATTTGTAACATTCAGGAGAAGGTTTTAGTACCTTTTTAACCGGCTTTAGAAAAGGGGAAGTTCTCAGTTTTATGTGTGTGTCAATTGTGGAGGCGGGTCTCTTTTAAAAAAAAATAATTATTTCAGATTGCAGACAAGTTGAAATTCGTCGTGGAAGGACCAACTGCTGTTTTGTTTATGTAAGTCAATGTTACTTATTTAAAAATTATTATTATAATAATGTTAAAAATGCTTTTTTGGTAATATTTTAAATGTTAAAAATTACTCTTTTATTTCTGTAATTACTAAGACTTTTTGTTGTCGTTTAAAAAAAAAAAACTATTTTCTACAATAAATGGTATTGTTAAAATATAGAATTACTATTAAAAGAGACATATCACTGAGATTTAATACTAATTAGCAAAATAAGTGTGACGTTATTCAAAGAGTCTATGCCTTTTGATACTTACCGATGTTTTTAATTATATTTATAACAAATACTGCATTTTCTAAGTAATTTATATTAATTCAATGAGTATTTTTGTCAAAGCGGAATACATAAATGAAAGGGTTATTAAAGTTACCATAGGTTCCAATACCCAATTTCCCAAAGTAACATGGCTCAAAATCTTCAAAAATAAAACATAAAAATGCTAGATCCGCACACCGGGTCAATGTACGGGACAGCTGATTTTTGTTTTGATATATAGACCCATGTTGCTTAGGGAAAGTTGTAAGGTATGGTGAGCTGAATATCTCCTTTGATTTATTAGCGACTTGTCAGAAACATAATATATATGTTATCATACCTAACTCATTAAAACATGTGTATTTATTGGCATTTGATAACTATATTTATATTGTTTTTTAGAGTTAAAATGGTATTTCTTGAACTAAATACAGTAACAAATTTACAATACTTACTACTACAGACTACAGTACTAATTTAAGAGGCAGAAGTAATCTATACTTAATGCAAGATAATCTGAGATTAGTATTAAAACTATATTTTTTTCTTGCTCTTGCTGATTTAATGTCATATAGTATGTATAGTAATGTTTTGTATGGGGTGGAATTTTAAATATTCACGGATGTGATGAGGGAATTTGAAAATGTTTGGATAAAATGTTCTTAATTTCCAAAAATAAAATTTTATCACCTTTTAGTAAAATATTCTAGCTCCAATTTTTAAAGTAGAACCAACTTTACCTAGAGGTGGCATTAAAAATTCCATCCTGTATATTATAAAACCCAACAATACTATATTGTATTGGAACTAAAAAAAAAAAACACTTTTAGCTAGTAATGTTAAGATCTGTGTTAATAGTAGGGGTCACCAAGTGACTGATATTTTTGGAATGCTGTAAATTCTGCTAGTCGAATGTATATTTAACATTAAAATAATATTTAATTAAAGGTAGAGTCTTAGACTAGTTTAGTTGGTAACATAGCTTCGCCTGTGCTATTTTGAGGTCTAGTTTCTTCATGAAAATAACGTTCAATATGACATTAAAGAAATCAAAGGGGGTGTTTTCATGAGCTGTATTCGTCTCGTTAAATCTAAAATTATTCTGAAGAGAAACAACCTAAAATATTAGCTAGGACCGATAAAAATATGATTGTAATTATGTATGTATGTTATTTAGTGTAGTTTAGAATTAAAATTACAGTTAAGTAGCCAAATTATAGTGTTACGAGCTTTCCCGGCTTACTTCGTTACGCCATAGAATATAAGATACTACAAAAGACTTGGCTCTATAGATTATGTTCTTAAGACTGCCCAGAATGGCCGAATAAAAAACAAACAACAACAACAAACCACCTGTCAAAATATGTAAACAACGGAAAAAATATTGCACCTTGGGTTACATTTGAGTTTAGGTATGGACCCCTAATTTTTTTGAAAATCTTATATAGCCTATGACACTCGGGGTTAATGTAGGTGCCTACCAGTGAAAGAATTTTTCAAATCGGTTCAGTATTTCCGGAGCCTATTCGTTACAAACAAACAAACAAATCTTTCCTCTTTATAATATTGGTATAGATTAAAAAAAACTCTACTAGAAAATGTTACTTATGTATAACTGTTTTAGAACTTTGAGTAGCTTCATTAACCCTCCAACTTTTTCGTAGGGTAGTATGGAACTGCATACTGACTACCGATACAGAAATGTACCGAGTTGAGTTGGAGTGTTAAAACCTTTTTGAGAGGCACTTTACACATTTTGTTAATGTGACTAAGTGCAAAATTTGAAGAAAACTGTGCAGGTCACGCTTTTGTTTGCCGTACTCAAGCTAGGGAGCTGTAAACCTGGGGGGCAAGTTTCTTAACTAAAAACGATCGACTCGTAATTGTCTTGTTAGCGATTTCTTTAACCATTGCCGTTTCTACAAAGGCAATGTCTGTAGCACGCCCAAAGAAAACAGCAATGGTTGACGAAGTTGCTAACAAGACAATTACGAGTCGATCGTTTTTAGTTAGGATATTGACCCCCTGGTGCAAAAAAATATTCTAAACCATAAGCCTTATCACAAGAAACGCTAAGACCTAGTCTTAATCGATAGAGGAGGTTTAAATCAAGTTTTGTTAAACATATTCATTATTTGAAACTAGAACTAGCTCTTTTTTGTAGTAAGGTGGTTTGTGTTTTAAATTAAACCACTTTTTATTGTAAGCTGACGTACAACATAATTAGCCAATGATCAAAATAAATAACTTTTGTTTTGAAATCAGTTTTTTTCTTTGTTTGTTTAAGAACCTCCGTTAATGTTATCCAAACACTTGTTTGCCTGGAATAACTATTTCTAAGCGATGAGGCTGCCCATTGTAATCAATTAATTAGTAATGTACTTTAAGCCGGATCACAAACCCGTTGAAAATACAATCGGTGCTGACTTAAACATAATAAAATACTTACATATCAAAAACCTCTTTCACTATTTGAAGGTATTAACCGGTTACCTACTCAAACAATTGATTAGGTAACCGGTTACTACCAATGTTGATCAATTATTCTGTGCACAACTGTACATAGATCGCAATGTATGGAAAAGTAATACTGATGATTTTAACGTACTTCTTCAAAAAAAACATAGTTCGAAGTGATTATAATTCTGGTGGACCAATTGAGGATTAATTTTTGGCAAAATTTCAAACCAATAGCTATAGGCGTTCCGGAGATAATTGAAGGTACCAAATGTTCAAGCCATAATCCTCACTAAGATGCCCTTATAACTCCAGAACCTCTTGATGACCAATTCTGAGATTTGGCATGTCGTGTGGATCAATTGAGGACTAATTATTTAGACCTGAACCAAGTCGATAGGCCCTACCGTTTTCTTGGACGAGAGATGAGATTTACAGCTTGAACGTCAAGCAATAATCCTCACAAAAATTTGGCTGTACTTAACTTCTAAAGTATAAGTGGAATAATTATTTTACTTTGTGGACCAATTTGGATCAATTCATGACTAATTATTTGCATTTTCAAAATTTGTTTTAGCGAAGATTTAAAAGATGAGGATTACAGCTTGAAGCACACCAAGTTTTGAGGTAAATTTTGCCGCGTGCATGACGCAAAATTTTAATTTTACATTATTCGCTATGCTTTTCTACAATCTTTGATCTTTGATTAAAGAGCACTCTTTCATAGATATTATTTGACATTTTGACTGATAGAAGATAACAAATTTGTCAAGACAAAGTCAACAAACCAATATTTCTTCAAAACACAAATCAGTATTTTTATAATAAAATAATTTTCAAAAGTGAACCCAAGACAAGGCAAGAAGAATTTATCATCAAATTAAGCGTCCGTGAACATTTCAAGAAAAGCCAAAATCTACCACACCAGACCTACAAACCCATCGAAATTATATCCAAAGTTTTATTGAATCTCTATTGAACATAGAATCCGGTCAGTGGGTCGTTTCCACCAACCACAATCTACCACCTACCTACAGTATTTTCAGTAGGTAGGTACCTATATTTTTGTTTCATTGATTACAAAAGCTAAAACGACCCACCGACCCTAAAACGACCCACCGATAAAAGTTTCAAAATGGAAGAACCGCCAATAGTAGAATTAGACAGAGACAAAGAATGGCACTGCGGTTGTGTGCGAGGAGGCAGCGGAGGGCTGGAGGTCTTGCGGGAGGTCCAGAGGGCTTACGAGGACCGACTGGAGGCTTTGGAGAGGGATGGAGGAAGAGACAAGATACAGGTAAGTCTCTTTTTCTCCGTTGTTGGCTTTGCTGATGGGTCTGATCCAAGGCATGCACCAGCGGCAGGGTGCAGCCTGGGTAAGCCCTGTAGAGGTCCGAGTGTAAGAATAGGTCTACGGTATGCCCTGCCTGTCGTAAGAGGTGACTAAAAGGAGTCTTTGGGGTCGTGGGTGTGAAGGGCGGGGGCCCGACACACTCATCAAACGGCCCCAAGATGGGCGGCGGCACAGCCTGTGGCACTGTGCCGCCGCAGCTACAAAGGCGAGCCGGGAAGGGGAACAACTTGCCTTCCCCGAGCACGAAGCTGATAGCAGCTGAGCGTGGGAAGAACTTCGGACGCCAATACTGTATGGCGTAACCAAATTTTCAAACTAACGCCGGGGGGGTTTTAGTGGGTGCGAGCCCCACATACCCCGAAATGCGATAGGCATTTCCCCCCGTTACAAAAAAAAGGGTGCAGTCTGGGTCGCGTGGCATATCAGCTGTCTACGAACAGTGTTCTGCCATTCGGACTAGCCTGTACTTCTGAAGACTTTTGGTTTCATATCCATTTGCCTGGAGCCGCATGGTGGGTGTCCCTGAACCACCTCGCCTCTCACAGTATAGGATACATTAAATAACACACACAGACACATATCACACTCAGAGCCCCTAACTAGGAAGAACCTGTATCTACCCAAGTAGCACTGAAGAATTTTGTTTAAATCGCATATATCTTAACAGTGCCTGTATTGTGATTTAACTAAATAAAAAACGATTTCACATAGTCAAATATTTCTTAAAGGCTATATAGTATTCCAATACCGCTTTTTGAGAAAATAAAGATTATACAAATCGTAGTTAAATCATCTTAAACCTATTCAGTATTAATTAAGGTTTCAGATAAACCATAAAACTCTCTTTTCACTCAACTCTCATTATTTGTAAACTGAATTAAATCATTAAGGGATAGTTGTTCGACTTATACAGTCGCACTAATGCAAAAAAGATTTGCTATCCAAACTAAAAGCCATATTAAGACGTTTGTCCTCAAATCAGTTTTTGCTAAGCAAAACACAAATAAATTTTGTATTAATTATTATTTTATAAGTAATAATTGATTTAGAGGGACGGTTTGTACAAGATGGAGAAAAATTAAATTAGCAGACGTTGAAAAATTAAAAAAATAACCTTTAACACAGAAATGTCCCTTTCCCATAATTTTCCTTTTACATAATGTCCCTTTCTAAAAATGTATTTTCCCAAAATGACCCTTTCTCAAAATGTACCACATCGAAAAAACCTTTGTCGTAATGTCCCTTTTGCTTTTATTTCTTGTAGACAGTTTCGAAGAAATATTTGCGAACGGTGCATTATGGGTCTAAATTGTAGGGCCTTTCACTCTTAATCGATGCAAAGTAGGTAGATAGTTACGGTCACGGACTCGTTTAGCATAATACATTTTGTATGATTAGTCTTTGAATAAGTATTTGATACACTTAAATAAGTTAAAAGTATTAGGTTGCCAATGCAGGTAGTATATATATATTTTCCGAACTAGCTCTAACACAGCCTTCTTAGCTAAACAAAATATGATAACTCGATGATATGACAGCATTGAAAACCATTGCTGATTTTCTTATGGTATGTACTTTTGTGGTTCTTAAAAAGCAGCAAAAGGCAGTGAATTAAATTATTACAACAGTTTTTGTTTTGCCACAAGTGTGAGCAGAATGGTCTGATAGAAATACTTGCCACACACACTTGACTTTATATGCAAGCTCTGCTGTTGTTTAAATGCACTTTATTGCTAAAACACCAAAAAAAACATAATAACTTTCTTTGAAAACCATAACGCTTTTAAAGAATTCTCAAAACGTCCTTTTCGCAAAATGTGCTTTTCGCAAAATGACCCGTTCGAAAAATGACCATTTCTCCACTAGCTCAAGTTTACATGTACATACAAAAGGGACACTATAAAAAAAAGTCATTTTGCGAAAGGAACTATAAGCGGAAGTGATGAATACTTACAAAAGCTTGAATTCGAAATTATCCTTTTAAATTCTGGCATATAGACATAGCCAAGTCACGTCACTTCCTACCCGAATCGCCAACATGCCAGCCACAAACATAGATCATATTAATTAGTTTGAACAACCTTGTAATGCATTCTGATAAACACAATTGTACATAAACATCTAATTTATGTGTCTAATAATATTGCATACGTCTATCACTTTCAACACTTACACTTGGTATTAGAAAAACTAACTCTGTTGCAAAACAAAGAAATCTTGATTTAAGAAATCAAAGTAAAGGATCAAATAAATCAGAATAGTATTCATGAAATCAATTGGAAGTATCACTTAAATCGTTGAAGATTTACTTAATCAAACTAAAGGATCACTTAATACTGTGAGATAACGTCGGCTCCGTGCTTAAGTGTTCAAACTCCATTTTGGTCGAAAATGACTTTTTGATGCAGGATTGTTAACGATGTAATTTAGGTCCAGAAGGTCAAGTAAAAAAAGGCTTTTTCTAGAAAAAATACAATAAATTTCACGTTTTAAATTTTGAAGCCCACATCATCGTAACAAAAATTCCGTGCTTGTTTAGCCAACCTCCACAGCATTACCCAAAGTCCCGCATCGAAATATTTGTTGCGTGCTTGAGTGTTCAAACTCCAGCCGGTCGACCAAGCACAGCACAGTACGTCACGCTACCCGGCCATTTTGTTTTTTCTGTGATGAACTTGGTTGCTCCTTTAGTTTGCTTGCAAAAACCTAATAAATTAGTTTTATTGTGTTCAAAACTAAGAAAACTAACTACGAGTAACGTTAAAAGCTGCAGCAGGATGGCGAGTACCAATTTCAAAACAAGCAAAAGGCGTACTTTGGCGACTTTCGAGCAATAAGTACTTTTTAATAATGTTCATTTCCGAATAGAAACTTAAACGTACTGATACAGGATGTTAATTAATTCACTTTGTAATAAAACGGTTGAGAATTAAGTATATTATTATGTTAATTCTGTTTGATAGTCCTTTTGTCTGTCTTTCACAATGGTTCAACACAACAACCAAATTTTTAACAATAATTAAGTAGGTATATTTTATCATTTCGTTATGTTTATGTTATTATTACTTGAGTCTAAATAATTTTTTATTTCTTGATTTTAATTTCCTATACCTTTTATCATCTAAAAATAAAATTTTTTTACGAAGTAATTTAATCATCCTGTATATGGTATTAGGAGGTTGGACAAACAAGCACGCAACAATTTTAAGGAACACTGTGCTATCTCCATGGCAGGAGTGTTGTATTTCCATGAACGAACATTTTTATTCGCAGTTTTGTTCAACCTCCATTTTAAAAGTATGATAAAATACGTAAAATCAAATGGAACAACAAATGGAACAACATCGTGAACAAATTTATTGGCAATTCCATCATTCCTGAAACTAAACATCTCGTTTGATAATAAGTAAAAAAACCTTCTCCTGAACAGTGTACAAATGGAAGTTGAACATTCAAGCACGGAGGCGGCGATAAGAAATCTTGATTTAAGAAATCAAAGTAAAGGATCAAATAAATCAGAATAGTATTCATGAAATCAATCGGAAGTATCACTTAAATCGTTGAGGATTTACTTAATCAAACTAAAGGATCACTTAATACTGTGAGATTTAAATGTTACTTAAGTTTGATTTAGTAAAACGATTAAGTATTAAGTGAGATTTGAGGAAATCGTTTTTGAGTAAAACATTTCTAAAATAGCATTATTTCAAATCGAACTTATTAATCTTTGATTTAATTGATACTCAACTACCCTTTTGAATCCTTACTTTTCTAAATTCAGATTTCGTCAAGTAAAACAAGATTATACGCCATTTTGAACTTTTAGAAAACAAAACAACAAAACAAAATCGAAGTGATATCGTGAAAAAAGTGTGGATTTCAGTTAAATGTGACTAGTGTAATAGTTTTTACTGAAGAAATAAGTGATTACGTAATGAGAAAAGGTAATATTAATGACATAAATGATAACTTTATTTTTATTCCATATACAATTATTCTTTATTTTTTTGTTATTTTAAGCTATTTCGAGAGCCCGTTTGTTTTATGGCTCTTTCTATCGATTTTACACGATAAATGATCATGCGTTTAAGATTTTTAATGCTTACGACGAAATAAAACGGATTTCTAATTGTCATATTTACTTATAGTTTACAAATTCTTAACACTAAGTAAAGTTCTTGTGTTGTAGCATAAAATGTTCACCATATTTTCTTTATTATGATTACTTAAATTGAAAACGTTTTAAATTTTTCTTCGCTTAGCAAAAATTGCCTTAGTGATTTAGATTATAAAACAGTTTTAATTTTGCATTTAAATCTATTTTGCTGCCTTAACTTAAACTTCAAGATATCGCGAAACCTTAGTTAAGGAATCTGGAAAACCCTATTAAATCCCAATTGCTTAAGTAAGGTTAAAGTATGATTTAGCAGTAGTATTAATTCCCCCTTCATATTCTCCTAAATACCGTGCCCACTTTTTCTTAACTGACCCTCCAAGCAAGTCTTAGGGATATCTTGAGGGACATTATAGTTTTGGCCAAGGCAATAGCTGGAATTAGCCATATTGCCTTCAAGAAACCTTCAATACTCAGTTAAATCAATCGGTTGTTACTTGGGTAGGGTGCCCGAAACACACACAGAGACGAACATGACACCCAGACCGGAAAAAACATCGATATTCATCATATCAATATTCGTCCCGCCTGGGAATCGAACCCGGGTGCACACGCTTACTCAGTCCACATCACTGCCAACTGAGCCACGGAGCAGTCAATACTTACTTACTTCCTCATTGTAGAGGATGGGTGTAAAGGATGCAGTAAATGAAAATATTGTTTTCTTGGAATGTCCGTGGCAAAAGCATCGGCTATGCAAGTGGGGCGCGAGCTGTGTTGGCGCGCTCGGCGAGAGACTCGGACGGACTGCCTGAAGGGCATCCCAGTGCCATAGCTGTCAACAGTTACCCGCGGAATTTATTGAAAAAGACTAGTTACAGGTATTTCAGCGTACGACGTTTCGTTCTAACATCTAGGTAAATT
Organism: Euspilapteryx auroguttella; assembly: GCA_951802225.1. NCBI lineage: Eukaryota > Metazoa > Arthropoda > Insecta > Lepidoptera > Gracillariidae > Euspilapteryx > Euspilapteryx auroguttella. Next base: position 534,644 of record OX637642.1, on the reverse strand, counting down.
TAATTAAATCTTAAGGTAAGTACATATTTTATAAATAGCTTATTTTAGTGCTAAGTTTTATTCATTATTAAATTTGTGTGATTTTATTTTACAGGTACAGTCTACGAGCGTCGTCTACATTCTCCCCCCTAGTGCTGACGTTAGTTAGAGTCAGCACTCGCGTTAGAAGGTTCAAGCAAGGCGACGCGAGTGACCGGGCGGCGAAGCAAACCGGTGCGAGTACGGATATCTACAACGCGGACGCGGCCGTCACTCCCGGGGTGGGTCGCACTCACGACTCCATGTCTCCAGCTGCCTCGATCTAAGTTAGGCTCGACTAATAAAACAAAATCACCTACCTTGAGTGCCTCTTGTTCTTTGGTCCATTTTTGTCTCGGAAGTAGAGTAGGTAGGTACTCCTTTACCCACCTGGTCCAAAACATGTCGGTCAAGCGTTGTGCGACTCGCCATTTCTTTCTGAGACTGAAATCACCGTCGTCATACTTGCCGAATGATGGTCCTACCGAAGAAGTTCCGATTAAAAAATGGTTCGGCGTCAAGGCTTCTGGGTAATTCGGGTCACATGAAACGTGCGTGATCGGACGACTATTTATTAGGCCCTCAACTTCGGCAAACATGGTCTGTAAAGTTTCAGGATGCGGCGCTCGTTCCTTCAGTACGACTTTCAAGGCCGTTTTAACAGTACGCACCATTCTCTCCCATACTCCTGCCATCTCTGGGGCTCCTGGGGGCAGAAATCTCCATTCTGTTCCTCTTACAGTGCCGTCTTCTCGCAGTGTGTCCGCGTTTAACTCTGCTAGGCTTCTCTTCAATTCAATGTCTGCGCCGCGGAGGTTGGTGCCGTTATCAGAATATATGACGTCGGGGGTACCTCGGCGTGCTGCCATTCGTCTTACTGCCATAATAGCGGCGTCGCTCGTCAAGCTTTCAGCAATCTCAAGGTGGACGGCTCTAACGGTAAGGCAAGTAAATATCACACCGTACCTTTTAAATCTTCTTCGGCCAATTGTTACCTCCATAGGGCCGAAATAGTCCATACCACAAATGCTAAAGCAGCGTCTATTATGGTGCAGCCGAGCTGCAGGTAAGTCACCCATCCGTTGAGGTGCTGGCATAGCTCGTCGGTGGCGGCAGAATAAACATTGCGAAGATATAGCGCGAACAGTTGGGCGTAACTTCACAACCCAATATCTTTGTCTTAATTCGTTGACTACTAGCTCGTTTGCTCCGTGTAGAGCGTTCTTGTGGTAGTGCTCTACCAGTAGTCGTGCCATTCGGTGGCGTCCATCAAGGATGACTGGCTGTGTGACTGAGGATTCTACTCCAACAACTTTGTTTATGCGGCCTCCTACGCGCATAATTCCATTTTCATCGAGGTACGGGGTCAATTTTGTCAGACGGCTAACTGACATCAACGGTTTCTTATCACGTAAGTGTTGAATCTCCGTGTTGAATGAATCGTGTTGCGATTTTTTAATCAATAAGTTCTCAGCCTCTTTCATTAGCTGCACAGTAATACTTGATGGCGTACCTTTGTGTTTTCTAAATAGTAGCAGTATACGTGCCGTGCAACGTACTAATCGTATCCACGATGAAACGTTGTTCTCATTAGGAAGGCAGAATTCTTCACTGCATGTCGTCGTTAAGTTGATGTTTCTCATCTCGCAGTCTGCCTCATCTGTGGCTTTAATATTCTTTAAATCTGATGGCCATTGGCTCTCCTGAAGGCGTAGAAATTCGGGACCCTGAAACCAGATATGGGAAAATTTTAATGGTGGTGAATTTTCACGTGTAGCCACGTCGGCTACGTTTGATTTCGTCGGTACATGTCGCCATTCATTTGAAGTTGTCAACTCATCTATCTCGCCTAACCTATGTGCGACATACGACTTATAATTTCTGGGATCACTTCGGATCCAAGATAGTACGGTACTCGAATCGGTCCAAAAGTAACGTTTGTTAGCCTTAACCTCTTGGTGCTCATTTTGAACTGTGGTTGCTAACCGTGCTCCTAGCAAAGCTCCCTGTAGCTCTAACCTAGGAACGGATACTGGACGTAACGGAGAAACCCTACTTTTACTTGCCGAAAAACATACTAAGACCTGGCCGTCGGCGCGTGTGAAACGCCAATAAATTACTGCTGCATATGCCTTTATACTGCTGTCACAAAAAACGTGCATTTGCGTGTCGATAATGTCATCGATATTACTATCTGGAGCAGGCAGGTATTGGTAACAGGGCGTCCACGGACCGGCCTCCATGTACTGTCGCGGGATGCGCAGCGATTCTAAATCTTTTAACTCATCAAGCCACTTGATCCAAGAAGCGAATTCTTGTTCCTGAATGTGGCAGTTCCAATCAATACCACTGCGATGAACATCTTGTAAAAGAATTTTACTTTTTATAACAAAAGGGGACAAAAAGCCATGCAAATCATATACCGACATAATTACGCTAAGCATTTTCGCTTTGGTAGGCGGTTCTTTACCAGTTAAGATAGAATCAGGGATACGGCTAAACGAAACCTTAAAACCAAAAGTGTCATCTGCGGGGTGCCATATCAAACCTAGTGTGCGCTCGGTAACGTTTATAACTCCGTCTTTAAATTGAACAGCTGACTGTGACAGCGCGTCACTCGGCAGGCTCTGCAAAACCTGTTTACTGTTACTAGACCAGCGCCTTATCTCAAACCCACCTACCTTATGTATTTTTGTTATGTCGCGTATCAACTGTGTTGCAGTCACTTCGTCCTTACAGGTGTACAGGCAATCGTCCATGAAATGATTCTTGGCGATAACATGTACTGCTTCGGGGTGTACATCTTCGTACTTTTGGGCATTTTTATTTTTTATAAACTGTGCTATAAAAGGCGAGCATGTTGCACCGAAAATAAGACTTTGCATGACACAAATCTTGACTGACTCATTAGGGGACTCCTGCCATAAAAATCTAAAAACATTTTGATCTTCGGTGCGAATTTTTATTCGTAAAAACATGTCTTTAATGTCACCTAAAATAACTATTTTATTCTCACGAAATCTTTGCATAATGCCAAACAAAGAGTTGTATAAATCGGGGCCTGTTAGTAAATAATCGTTCAGACACTTACCCTTCACTTTAGCTGCGGCATCGAACACCAGACGCAGCTTGCCCGGCTTGTTGGGATTTTGGACGCCGAAATGAGGCAGATACCAAATGTGCTTCGCCGAAAGTTCATTTTCCTTAAGTTCTCGAGCGTAGCCAGCTTCGAACAGCTTGTGCATCTCCTCCTTGTACCTCTGTGCGTAGGCGTCATCCCTCTGAAACCTTTTGTGTAAAAGTTGTAGCCGAGACAGAGCATGATTGTAGCTATCGGGCATTAAAAAATCATTTTCCTTAAATGGTAGACCTACTTCCCACTGGACTTGCATATGACGTGAAGTATCTTCCAAAATTTGTACGGCCCTTAAATGGTCCGTATTCTCGCGCTTTAAGGCTGAAATTCCTATAGAATCTATGTCGAACGAGTTCTTAATTAAATTATTTAATTCATCAAAATTGCAATGTTCGGAATCGTTATCAGTGTAGTGAGCGAGATGGAATATGTTTTGTTTACTTACATGGTTGCTGTGCGTGCGAGTGTGAGTGCGACCACAATACCCATGGATGCTCCAGCCCAGGCGACAGCGGGTCGCGTAGGGCTCGTTCTTGCTACCGTGAATAATATCTAGGGGAGCTAGAAGATGATAATTATCTTCGCCTATTAGTAGACTCGGCTGTACATGTTGTTTACAAACTAAATCTTTCACCGGCAAAAGGTGCTTACACGTTATGCTATTGATTACGGATAGGTTTTGCTTCGGCAAATTAAAGTTATTTACTTGGCGAAAACTAATCGCGTGACGCAAGTTATCCGAACCACTTATTTCTGCGTAAACTTTAGGTGCGTCAGATTGGTACACTTCAAGCCCAAAGGCGTCTATAAACTTAATAGGCAAAGCACTTTCACACTTAAGTCCTAGCTGAGACACTAAATTAGAGTCAATAATAGATACGGACGCGGCATCGTCGAGCAGCGCGTGAGTTAACACAGTACCGTTCGGTCCATGGAGGGTTACCGGAACTACTTTCAGGATGACGTCACTCGCCGTGGCAGCTGCAGTGCTCTCCGTGTCCGACGTAACGTGAGCTACCGTAGCTTGCGTTGAAGTGGAGGCGGAGGTGTCAGGATACGCTGGCACGTCTTCCTTCGCGTTGCATGCAGGTTGTGTGGGTCTCGTCCAGTGCAGTAGGTGATGGTGTGCGCGACCACAGTTATTAATATCGCACACTGGCGCAGGGCATTTCTCATTTTCGTGACGCGAACTGCTAAGACAACAATAACACAAATTGTGCAGCTTGACGAAACGCCACCTATCTCGGCGCATTGCTCGCTTGAACGGACGACATTCAGGAATGAAATGATTTCCTTTCTTGCAAAACTTGCACAAATCGTTGTCGTTTATCTGTTCACTAGTTGTTGTAAACACAGGGCGGCTGCGATATTTATTGTTGTCTTCGTGTTTGTTATAATAAGTTTGCGTCTTTCTAGGGTCGGCCGGAAGATGTATTCCGACGACGGACAGCATTTTAGATTCTTGCTTCAAGAATGCTGCTAAAAGTTCGAATTTCGACTGACCTTGGTCCAGCTGTGTGTAGGCATAATCTGTCCATTTGGCAATTAGCGTGCTGGGCAATTTAGATGTGACGGCGATCGTTAGTTCAGGGCTGCGCAGATAATCATCCTGTTTTAGGGCTCGAATCGTCGCGACGCAATTGTTTACTTTCATGGAGAAGTTAATCAGTTCTTGTTGATAGTATGTAGGTAGCTGAGGTAACTTTTTCAATTGTGTCGTTAATCTTTGGACAATAATGTCAGAACGACCAAACCTGAGTTCCAGGGATTCCATGATAGTATTCGGCGGCGTATTTCCGATGAGTAGGTCCGTGACTGCGTCCTTGGCTTCACCTTGTAAGGCTTTACGTAGCCTCCACAAGTTTTCGGCTTCACTGTAGCGGCACACACGATTAGACTCTTCGTATGCATTTTTAAAATGCAACCACTCAACACAATCACCACTGAAGTTCGGTAAATCGCGCGGTGTGGCGAGGCGACTCAGCAGGCGATCATCGCGGTGTGACGAATCGAACAGACACTTGAGCTCGTGAGCCAGCAGTCGGATGTCCGATGAGGATTGTTCTGCGTTTTTAGCGGTAGGTAATGGCTGTTCTGCCCCTTGGTGCAGCCATCTTTCTACGTCACTACGGTGGTCCATCATAGGAGGGCACTTGCTTTCCCCGTCACTAGGACCGTCTTCCTCGGCATCCAATACAGCCAAATTCGTGGCCAATCGCTTTTCAATCAAATCAATCTGAATTTTCGCCTTTGCTTCGGCGGCCTCTAGTTCCAGTTGTTTGCGACGTGCGATCGACGATGTGGTTGATTTATGGGACTTCATGGATGTTTTCAGGGAAGTAGCCGGTGGATGGTTTGTTAACGTTCCAGGAATATTTTCAATACTGTCTCGCAACTGTAAATCATCGGTGCTACGAGGGTGTTCCTTTTGCCGTTCTCGTGCTGATAGCTTCTCGTCGGCCATGTTGGCCACGTTTCTGTCTGACTGTTGCAGCTGACGACGCGTGTAAACTGGGGTCATGGTGACGAAAGCGATCCGTGCTCGAAGGTCCAAACGATTGTAGAGGATGGGTGTAAAGGATGCAGTAAATGAAAATATTGTTTTCTTGGAATGTCCGTGGCAAAAGCATCGGCTATGCAAGTGGGGCGCGAGCTGTGTTGGCGCGCTCGGCGAGAGACTCGGACGGACTGCCTGAAGGGCATCCCAGTGCCATAGCTGTCAACAGTTACCCGCGGAATTTATTGAAAAAGACTAGTTACAGGTATTTCAGCGTACGACGTTTCGTTCTAACATCTAGGTAAATTTAATTAAATCTTAAGGTAAGTACATATTTTATAAATAGCTTATTTTAGTGCTAAGTTTTATTCATTATTAAATTTGTGTGATTTTATTTTACAGGTACAGTCTACGAGCGTCGTCTACACTCATTAATATCAAAAATGCGAAAGTAATTCTCTCTGTCTATTCGTCTGTCTGTATGCCTATCTAGCTTTCACGATGCAACTAATGAATACTTATATTTAAATTAAATTTGGTACACGAATAGTCTAGAAAGAGCCTGTGAAAAGACATAAGCTATTTTTTGTCCCAAATTACCAACGGGAAAATTGGGAAGTTTCAAGGGAAATTACGCTGATGGGCACCCACTAGTAAATATAATACTACTTGACAAATCATTGGTACCTTGTATCCATTGAATAAAGAATTTGAATTTGCCAGCTTCAAGCAGAGCTCCTTCGCTCCTGGGTAGCAGACCTGGTGGGTCAGAACAGTCTGCTGGCGAGCGCCGTACAGCAGCTCGAAGTGGACGCTACGGCGCGGCTGCGGGAGCGGCGGCGGTACAACGAGGTGGGTACTTGTAACTGCTGATGATCTCACACAGCTTCGAGCAGTATTGCGGGTGAGGCGGCATCGAGGTAGGTACTAGACTCTGCTGATGATTCAGGAGTTAGTTCCTTTAAGATAGGTACTAGGAAAACAGACGAGGACGGGAGCAATGTGGTTTCGGCTGATTTGAGTAAGGGAACAGTCGAAGGACGGGCAGCAGCGTTCTTGGGTGAAATAATTGAAGAGATATTTCGATGCCTTCAGAATGTTTGTCCTTGTGTCTACAACATAATAAAACACACTAAAACAAGGTGTAATACGTAAGTAGGTAAGTACTTACCTACTTATTTAGTTTAAATTTTATGGTTTAAAATAATTGATTTTTATCTACTTACGATATTTTCATGCAATGGGCGACCTTTACTAAAAATTTAACCTTATTGGCCCGAGTTATGAGTACTTACTTAGAAGTTTTATTATTTATCGTGTTTACAGCAACCTACTTTTACTAAGATTTAGGTACGAGATTTACGAACAAATAGAACTTACAGCTTTTATTAAAAAAAAAACCGGTTCACTCACTCTACTTTAATTGCTGCTAAAGCCTCCTAAGGACCGTCCAGACAGAGCGGATCAGGTGCGCGGTAGTAACACTCGGCATTTTGAATTACCTAGACCCGCTCGTGCCCGGCCGGAATGTCGCGCGATAGGGACTGCCTACTGAATGTCACTTGTTGCTTGGCTTATAATTTGATAATAAATAAATTATGTTCTTACTTGTGAAATTGACCTTTCGTATAATTTTCCTTTAAAACATTTTCCAAAACCACCGACCCCATTTTTTATACTACCTATTTTATGGGTGATTTCAGTAGTTCTTTGTGCAGTTATACAGTAATAAAATAAACATTATTTTAATTTGGAGGGTAATAATTTCGCGGGAGCGACACGCATCGACCGCACGTAACTGCGTTGCACTCGCGACTGATGGTGGGCCGAGGTATGGTGAGATTACTTACTCGTAAGTACTTACTCGCGTTTCGACCGTTTGTACGAAGATGTTCTACTGTTCATTTTCTTTACCGTGCTATTACGGCCTTTTATGTGGCATTCTCGCGGCAAGCTGTCCAAACAGAGAGGCACGCCGCGTGCGGCAAACGCGCGCACACGACGCGCTCTGTTTGGACGCACCTTTATAATTAAAACTTGATTACTTGGTTGTTTGTAAGTTCATACATGGCATACCCAGATGCTATTGGAGTTGCGAACGGAGCTGGCCTCTCTCCGCCGCTCGCTCGCTAGGAAAGAATCAGACAAGAGGAACCTTCTGAAGCTATTCCAAGCTTGCAGGGACAAGAACATCTGTTTGGACGGGTTGCACTTCTTCGATGTCACTGAGTCTGATATATTTGGACCGGTCGAGGGGTGAGTCTGTCTGATAATCTATAGGGGTTTATAGACTTTGGCCCCGAGTAGGGATGCTCGATGATTAAAGGAGGATTAAGGAGAACGATTTAAAAGATAAAAAATTGTGTTTTTCTAAACCATGGCCGAAATCAAAAATATTATGCTTCAATGATGCACTAACGATAATCTTGATTAGAATTTGGGATTTAAGGTATTATAGAAATTAAAGTCAATACTTAATAGAAATTGAAGTCAATTGCTTTTTAAGGTTCCTGGTTCTCGTCCCAGGCAGGGCCATATTAATATGACTATTCCGTTCGTGCGTCTGTCTGACTGTCAAAGGCACTTATCTCCGAAACGGCTCATTAAATCAAAATGAAATGTTTGCACTATTTTTTTCTTGTTGTCCAAAGAATACTAACAAATATTAAAAACTTAAAAAAATAGCATAAATTTAAAACATAAAGCAGTTTTTTGCAAAAAACCTAGTATAAGTGAAAACTTTGAAACCTTCCTTAACTCTGATTGGCAAGATTATTGATTGCTGGTAAACTGCGTCAAATGATATTTTAACGAAACAATCAGAATAAGAGTTAACCAGCAAGCAATTATCTTGCCAATCAGAGTTATGGAAGGATTCAAAGTTTTCAATTATACTATTTTTTTTTTTGAAAAACCTGCTTTATGTCAGGATGATTGAAAAAAAAAATAATGCTTATATCAAATTATCCGGGTTTTCGCAAAATCACTAGTTTTTTTGCAAATAACCTAATTATCAAATCTTCCTACGACATGTCTACGTTGTGCTAAGTATTATGGTTCATGACCCTTTTCTCTATTGCAGGCCGCAAAAAGATCAAAACCACATTGATCAGGCCATGCTAATGAAACTGCTGGAACAAGAATTTAAGAAATGTCGCGCTAAATTTCTTAATATTGTTTAAGTAAACGTTTTTGTGTTGTTTTAACACTTTATTTTTGGATGTTTTTTTTTGTTTATAAAAGTTTTTTTTTCAATATATTTTATTTTTGATTTGTTAAATTTGTTTGTTTTTTTAATTTATTGGGATTCAAAAGTTAGGATGCTGTAAACATGATCAAAATATCGAAACGTCACTTAAAAAGTCATTGTTTATGCGTGGGTCCGGCTCTCAAGCCGGTGCCTCTGCCTAACCCTCCGGGGAATAAAAGGCGTGATATTATGTATGTAGCAAATGCTTAGTCAGTGCCATTTTGCACCAACTGCGACACACCATATGCACCTGATTTTATTAAGTATTTATTTTAATTTTTAATTATAACTTTTTAAGGTTTAATTTAATTTGTTTTTGTTTTGTTGATGTTAAAACGTTTTTTGTGTTAATTTTGTTTTAAACTTTTGGGTCTCATGTGTACTGTACTGTTATGGTGTGTGTTTAAGTTGAGGCAAATAAAAATTTCTTTTTTTTCTTTCTTTCTTTCTTTCTTTCTTTCTTTCTTTCTTTCTTTCTTTCTTTCTTTCTTTCTTTCTTTCTTTCTTTCTTTCTTTCTTTCTTTCTTTCTTTCTTTCTTTCTTTCTTTCTTTCTTTCTTTCTTTCTTTCTTTCTTTCTTTCTTTCTTTCTTTCTTTCTTTCTTTCTTTCTTTCTTTCTTTCTTTCTTTCTTTCTTTCTTTCTTTCTTTCTTTCTTTCTTTCTTTCTTTCTTTCTTTCTTTCTTTCTTTCTTTCTTTCTTTCTTTCTTTCTTTCTTTCTTTCTTTCTTTCTTTCTTTCTTTCTTTCTTTCTTTCTTTCTTTCTTTCTTTCTTTCTTTCTTTCTTTCTTTCTTTCTTTCTTTCTTTCTTTCTTTCTTTCTTTCTTTCTTTCTTTCTTTCTTTCTTTCTTTCTTTCTTTCTTTCTTTCTTTCTTTCTTTCTTTCTTTCTTTCTTTCTTTCTTTCTTTCTTTCTTTCTTTCTTTCTTTCTTTCTTTCTTTCTTTCTTTCTTTCTTTCTTTTCTTTATGTATGTTTATGAGTTTAAACAAACTAATCCCTTATCCCTTAGCCACATGGACAAACATTTCAGCGCATTTTGCTATAATCAGTATTTCTCTTAAAGTTTCTTAACGAAGGATAACTTTTGCTCAAGCTTCGGCTGTTCCCTTAGTCGCCTTTTACCACATCCATGGGGTGGTATCCACACGACTCGTGGTCCCCCAGACTTGGCCTTGACCGCCGGATGCATGTGGTATTGTACAGTGGCGGACACGGTCGGCGTAACACTTCCGGTTTTTCTGTATTGCAAAATAGCTCTTGTTCTTTGGTAATACAGTCTAGGGCCTAGGGCTGACGAAACCATAGACAAATCTGTTACGGCCTCCTAGTCCGCCACTGTACATAATTCGCTACTATTGGTGAGAAAAAAGTACCAGGCATACATGAACTAAGACTTAGTAGAACACTCATCAGTAAGTATACGCTACCACAACTCAGTAGGTAGGTACTCTTTATTATACTGCTAGTCGACCCGGCGAACTTTGTACCGCCTAACCTATTACTATCTTGTGCATGTATTATACTTATAAACCTTCCTCTTGAATCACTCTATCTAATAAAAAAAACCTAATCAAAATCCGTTGCAAAGTTTAAAAGATATAAGCATACATAGGGACAGACGCGGGAAGCGACTTTGTTTTATACTATGTATTGACAATAGGCTGTGAGATTTTGGGCATACATAACTGTGGGTTCAAAGTGAATAAAGAAAAAATCTTTCAGAATAATGAAAAGAAGGAAATGTGCGACAAAGTGAACGAACTTAAAATAAAGGTCGACACTCTTCAGAAAGAAAACTTAAGTAAGGACAGCGAGATACGACACCTGAACAAGGAGGTGCAGAAGCGGCAACTCATGATTCACGGGCTAAGGACTGTTATATCAAAGGAAATCAGGTAAGTACTTACCTACATAAAGACATTTTATTTAATCGACTTTTCTTCAATCTATACCAATAATATAAAGAGGAAAGATTTGTTTGTATGTTTGTTTGTTTGTAACGAATAGGCTCCGCAAATACTGAACCGATTTTAAAAATTCTTTCACTGGTAGGAAGCTACACCATCCCCGAGTGACATTGGCTATATTAGATTTTCAAAAAAATTAGGGATCCTTACCTAAACTCAAATAATGTAACCCAAGGTGCGATATTTTTTCCGTTGTTTACATATTTTGACAGGTGGTTTGTTGTTGTTGTTTGTTTTTTATTCGGCCATTCTGGCCAGTCAAAATAACATAGTCTATAGAGCCAATTCTTTCGTAGTATCTTAAATTCTATGGCGTAACGAAGTAAGCCGGGACAGCTCGTACCAATATAAAAAGAGGAAACATTTGATAGTGTATTTGTTTGTTTATATTGAATAGGCTCCGAAAGTCTTGAATCGATTTAAAAATTATTTTACTGTTGGAAAGCTACACTATCTAAATAAATCTAATCTATATATAATCTAATCTGATTTAATCTATCCAGGGTCTCTTATAGGCTATATTCAAAATTTTAGAAATTGAGGCGACGGTACGAAGTTTTCCGAGTTAGCTAGTATTATTACTTTATAGAGGAAAGATTGTATTGTTTGTTTGAATAATTAAAAAAAAAAATCTTTGACCATTCGATGGAATATTATAAACATAGGCTATAGATGTTTTTAAACATTTAGAATAGTACAAGGACGCTGCCCGTCCTTCGGCTGTTCCCTTAGTCGTCTTTGACGACGCATATGGCACGAAAGGGTTGAAGAGTGTAATGCCGAAATTTATAAGTTTGTCTGTTTCTTTACCAGAGGTGCCGAGACAAAGCGGGCGATTTGCTGTTCAGAGGTTAGAGTTAGAGAGCATTTAGTTAAGTTTTTAAGCTTTCGGGTACCTACTCGTCCCGGGAACTTAAATTATTCCGTACGCACGTCCGTCAGTCTGTCTGTCAAAGGCACTTATCTCCGAAACGGCTCAATAAATCCAAATGAATGGTTTGCACGATATTTTTCTTGTTGCCCAAAGAATACTAACAAATACTTATTTAAAACTTCAAAAAGTACAGTCACGGACTAGGAGGCCGTAACAGATTTGTCTATGGTTTCGTCAGCCCAAGACTGTATTACCAGAGAACAAGAGCTATTTTGCAATACAGAAAAACCGGAAGTGTTACGCCGTTCGTGTCCGCCACTGTACCTACCGGAACCTTCTCAGCGCGAGTCCTCGCACTTGGCCATGTATTATTAATTAACATTTCTACTACTCTAAATTATGAAAAACAATTAACTTTCCATCATTATTTAATTTACGAGTCGATTTACAAAACACAATATATTTTCGTTTCAAAAAAAAAAAGTCATGTTGGTTCAATCAGCGTAAAAAGTTTTTAGCGAATTGTTAAGTATTTTGTTTTTAATTATTAGTACTAGCCTATGTTATCCCACTGCTGGCCAAAGTCCTCTTTCCCCTCCTCCCACACTTCCCTCTGTCCGGCAGATTCCCACCAGTCCCTATCGTGTGCTCCCAATGTTTGTTTTGAATAGGTATCATTATTATCATCGGGTTTTGTTTATATTTCTATGTGGGTTAACTATTTGCGTTCAGCGTACAGATAACTGTGCCAATAGTTTACGAATTACGTAATTGTAATGTCACATAAGAACAAAAAAAAGAGAGAGATAAATTGTAAAGTAGAGTTTGTTACCCCTTTCTTCTCTACGCTGTAAAATCATTGCGAAAGGGAGTAGAATCATTTGACAGAGGAGGGCTCGTTTGGGGGCGTCTCCAGGCGACCATTGTCGTAAGGCAAGGCAAACGTTTGTTTGCCTGAGCCAATTAGTGGGCACCCTGAACTACCTCGCCTCTATCAGTATAGGATACTTTACGAAATAAGGTATCAATATTAATTAGATTAGTCTAATTGACTTTCAATAAGCGATATCTTGTATCCTGTATTGAATAAATCATTTGTTACTTTACTTTACTTTTACTAGTTAGACAGAATAAATTACTAAGGGGCTAAGCGGATAGAAAAGGAACCGAAAAGTTTCGGCTGCAGGCGTCACGGCTCAATAGGCACTTGTGTGCTAGCCATAAGAAGGTATCTCGTTTTGGTTGATAGGACACCTAGATAGACCTACCTGCTGACATTCGCAGTAAGTGTTTGGAGTATACTCACTAGAGTTTCATCTCGGAAATATGGTGTCTCGAGTAGGTGTAAATTATCATTTTTTTAAGACTGAGAAACTCCTAACGGTTCGCACCAACTAAAACCCCGCCAGTGTCCATCTCGGCTGTTGGCAAGGGGGTCACGGGTGATCTTTCGATCGTTATGTTCAACTCCGCGACCCCCTCCAGCATTGGCTTATTAGCTCATCTCGGGGGGGACATGATGGCTGTCCCCCCGGAGCGTGGATTGCTTCCCAACGCTCGACGACGGAATCGGGACACCGCGTTCCGTCTTCCTTCTCGGGGCCGTTATATGACTACACGAGGCCCCCGCCTCGTGCATGCACCTAACGACCCTGGGGTCCCCTCTTAGTCGCCTTTTACGACAGGCAGGGGATACCTCAGTCCTATTCTTCGGCCTGGTAATGCAGGGCGTCTTGTGTGCTAGCCTGGAAGAATGCCTTAAGTAGTCTCGTTTTGGTAGATAGGACACCTAGGTAGACCTACCTAGGGTGATATTCGGAGCCAGTGTTTGGAGTTTACCTCACTAGAGTTTCATCTCGGAAATATAGTCTTGAGTAAGTAGGTATAAAATTATCCTGGCTGGGCCGTCTCATACTCCGTTGGGATGCTTCACTGCCTTGAAGCCGAAACTCGACTATATGTAGGTACAGTGGCGGACTAGGAGGCCGTAACAATATTTGTCTATGGTTTTGTCAGCCCTAGACTGTATTACCAAAGAACAAGAGCTAATTTACAATACAGAAAAACCGGAAGTGTTACATCGAACGTGTCCGCCACTGTACATCAATTTGCAGCGGAGAACGATTTCAAGTTACATTTTAACACTTTGGAGTACTGTACTGTACTTACTGCGTATGTATTCCGACTAAACTGAATGTCAGACCTAGAGTATAATGGCAAAAAAAAAATTGGTAAGTAATATAATAAAAAAAATGTCTTGGCTCTTCTGTACGTAGTCTGGAAGATATTATTATAAATGTTGCAGTGTGACCAGGTGCCGCAGCGACTGTCGCCTGTCACTATGGAAAAAGGCACGCAGAAGTCTGAGGATTCTTTAAAAGACTGTTTGAAGGTATTCCTTAGTTTCCTTACTGTTTTTCTCACTTTTTAGGATTGCATTCTTACAGCTTTACTTAGGAGAGATTTGATTTTTTGTATTGAATAGGCTCCGAGACTAAACCCGTTATTCATAAAAAAGTAAAAGAGCATTTTAGTTATTTGACGTATGTAAATTTAGACTGGATGTACTACCTACCTAGGTACTTACCTATTAGTAAAACAAACTTTAAACCGGTGACGACGTTCGCTGTGGTTGTTTCAATTCCAAGCGATGTGCACAACAAAATGGAGACAAATAGGTAGCTTCAGTTTTTGCAACGTCTTTACCACCTCGGACACTTAATAGAAAAAAGCGCTTGCTTCGCACACAGCCGAAACTCGTGTACGTGCACGCGTTTCATACTTGTGTGAGTGAGATAAGACGCGCTATTTGTACTGAGCGGTAACTGATAGGTAACCGAGCGCGGGGGCCGCACTTGCTGAAGGAGGCAGGGAGTGCCCATACTGTATTTTGTACCTATTGTTATACCTACTATACCTTGATGTTGTCTGGTGGTTATTTAAATGTTACAGTGTGACCAGTTGCCGCAGCGGCTGAAGACCGTCCTTATAGACGAGAGCACGCAATGCGAGGAAAATCCTGAGGATGACAAACCTCCGTCCGTTTTAAAAGACAGTGTGAAGGTACTTTTTTTATCCCATCCGCTCGAAAAGAGGACTTTTTGATTACTGCTCTCTAGTCGTAAAGTTCCCCTACATTCTTCTACTTCACTTTTATAGCCGGTTAATAATTAATTTCCATACATTCTTTATTTTCCACTGGGCAATTATAATGATGCATAATTGTAACAAAAATAAATGATTGAAGTGAAATGGTTTTAAAAACGAACTACCTGATTAGGTCAGCAGAATTAGGTACATACTAGGTTTTGCTTTTTTATATGGGAATCGTCTCGTCGGATGGAATAAAATGCAGAATATACAATACAACTTGAGCATGGGGGTAAAGTTATTCTGCTTCGGGTGAGGTTACAATGCAACCCTCATACATAATACATCACTTTACCCCCTTGTTGTGAAAGTAATCCACTATTACTTATATTTATTTATTAACTTGAAAATATTATCTCTACTTATAGTCCAAAAAAACTGAGATACAAAAGTTGAAGGAGGAGAACTCAAAACTGTTGTCAGAGGTCGCCACGTGCCGGTGGGCGTGGCAGAAGATGGAGAAAGAGCTCAAAGATAAGAAGACTACGGATGACTTGAAGGATGAGCTCTTGAAGGAATTTAGGAAGCAAGTTAAGGTGGATTTTTTTATTAACTCAGAGCCCCTAATTAGGAAGAACCTGTATCTAGGGTGCCCGAAACATATACAGAGACAAACATTACACCCAGACCGGGAACACACATTAATATTCATCATAACAATGTTCGCCCTGCCGCCGGGAACCCAGGTCACAGATTAAAGAATCCCAGATGCACACACATAACAATAGCCAGCCAACTGAGCTACGGAGCAGTCAAAAAGTCAATCTGCCTCCGCAATGTTTGACAGTTTGTCCTTTTGAAAATCTACAATCTATGTCCAGCTGTGGACGTCTATCGATTGAAATGATGATTCATCTGCTTCGTAGCTCAGTTGGCAGTGATGTGGACTGAGTAAGCGTGTGCACCTGGGTTCGATTCCCGGGCGGGGCGAATATTTATATGATGAATATCGATGTTTGTTTCCGGTCTGGTTGTCATGTTCGTCTCGTCGTATGTCTCTTCGTACCTAGTTAGGGGCTCTGAGTGTGATCCCAACTAGCACACATCGCTGCATTATGGCTTTATAATGGAAATTTTGATACTAGGAGCTGTATAAGCTGGCTGTATAGTGGCGTTATAGCTGGATATACAGCCTTTATAATGCCGAATTTGGCCCCAAATTAACCAGCCCTAAGCATTACAAAGGCTGGATAACAGTATAATGAATAGCCCTTTGCTTTACAGTAGCTGTTTAATGGCAGGATTAACCATATAATGGGCTCCATAATGACTGTACAGGGGCGTAAGCTTCTCTCTCACTCTTAACGAAGACTATTTGAATTCTCTAATACAGCGAGATGAATGAATGAATGAACGAAGATGATGTTTTATAGCTTTTTTATTTCGTAATCTATCATGCTTTGTTATTTTATTAAAATAGAAGGAGAGAGCAATGTGTTAGTGAAGTTGTGTTTAAAGGGTAATGGTGGTTAAATTTATAAGTTTATTGATAGTTATCAAGTTATGTGTTTTTGATTATTTTAGTAGTTATAATATACAAATTGTACTGCGCTTGAAATTTTATTGTTATTTTATAGGGTAACTAGAGGCTGCCCCGCGGTTTCACTCGCGCAGATTTCTCATAAAAACAAAAATCCCGTTTTTTCCCGTTCCCGTGGGAATTTCGGGAAATCCTTTCTTAGTGCTCACCTTCACTCCCTAAGGAACCTACATGCAAAATTTCAGCCCGCTACGCCTAGTGGTTTCGGCTCTGCGTTGTCTGTCAGTCAGTCAGTCAGTCAGTCAGTCAGTCAGTCAGTCAGTAACGGAAGAGTTTTATATATATTGATTATGGTCAATTTATACACGCGCCCTCGTAAAATTCAATATTTACTAAATAATAACACAAAATAAATACGATGTCTAAAATGAAAATTTTTGTTTTTTAATTTACTGTGATATTATCTGGTTACAAACCATTCAAAGCATGTTTTTTCTTTACTAGCACTAGAATATCAAAATAAAATTATCAAATATTAATGTTTTGGTGTTAATTTTTTAGGTTATGCTGTAAAAAAATGGCGTTATTTCTTTTAAAGCATTTGTTCTTACTTAACTCTCTTCAAATCCATTTTGCTGTTTTATAGTGAAATAATTTCTATTTAACAGCTGATACCCTTACGGTTGCTGTACAATGAGTCTCTGGTAGTGCAAGGACTGTTTATAGGTGTAAATTGAGAGTATAAATAAATTATTTTAGGGTTCTATCAATATTTGAGTAAAACCTTTTTAGATGGACCTGTACAGGTATTAAAATCCAGTTTTAGCATTGTTTATATCCAATCAAACGATCATTAATAGAATATCATGTATTAGACTAACCCATAAGCTTTTTCGGTATTTTTAACGTTTAGAGGTTATGAAATCATGACACTTTTATTCTCCGTCAATTCTTCATTAACTCCAAGGGCTGTATAATAGCTGATATAAATACATGAAGTTTTGGAACTTGAGTGTACTACAGCAACACCCCTGTACAGCTGATGCACTCATATGACGCCATTATAAAGCTAACAACTGTAGTGGATACTCTATCAAATCTTCTAGTCGGCTGCTATCAAGCTTGGCAGGTGGCTTTATAATAGAAATAGTGATCGCCATAAACAAGCTAATGGCAATATTTTATCCCCTTATACATCTCACAGCTTGAAAAGGGTTTTAGTTTATGACTCTATACAAGGCTTAACCAGCTTTGATCGTCCAAACCAACTAGTAGTATATTATGGAACTAAGGGCTTTACAATGGTTTCTTTTTATTATATTAAAAAGTATTTAGTGTATTTTCTGCCTGTGTGCAGCTATTATACAGTTGTTCTATTTATTGGTGTATGAAATTGCTATTATACAGCCACTAGACTCCTCCTAGTCTCTAGTACATCTACATTAAAGCTCGTGACTGCTTAAGGGAGCGTTTTGGTCAAAATTTACGCTTATGTGCTACTTGGGATGTGTTATTATTATTATTTTATTATTATCTGGCCCACTATAATCAGTGTTTCTTTATCCAGGCTGAACGAGGGTCTTCCCGCAGCATCCACCACTGCAATCTATACTGCGGAGACAGCGCCTCCTGTCCCCCTCTTACCCCTGGTTCTCCCTGTCCCCCTGGTCCCCCCTGTACCCCTGGTCCCCCTTGTCCCCCCGAACCCCGAAGACGTCGACCCCCCTCACAGTCCAGTGTGAGAAGTAGCTGGAGCGATGGGAAAGGGAGTTTAAGGTCTAGTTGAGTATTTGGTTGAGGTTGGTTGCTTTTTTTGCTTTATTTTTAGACTACGGTTTTGAATAAAATTCTAGATTCGTAATTGCCTGTACATAGATTCGAACTTCACAACATTTGGTATTCATTAGTGGAAACTTGATTGGCTTGTGTAATATTTTAATTATTTTTACTCATAAGTATAATTGTAGCTGTTTGTTTCCCTAAATGTAATAAATAAATAAATAAATAAATAGATGGTATATATTATCCATGTCAAAATACTAGGTTGTTTCCATTTTTATGGTTTTTAAAATTTTTTACTGTAAGATAGTTTATTTGTGCACGCTAAACGGAAAAATTACTAAAACGTTTTGGGATTTGAAAAGTTCATATTTCGGCAACTTTCTTCAAAGTCGATTTAGTAAGTGTAGACGTAGAATTTAATAGACCTCTAGAACGTCATGATTCGCGGGCTAGTGTTTATATAAAAAAAAATTGACTTAGAAATACTATTTAAACAAGTGTTTGAACCAACATGACAAACTAAACTAATGTCCCTTTTCCGGTCATACGTATTTTCGCCTGCGCGTCATCGGGTTACCATATCTCCGGATTTGTTTGGAGATTACCGGTTTTTTTTGACTTTTCGCAGGATTCCGGTCGGACTTTGCAAATCTCCGGATTTTCTATAAAACCCAGGAAAAAATTCTTCTTTTGATGTTTATTAAATTAATAAATTATCTTTTGAGAGAAAATTCTCAAACTGTATCTCAGGACTTTTCCATAGAAATCAGTATTTTTCTCCGGTTTCTTTAATTTTTGATCTGGTAACCAACTCGCGCGCGCGGATCTGTTCCGCGTGCAGGCTTCACGCATCATATTATTTTATTCATGTAGGTATTTCTATAGATTCGCGCGCAGGCGCAAACAAGCTTGACAGGAAAAGGGCTCTCATTATATACCATATTCGCGTGAATATCTAAACCCAACTGGTTACGCCAAAGGATTTACATAAGTTATTTGTTAGTTCGCGTGAATATCTAAACCCAACTGGTTACGCCAAAGGTTTTAGTTCTTTGGTGCATTGTTATGTCTTTCCTTTCCGCCATCCCCTTTCCATAAAATGTAGTCAAACGTCAGTGGGCATACTGAAGCGCGAGTATCAGTGAGTACTGCATCCTTCCACATTTCCCCTGTCTTTCATTGTCTGCACCTTTTCAATAAAGAAAAAAATACAGTCCACTTTTTCGTTGCGGTTCCTTCAAACTTTTGGCGCGACCACCAACTAAGTATATCAAAATTACTTACATTGTATTATTATCTTACTTTCAAAATAAATATAAAATTAGGTCATTTCCTTACCGCCAGGTGGCGTGCGCGTGTCCGTCACCAAACAGCCTGAGCCCGGACGTGTCAATCATCGAGCCGGTGTGTGGAGAGCTTTATCTATTTATTACGAGCTGTCCCGGCTTACTTCGTTACGCCATAGAATATAAGATATTACTAAAGACTTTGCTCTTTAAACTCTTTTGAATGCCCAAAATTGGCGAATAAAAAAACAAACAACAACAACAAACCACCTGTCAAAATATGTAAACAACGGAAAAAATATTTCACCTTGGGTTACATTATTTAAGTTTAAGTAAGGATTCCTAATTTTTTTGAAAATCTAATATAGCCTATGTCACTCGGGGATAGTGTAGCTTCCTACCAGTGAAATATTTTTTAAAATCGGTTCAGTTTTTCCGGAGCCTATTCGTTACAAACAAACAAACAAACAAACAAATCCTTCCTCTTTATAATATTGGTATAGATTTCACTTTACAGGGAAAAAGGGATGTCCACAGTGGCGTGAACTAGGTAACCAAAGGTCCAGGGCCAAAACAATAACACTAGGGCCCTAATCAGATTTTTGGGAATTCTTTTGTATTTTATCAAAGTTGCCAATATTAAAATACTTAGCTTTCCTGGAATATGGTTTATTTTATATTCCGGAAAAAAACCATTAGTCAGTTGATAGTTGGTAAGTGAGGACCTGAGGGGCCCCCTAAGCTTAAGGGCCCCGGGGCACTGCCCCAGGTCGTCCCATGGTAGTTACGCCACTGGACGTCCATATTTGTACTACGAAAACTTTGCTAATAGGCTCATAGCCGTTCTCGAGTGTTAGCGAGACAAACGAACAGAAATTGATTCATATAAATTTGAAAGTAAATTTGTATATCTCGCATTCCGGCTAGACTGCTGAACTTAATTTGAATGAAATCTCGTACAGAGTTACTTATTCGAAAACCTTAGAAAAGGAACCTACCTATTGCTTTTTTATCCCAAAAATCTCACAAAAACGGATAATTGGGATCTTGCTGTTTGAAAGGAAATTGCGCTGGCGAAGCTAGAACAGAACTAGAATATTTAATATTAACTAGCTGACCCGGAAAACTCCGTATCGCTCTAAAAAACTTGGCTGTACGGACTTTGTTATTTTGCCCGCCCAGTGAAACAATTTAAAAACAAAGTCAAATCAATCTTATGATTAACAGGATGGACCAGTAAAATGGAACATTTTATAGGGAAAATTAAATTGTTGTTTTTACAAACTTCCCTTCCATTTTTACATATTTTCTCACCTTTTAAACCTTCCCTGGACTACACTACGAACACACCCGGCCGTGTTCGAGTTTTTGTGGGACTCGAAAACGGCCAGGCCGATTTGGTTGATTTTGGTTTTGAAGTGTTCGTAGTAAAAGTAAAAAGTAAAAGTAAAGTAAAAAATATTTATTTGCCATCAACCTAAACAAAACATCAGTACTTACTAAATTAATACTTAAATTAAACAGAATTTAGCAACAGACTACACATTAGCACTAAACTTAGAAACATAAAGGTTGTTATTTAAGCAGATTAAATTTGACAATGGTCTCACACTAGGCGAACCTGTGCCGTGAGAACCGGTTTACATAGCGGTTGGCCAGAAGATCGCGTTACAGAGCGGGTTTATAGGCGATAGCGATTAATAGCTGCTTGCTTTCTCGCTAAACATAGTAAAAACATACTTTTGTTTTTCTTATCTTAGAAATACTTAAAATTAAACTTATGTAATTAGATTATTTAAAAAAAGTAATTTTCTTAAAACTAAACAAAATAAAGTAAAAATAAATAAAAATACAAATAACAATACTTTGAGTTATCATTATTATTAGAGAACAAATAAAAAGTAACTTAATTTAATATACATACCTAATTAGTAAATATATAATAGGTTTGAATAAAATATAAGTATTTATAAAAATATAATAAAAATAAAATAAAATAAAATATTATAATTGAAATAAAATTGGTCGAAGTGGACTAAAAAATTAATGAGTTGTATTTAACAGTAATAGTTATAGTATCTTATCTCGAGTAGGTTAGGAGTGACTCACATTCCGTGTATGAGAGAGGTAATAATATTTTGTATAAATCTGTTTTTGTGTCTTTAATACTTTTATTTCTCAAATCACATATTTTTGACATTTTATTGTAGAGATGCGATCGAAGATACTGACATTGTCTCCTTGCAAAGGCAGATTTAAAGGATAAGAGTGAATTAATTTTATACACTCTTTTTGATATAATATCATTGTAATTCGGTAAACTAAGTGCATACTTATGATGGGCTATTACCGATTTAAGAATGTATAATTTACGAACACTTAACACTTCCCATTCATTGTATAGTTTATTTGTTGGATATTGCCTATTTACTTTTAGCATCACTTTTAGAATAGATCTTTGCGCTCTCTCTAATTCTATGAAATTGGTTTTTGCAGCTCCACCCCAGATAGATATCCCGTAAGTTATAATAGATTGGCATATTGCTACATAAACCATTTTTAGAAGGTTTTTATCTGCACAAGATCTAAGATTTTTCATGACATAAATTAATTTCCTTGTCTTCTTAGAGATTGATTTTATATGATCAATGAAGGAAAGTCGTTGATCGATAATTATTCCCAAGTATTTGATGTTCGAGGTTTCCTGAATTGTAGGGCATATACAGGCGTCAGATCCAGCACAGTTATCGTGCAACTTAAGGACCAATTGTGTTTTTGGGGCAGATGCTTTTGTTTTAAAGAAAGTAATGTACTTGGTTTTTTGTACATTAAGTGTAAGGAGGTTATTATTTAGCCGCTAATTTCTTTGCCGTTATGAGGGCTATGTGATGAATGTTTTCGCTTTCACCTTCGGGGATCCCGATGACCTCCACTTCATTTCGCAGGTCATTTTGTGATTGAGCATCTACAGTGTCTTGGAGACTATCAATTTTTAACTTGAGCTCACTTATTTCTTTGTCCTTATTTTCAATTTTCTTTTCCATTTCATCCAACCGCTTAATAAAGTCAACAATAATATCGAATTTAGAATTTAGATCATCGATATCTTTTCTGATGTTACGAATGTCCAGAGCGAGCCCTGTAGATCCAGGAGTATCTAAATTATCGCTTGGGATTCCTCGACGATTTCCTCGTTTCGTATTTATATTAGCAGTGGATGTCGTAAAAGTGTCGTTAAGAACGTGAAGTCTAATAGGCGTGTTAGTGTTATTTCCTTTTGGAACCTTTGAAAGACATTCCGGACACACCCATGATGTTTTTTCAGCATCTGAATACTCAACGAACTCTTCTAGGGTGATATTCACACACGGAAGATCAAAAGTTTGTGAGCACTTACAGCAATCAATGTAGTTAAGATCCACGATGTTGTTTTTGCACCCACAGCATTTAGTTGACATATTGGGATTGAATAGAACCGTTACGCTTATGGAATCGCTCAGTTCGTGGCCGCGCACACGAAGTAGTGTTTCTGGGCAAATCCTTCTGCCGCTCTCCACGCTGCTTGCGGCCGTTGATGACTCACGCAGTGGGCGAGCGCCGTTGGTTAGTGCTGGCCGTTGAAATTCACTATTTTTTGAACTTATTTTCGTGATATCTTCATAAATCCCACAGTAATTTACAAAACAAATTATAGAAAAATATGTAATAAAGTTTCTTCTTTAGAATTATATAAAAAAACTAACGTAGAACTGCAATGTCAACACAAATTTTTACGAAACTGAGTACCATGATTCATTTTTATATATATAGTAGATAGTAGACTAGGTACCCAAACTTTTACCGCTTTGCTACCTTAAAAATCAAATTAAATAACCAAAATAATTAAAACAATGTAGGTAACGTTGGCACACGCTGAGTGATGGTCGCGCTGACGAGCGCTGGCACGCGGCCAGGGCACCGCGGAAGTCCCGGGTTCAATTCCCCGCTTTCACAACAACGCCGCCGACGTCCATTCATGTTGCCGCAGCCGTAAAAAAATATATTGCGCGTTGTAAAAATATGCTTTTATGCTCTCATGTTTCTATCATGGAGGTCTATTTAATTGTAGCTTTTCACAATACCCAAATACCGCAGTAGTGGTAGAATCAATACATAGTATAAAACAAAGTCGCTTCCCGCGTCTGTCTGTCGCTTTATACAGGGTGTTTCTGACAAGGCGGTAATAAATCAAAGGAGGGATTCTGCTCTCCATAACTAACAACTTTCCCAAAGCAACATGGGTCAAAATCTCAAAAAAAAAAACAGCTGTTCCATACATTGGTTCGATCAGCTGACGGGGTCAATGTACGGGACGGCTGATTTTTGTTTTGAGATTTCGACCCATGTTTCTTTGAGAAAGTTGTTTGTTATGGTGAGCTGAATCCCTCCTTTCATTTATTACCGCCTTGTCAGAAACACCCAGTATATGCTTAAATCTTTAAAACTATGCAACGGATTTAGATACGTTTTTTGATTGTTGCCAAAAGTGGCCGTTTTTAGCAACAATCAGTAGCTTTGGTCTTTAACTTAAAAGCTATACAACAGTGCCCTAAAAATTCTAGGCTGCATTATCCAGGGGAATACTGTTTCATATTTTTGATATTTGCCTTAGTTTAGAAGATATTTATTTTTTTATCGGGTGGCGCTACTTTAGCTGTGCTATGGCTCTTAAATTTTTTGAGCTAGAATTTTAATATTCTGCACACATAAATCAAATTAAATCATTTATTTGTTAAATTTAGGTACATAAAGTTAGTCGATTTGCAGCCTTCTGGTAAATAAATTATGAATGATCTCATTATTATACAAAAACACATCAGAAAGTTGACCAAATGCGACCTTATCGCTCTAAGCAATTTCTTCCAGGTAACCTGTTTTTTATACATGAAGAAACATAGCATGTTATTTACTTTCTTTACTTGCAGACAATATTAGATCCCATAACGATACAAGATCACTCTGACACCACCCTCCGCTTGGCGGCGCCACTGGACGCGACAGAGGCGCCCTCTAGCGGCAGAGGCACTTATGACACCGGAAGTGACGTTGAAGAACTATTTTTTACCAATGGAGTGAATAAAAGATCTAGTCCTTTAGGGTAAGTATATAATTTCAGCCGAAAGAAGTCCACTGCTGGACATAGGCCTCCCATATAAAACACCACAACGTGTGTACTCCCGTAGCTTTCACCAGGTGGTCTTACCACTTTGTGGGTGTCTGCCTACTCTGCGTCTTCTTAGGGTTAGTATCAGCTTATATTTCTACTCAAAGGGCTATCAAAATTGATGAGATCCGCACAAGAACTGAATTCACCGATATATCCTAAAGAATTGCGAAACTAAGTGGCAATGGGCAGGACACATAGCTCGAAGGACAGAGATGGTCGTGGGGCCGAAAGTTCTCGAGTGGCGACCACGCACCGGAAGACGCAGATAACGCAGAATTACCAAATCGAATCGATGCCAAAAAATCTTACCGGTTTCAACCCTATTTCCCTCTTGGACCCTATTCACCCAATTTTACGGTATTTTTAACAGACTTCAAAAAAGGAGGTTATCAGTTTGACCTGTATGTATGTATTTATTGTATATGTTTGCCCGCGATTATCTCGCGTTTGGCTAAACCGATTTTGATGCGGTTTTAGGATATAAGTATTTTTTACATTCAGAAGAAGGTTTTAGTACCTATTTTAACCGACTTAGAAAAAGAGTAAGTGCTTAGTTGTTGTATGTGTCAGTTTATTGTAGGCGGGTTCCTTTTTTGTAAGAAAATAAAATTATAAACTTGTTGTTTCAGCGTACAGTTCAAGAATGAAGATCGCAATTTAAAATTGGAGGTAAGTTCTATTGATTTCTGCTGGTGATCATGGTTTAAAGGGGATGATTATAATAATAATAATAATAACACGTCACACTCAGAGCCCCTAACTAGGAAGAACCTGTATCTAGGGTGCCCGGAACACACACAGAGACGAACATCACACCCAGACCGGAAACAAACATCGATATTCATCATATCAATATTCGCCCCGCCCGGGAATCGAACCCGGGTGCACACGCTTACTCAGTCCACATCACTGCCAACTGAGCCACGGAGCAGTCAGTCAATGATGGGTTGGTAGTAAAATGTGTGGTACATCATCATCATCATCTCAGCCCAAAGACGGCCACTGTTGGACATAAGGCCTCCTCTACTGATCGCAAAAAGAAAAAATTGAGGTGAGTTTTGCTACAATCGCCACGCTTGGCAGGGGGGTTGGCGATCGCAGTACAGTGGCGGACACGGTCGGCGTAACACTTCCGGTTTTTCTTTATTGCAAAATAGCTCTTGTTCTTTGGTAATACAGTCTAGGGCTGACGAAACCATAGACAAATCTGTTACGGCCTCCTAGTCCGCCACTGTACCTATGGCTTTTAAGTTTTTCAGCGAGAGACGCTGCTGCCCGCCCTTCGGATGTTCCCTTAGTCGCCTTTTACGACACCCATGGAAGAAGATTGTGACAAGGTGACTTTTTAGACTACGGATCTCTTTAAAACTTATACGTACGTACGGTCATGGAGGTTCCACCCTATTTCCACTTTGCTCTTCTTATGGTTCACTAGTGGGTGCCAAGCGGCTTCGCAAGCGCTTTTAACCGACTCCAAAAAAGGAGGTTATTAGTTTGACCTGTATGTATGTTTGTCCGCGATTGTCTCGAGTTTAGCTTAACCGATTTTGATGCGGTTTTCACAAAAGTATTTGTTACATTCAGGAGAAGGTTTTAGTACCTATTTTAACCGCCTTCAGAAAAGAGAAAGTTCTCAGTTCTATGTATGTGTAAATTTATTGAAGGCGGGTATCTTTTTAAAAAAAGAAATTATTCCCATATATCATTGAATTCCCGATTTCCCTGTATCCTTTCTCAGGCTCTAGACTATCCATAATACTTACCAAATTTTTTTTTCAAATAGGTCCAGTAGAATCGGTCAAATCAGTCCGGTTCTCAGGAAAGCGAGACAGACAGATAGACAGAGTTACTTTCGCATTTATAATAATTATAATTAGTATTCTATTTTATTATTAAATAATAATAATAATAACACATCACACTCAGAGCCCCTAACTAGGTAGAACCTGTATCTAGAGTGCCCGAAACACACACAGAGACGAACATCACACACAGACCGAAAACAAACATCGATATTCATCATATCAATATTCGCCCCGCCCGGGAATCGAACCCGGGTGCACACGCTTACACAGTCCACATTAATGCCAACTGAGCCACGGAGCAGTCATATGGAGTATGGATTTAATATTTCTAGGGTATTTTCAGCATGATTTCTTTAAACCCAATATTTTGAAGTAGGTAAGTAGTAGAATAGAAATACGATAACGTTTCATTAGTAAAAATAGGTACTTACACAATTAAAATAAGGTATCTATTTTCAGACGGCTACAGACGTAACGGCCCTGCCCGTGTAAGTGGATTGAAATATTTATAATTACAAATAGCTAACTAAATTGATACAAGCAGATTAGAAGAATTTCTATTGGTTTTAGCGGCGGCGGCGGTGGCTGCGGCCGGGCGAATGTTTCCTCTGATGAGATGAAAGTTAGTAAAGAATTTGTACCTACATCTAAAGATTGAGTAACTGACTAGAGTGGAGGACTAACAGAAGAAAAAGATCATATCAAAATCAAGAATTCTTTAATACAAGATATCAGTTATTGAAAGTCAATTAGACTACATCTAATCTAATCGCTATTGATACCTTATTTGGTAAAGTATCCTATACTGTGAGAGGCGAGGTAGTTCAGGGTGCCCACCAATTGGCTCGGGCAAACAAATGTTTGCCTTGCTTTACGACAATTAATGGTCGCCTGGAGACGCCCCCAATCGAGCCCTCCTCTGTCAAATGATTCTAAAGACAACATACAGTCAACTTGAAAAAGAAAATTCAAAAGTCTATAAAGAGCTTCGGTTTCATCAGGTGTCCCTTACCTGATTAGTAAGATTCCAAGAGGAACGACTATTGTCGAAGAGGAGGCGACTATTGTCGCAAGGCAATCCAAACATTTGTTTGCCTGAGCCAATTGGTGGGCACCCTGAACTACCTCGCCTCTCACAGTATAGGATACTTTACCAAATAAGGTATCAATAGCGATTAGATTAGATGTAGTCTAATTGACTTTCAATAAGTGATATCTTGTATCCTAAATTGAATAAAGATTTATTTGATTTGATTTGATTTGAACGAAGTAGATAGGTAGCTTTAGAACCACAAGACGGACATAAGATAACTTTTATCCCGGAAATCCAACAGAAACAAAAAAAAAGTGTTTGTATGGAAATTCTGGCGACGTAGCCGCGCACGCGCATGTATTTAGTATTAAAATATGGAATTTAGTGAAATAATCCGCGGATTGGTGAATAATCTGTTTGTCGTGAATGTTTTTCATCGTGTCGTGTGTTTAACTGTTCAGCTACCAGTCGGCTGGTGCAGTGTGACGAAACGTCTCACGAGGAGATTCGTCACGTGTTAATTGACACTTTTACAGGATGTTTGGGATTTAACTATCCGCTGCTTCCTATTAATTTTCAGTTATATCGCTTCAGTAATTTAGGCGTATTTGCGTAACACTCAGACAGACACGCACTTGCACTATCGCATTTATAATATTGAAGTGAGAGAGTCGGTCGTCAACTCGAAAGCTGGAGTTTAGACTCGATGTTTAGTCAAAATGGGTCCCTGGCGAACAAATAACTATGTAGTAATAATTTTAAACTAGAAGCATCGTATTTTTTTAACACTTTCACAGTTGCACATTCTATAGCAGTCGTTTTTGTGACATTAATACTGGCCACAGCCGCAATGGCAGTCTAAATGTTGGAGCTTCTGAGGGTAACAGCGTTTATAACATGGCATTCTGTCATACATAATCAAAGAAAACTCTTTTCAGTGTCCTTTTTCCAACTGATCAAAATTTTACAGCGTCCAGATAAACCATATTTTTTTGCTTAAATAAAAACACACATATTTTGTATCCTTCTCTGTTGGACACGCCTGCTATAGCAGTCCTCTTTCGCAAACAAAATATAAGGTCGAGTGGCGCGTGCGTCCAGCAGCCGACCAACCGCATATACTCTATTTCCCGCCCATTTTGCCCAATTATGTGCTTTTTGACCCAGTTTATGGAAACGACTGCTATTGCAGGCGAAGTTTTTTCATACATTTTTTGAGTGTCCAATGGAAGTCATGCTATATTTCTTGCATCCGCGAAAGTGGAGGTTATGGGGCTTTAAATTTCTTAAAGCCGCTCAGTCCATACAAGTATACTTAGACAATATTCAAATTATACTTCATAGCATTTATTTTTTATACATAACATAAGAAGAAATAAGAGAATTGATAATCAAATCAAATCAAATAATTCTTTATTCAATATAGGATACAAGATATCACTTCTTGAAAGTCAATTAGACTACATCTAATCTAATTGCTATTGATACCTTATTTGGTAAAGTATCCTATACTGTGAGAGGCGAGGTAGTTCAGGGTGCCCACCAATTGTATCAGGCAAACAAATTTTTGGCTTGCCTTACGACAATAGTCGCCAGATACTTTATCGCAATCAAAATAAAACCTAAAAACATTTTAAAAAAAAACAAGTTAATGCAAAAGGCGGCCTTATAAGCAGGTTCTAACTGAACAAAAAAGTATTAAGCCCCCTGTATATAATCCAATGGGCTAACTCTATGAGTGATGGGGTGAGCATAATGCAGAGACCCCAAGTGGGCCAGCAGCTTCCGCCACTACCAAAACATCTAATTCCGTCCCGCCGGGAATAGAACTCGCGACAAGTAAGGCACTAGTGGTGGTGCGACTGCGCCATGCGCGCTAGATGTAGCGAAAAGATTGAGCTTTATGTTCTGTGGGAGGTTTTTTTGGAAGGCGAGAAACAAAATTTAAACTTGTAAAAAATTGTAGTTCTAACAGCACCCGAAGGAAATAGCTGTATGTCCATAGTGTGCTTTTCATGTCTCCCAAAAAAAAACTATATCTCTCCATATTGTATCACTTATTTTTGTAACAATGATAATAATATTATGCATAGTAAAATAATAGTTAAGTGAGTACTATTATTTTACTATGCATAATATTATTAACTTACTAGTCGACCCGGCGAACTTCGTACCGCCTAACCTTTTATTATTTTGTGCATGTATTATACTTATAAACCTTCCTCTTGAATCACTCTATCTATTAAAAAAAAACGCATCAAAATCCGTTGCGTAGTTTTAAAGATTTAAGCATACATAGGGACAGACGCGGGAAGCGACTTTATTTTATACTATGTATTGATACTTACTTTAGAAAATTTAAAAAATATTTGCCGCATTCTTTTGCAATTATAGTTTACTTATCATATTTTGTTTGTCACATCAAAAGCTAATGCCATTGAACGAAAGCGTCGCCTTAGCACCGGTGAAAAGTAACAAAAAGTATTTAATCTTTTTCTCGTAGATGAAATGAAAAAGTATGTTTTTTTTCTTTTTGCGTCTATTCTAGCGCCTTATTCATAGCGCTTTACCTGTAAAACTTTCCTTTTTGAACTAGCTATTTTCAACTACTGTAACATCACTAGGCAGAGTTGTAGCTTTTCGTGGCGACTGACTGCACAAGCGATCTTGTCTCGCACGCTTCATCTCACTGTGTGTTTACGTTTAACTAATTTGTTTATGAACTTTAATACTTTAGTTTAGTAGTTTCAGTTGTACTATGTCTGTTTGTTTGTTAGTAATGTTGTGAACTGTGTGTGTGAAAATGATGTTCAACGGAGTGCCTGTGAGCTCCAGGACTAATTCCGATACTAGTGGCTGTGCTAGTGGAGAGTTTTCCAAAGTATGTTTTCATTTTATTGTTTTGTACAGTTGCGGACACCGAAGGTGTAACACTTTCGGTTTCTTTATTATTACGCACGAGACCACAGACAAAAGTGTTACGCCGACGCGCCCGTTCCGTCCGATTTTTTTTTTGTACACATCTTGTATATATTTAACTAGAGGCTGCCCCGCGGTATTTCCCGCGCAGATTTCTCATAAACACAAACATCCCGTTTTTTCCCGTTCCCGTGGGAATTTCGGGAAATCCTTTCTTAGTGCCCACCTGCACTCCCTAAGGAACCTACATGCCAAATTTCAGCTTTGTACGCCCAGTAGTTTCGGCTCTGCGTTGTCTGTCAGTCAGTCAGTCAGTCAGTAACGGAAGAGTTTTATATATATTGATTTATCTGGCAAGGCGCGATTAAGATAACGAGTATTGCGGCGGTAGCATGACGGACAATTTGTCGACTTTGTCGTATCTATCTGTCACTTTTGTCGATTCTCCATACATTTTCCCGCATTTAAATTTCAAAACCGATTAAAAGTGACTGAAAGATTCGACAAATTGTCCGTCATGCTACGCAGGCAGCCCCCGTAGCATGACGGACTATTTGTCGAATCAAACTGTCACTTTTGACATTTCAATGCGGGAAAATGTATAGCGACGATCGACAAAAGTGACAGATAGATACGACAAAGTCGACAAATTTTCGTCATGTTACCACTGCTGCCTCCGTAGCATGACGGACCATTTTTCGAATCTTTCTGTCATTTTTATCGCTTTTGACATTTAAATGCGGGAAAATGTATGGGGATGATCGACAAAAGTGACAGATAGATACGACAATTTCGACATTACATTTTCCCGCATTTAAATTTCAAAAGCGATTATAAGTGACAGAAAGATTGACAAATGGTCCATCATGCTGCGGGGGCTGGTCTCTTTAATAATAATAATAATAATAATAATTTATTTCAGACCAGAGTCCATATAATGTTAGTACTTACATACAAAAACCTACTTATAGCTAATGTTAGTAAGACTTAACTAATATATACAAGGATGTATTTTACTAATTCCGATCGATGTGTATATTCACCCAATGACGCAGCATTGGAGAATCCCATCGATCGGCAAACACCCTCAGGAGCCCGTTATTGCCCTCGCGAAGGCGGCGCAGTAGGGAGGCGCACCGTTTCCTGATTATGGCGTAAAAATCATCCGTATGCGCCTCTGCAAACATGCCAGACGCACTGCACCTCCACGACAGCCCCAACAGAGCCCTGAACGCGTTATTGTATTGGACGCGCAGCTCGCTGTACATCCGCTTGGTATATTTGGTCCAGAGGCCGCACGTGTAAAATGACTGGCAGTATGCCTTAAACAGCGTCACCTTCACTTGTTTAGTACAACGTGCAAACCTCCGTACCAGCATATTGCAGCGGACAGACAACGACCTACGCTCCCTCGCAATATCCTCACCATCGCTTAAGTCTTCCGTGACCCAGTGACCCAGGTACTTAAACCTAGATACTCTACCCAGGGGCATTCCGCAGAGTGAGACCTCAGGTACAGCTTTATAGGTCTTGGAGCCAGCCTTAAAAGTCATAAGCACACTCTTCTTGGCATTGTACCTGAGTCCATGGGCCACGGCATACGACTCGCAAATCGCAAGTAACTTCCTGAGACCATTGATTGAAGGGCTCAGCAACACCATGTCATCCGCGTAACTAATATTATTCATACAAACACCATCTATATGACACCCGATGCTAGTGCTACTGAGCTCTCCAATCAAACCATTCACATACAGATTAAAGAGGCAGGGTGAACTCAAACCACCCTGCCTCACCCCACATTCCAGACTATATTCCTCAGAGTATCGTCCCGCCCACTTCACGCTGTTACGCTGGTTATTGTACCAAAATTGAAGCAGGGAAATGACTCCAGTGGCCACGCTTGTCTCATTTCGTAGTTTTTTCCAGAGTACATTATATGACACTAAATCGAATGCCTTTGACAGGTCCAAGTAACAGGCAAATACCGGAGTCTTCCTCTCAGTGTAGTACTGAACAGTCTGCTTCAAACACAAGATTGCACTCTCTGTTGATAGCCCAGGTCTGAACCCGAATTGCGCGTCCTGCAGCTCAACATTCCCAACCAAATGTTTGTTCAGCAGACAGTCCAGCACCTTGGCCATCACTGTTGCCAAAGAGATGGGCCTGTAATTGGACCTATCAGAGGCATCCCCCGTTCTGTCCTTAATAATTGGCACTACAACAGTAAGCATGAGATCCCGAGGAAGATACTGATGGCTTATACAAAGATTAAAAAATAACGCCAGCACTCTATGTAAATGAGGACCTGCATATTTCAGATGTTCGATGCTGAGGCCGTCATGTCCAGGGGATTTCCCTCTAACCATATTTCGGATTACTGTCTGAACATCTTTAGCAGTAATGCCAAAGGATAATTCATTCGAAGTTGACTCTGGATCTGCATCGAACCCCTGCTGTTCCGTGGACAGTGGCGATTGTACCTTAAAGTGCCTAGAAAACAAATCGGCAATTTTCACAGGGTCACTTACTCCGTCTATACTGACAGGTATCCCCGGTTTGACATTGAGCTTATTTGTCAATTTCCAAAATTTCCCGAATTGTTTTTTACAGTGACTTTCAGCAAATAAATCCATTTTAATTTGTTGTTCATTGTTTTGACAAAATTTTAATTTCTCTTTAAATAGCTTTCGTGAACAACACATTTTAACATATAAATCGCCAGACTTTGGAGCTCCGCAAGAGAGCCAATTTTTATAATGAAACCGAGCCTCCCCGTGAGCAGTGCTAACATGTCGATTCCACCCAGTGATATATTTATGTCGTTTTCTATGGCACATATTTAGTTTTACTTTCTACTTTAAAAAATTGAATTAGTTAGGTACCTGTCCCAACATACCTTAGAAATAGAAACAACTTACTGGCTATTAAATTTTAGAGACTTTTTAAGAAATCATTTTTCTAAAAATTCAGTTCATCCTTTCAACATCAAAGAAATATGAAAGCATCATTGAGATTCAGTGACAGGTGTTTAAATTATATTTTTCAGGCTTGAGAGCTTTTGGTAATGAACTCGTCTATTATGCTAGTTCTACAAAGCTTTCTACATTTAATCCGTTTTTTAACCGACTTCAAAAAAGGAGGTCATCAGTTTGGCCTGTATGTATGTTTGTCCGCGATTATCTCGCGTTTGGCTGAACCGATTTCGATGCGGTTTTCAGTAATGTATTTGTTGCATTTAGGAGAAGGTTTTAGTTTTATTTTAACCGACTTTGTAAAAGAGGAAGTTCTTAGATTATGTCTATGTCAGTTCGTTGAGGGCGGGTCTCTTTTTATAAAAAAGGAATTATTATTCCTAGTACCTACTTATCTCTTTTTTTTTCGAGAACTTATCTATGGCGCAGTCGGTAGTGAGTTTGACTGAAGCAGGTAGTTCGAAGTTTGATTCCCGGTGGAAATTGGTAGTATATGATTCGATATTGGTTGATAGGTGTCTGCGTCCTCGCATACCGCTAAAGTATATTTCGTTCCCGTGGTATTTTTGGGTACCTACCAAAAGAGCGATGAGCTGGGAGCCCACACCAAGACCTGGTGGGAATGTGCCCAGGATCGGGAAAAGTGGAGAAAGGGGAAGAATGCCTTTGACCAGCAGTGGGACACTACAGGCTGCAAATAATAATAATAATAATAACAACTGAAAAGTTATCTTGTTTCCTTTTTCAGGCAAAAAAGAGCATTTTAGTTATTTAACTTAGGTCTATTTAGACTAAATGTATTTACCATACGAGTAACCAGAGAAGTAGACCTCCATTAAAGCTATTTTATTTAAACCTTTTGTTTCGTAACGAAAAAAAAAGAAAAAAAAACATTAAGAAAACGGCATGTCTGTACCAAATTTAAATTTAATAACAATAATAATAACGGCGACGGCTTATCAGATTTTTCTATGGTCTCGTGTGCTAGACTGTAACACCAAAGAGCAAGAGCTATTTTGCAATACATTGTGAATGTTCAAATTGTTAAATTTAATATTCTGATCGTATTGATTTTGGCGAAAATGTATTTTATTTTTTTATTATACTACCTGGTGATAAACTGTAAAAGTTATTTTTTAAACACAATTATAGATGCATTCGTCTCCACAACCCTTGAGATACAGGCTCCGTGCCCAGTTCAAGGGTCAGCGCCTATATTTGTACAAAATTTTCGGCCTAGACAAGACTTCTAATTATGCACGCGTAATTTAAGCTTTGTTTAATTTTACTTGTTTTATTTATCTTTATGTGATTCATGTATATTGGCTTGCAAATAAATGATTATTATTATTATTATTATAATTTTTTTTTAATAGAAAAACCGAAAATGTTTCGCCGTCCTAGACGCCGCCACTGTACCTTTACTTACTATGTATTAAAATTTTACAGGGAAGCGCTTTCGGTGCCGAGTCCAGTGCTGAATCGAGGCCTTGGGATGCTTCTGATATGTGTGTGAGTAAAGAAAATAGCTACTAAAATTTAAAAGTGGGACCTATTTCGATATATTAGCTTTTATATTTTTACTAGCTGTCCCGGCGAACTTCGTGTCGCGCCGTAAAATTTAGTAAGGAAAAATGCAATTGCTGATTTAACAACTTCACCTTCATTCTTCAAAAATTTCTCACCTTTTGAACCTTCCCTGAACTACTGCGAATATTTGAAAATCAAAATCAGCTACCGTTCTCGAGTTTTAGCGAGACTAACGAACCACGATTCATTTTTATATACTGGGTGTTTCTGATAAGGCGGTAATAAATCAAAGGAGGGATTCTTCTCACCATACCGAACAACTTTCCCAAAGCAACTGGGTCAAAATCTCAAAAAAAATAACAGCTATTCCATACATTGGTTTGATCAGCTGACGGGGTCAATGTACGGGACGGCTGATTTTTGCTTTGATATTTCTAAGATACCTTCACCCTATATAAGAGAAGATTACGTTTTAAAACTTAGAGGATACGTAATAATTAGCTTGTATTTGGAAAAAAAAGGTTTTTTAAGGAACACAAAAACGAGTGCACCGGGCTTTAAAAGAGGATGTGGCATAAAAACAGGAAGCATCCGGAATCTACACTTACCTATGTCGTTAATAAATCTGTACTTTAAAAAAAAACTCGCACAAAAAGTATCGCGAGTGCTCGTATCCGCTGTGTACGCTCTGCAGCATGCAGCTGTCTCAGTTTTTTTTACCACCTTCGTATAGTTTGCATAGATTTTGACTTTGTAAAGTAAAAAAAAGTAAAAAATGATTTATTCAATGCAGGATACAAGATATCGTTTATTGAAAGACAATTAGACTAATCTAATTAATATTGATACCTTATTTAGTGAAGTATCCTATACTGTGAGAGGCGAGGTAGTTCAGGGTGCCCACCAATTGGCTCAGGCAAACAAATGTTTGCCTTGGCTTACGACAATGGTCGCCTGGAGACGCCCCCAAACGTTTGCTTTGGAGGTCTGGATTTGATTTCCGATTACATTTTTTTAGAATAGAATAAAATAGAATTTACTTTATTGCATACAAGTAGGATACATAATAATGATACAAAGTACATTAAACAGTTTAGGGTATACAAATAATAGAAATCGTATGAAAAGGGTGACCTTATCGCTAAAGACGATTTCTTCCAGGCAACCGACGCGGAATTGTATGTTTATGTGTGGATATAATTATTTTTTTCCTGTGTCTGGGTGGTTGTTATTCTTTCTATGGAAAGGCATAAGTTTTGGTCACCCTAGATACAGGCTCCACCGTGTTAGGGGTTTGAATGTGGTTATCAATACATAGTATAAAACAATGTCGCTTCCCTATGTATGCTTATATCTTTAAAACTATGCAACGGATTTTGATGCGCTTTTTCTTAAAAGATAGAGTGAATCAAGAAGAAGGTTTACATGTGTATAACATGCACAAAATAATAATAGGTTAGGCGGAACGAAGTTAGCCGGGTCGACTAGTTTTATATAAATTATTCCAAACTAAGCGATACCGTGTGACTGTGACGTCCCAAGCAATGGAACCAAGCATCAAAATCCCAAATTAGCAGTTCATAAATAGGTCAGTTAAACACCAAACAGAAAGGTAAATCTTCGCGACACTTCAAAGCGCTTTACCTTTTAACGCAAAGTGTTTGTAAGACTTCAAAGATTTCGTCTCTGGTCTGCGCCCATTAAAATGCACTTTCGATTAATGACTCTTATACATTGCCCGTGTGAAGTAGGTACCTAGAACTTACTGATCATCATTATCTTAGCCGAAAGACGTCCACTGCTGGACATAGGCCTTCTCCACAGAACGCCACAACGAGGCCTACTCTGCGTCTTCCAGTGCGTGGTCGCCTTTCTAAAACTTTTCGGCTTCAGCGACCATCTGTTTTTCGAAGTATGTGCCTTGCCCATTGCCATTTCAGTTTTGCAATTCAGCATTTAGCAGACCTCTTGCAAGGCGGCCAGACGACACCAATTACTCAAGACCGATTATTGTGGCGATTCTTTCGGCTCTAGTGATGATGACTAGGGATGTTCGATGATCATCAATGTTAGGAGACAAAACATTGATGTTTTAACATCGATGTTGCGTTATATTAAACATCGAAACATTGATGTTGCATCGTAATATCGACTTTACAAACACTTAATCGAAATCGGGCTCTTGGAAGAAATTGATTTCTTAAAGTTACGATCAACAACCCTTAACAAAATATTTTAATCTATAAAATAGTCGCATCCACAGATTATTTTATCAATGACTGAAAGCAACGATACATGAAAAAATATAATTTTCTAACCTTTAACGACGATGAAAACATCGATGTTGCATGACATCGATGTTTTCTCAATGTCGAGCATCCCTAATGATGACTTTATGCTGTAGCAGTAATGTATATTTTCGCCAGTCGCTTTACCCAGCTACGTAACCTAGGAGAAACATTGCGCCCGCGCAGCTAAACCATTTTAGACTCTATCTAATAGTAGTTAAAGTGTATTTTCTCGTCTATGTATGCAATGCAGCTACGTAACCATGAATAGACGTTTCGCGTGCAGGTTTATTCTCTAATATTCTGTGGTGCAGGGCTGCAACCTGCAACGGCTAAACTATTTTAGACTCTATCTTATAGAAGTTAAAGTGTATTTTCTCATCTCTGCACGCAGCTACGTAACCTTGAAGAGACGTTGCGCGTGCAGGGCTGCAGCCTGCGCGCGGCGGAAGCTCGCGGCGACTTGCTGGCAGCCCAGCTTCGTCGGGAGCGTGCGCGCGCTGCTAAAGAGGTAAGTGGCTTTGGAACAAAGGAGTCTATGAATGAAATAAAAAAGAAGGTAAGTAAGTACTTCGTATAGTGGCGGTCTAAGACGGCGTAACGCTTCCTGTTTTTCTGTATTGCAAAATAGCTCTTGTACTTTGGCATTACAGTCTAGGGCACACCAGACCTAGACAAATTATGCCGCCCTAAACAGCCAATGTAAAACTTATTATAGTTCCACCTATGTAGTGCTTGTGTTAAGTATTTAAGTAGTGGTGTTAGATAATTCGTGAGCTCGCCCTTGTCCGCGCCCGTGCGTTCAACCCTGATCCTCTGTATGTAGTATGTGGGTGACGTGTAGGATTATAAGTATGTAGGTTCTATATATTCCCAATTTAATGTAGGTATAAGTTTTTTTTTTCAATTGAAATTTTTAGTTATAAATTATTAATTAAATTGACTGTTTGTCATATTAAACAGCTGCGATCTGTCCGCCGAGACGCAACACCGACACAGAAGAAGGAAGCAGGCTCCGCCACCGACTCTCATGTAAGAATTTTATTTATGCTGCAGATTACTACTTACTTAGTTTAAGAATTTGCAATATCTCTTTATATCACAGAGAGTAGGCGCCCCGTGGCTGAGCCAGCGCAATTTCACTTGAAACATCAAATTCCCAATGTTCCCGTGGGAATTTCGGGACAAACAGTAGCCTATGTCCTTTCACAGGCTTTACGACGAGACGAAAGCGAGAGAGACAGTTAGGCTACGAACGCACAGGCGGTTTTTTGCCGCGCGGATTTTATGTAACATATTGAATCCTATGGAAGTGTGTGTTTAAAATTACAATATTAGTATGATAAAATAATCTCTATAGCTTGCTTTCATATATTTGTGACTACAATAATAGTAAGATAGTGCTAACTCTTACTCAGGTCGCTGTGTTCTTTATCGGTCGTCTTTCGTGGATGCATTATGCTTTGATTAAACTCAAAAAGTTATATCGATTTATATGTCCTTGATAAATCGAAGAATTTGTTTTTTTTTTTTTAATAAATAAATAACATCTGCGTTTAAAAATTTAGTTTATGCCGCCTAAAGTAATTAACGTATATGTATTAAAGTGTTTAAATGTGTATAAGTACCTACTAACAGCATGTCTCTTTTTTAACATTTGGTTAGTACAACCCTCAATCTAGCTTA
The DNA here is from genome assembly GCA_951802225.1 of Euspilapteryx auroguttella. Lineage (NCBI taxonomy): Eukaryota > Metazoa > Arthropoda > Insecta > Lepidoptera > Gracillariidae > Euspilapteryx > Euspilapteryx auroguttella. Next base: position 495,766 of record OX637642.1, on the reverse strand, counting down.
CTTACATCCCTGTCCTATAATTTTAGCATTCAAATATTTATAAATATTATTAATTATATTATTTTTAGTGTACTAACTAGTGTTTAGACTTTCTAATGGTGGTAGCTGTGGATCAATTTAAGAGGCATAGCACAGCTAAAGTGGCGCCACCCGCGAAAAATATAATATCTTCTAAACTAAGGCAAATATCAAAAATTTGAAACGGTATTCCACTAGGTAATGCAGCCTAGTATTTTTAGGGCACTGTTAGATAGCTTTTAGGTTTAAAATTAAAGAAAGCTACTGATTGTTGCCAAAAGTGGCCGTTTTTAGCAACAATCAGTAGCTTTCTCTGGTCTTAAACCTAAAAGCTATACAACAGTGACTTAAAATACTAGTCTGCATTATCTAGCGGAATACTGTTTCACATTTTTAATATTTGCCTTAGTTTAGCAGATTTTTTTATTTTTGCAGGTGGCGCTACTTTAGCTGTGCTATGCCTCTTGTGGATCACACATTTGTTCCTGATAGAAAATTAATAAAACTATTTACACCAGCAACCACTAATGTACTCTTTAATGAAACTTAAAATTTCAGGAATTAATAAAGTACAAAAACATGGTGCGGACATTGCAAAGCAACTTGTCAGTGATCGAGGAGCTTTACAGGGAGAGCTTTTATGAGGTAACACACCTTATTTTGGGTACTTTACTTACCAATATTGTACAATCACGTATTGAAGCTACAGTTCAAATTTAAGAGCAATAGCACAGCTAAAGCTTTGACACCTGTCAAAATATGTAAACAACGGAAAAAATATTGCACCTTGGGTTACATTATTTGAGTTAAAGTAAGGATCCCTAATTTTTTTGAAAATCTAATATAGCCTATGACACTCGGGGTAAATGTAGCTTCCTACCAGTGAAAGAATTTTTCAAATTGGTTCAGTATTTCCGGAGCCTATTCGTTACAAACAAACAAACAAACAAACAAACAAATCTTTCCTCTTTATAATATTGGTATAGATTATATTATTTTTAGTGTAACTACCATTAGACTTTCTAATGGTAGTAGCTGTGGATCAATTTAAGAGGCATAGCACAGCTAAAGTAGCGCCACACGCGAAAAAAATGTATATCTTCTATACCAAGGCAAATATCAAAAATGTGAAACAGTATTCCACTAGATAATGCAGCCTAGTATTTTTAGGGCACTGTTGTATAGGAAGCTACTGATTTTTGCTAAAAACGGCCACTTTTGGCAACAATCAGTAGCTTTCTTTGCCTCTAAACAAATTTTATGAAATTTTTCAGACGGTAAAACAAGACGGTATGATAGAGCTTTTACGCAACTCTATCGATGAGCTTCGAGCTTTAGAACAGGAGAAAGTTGTTAAAAGCGATCGGACACAAACTTTGCGTACTTGCCAAGTAAGTTGTTTATCATTCTACTTTGTTTGTAAGTCCCTGTCCTGTCCTGTGTCCCGTTTTATGGCAAATTTGTTTCTATGCTAGCGCTGACACAAGCATACTGCATCAATATAATATAATCTATACATAGTATAAAATGAAGTCGTTTCTCGCGTCTGTCCCTATGTATGCTTATATCTTTAAAAATATGCAATGGATTTTGATGCGGTTTTTTGTAATCGATAAAGTGATCCAAGAGGAAGGTTTATAAGTATAATACATGCACAAAATAGTAAGAGGTTAGGCGGTACGAAGTTCGCCGGGTCGACTAGTGATAGCATATAAACCAAACGGGATCCTGCAGAAAACGGGAAACTGTACTGCCGTGTGAAATGTACGAATAAATGTTTTTTTACTAGTCAACACGGCGAACTTCGTACCGCTTTCTATTTTACTGTATTGTGCACGTATTATACTTATAAACCTTCCTCTTGAATCACTCTATCTATAAAAAAAACCGCATCAAAATCCGTTGCATACTTGTAAAGATTTAAGCATACATAGAGACAGACGCGGGAAGGGACTTATTTTATACTATAACTAGAGGCTGCCCCGCGGTATTTCCCGCGCAGTTTTCTCATAAACACAAAAATCCCGTTTTTTCCCGTTCTCGTGAGAATTTCGGGAAATCCATTCTTAGTGCTCACCTACACTCCCTAAGGAACCTACATGCCAAATTTCAGCTTTGTACGCTCAGTAGTTTCGGCTCTGCGTTGTCTGTCAGTCAGTCAGTCAGTCAGTCAGTCAGTCAGTCAGTCAGTCAGTCAGTCAGTCAGTCAGTCAGTCAGTCAGTCAGTCGGTCAGTCAGTCAGTCAGTCAGTAACGGAAGAGTTTTATATATATTGATTATTTATTAGGGAATTTTCCGACGGGCATTTTGTAGTAGCTAAAGTTCTTAGGGGCGAACGGGTGCGATACTAGCGCCACTTCGATAAATAATTAATATCTTTTAAACCATGGCCGAAATAAAAAATATGCGTTTTTGACGCCCTAGATAATCTTGCTTAGAACTTTGAAGGCTCTGTTGTGTAGCTTTTAGGATTTAGGATCTTAGAAATAAACGCTTATGAAACTTAAGGGGCCACTTGAAGCAACAAACAGACTATTACCTTAGATTTTAAACCTGAAAGCTACACAACAGGGCCTTAAAAATTCGTAAGCAAGATTATCTAGGGCGTCAAAGACGCATTTTATTATATTTCATACATGTTTTAGAAGATATTAATGATTTATTGGAAGTGGCACTAGTTTCGCACCGTGTAAGTCCTTGAATATAATTAAATTAAGTTCCTAAAATAACTTTTTCTATCTTTACAGAATATTGCGACGGAAATGGAAAATTTAAAGAGCGAAATATCAAATTTCGTTAGCAGTTCTAATAATGATTCGGTAAGGTTTTTTTAATCTATACCAATATTATAAAGAGGAAAGATTTGTTTGTTTGTTTGTTTGTAACGAATAGGCTCCGGAAATACTGAACCGATTTGAATAATTCTTTCACTGGTAGGAAGCTACACTATCCCCGAGTGACATAGGCTATATTAGATTTTCAAAAAATTAGGGATCCTTACTTAAACTCAAATAATGTAACCCAAGGTGCAATATTTTTTCCGTTGTTTACATATTTTGACAGGTGGTTTGTTGTTGTTGTTTGTTTTTTTATTTGTCCATTCTGGGCAGTCAAAGGAGCATAGTCTATAAAGCCAAGGCTTTAGTAGTATCTTACCCTGTTACCACAATAAAAGTTAGACCGGTCTAAATCGCAAATTTGTATGACGAAATAGTGATTTAAACCTAGTCTAGTGATTTAGACCAGGTTTAACTCTTTTTGTGGTAGAGCCGTTATATTCTATGGCGTAACGAAGTAAGCCGGGACAGCTCGTTACTTATAATAACAAACTAGTCGTCCCGGCTAACTTCGTAACGTCTAACGTTTAACTATAATTTTCATGTATTTACACATAAACCTTCCTTTTGTGTCACTCTATCTATTAAAACAAAAACGCATTAAAATCCGTTGCATTGTTTTCAAGATTTAAGCATACACAGGGACAGACGCGTGAAGCGACTTCATTTTATACTAATGTATATGTATATATTGATAAGCTGGTCAAATACTAGATGTTTCTGACAAGGAGGTAATAAATCAAAGGAGGGCTTCAGCTCACCATACCTAACAACTTTTCAAAGCAACATGGGTCAATTTTTCAAAACAAAAATCAGCTGTCCCGTACATTGACCCCGCCAGTTGATTGCTACAATGTATTGAACAGCTGTTATTTTTTTTGAGATTTTGACCAATGTTGCTTTGGGAAAGTTGTAAGTTATAATAATAATAATAATAATAACACATCAAACTCAGAGCCCCTAACTAGGAAGAACCTGTATCTAGGGTGCCCGAAACACACACAGAGACGAACATGACACCCAGAGCGGAAACAAACATCGATATTTATCATATCAATATTCGCCCCGCCCGGGTATCGAACCCAGGTGCACACGTTTACTCAGTCCACATCACTGCCAACTGAGCCACGGAGCAGTCAATGTTGAGCAGAAGCCCTCATTTGATTTATTACCGCCTTGTCAGAAACACCCGGTATAATTCTATGCATTAGGCACTAGAAGAAGCAGAGTAGGTACACAAGGGGTTCAAATGTATGTACAGTCACGGACTAGGAGGCCGTAACAGATTTGTCTATGCTTTCGTCAGCCCTAGACTGCATTGCCAAAGAACAAGAGCTATTTTGCAATACAGAAAAACCGGAAGTGTTAAGCCGATCGTGTCCGCCACTGTACCTATTCCAATAAGGGGTTTTCAAAGTAAAAATAAATAGTTTCTTAATACGCTCGTAGATGGCGTTATCTAAAAAAATAGACATAGGTAAAAGTATTTCAAATCAGCTGTTCAAATTAACTTGAAAAGTTTAAAACAAAACATAACAAAAACTATTTGACTGACGCGTGGCGAGTTTCAAATTTTTTGTTTTGGGCTTTTTATGTTTCTTTTCAACTTGACCTGCTTTTGCAGAGCGCCATCTCATAGCGGCGTGATAAAACCTGTTTTTTTATCTGAGATGTCAAATAAAAAATCTCTCATAACAAGTGCTGTTTAATAAAAGTGAGGTAAGGATAGGAAAAAATATATCCGGGTTTTCGCTAAATCCCCAGTTTTTTTTGCAAATGCTCCAGGTTGGAAGTGTAAAATGTCATAACGCCGGGTGCATCTTATGCTGCCCGCAGTCTCACCTCTCGACAACCTTAGCTGTCCACGACCAGTGTTGCGACCCGTTGCCAATATATCGGCGACTTAGTGGAAGCCCACCCAGTGGACAGCGAGTCACCGCCTGCCATGATAATTAGTGAAATGTTGCATTAAAGGCAGGCGTATACCGGTATTTCACTCCATAGCACCAGTTAACCGGTCCATTAAACAGTTCACCCCCATAAACCATTTCTTGTCATCCATTTTACAATAGTTCCTATCACCTTCTGGGTGCCGCCTCTGGGTGCATGATCTGTTTGTGCATTTAGTGGCGGTGCCTGGTTGGTGATCCATATACAATATAGCAAAACTCTCGAAAGGGCCTCTACGAGTTGGATTCGTCCCCTCGCACGCCTCTCAAAGGACCGGGCTCCATCCCGTGATACCGAAGAGTATTGAGAAACATAATAATAATAATAATAATAACAACACATCACACTCAGAGCCCCTAACTAGGAAGAACCTGTATCTAGGGTGCCCGAAACACACACAGAGACAAACATCATATGTGTCGTAGGAAGATTTGATAATTAGTTTTTTTTGCAAAAAAACTAGGGTTTTTGCGAAAACCCGGATAATTTGATAATAGGAGTACATTTTTACCCTGAGGAACCTACATGCAAAATTTCAGCCCGCTACGCCCAGTAGTTTCGGCTCTGCGTTGTCTGTCTGTCAGTCAGTCAGTCAGTCAGTCAGTAACGGAAGAGGTTTATACATATTGATTCAAAAATAACATACAATTATGAAATATAAAAAGTCTTGCTACAAAACCACGCAGGGTTTATCTGGTTTAAATTTAAAGAGCGAAATATAAAATTTCGTTAGCAGTTCTAATAATGATTCGGTAACGTTTTTTTAATAACTTATAACAAACTAGTCGTCCCGGCTAACTTCGTAACGTCAACGTTTAACTATAATTTTCATGTATTTACACATAAACCTTCCTTGTGTCACTTATCTATTAAAAAAAAACAGCATCAAAATCAGTTGCATAGTTTTAAAGATTTAGCGTGTTTTCTCAAGAGGCGATATCTGTCGTACGATATGGGTTCGACAGCCAATCAGGCAGGGTTCTTGGATGTACGAGCGATTTATATTGGCTGTCGAGCTCCTATCGCACGACCGATATCGCCTCTTGAGGAAACACGCTAAAGCATACAAATGGACAGTCGCGGGAAGCGACTTCATTTTATACTAATGTATATGTATATATTGATAAGCTTGTCAAATAAAATTCTATGCATTAGGCACCAGAAGAAGCAGAGTAGGTACACAAGGTGTTCAATGACCTGGCCCTATTTATTATAACTTTACAAGTCCACAATTGTGTAAAAATGTGTAATAGGTTATTTGTAAGGTTTTTTTATTAGTGCTGTAAGTACTAACAAATAGTAAACATTTTGCAGGTAAAAACCTTAAAATTGTCCCAATCACAATTGGGTGCTGTTTAATAAACCTTTGTTAGAATTTTGCAGGTAAAAATCTTACAAGTACCTATTCCAATGAGGGGTTTTCTAAGTTAAAAAATAATTTCTTAATACGCCCGTCTTAATACACCTTCGGTTTGCCGACGACATCGTAGTCATGGCAAGGTCGATGGAGGAACTCAGCACGATGCTCGAAATCTTCAACCGAGTCTCCCAACAGGTGGGCCTTAAAATGAACATGGACAAGACGAAGGTCATGTCTAATGTCCATGTTCTGCCTACCCCAGTTATGGTTGGGAACTCGGTTCTCGAAGTTGTCGACGAGTACGTATACCTAGGACAAACCATCCAGTTAGGTAGGTCCAACTTCGAGAAGGAGGTCAATTGCCGAATCCAGCTCGGATGGGCGGCGTTCGGGAAACTACGCAACGTCTTCTCGTCCAATATTCCTCAGTGCCTGAAGACGAAGGTATTTAACCAATGTGTGCTGCCAGTGATGACATACGGTTCTGAAACGTGGTGCTTCACTATAGGGCTTATGAACAGGCTCCGGGTAGCTCAACGAGCCATGGAGCGGGCTATGCTCGGGATTTCTCTGCGGGATCGAATCAGAAATGAGGACATACGCAGAGAAACCAGGGTCACCGACATAGCCAAGCGGATTAGCTCGTTGAAGTGGCAATGGGCAGGTCATATAGCCCGCAGAACAGATGGCCGCTGGGGCCGAAAAGTTCTCGAGTGGAGACCACGGATCGGCAAGCGCAGCGTTGGACGTCCACCGACCAGATGGACGGATGATCTGCGCAAGGCTGCGGGTCCACGCTGGATGCAGGCCACCTGCGATCGGTACAGATGGAGAGCCTTGAGGGAGGCCTATGTCCAGCAGTGGACGTCCTACGGCTGAAATGATGATGATGTTGATGACGCCCGTAGATGGCGTTGCTAAAAAAAGAGATAGCTGTATTATGAGTAATTCAAATCAGTTCAAATTAACTTGAAAAGTTTAAAACAAAACAAAAACATTTAGACTGACGCGTAGCGAGTTTTAATTTTATTTTGTGCTTTTTATGATTCTTTTCAATTTGACCTACATATAAGCTTATGCAGAGCGCCATCTGATAGCGGCGTGATAAAACTTGTTTTTTTTTCTTCTAAGATTTCAAATGAAAAATCTCTCATTACAAGTGCTGTTTCATAAAAGTAAACAAGTTTAGAATTGCAAAAAAAACTAATTATCAAATCTTCCTACGACATAATATGCAACTGTACTTATTTAGTCATCTTATTATGTATCAGTCACATAAATAACTATTATAATAACCGATAAAAACATTTTGAAAGTTGCAACCAATAGGTGGCGCTTTAATTTTTACATCGCGCCATGTTTGTCTTGTGGGTTCAGTATATGTTTAGTCAAGAGTTATGTTCTAATTGTTATTTTTGTAAAAGTTAAAATAATTTTTGAAAGGCGTGCTTTGGCATTGCTTTATTTGTTTGTTCCCTATAATTGAATTTGAGTGTCAGTGTCAATCAATATGGAAGGTATGTCCTTTACGAATATAATATTTATTTGTTCGGTGATTATATTATTATTATTTACTAGTAGGTAGGTATGCGCCCCGCGGCTTCGCTAGCAAAATTTCCCTTATAACAGGAAATTTTAAATTTTTCCGTATTCGTGGGATTTTCGGGATACAAAGTAGCCTATGTCCTTCCGCGGGCCCTGGACTATCTGTGTAATAAAATTCCATTTCTATAAGTTTAGTAGTTTTGTCGTAAAAGCGAGACAGACAGACATGGTTAATTTTGCATTACGAGGAATAGCACAGCCAAAGTAAAAAAATGATATCTTTTAAACTAAGGCAAATTTAAAAAATGTAAAACAGTATTCCACTGTAGATTCCACTAGATAATGCAGCCTATTTTTAGGGCACTGTTGTATAGATTTTAGGTTAAAGACCAAAGAAAGCTAGTGATTGTTGCTAAAAGTGGCCGTTTTTAGCAACAATCAATAGCTTTCTCTAGTCTTTAACCTAAAATCTATACAACAGTGCCCTAAAAATAGGCTGCATTATCTAGGTGGAATACTGTTTCATATTTTTGATATTTGTCTTAGTTCAGAGAAGATATAAATTACCTATTTTCGCGGGTGACGCTACTTTAGCTGTGCTATGCAGGGTGCGAGTAGTGGAGGTACACTCGCACTAATCAAAGTGAATACATAGGTACTTACCATAAGTTGAGTAATTCATTCATCGGTATTCCTCAGGGAATGTGGGAGCGCGGCGAGGAAGGTGCGGGGAGCGGGGAGGGCGGTCTGGCCGCGGAACTAGCGGGCATCTCGCGTCAACTGGATCAGCTGAGGCGGCTGCTGGCTGTATGTTACTAGCTGGTGTTTGCTGCTTGCCTGGTGTTTCATGTGGCTTGTTAACTGCTTATTTTTCTGACTGTACGGTTGCTTGCCAATAGCTGCTGGTCGCCTGGTGATTGATGTTTGTTTTTGTATTGTATTGTCGCTTCTTTGTTGTTAGTTGGCGTGTTTTTTTTATTATGTTACTAGTCGACCCAGCGAACTTCGTACCGCCTACCTATTACTATTTAGTGCATTTATTATACTTATAAACCTTCCTCTTGAATCACTCTATCTATTAAATAAAACCGCATAAAATCCGTTACATATTTTATTAGATTTAAACATACATAGGGACAGACGCGGGAAGCGACTTCATTTTATACTATGTATTGATTTTTATATTGCTCTGTAAAAAAGGGAAGAGAAATAAAAAACTAAAAGAAGGTTAAAGTAGCCTGTAGTAGTAGACCCTTATTATTTGACTGAGATTGACTTGATTGGCTTTTTATACGTGTGTTTTTTTACTAACGATCGAAAATGTATTTTAGTAGGTAGATTTACAAATAAAATTGTTTTTTTTAAATTATTAAATTGTTGAAATGGCACATGTTGTTTTACTTATTAATTTGGGTTGTAATAATTTCTTTTTTACAAAAATGGAACCCGCCTCCAATAAACTGACACATACATCAACTGAGCACTTCCACTTTTTCGAAGTCGGTTAAAATAGGTGAGTCATTTTCAAAAAAGTTGTACGTAACGAAACTGTTATAACTAAACCGTCATAACGAAACTGTAACTTGTAACGAAACTTTTACTGTAGGGCTATATGTACACACTATAAATTTTAATATTAAAAATTCATAATAAGCTAAAACATTAAAAATTTACCACTATTATCCACTTTTCACTCATTTTTGCTTTGGTGAAAACCTGTGTCGAACAGTGGACTTCTTTCTGTTGAATTAAGTTGATTAAATTAATTGAATTAGGTAGCTGTATCTAGTTCGTTTGAACTGTAATGTACACATGGCATTATGTGTAACGAACCCGTAAATTCTAATAATTCGTAACGAAATGCAACGAAACTGTAACTTTTTCAACAAAATGTAACTAAACTGTGAGAGAAAACTGACCTAAATTGTGTAATATGACTTCACAAAAACGTTATTTTCAGGTAAATGTGTATATAAACAGGATTAATACATTCAAATACACAACATATTTAATTATCACTTATGTATCCGTGCTAGTTTCTGTAAAAAATGTCCATGACGTTGCAGTAACGAAACCGTAAACACAGGATCCGCCAACAACGATCGGCGAAAAAATTATAATTGAGAGGCCAAGACGGTTTTCTAGCAGCCGATCAGAAGCGCGAATGTTTCGGCATTGGTAATTATTAGGAACGCGTTCAGAAAATTCAAAAATTCTTAGTGAGTTCTTGTTTTGAAACTGTCTGTTACGAAACTGTAATTTTTTGCGACATGTTAATTATGTATTATTACTTTATATTTTTGTATGAGATTATGCTTATTTTCATAATTTCTATACAATTTGAACATTACTTAATGAGATAAATATTTCATTAGTCCTCTAAATAAACAAAAAAATATAATTTTAGGCGAAAGAAAAAGAAAAAGACCAGTGCGACACTTGCAATTTGTATGGGGAGAAAAAAATACGTTTTCAGAAATTGGAATATTTCACCATAAATAAATGCACATTATCACAGATAATGATTATATTCGTATGCAGAATAAGATTTCCACCTAGTAAAACCTCAGAATTAGAAAATACGATCATAAAATTGGGATTTATGTGGGCTCAAACTTTTGCGACACGTTTTTTTTTATGCCATGTACAATTTTTTTGAAAATGAGTCAGGTATACTAAAACGTATCTGGAAACCGCATCAAGATCGGTTCAGCCAAACGCGAAATAATCGTGGACAAACATACATACATACATACAGGTCAAACTGATAACCTCCTTTTTGAAATCGACCTTCTTTGTAAGTGGCCGATCAGCAATTTGGTGTGTAAAGATTACTTTTTTTTCAGGAAGATTACTGTACCTGCGGTTTTCCTGAGGATCTTAAGAAAACAAAAGAAGAAAATGAACAATTAAGGGTAAGTTAATTTCTAAATAACTAGGAGAGAGAGCGTCCATCACCAGCTCTGTGGTAAATTTGGCAGTGACTGCGATAGTCCGAGTTTGATTCCCGTCAGGGGCCAAAATTGTTATAATAAATATCTTATTTTCTTTGCATTTCATCAAAACATTTTATAAAATAAAGTCGTTTCCCGCGTCTGTCCCTATGAATGCTTAAATCTTTAAAATTATGCAAAGGATTTTTGATTCGTTTTTTTAGTAGATAGAATGATTCAAGAGGAAGGTTTATAAGATACATGCACAAGATAATAATAGGTTAGGCGGTACGAAGTTCGCCGGGTCGACTCGTTTAATATAACATTGTATTTTAGGTGCAAATGACAGAACTTCGCCAAAGAATCACGGATCTGGAAACAACGCTGTCAGAGAGAGACAACAGCATAGAAGAGTATAAACAGAAGCTGGACCTGCAAGAGAAAGAGGTGGGTTTCGTTGAAATATATACTGAGTTGGAGCCTTTTTCGTTAAATAGGAAAATGTCTGACGCGATTCCCGATTGCTCATGGGAGCGACGGGGGTGTGTGGGGCTTGTACCCACAGCACTGTCCTTCTTTGATAAACTTAAAGAGTCAATGGTAAAAGATATTCATTCGTCTTCTTGGCGATCGCTGGGAGAGACCAAGATCCAGCAGTGGACGCCTTTCGGATGAGTTTAAATACCCGTAAAATTATACCTGCAATCTACGAACAACAATACTCAAGAAGCGTAACTAGCCCAATAAAATGCCCCACGCAATGCACACGGAAAATAAACCCCGGTGGGCGGGGCTTAGGTTACGGACACCGTGCCGCGTCAGTTCCTAGTGGCACCTTGAGTCGTTTGGCGTGTTTTATCTTTACAAATATGCCTTCGTGCATTATAAAGTGTTGCAGAAGCCATAAAGACAAAAAAAAACTTATATAACTTTTAAATAAATATTTTGTAAAATAACACTTGACCGCCATCTAGTAGCGATAATATGTACCAGCCAAAAGCAGGGGGGATAGCTCGCTGCTTTGTCGACAGACTGTCTATGAGAATGTGCGAGTGTTTGTTGCAATAGGAGTTGTGTGAGCGTAAGTGGAACCAGAATCGAAGCGGTTTTGTATAAGAGTTACGCTTCCTGAGTATTGTTGTTCGTAGCCTGCAATACAGAAAAAAAAACCTACAAATTAAATATAAGTACCTATCGTCCAATTCTCCGCCACTGGTCGGAACCGTGCCCAGCAGGCTGGCTGCGTTGCCACGCTGGATGGCCAGGCTTAAGCGCTGGCCAAGATATGAGCCGGCCCGCTGGTCACCTGACTGGTCGATCAGGCGCGTCGACAGTTCTTAAAACAATCGGCGCGCCTCCGGCCCCCACGGCCCCAGGGTTTCGACCCCAAACGGCACAAATTCGTACTCCCCACTAAGGGTGGCGTTTTTGCGCCGTTTGAGGTTTTTCGTTAAATACTTTTTTTTTTTCAGTTGGACAGAGTGCAGAATAATCTAGTCAAAGTTGAAGAGAGTGCAAGAGTGAGTCGGCACCAGCTGAGCGAGCGAGACAGCTTGGCGGACGAGCTGCAACATCAGCTGGATCATACTAACTGTAAGTTACTATAAATACTAGTCAACCCGTCGAACTTATTATTATGTTGAGCATACACATAATAAACCTTCCTCTTTGAATCACTCTATATCTATAAAAAAAACTGCATCAAAATCCTTTGCATAATTTTTAAGATTTAAGCATTAGCTACAGATACCGGAAGGCGCTTTTATTCATAAGTTCAATGTCTACTGATAACTATTTTAAAACTTAATCAAATACCTATCTAACTAGTTATAAAAATCTCAATTGTTAGTCAAGCTGAAAAAAATATTGTAAGTAAGTACTTACCTAAACCTTTTTTTTTTTTGTAACGAGGGGAAATGCCTATCGCATTTCCCGACGCTCGGGGGAGCGTCGGGGGTATGTGGGGCTCGCACCCACTAAAACCCCCCGGCGGCCGTCTTGGCGCTTTTGGAAAGAACCCCGGGAACCACACATTATAGCGTCCGAAGTCTTCCCACGCTCAGCTACTATCAGCTTCGTGCTCGGGGAGGGCATATTGTTCCCTCCCCGGCTCGCCTTTGTAGCTGCGGCGGCACAGTGCCACAAGCTGTGCCGTCGCCCATCTCGGGGCCGTTTGATGAGTGTGTCAAGCCCCCGCCACGAACACCCACGACCCTAAAGACCCCTTTTAGTCCCCTTTTACGACAGGCAGGGCATACCGTAGACCTATTCTTACGCCCGGACCTACAGGGCTTATTGTACCTAAACCTATAAAGATGATTTGATTGTAGGTCTACTAAAAGAAAAGACCGGAATCCTAGCGCAGGTAGAAGACAAGTATCGCCATTACGAAGCCACTATCAAGGACTTGAAAGAAGAACTGAACAAGGCTAAAAAGATTGTCAAAGAGGTGAGATAATAAATCTTATATAATATATATAAAACTCTTCCGTTACTGACTGACTGACTGACTGACTGACTGACTGACTGACTGACTGACTGACTGACTGACTGACTGACTGACTGACTGACTGACTGACTGACTGACTGACTGACTGACTGACTGACTGACTGACAGACAACGCAGAGCCGAAACTACTGGGCGTAGCGGGCTGAAATTTCAACGTAGTAATAGGTTAGGCGGTACGAAGTTCGCCGGGTCGACTAAGTAGTCAATTATATTTATTGAATGCTTGTTGTGTCATCTCCTCCCATGATTGTCATAAAAGGTGACTTAGGGGAATGTCAGGAGGTCAAGCAGCAGCGTCCAGCGTTGAAATGCTTGAAGAGCCATATTGCGATAAATAATTTGGCGGTTTTTTTCCCATGGGTTAATCGCAGTGTGGCTTTTCAGCGTTAATCATGTCAGGATCTTCCCTTGGGTCCTTGAGTCTTTTGGCTGTTATTTTAGTCGTCTTTTACGACACCCGCTATGGATGAAACATATTTATTACTCCATCACATGGCGCACTTTAGTGCACTAACGAGCTGTCCCGGCTTACTTCGTGACGCCATAGAATATAAGATACTACTAAAGACTTGGCTCTATGGACTATGCTATATTGACTGCCCAGAATGGGCGAATTAAAAACAAACAACAACAACAAACCACCTGTCAAAATATGTAAACAACGGAAAAAATATTGCACCTTGGCTTACATTATTTGAGTAAGGATCCCTCATTTTTTGAAAATCTAATATAGCCTATGAAACTCGGAGATAGTGTAGCTTCCTACCAGTGAAAGAATTTTTCAAATCGGTTCAGTATTTCCGGAGCCTATTCGTTACAAACAAACAAACAAATCTTTCCTCTTTATAATATTAGTATAGATAATTGGGCCTGCGAGCCGGATAACAGCCAGCGACTGATATATCCGGTTTACGTGTTTCCAGGTGACATCAGTTCGCAAGGATGTTTCCCAGCTGTCGTCCCAGGTGGTGGCGTGGCGCGGCCAGCTGGCGGAGGCGGGCGGGCGCCGCGCGGAGGACCTGGAGAAACAGCTGCAACTGGCCAAGGAGGAGTTCAGCCAGCTGGAGACTTGTTACAGGTCTGTTCTCTTGTTTTTAGTTTAAAGTGATGGAGTTGCGTAGCGTGGAATGTATTATTATTAACTACCATTGCAATACAAGATATTCGCTAGAGTCACCGCTCAGTACAAATAAAGCAGCGTCGCTCGTCTTAACTTACTCACACAAGCATGATACGCGTGCACGTACAGTGGCGGACACGATCGGCGTAACACTTCCGGTTTTTCTGTATTGCAAAATAGCTCTTGTTCTTTGGTAATACAGTCTAGGGCTGACGAAACCATAGACAAATCTGTTACGGCCTCCTAGTCCGTGATTGTACACGAGTTTCGGCTGTGCGCGAAGCAACGCGCTTTTTCTATGAAGTGTCCGAGCTGTGGTTATGGTCCGTAGAAATGCGGACCGTGGGAAGCGGCTTACCTAGATATCTGATACCTTTGTGATATCTTAACTCTTCTCCGTGTAGAGAAAAGTCCCGGCTAGCAGAGTGTTTGGAGCGGGAGCTGCGCCGCGCCGAAGCGGGAGGCGGCGCGCTGTGCGGCGAGTGGCGCCGCGCGCTCGCGCAGGTGCGGGATTGGGTTGCGCGCGCGCACGAGAGACACAGGTAATTTAGACAGATGTTTTTATAGTTAAACTAGAGGCTGCCCCGCGGTATTTCCCGCGCAGATTTCTCATAAACACAAACATCCCGTTTTTTCCCGTTCCCGTGGGAATTTCGGGAAATCCTTTCTTAGTGCTCACCTGCACTCCCTAAGGAACCTACATGCCAAATTTCAGCTTTGTACGCCCAGTAGTTTCGGCTCTGCGTTGTCTGTCAGTCAGTCAGTCAGTAACGGAAGAGTTTTATATATATTGACTAGAGGCTGCCCCGCGGTTTCACTCGCGCAGATTTCTCATAAACACAAAAATCCAGTTTTTTCCCGTTCCCATGAGAATTTCGGAAAATCCTTTCTTAGTGCTCACCTACACTCCCCAAGGAACCTACATGCCGCTACGCTCAGTAGTTTTGACTCTGCGTTGTCTGTCAGTCAGTCAGTCATTAACGGAAGAGTTTTATATATATTGATTGATTTTTAATTAGACGAAGCTAACTGGCAGTTAGCTAACCTGACTTTGTAAAGTAATGTTGCCTTAATTGAAGTAATGGTGATGCGTTCGGATTATTGTTTTAAAGTTGGTTCCGAAACCACGTGTTTTGTTAGCGGCAATAATATCAACAATATAATCAAGTTTTTAATGGGTAGGTGGTATAATTACAATGGTGCAAACTTCAAATATTAGGCGAAACGAAGTTTGCCGGGTCAGCTATAATAATACATAACTTTATCTTCATTTTACAATTAAGTATAATCTAATTATTATACAGGGTGTTTCTGACAAGGCGATAATAAATTAAAGAAGGGATTCAGCTCGTCGTACCTAACAACTTTCCCAAAGCAACATGGGTCGAAATGTCAAAACAAAAATCAGCTATCCCGTACATTGACCCCGCCAGCTGATCGAACCAATGTATGAAACAGCTGTTATTTTTTTTGCGATTTCGACCCATGTTGCTTTGATTAGATTAGATTAGGTTCATTTATTTCACACTATGATATTCGTATTACATACAAAGTTGTATTATAAAATGTCAAAGTATAATGTGATCGTCAAAATATTGTACTCACAAAATTTATATGAAAAATAATAAGTAGTAGCTGCCTTTGGGAAAGTTGTTAGGTATGGTGAGCAGAACCCCTCCTTTGATTTATGTATGTGCTAACAACAAACTCTTTCAACAGACAACTGGAAGAGCTAATAAAAGAGAAGGACAGCACTATATTGGCGCTCCGGCGACAACGGCCAGAGCGAGACAGCAGTAGCTCCGAGCCGGGAGGGTCGCGGGGCGGCCGGAGTGTCTACTGCGGGGACGAGGTAGGTAGTGAATTTGCTCACCATACTCAAATGTTTTTTTAAGAAACATTTTATAAGACATAATCTCACGACTTTTATTTCCCGAAGGGTTAGGCAGAGGTACTGGCTCAAGAGCCAGACCCACGTTTAGCCAAGTTTATGCTTTTATTACCAACGTGAGGCGGGGCCAGCTTGTCGCCGCGGCTACAGCGACCACTACTGCGGCCGGGACCAACGGCTTAACGTGCCTTCCGAAGCACGGAATCATCTTACTTTTCGGACAATCAGGTGATTCAAGCCTTTGACATTTTATATGTCGAAATAATAGAAACAATACGGTTTGGAGCATGCACATTGAGTCACGTTGCCATTGTGGTGTGGAGGCTACTCGCTTTAGTTGTTTTTAACCGACTTCAAAAAAGGAGGTTATCAGTTTGACCTGTATGTATGTTTGTCCGCGATTATCTCGCGTTTGGGTGAACCGACTTTGATGCGGTTTTCAGAAATGTATTCGTTAAGGTTTTAGTACCAATTTTAACCGACTTCGAAAAACAAGGAAGTTTCAGTTTATGTATGTGTCAGTTTGTTGAAGGCGGGTCTCTTTTTGAAAAAAAGAAATTATTATTAAAAGGTTTTAAGATTAATATATAATTGTATGTTTCGTTTTCTATACCAATATTATAAAGAGGAAAGATTTGTTTGTTTGTTTGTTTGTAACGAATAGGCTCCGGAAATACTGAACCGATTTGAAAAATTCTTTCACTGGTAGGAAGCTCCATTAACCCCGAGTGTCATAGGCTATATTAGATTTTCAAAAAAATTAGGGATCCTTACCTAAACTCAAATAATATAACCAAAGGTGCAATATTTTTTCCGTTGTTTACATATTTTGACAGGTGGTTTGTTGTTGTTATGTTTTTTATTCGGCCATTCTGGGCAGGCAAAAGAACATAGTCTATAGAGCCAAGACTTTTGTAGTATCTTATATTCTATGGCGTAACGAAGTAAGCCGGGAAAGCTCGTAGCTAATAAGTTTAATTTAGTTTAGTTTAAGCTTCTTCTTCTTCAGTTGTGGGGGTAGAGAAGTGCCTGCACTTAGCTCGCGAACTTGGAGCCATTGTGCATTTCCCCACATTTATAGGAGCCATCCGAGCTCATCAGCAAACTGCAGGATGAGGCCAGGATGCTCCAACAGCTCAGCTAGATGGTCAGCTGGGCCGAGAATGGACAACCTGGTTTCGATAGTGGCTGGACAGGCTAACAACATATGCTCCACCGTCTCATCCACTTCCATACAAGCCCTGCACAGAGGGCTGTCTGTCGCACCTATATTGTATAAATGCTTATGTAGTTTAAGCTTTCAGGGCCATCTGAAAACCAGCGCTGGAAACCGGGTAACCAGTTCCCAGCATCCGCTGAGATGGCACCTTTTGTTTCTTTTAGCATAGTATGTTTTAATTATGTTCAAAACTGTTTATGTTACTAAAGAACAATAAAAATATTTGTATTGTATTTGTAGTTTACCTAATTCGGATAAGTCGTTCCCGAGTAAGTACCTACTGATTATCCTGGCTCGAGCCGTCTTGTACTCCGTCCAGCGTATGCTTCTCGTGTCTTGAAGTCGAAACTCGTTTGGAGTGGAGAACTATTTAAAGTTACATTTTGATACTTGAGAGTGCGAGTTCAAACTGCGACTCAACAGTGAGTGTCAACCCCTCTCTTTCTGCTGAGATTATTAAAAAGGTAGCTGCCTTAGCATATGCTTAGGTAACCCAAACTTAATTTACTTATTTAATTGTTGTTAGCGTTGCCCAGCGACGAAGCGAGGCTCCAGCGAGCCAGCTACAAAACTGTCTCCGCGCTCTTTCTCGCGCAGCGAAAGGGAATCGCGCTTTCTCCCTCTCTCAACAAGTCAGGTCAGTCAAATCCATACTTCCACATGTAAGTACTATATCTATACCAATATTATAAAGAGTAAAGATTTGTTTGTTTGTTTGTTTGTAACGAATAGGCTCCGGAAATACTGAACCGATTTGAAAAATTCTTTCCCTGGTAGGAAGCTACATTACCCCGAGTGTCATAGGCTATATTAGATTTTCAAAAAATTAGGGATCCTTACCAAAACTCAAATAATGTAACCCAAGGTGCAATATTTTTTCCGTTGTTTACATATTTTGACAGGTGGTTTGTTGTTGTTGTTTGTTTTTTATTCGGCCATTCTGGGCAGTCAAAAGAACATAGTCTAATAGAGCCAAGTCTTTTGTAGTATCTTATATTCTATGGCGTAACGAAGTAAGCCGGGAAAGCTCGTAATATTATAAATGCGAAAGCAACTCTGTGTCTCTGTCTGTCTTCCTTTAACGACAAAAATACTATTTAAATGAAATTTGGTACATAGATAGTCTAGATCCTGGGAAAGGACATAGGCTACTTTTTGTACCGAAATTCCCACGGGAAGATTGGGAATTTGCAGTTTCAATAAAAATTGCGCTGGCGAAGTCGCTAGGCGCCCACTAGTCAAACATAAGTTTGTACCATGCGTGTATGGTAATGTTTATGACTGGTAGAATCGAAACAAGTAAGTTAGGATCGAAGCAAGTGGAAGGAAATCCACTGTCCCTACCTATCCCGATGGGAAATAGGCGTGACTTTATGTATGTTTAAATATGGTGTTTGCAAATAAAGGAACCATTAACAAAAGTTGTATGCAACTACCTCGGTTTACAAAATGCTTTCATCAGCTATAGTCATTGAACACGAAAATAAGTTGTTTTAATTATTCACACTATAACAGGCCATTCCATTAACCATTGGTGCTTTATTATTGGACACTAGAGGCTGCCCCGGGGTTTTTCCCGCGCAGATTTCTCATAAACACAAAATTCCCGTTTTTTCCCGTTCCCGTGGTCATTTCGGGAAATCCCTTCTTAGTGCTCACCTACACTCCCCAAGGAACCCACGTGCCAATTTTCAGCTTTCTACGCCCAGTAAGTTTAGGCTCTGCGTTGTCTGTCAGTCAGTCAGTAACGGAAGAGTTTTATATATATTGATGATATCCTTAGAAAAACAGCAATAGTTTTCGAATGCTGTCATTGGCGTCGAATTTTCATTGCTTATTTAGTAAAGGCGCCTTATACCTCTTTGATCTGAACCTTTTTAGGTAGTTAAAAGTATTTATTAAGATTCTTTAATGTTATTATTATTATTTATAGTTCCCCGAGGAGTTGTTCACACAAATGGAAGATTTACAAGAAGCTTACAAGTCCAGCTTGACCCGCTGGTCGCGTCGCCGACTGCCCGAGGACAGGTGACACCGAGGCGATAAAAAGGCGATACCAGGCGATAAGAATAACAAGGCTAATAACTGTCTCTAATCACTTTATGGTGAAGGGATACTATAGTTTTCATTTTAAATAACAGAATGGTGGTAAAATTGAAAAGGCGTTAAGGCTACGAACGCACAGGCTGTTTTATTTGTTATTTAATTTTCAACCTTATTCATAGGCCCCGAACGCACAAGCGTGTTTTTACGGTTTTTTTTTATCCGCTGGTGCGCACACTTCCATAGGATTCAATATGTTACATAAAATCCGCGCGGCAAAAAACCGCCTGTGCGTTCGTAGCCTAATGTCATACGGGAAGCATGACGCGGTCAAAAACTGCGTATACTTACTTTTACAAGTTTTTTTTGCATAAATTTTGTTTAGCATCAGCGCAAACTCGCGTTTAGTAGACGCTACTAATAGCTCGCGTCTTTTCTTAGGCCGCATTTAGAGAGACGCGGCGCGGTGCGGGCGCGGGGCGTCTTGTACGGTCTGCTAGTGTCCGTTCATCTGTGCCTAGACACGCGGTCTGATGTGTCCGATATCTACGCTGATTGATAGGATTGTACGGAGGTCGCAAGTTGGTGTAGAGAAGTGATACAACCGTTCTTGATGAATTACGTTTATTGAATACCTTAGCCTAAACCTTACAAGCTAGTGGGTGGTGGGTGGCGTACCACACTGCACCTCCCCCGTTTTATTAAAAAAATATTTAATCATAAAATTATAATATTTTTAAAACTAAAGTTATATAATTTTCAAACAAATTAATCTAAATTAAGTAGGTATAAGTCATGAATCGGGACATAGTTTTTTTTTTTTTTTTTTAAGTTGATAAAATATCTTTTTGTCTTCCTCTTTTTTTTGTAAGTATGTTTTTAATAATATCGTTATTTCATCTTCACATTTCTTAATCTCATTAGTATTGTATTGTATTCTTCTCATAAATAGTTTATTATAGCAAACAGCTCATTTCCTTTCCATCAGTCATCTTATTCATCATTTATTTAAATTTTTCATTATTCAAGTACACTATATTTTATTACTTCATGGGGCCCCCTATTTTTCTTTATTTATTTATTTTCATTAATATTATTTATTTAAGCAAGGTACAAGTAAAAAAAATATACCACTCATTATTATCAACACACTAAAACAGGCATCCTCATTTAACATTTTCACACATGTCCAGCCTCCTCACGAAGTGAATCTTGTTCATCGTCATGATCGGAGTAGGATTAGAAATACCTGCCTTGTACCTTGGTGTACTTGGATGACTATGTTGGGCACTGACGTATCAGACTCGCTGAACTACATCATCGTGCATACCCATTCAATTTCCTTTCAAATAAACTTAACTGTCTTTCCAATTTTTATTCTTGAATGTTAAGAATTTGAAGACATAGTTGGGTGATCAGTCCAGTGTATCCACAAAAACCTATCAAACAAAAAAAAAATGCATTCTTTCTACTTTACTAAAACAAACAAAATCCAATTTCCATAATCTTTCATTCTACATCCTTTTAGTCACTCGGACTCTTAAAATCTTTCTTATTCTTTCTCTTCATCATCTTACACCTCAATTTTTGCCATCACTCAACTGCTATCAATCCAAACCATCTTTCTTCGTAAAATCCGGTTAAAAGTCATATGAATTCAACCTTACTTATTTTAAACATTTTTTTTTTCAAAACATCAAAAAAACTACGTAGGTATTCTAGAAATAATAAAACTATAAAATACAAAATAAACGTTACTTAATCTTAATATTTTACTGGTTATAAACATAAAAAAAACAATGAGTTTTAGTCTATTGCAAATTGTATGGTGTTAAACTGAGGTGTTAAATTTCATTCATCACAAATTATAAATTGTCTAAAAGTGTGCAATGTTTTGAAGACATCGCTCCAAAAACGCTGACATGAAATTTTTGCTCGCGACCTGAGACGCTCGCTCTAAATATGTACTGATACTAATGACTCATAAAACCATATTTTTTTTTTGACATAGCTAAATATGTATAGATAACAAAACATCGGAAAATACAAAAACTTAGAACATAGTAAAAATACAATTTTCTTTACAATAAATACAATACTTACTTTCAAATAAATTGGTATTTATCTACGATTAAAAATGTAAACTATATTACTAATTTAAAATATCAAAATCTTTTTTTTTTTGTTTTTTATAATTTTACTTTTTACGTTACATACTTAATTAAAAAATCTGGGCGGTCGGCCGACACACGAAATAAAATTCTTTTCCAAACACTGTTCTAAAGTCACACATCAAATCACCAAAATTCCACCATCCTTTACGTCTCTTCGATCCTTTCACTTTCACTTTCCGTTTCCTAGTCCATCTCCTTAGCCTTTCTGCTATCTTTGACCTTTACGCTCCTTGAATAGTGTGAAATAGTTCTCTTTCCATCGTTTTTCTGCTTTGCAAGATTCTAAAAACTATAAAATTATTTGTGTCCTTTTTCACTAAAATTTCACTCTTTCTACACTTTCAAAATTTCACTTTTCATTAAATGCAGGCCGACCGGCGCTGCCGCTGATGTGGCAGGCCGGCTGGCAGGGTCGCCATGTACGGAGGTCGCAAGTTGGTGTAGAGAAGTGATACAACCGTTCTTGATGAATTACGTTTATTGAATACCTTAGCCTAAACCTTACAAGCTAGTGGGTGGTGGGTGGCGTACCACACTGCAGGATAAATGATACCACTCAACTAACTTTAACCGAGTATATTGTCCAAAATAACTTAAAGATTATGATGGGTGTATATGATTATGATATGATAGGTAGCGCGGTTGATTCACAACTGATTGTAGGTGAGCGCGTCGGCCGCAAGGTGGACGCGCGGTTTTGATGGAGCTACACTAAAATGTAGGGCAACGCTAAAGTGATTATTTGACAAATTATAAAATTTTAGAGCTCACTCGTATACGTCTTCTTGTACGATATCGAACATAGGCATGTCTTTTGATCTTGAAGCGTTGAACGACGCGGGAACCGCCTCGCCCGCATTGTCTGTGCCAACGCGTCTCCGTAAACGGTCTTGCACATTACTATACGTTTGATTTAATCGCAGCACGTCCCGCGCAACGCCCCGCGTGCCCCTTAATGCGACCTTAGTGATTTGATGGCGATACCGTTTCAAAATATGCGGCCGTAGCATGACTGGTCATTTGTCGAATCTTTATGTATTTTGACCTTTTTTGACATCATCTCAATACATTTTTCCGGCATTAGCAGCGGTAGCATGACGGACATTTTGTCTAATTTGTCGTATCTATCTGTCACTTTTGTCGATCATCTCCATACATTTTCCTGCATATAAATGTCAAAAGCTATTAAAAGTGACAGATAGATTCGACAAATGGTCCGTCATGCTGCGGAGGTAGGATGTCAAAAGAGGTCAAAAGAGACGGAAAGATTCGACAAATGGTCGTTCATGCTACGGTGGCTGGGTTGTTTTGTAACTTTTTTCTATGTTTAGACAATAATAATATCTTAATGTAAATTAATTTAAATAAAAAGACTTGATTGCATTTACTAGAGTTAACAGTTTGTCAACTAGGACTAGTCTTTAGCTGTTTTTTTTGTAATCTAATTTATTATTAATTATAATTAATGCTTATTATTTTTAATTAAAGAATTGTTTCGTTAACAATAAACATTTGTTTTAATGTTCCTTAATTTTTGACCTTTAATTAACTATTAAACCAACAATAAATATATGAAAAAACACTTAATTTTAACAAAACTTTTATTTGGTAAGTACCAGTTAACTTAAAAAAATGTACCTAATCAAAATATTTTGAATTCAATGATTTTTGAAACAGAGATAAACCCTTTTTTTATATATTTATACTTACCAAAATAAAAATCATACAACATCGCAGTAAATTTGAACAGGTAGGTATGTACTTATACCTTTAGAATAACACGTGATCGTTTTTGTTGAAAAAAAATACAGATTGTTAAACAACTTTTTATCCATGCACTTTAGGTAAAATTAAAAACAGCAAGTAAATGTTTGACTGAGTGAACTTTATTGTGCTCAAATACAAGATTTGTTCTCAACCTTCTTAACAATTTTTTAAATAACATTTATGACTTTTCACTGTAAAAACTATTTTTTCTATAAAAATACAATCTTAAATCGGTCTGCGAGCGGACAAAAACTATGTTCACACCAACACTGTATCGCAAATCGGTGTGCCGTCGACACGAGGCGATAACTTGGCGATAAGGCGATACGTTGTGGTTCACTTGGTCCATCCTCGCCACATGGAGGCGAGCGAGGCGGCCGCTGACGTCACCAGCGACGCGGGGGGAGGGGGGTCTTCATACTCCTGTGTATTAAAAAAAATACAATTAGATTTTTACAACTTAGCAATGGAATTGTTTTTTTAACTTTAATTTAGGGATAATCCAGCAAGTGTTATACCACTATGAAATCTGTATGAAATGAGCAAACTTTTAAAACAACTTGCCACGAAAGCTCAGTACATTTTTTTTTTTTCAGTACAAAAGATTGAAGTTGAGCACGTATTTTTTTTTTTAATTTTTGGTTAGGAGAAACGAGCAATTTTCTTCTAAACTAATGTAGATGACTTCAAATCTAAGATAGACGCATTACTCGGGGCTATATTTCAAAAATGAAACCGAGCAAAGTTTGTGAGCACGATTTGTAGCAAAAGATCGTCACAGGATGTAGATTTTTAGCGTTTTTTTTTTAAATAGCCATAGTTTTTACACCACAGAGTCTAGAATTTTTATTTTATTTTTCTGGTAGCTGTAATGGCTTGCTCTATCTCCTGCTTCCGGTTTATCTTCGACTTTTGGGACACCCTGTATAGAGAGACGAACATTACACCCAGACCGGAAAACAAACATCGATATTGAGGCGGAGCTGACAGCCGATCCTTTTGAGTGCGCAGCGGGAAAAGGAGATCGGATCGCTTGTTGTGGACCCAGCTATTAAAACTGTATGAAGGTAGTGATGTCATGT
The DNA here is from genome assembly GCA_951802225.1 of Euspilapteryx auroguttella. Classification (NCBI taxonomy): domain Eukaryota; kingdom Metazoa; phylum Arthropoda; class Insecta; order Lepidoptera; family Gracillariidae; genus Euspilapteryx; species Euspilapteryx auroguttella. Next base: position 471,318 of record OX637642.1, on the reverse strand, counting down.
TAAGGCGGTAACTCACGGTATGGCGCGAAATTCAAATTTTTTCACGTTTTTTAATTATTTTGGCGAAAGTATTCATTTTTAATAAAGTTTAAATGAACTTGCGTACGTAAAACTTTATTTCCCTCTTTGTGATATATCGTTTTTGAAAGACAGAGTTACAAATTTTGTGTATATTCAAGGAACTTGTTTTTTGGCCTTTTACCCCTTAGACACAAAATCTGTAGGTCTGTCTTCCAAAAACGTTGTATTGCAATGTGGGAGATGGTTTTTTACATACGCAAATTCATTTACACTTCATTAAAAATGTATACTTTCGCCAGAATATACTGGGTGTTTCTGACAAGGCGGTAATAAATGAGAGGATGGATTCAGCTCACCATAACAAACAACTTTCCCAAAGAAACATGGCTCGAAATCTCAAAACTAAAATCAGCTGTTCCATACATTTGTTCGATCAGCTGACGGGGTCAATGTACGGGACAGCAGATTTTTGTTTTGATATTTCGACCTATGTTGCTAAGGGAAAGTTGTTAGGCATGGTGTGGCGAGCCCCCCATTTCATTTATTACCGCCTTGTCAGAAACACCATGTATAAAAAACACGAAAAAATTTGAATTTCGCGCCATAGCGAGAGTTACCACCTTAAGAAGCCAGGTCGTACCTGGTCGGCGGCGTCGGCGGGCCAGCTCAGGTGCTCGGGCGGGTCGTCGGCGCGCGGCGGCGGCGGCGGCCAGCGCGCGGCCCACGCCTCCGCCGCCGCCGCCGCGCTCGCCGACACCGGGCTGTACGGCCTGAAGACAACAGTTAGGGAAGATCAGGGACTTCCGTTGCTTGCTGAGGTTGTGTGCTGAATTGGCGACCGAGGTCGCGCAGGGATTGAGTGAACGTTGGCATATTGATATCTTAGATTAATATATTTTTATTTAGTTTTTAAATGTTTACTGTGTCCCTTTGGATTGTTATTTGTTTTTTTTTTTTAATAATTGTAGGTTATTTATTATTAAACGAGCTTTCCCGGCTTACTTCGTTACGCCATAGAATATATGATACTACAAAAGACTTGGCTCTATAGACTATGTTCTTTTGACTACCCAGAATGGCCGAATAAAAAACAAACAACAAAAACAAACCACCTGTCAAAATATGTAAACAATAGAAAAAATATTGCACCTTGGGTTACATTATTTGAGTTTAGGTAAGGATCCCTAATTTTTTTGAAAATCTAATATAGCCTATGACACTCGGGGTTAATGTAACTTGAAAGAATTTTTCAAATCGGTTCAGTATTTCCGGAGCCTATTCGTTACAAACAAACAAACAAACAAATCTTTCCTCTTTATAATATTGGTATAGATAATTGTAATTCAATTTTTTTTGTTTGACAGTTTTTGGTATATTTCTTTTTTTATTTTCTTTCTTATTTACGAGCTTTCTGGCTTATTTCGTTACGCCATAGAATATAAGATACTACTAAAGACTTGGCTATTTTGTTATTTTGACTGCCCAGAATGGGCGAATCACAACAAACCAGCTGTCAAAATATGTAAATAACGGAATAAAATTGCACCTTGGGCTACATTATTCGTGTTTGGTAAGATCCCTAATTTTTTTGAAAATCTTATATAGCCTATGTCACTCTGGGATAGTTTAGCTTCCCAACAGTGAAAGAAACAATCAAATCTTTCCTCTTTATTATTGGTATAGATATAGATAAGCTTCTTATCTATATCTAAGTATAAAATGAAGTCGTTTCCCGCGTCTGTCCCTATGTATGCCTATATCTTTAAAAATATGCAAAGGATTTTGATGCGGTTTTTTTTAATAGATAGAGTGAATCAAGAGGAAGGTTTATAAGTATAATACATGCACAAAATAGTAATAGGTTAGGCGGTACGAAGTTCGCCGGGTCGACTAGTTTTACACTAAAGTTTTGTTTCTTCCTCTCACCTGCCGAGCTGTGATTGGTCAGTGTAGGCGTCAGCCAGCAGCGCGGGCAGCAGGCGGGCGGCGCGGCGGGCGCGGGGGGGCGCGGGGCGGCCGCTCGCCGCGGAGAGCGCCACGCAGGCGCCGCACAGAGCGCGGAAACGGGCTTCTGCTGTTGTTGGGGTGAGGCGGGCCGGGTGCAGGTCGCTGTGGGATACAGAACAGAATCATTACACACTCAAAACATATTATACTATATTTTTTGCAAAAAAAAACTGCTTTATGTCAGGATGATTGAAAAAAAAAAGTAATGCTTCTATGAAATTATCCGGGTTTTCGCAAAATCCCTAGTTTTTTTTTTGCCAAAAACCTAATTATCAAATCTTACTACGACATATACGCATAATATGCCGCGTCATTAAATACAATACGCGGACAGTAACTTTCCTGGTTTTTTTTCAAGATTTATGAAAATTTATGGTTAAAAAGATTTTGTTATACACGTAGAGTAGGTAAACCCCCCATAAGGTGGTCATGGTGGGTCATAAGGTGGTCATGGTGGGTCATAAGTAGGGCATGAATACCGGAATCTCGGAATCTCGTAATATCGGAATCTCGGAAGAATTTTCCGATATTTTCAATTCCGATAATGAAAAAGCCAATATCGGAATATCGTTACAAGACATTTATTTTTATTTGTGTTGTTTTAAGCGTTCTGCATGGCTACATTATAAAAAGTACCTTATAAAATTAGTCAATCTTACCTTTTTTTAATCAGAAACATGCTTTCAAAGCAGTTCACTTAGATGTTTGGTACTTTGTAGGTACTGGTACAATTAATCTTTGAATGGTACTCACAAAGTAAAAAAAAAATCGATCAATAAAGTTTTTTTATTATATTATTTAAAATGATTTATAATTCAAAAAAAAATTATTTTGTTCTCATTTGTTGTATTAAAAACCTAGAAACAGATCATCTCAGCTTGATTGCTGACTCCACAAATCATGTTATTCAAATAAAATTAAATTTTATACAGTTACGATTTAAATATTAGTTTCTTCAGTAATTTTTACTGGGTTTTTTTCGATTCCGATATTAATATCGGAATTCCGGTATTGAGATAAAATGTCCGATATCAGTATCGGAATTGAAAACCTTCCGATATTACATGCCCTAGTCATAAGGTGGTCATGGTGGGTCATAAGGTGGTCATGGTGGGTCATAAGGTGGTCATGGTGGGTCATAAGGTGGTTATTGTAAGTCATAAGGTGGTCATGGTGGTGTACACTGTATGAGGGTCGCTCAAGACCCATCATTTAGGCTTTCTGTGGGGGAGACCCAAGTCGAGCAGTAAATAATAATGATGTTATAGACGTGCTCTTTCAGAATTAACGAAATCTTTAAAATCACCAATTTGGAAAACTTTCCAGGTACATACCATACAACCTAAAACTACCAAGATGTATGGGCCACCCCGTAGTATGTGTCTTGAGATGTCCCAGAGAGTTGTTGAGTTAAAGATGAGAAGTTTCACCAATCAAAGTATATTGTTATACATGGGATATTATGGAGACTAATTTCCCGTAAGATGTGGTTACTTCGAAGGATGATTGTCTTCTGATTAATCCTATCTAATTAAATCGATAATGTAAACTCGCAAAGGAAATAAAGATGCTGATGTCGGATCTACAAAGTAGAACGCGCGTGTTGCGTTTTGTACGGTCAAGTGTGAATCGTACATGCTCCCAACTAATAAAGTTAAAAAGTTAAAATGAAATGTGCGCTCCTTAACGCAAAAAAAAGAATATGAAATGGTAAAGTAATGCTAACTATAAAATGTAACCACATTTTGAGAAATGAGTAACCAGCACAACAAAGTCATTAAAAATTACAAAAAAAATACGTTGCACAAATGGTAAAAAATACAAAACAAATAATCAATAAATGTAACTAAACTCCGTTAAAATCAAAATATTTTCTTATTCTTCTTGACGATAATCTCGTTGGCTCCCGTCTGGCCGCCTGTTTGTCCACGATCACGTCCATCTCGATGCTCTCGACTCGTCGTTGCTCTGTGGGTCTGCTTCCTCGTTTGCTTCTCTTAATGCAGTGCACTATCATAGCTATCAGTGCCGCAGCTACCAGTAAATACATAACTATGTACTGGTGTATATCGTGTGTTCGGATGGGTTCGGGAAGCTTTTCATGATCCTTTTGATAGTGGATCTGCTCTTCAATATGAGAATATTCTTCAGATGAGTATTTTCTTTCGGTTTGTAACTGAAGATTCGGGAAAGATTGATTCGCCATTCTATTTACTGACGAGGACAGTAGATGCGGTATGTTCATATCTGGTCCTGTTTTCATCTGGCTTCCAAAATAATTTTGAGAGTAGATAGTTGCTTCCTTCCTCTGGATCGTGCATTCTTGTGTCATAACAACTGAGCCGGCGCCGCTTATTGTGTTTGATGTTAGCTCGTCGCCGCATATGAATCTAAGTGTGCATACGTCGCAACAGCTGTACAGCCAGGTGTTCGGATTATGTAGCTTGATCCAGTCGTTTCTGCATTTTATTGTTGTAGTATCGCAATGCAGTGATGTTCTTTGGCTGAATATGATTGCTTCACACGGTGCCTCTTCGTTGTGTAGATTGTATATAGGATGAATCGTTGTACAAATGTAGTTATCTTCGTCCGTTCGTGTACATTGTTGTAAATCTTCTTCTTCTATGCTGACGTATGTGTTCTTTCTGAAGTTAATGGCTATAAATGGTGATTGTGTCACCAACTTAACAGTTCTTCCATCTCTGTTTATCGGTAGAGGAATGATGCGGTATGCTGTGAAGTCTTCGTCACTCGTGAGTGGAATGTGAATCTCGTACAGTAGATAGTTCGTCGTCATTCGAGCCTTTACGTATAAAAGCTTATAAAGTGTTGTCAAATTTTCCTGTAAGTTTTTGATGGGCAGCGTTAATCTTGAAGGCATCTTCGTAGATATGAAATTCAACTGGTTGACTAGCTGTGCGGGTGTTAATAGATGAGAGTCCAAATGACCTCTATGTACATTGGTCAGCGCGTTCATCAATATCTCTTGTATTCTGCTTAGTTCGTCAATGAGGAGGTTGGATGTTAACGCAGCTGCGTTCACGTCGTTCATTAACATCACAGATAGTAGAGTACTTTCCACGGTTTTCAACGAGAAATTAACTTCTCTGGTGAAGTTGTTGATAGCTGCAAATTGTTTTTTCATAAATTCTTCGTTTTTCTTCAAGATCTTGTTTTCCGCTTCGACTATGATGGTTTGGTTCTTCACTAGGTCAAGTAGATAATTTTCGTTGTTCTTTACGTTTTGTATATCTTGTTGATATTTTTCGGCAAAATCTTCATCTAAAACTCCGAATAATGTTCTTGCCAAACTTCCTATGCCGTTGATGTATCCCCTTTTCTTTCTTCTTTCATGTTGTGACAGAAGAAGTAGATTGTACGCCTCAAATTGTTCGAATTTGTGCTGTATTTGAGCAGTTAGGGGTCCGCAGACTTGGCTCGTTGTATCCTTTTCGCAGACGAATTGAATGTGCTTGATGTATCCTTGTATTTTCGCTATTCCTTCCCAATACGTTGTTAAATTATAGTAAACAAGTAATCTCCATTCGTCGTGAATATACTGTATCTTCCCGATATCGTCGAAATAAAGGGGGTGTTCTGTTTCGAATGGCGTCATCTCGTAGCCTTTTCCTGTTGTTGTTGCTGCTTTCGCGCCACTGATGGAAGCTAGAATCGTCATCAGCAGGGTAAAGTAACAGCTTAGAGTAGCTGGTTTCTTACGGATCCTCTTCTGTTGTTGTTGTTTTTGTTCTGGTTGTTGTGTTTCTTCATCTTGGCTAGGGTCTTCGTTGTTCTCTGATGTAGAGGTAGCGTTGATTGGTAATGGCGCCAATTTTGTAATCGGACGTTTGAAAGTCCCGTTCTTTGTCTTCAGTGTGACGACTCTGACGTAGCCGTCCATACCGGTGTGTGTTTCTTGCACTCTTCCGAGGGCCCATCTTCCTGGCGGTAAGTTATCTTCTTTTATCAGTACTAAGTCGTTGACTTGTATGTTTTTCGTCGCTTTGTTCCATTTGCTTCGTACTTGAAGTTGATGTAGATATTCCGTTGACCACCGATGCCAAATATGCTGTTGCATATGTTCCACGAGCTTCCACCTCTCCCTCAAGTCCACCTGTCTTAAGCCACTGTGATCTTCTCTTGGTAAGGATAACACTGGTCCGCCAGTCAAAAAATGTCCTGGAGTTAAGTAGTCCAAGTCTTGTGGATCTTCTGTCAGCGGGCTAAGCGGGCGCGAATTCATACACCCTTCAATTTGTGCCAGCAACGTCGAGAACTCTTCATACGTTAACTTCTGTTCTCCCAACACGCGTCGAAGGTGATACTTCATAGCTTTAACAGCCGACTCCCATAAACCTGCAGCCGTTGCCCAAGTCGGTACGTTGTAATGCCATTTTATTCGTAGGCTGTTGATGATGTCCTTAAACTCTGGAGATGTTAGTGTTTGATACTGCTCGAACTCTTCTTGTAGGATTCTGCCTGCTCCTACGAAGTTGGTGCCGTTGTCCGTGTACACATGTTTCGGGCAACCACGTCTAGCGCAAACACGTTGGAATGCAGCCAGGAATGTCTGCGATGAGAGGTCAGACACTAACTCGATATGTACGGCTTTCGTAACCATACATATGAATATAGCTATATATCCTTTGCTGGTCTTGACTCCTCGTCCCTTGTTAATCTTGATCTCCACACTGCCGGTAAAGTCGATCCCCATATGGCTGAATGTTCTAGCTGGAGTGACTCGTTCCTGTGGTAGATCACCCATCAGTTGTTCATTCGTCTTCGCTCTGTGACGATGACATTTCACGCATAGTCTAACCACGTTTTTGACGGCTCTGTTTCCTCCCATTATCCAAAACTTTAATCTGACTTGAGCTAAAGTAAGGCGTGCACCACCGTGTATGGTTTTCTTGTGGCAATCCTCTATTATAAGATTAGTAAGTCTTCCTCTATGGGGCAGTATTATGGGGTGCTTCGTTTCTTCAGGCAGCGAGGAATGTTGTAGTCTCCCACCGACCCGGAGTAAACCATTTTGATCTAAAAACGGCTTCAGATTGAGTAATTTACTCTTGTTGTGAACTGTTCCCCGTTTTTTTAAATCCTCCATCTCTTGATAAAAGTTTTCTCGCTGTACTTCTCGTATAATGTAGATCATGGCCATGTCGATTTCTTCAAATGATAAAACTTCACCACGTGTTGTTTGTTTACGTTGCCGTATGATCGTAGTAAATCGTAGTATCCACGCTGTAATACGAGTCAGTCGCGTCAATGAGCTGTGTTTGTTTAGTAGCTGCATTGCGATACTTTCGGCGTCAGCATTCTGCGTAGCGGCGGAGTTATTATTTTCAACCGTGCTCGTTGTAATGAAAGTTTGTAACGTATGATCTTGATGTGCGATTTTCGTCGTTTTCAGCCACTCTGGACCGTTCCACCATAGCTTGAAAGATGCAGCATGAGATGGTAAAAGTCCTCGTGTGGCGCAGTCCGCCGGGTTCTCCTCAGACTTCACGTAGTGCCATAATTTCGCTTCGACGTTCGATGTTATTTGTATAACACGATTAGCGACGTATTTTTCCCAGCGGGTGACGTCACCCTGTAGCCATGCTAAGACGACTTGTGAGTCTGTCCAGCACGCGATGTGTAGTTCGTACTCGTTGAGCGATGTTTTTATTTTTTCGATGAATTTTGCTAGTAATCCTGCTCCTGCGAGTTCCAATCTGGGCAGCGATGTCTTCTTATTGAGCGGTGCTACTCTTGTCTTCGCGCCAACAAGGTTTGTTACATAATTTCCGTCGTCACCTGTCGTTCGGCTGTATACCACGCAAGAATAGGCTTTTTCGCTACTATCGCAAAATCCTAGTAGTTCAATTGTTTTTCCGTTGTGTAGCCATCTTGGTATAGATATATGGTTAACGTTGGGTAGATCTTCTCTGAGTTTCTGCCATTCAGTGTCGATGTCGTTTGGTAGTCGTTTTTCCCAGTCGATTTTACTGACCCACACTTTTTGAAATAATAGTTTGGCCTTTATTACTATTGGTGCAAGCCATCCAAGAGGGTCGTAGAGCTTGCTGATGTCAGATAACAGCATTCTTTTCGTAGTTTCGCCTTTCGGTGTTGGTAGTTTCCAGTTAAATTTGAAGGAGTCCGATGTTTTATTGTAGCTTATGCCCAATGTTTTTATAGAATCTTCTTGATTGAAGTCCAAACTGCTATTAGCGCTGCAGTCTTTAGTTGGTACGTTTTCAAGGACTCTTGAGTCGTTACTGGACCATTTTCTAAGATGAAAACCTCCTTTCTTGAGCAGTGCCGAAAGATCTAACTGTAGTTGCTTCGCTTCTTCGATCGTTTGGGCCCCTGTGACGACGTCATCCATGTAACACTCGTTCATGAGCTTTTTGGCGGCATTGGGGTAGTTTGCTCCTTCGTCCAGCGCCAGCTGTCTTAAGGTTCTCATAGCCAAATATGGAGCTGCTTTTGTACCATACGTTACAGTACAGAGAACCATGTCCTGTAGTGTTTGTTTCCTGTTGTCTCTCCAGACAATTTTTTGAAGGTGTTGTTGGTCTTCATGTATCAGAATCTGTCTGAACATCTTCTCCACGTCGGCAGTTATAACGTACCGGTAGCTTCTGAATTTTATTAGTAGTGATTGAAGGTCCTTTTGAAGGTTAGGACCCTTCTCCATGACGTCATTCAGACTGAGTCCCGTATTTGTCTTCATGCTTGCGTTGAAAACCACTCTTAACTTCGTTGTGGTGGAATTTTCGCGCAAAACTCCATGGTGCGGTAGGTATACGGACAGTAGGTCGGTCGTTGACGTCGGGGCAGGTTTCATGTGACCGAGCTCAGCATATTCTTCGATGAATTCTCGGTACATTTCCGCAAGTTTGCTTTTGCGCTCCATTTTCCTTTCCTGTTGGAAAAACTGGGATACGGCCCTGTTTTTCGAAATGCCTAGTTTTTCTTGATAGTTTTCTTTCATTGGCATTTTTACTATATATCTTCCGTCGCATGTTCTCGAGGTTGTTGTTTTGTAAAACTTCTCGCAGTAATCTTCCGTTGATAAGTCTTTTTCGTTACTTATTTCTTCTGTTTCCCAGAATCTTGATAAGTCTTCTAGCTCGTGTAAGGTTACTAGGCAGTTGAAAGTTTGATGTTTCCACATAAGATCCATCCAAGTTTAGTTTGTTGTGCGACGGGGCTGTTCTTCTCTCCTTTTAGAAGTCCATCGAGGATGATGTCAGAGTAAACATCAGCCCCTAAAAGGATGTCTACGGGGTTTGACACGTTGTATTCTGGATCGGCGAGCTTGAGCGTTTCCAGATGACCCCAGGATGACTTCTCAAACGTTGTGTTTGGCAAGTTTCTGATGAGCTTCTTCATAATTAGTGCTTGTAAGCTGAAGGTATAGTCAGTGTTAAGGGATTTGCAATTGAGGTGTAGGAGTCCTTTGCAATTTCCCATTGATGCGCCGACACCGGATACCGTGGCGTTCATCTTGCTGCGTTGCAGTCGTAGTCTTTGCGCAGCTTCTTCCGTGATGAGTGATACTTGGGATCCCTGATCAAGAAGTGCTCGCAGAGTTATGTACTCTCCTGCTTGATTCTGTACTGATAGCAGGGCTGTTGTTAGTAGTACTTCACGCTCGCTGTCCCGAACGTGGTTTGTAGATTTGTTTGGCGATTCATAGTTTCCTTGCGTAGGCTTGTAGTTATAGTTTTGTGGTGTCATATCAGAGGGTGTGTTTTTCTTCTGGTGGAGCAGGGTGTGATGGGCATTGTTGCACATGATACATCTCTTCGTTGAGGAACACGTTTGGTCCCCGTGACTAAAGAGGCAGTTTTTACATAGTTTATATTTCACAACTGTGTCATTGCGGTCGTCGACATTCATGCTGATAAATTTCCTGCAGTGCATAAGCACGTGCGTCGTATTTCTGCAGAGCGGGCAGCATTTTATAGATGCATGGTAGGTATTTGGCATATTTTCCGATTTATTATAGTTCGTTGCTCTTTGACCGCTATAATTTTTCTGATAATTATTTGTATAATTCGTCTTTGTTGTTTGACTGCTTCGAGTTTTGATGGTTTCCATAGCCATGAATCTTGATTCTAAGAACTTGAGAAACTCGTCTAATTCTGGTAGGTTTCTCGGTGACTCCAGATGTTGTATGTAGTCGTTGTAGGTGGCTGGATCAAGTTTCTGTAGCAGAATGTGTACGACTAGTGGGTCCCATGTTGATATGTCGAGACCGATGTTGCTAAGGCCATTCAAACTCTCTAGGGTAATATCGTGCAGCTTCTTCAGGCCATCGGCGTTCTGTTGATGGAGAACTGGTTGATTGAGCAGGTTGTTTGCAAAAGATGTAAATAGTAGCCTGGGGTTGTCATAGCGTTGTACAAGTATTTCCCAACAAGAGTCGTAGTTGTCAGCGTTCGGTGCCAAGTGTTGTACTAATTTTTCTGCTTCGCCCTTGAGCTTGGATTTCAGGTGTGATATCTTCTGAGCTTTCGGCAGCAAAGGGTTGGCATGGATTAGCTCGATAAATAAATCCCGAAACGGAAGCCATTGGCTGTATTTTCCGTTGAATTCCTGCAGCTTGATAGTAGGCGTTGATTTTTCGTAATGGATATTAGCCCATATCTTCTTATTTATCTCCTTTCTAATATTGTCGTAAGTTTCTTCGCAGTTGTAGTATTGTTGTTCGTAGTTTATATTAGATCCCTTTAATTGAATCTGCCAGTGGAGCTTGTCGATGGCTTCCCACCTGGTTTTGATGGTGTTGAGATTATCTTCCAAATCCCATTTTTCGGTCATCGTTTCCAAATTGATTTTGGATACGGCTCGATTGAATGCCATGAATTGGCAATGTTGTTGTTGCAGCATCTGAAGAGGAACGGTGTTGTTAATTCTTTCTTCAGGTTCGTTGAGGTTCTCCGTTTCCGGTGCGGCCGCGCTTGTACTTGCGGTCGCCCAGTTCATGGTCGGTGTCATGTTGCTGGCAGTGGCAGTTTTTTCTTCACGTAAACGCAGCATGTCGCTCAAAGTTGTTTTATAGACATCTTTCGTTTTGTTAAAGACGTCGTCCTTGTAGTACTGATTATCCTTTTCTCCCGTTTTTTCGATACGGATATGGTTTCGCTCGAACTCGGCCCAATGAAGTTCCAGCGCTTCAATTCGCGTCTTTAAGTATTCAACCGTTTTTCTGTAAGCGCTGTCCTTCTTGTAGTTGACCGAGATTTGCTTGATGTTCTCAAAAGCCACCTGTTGCCGGTCGATGAGTTCACCGAAGGTAGAGGTAGACATTTTGGCTGTGGAGTTGTATTTCCTTGCACCGAGTTGTAGTTACGTAGCGCAGGCAGGCGTTGGTTCACGAAGATCGAGGTTGTTGACCGACGATTCTTCCCTTCACTAGCTTACTCGCTTGTGAGTAAAACTAAGTGGCAGTTTTGTCGAAGGACCAAAATGTATGGGCCACCCCGTAGTATGTGTCTTGAGATGTCCCAGAGAGTTGTTGAGTTAAAGATGAGAAGTTTCACCAATCAAAGTATATTGTTATACATGGGATATTATGGAGACTAATTTCCCGTAAGATGTGGTTACTTCGAAGGATGATTGTCTTCTGATTAATCCTATCTAATTAAATCGATAATGTAAACTCGCAAAGGAAATAAAGATGCTGATGTCGGATCTACAAAGTAGAACGCGCGTGTTGCGTTTTGTACGGTCAAGTGTGAATCGTTACCATTAGAAGAATCTATCGACTCCAATGATACTTGTGTTGTGAGTAGCATTAAACATGGACACAACAAGAAGCAACTTGAGCTGAGACTAACATGGCGTCAGGCAGCCGCGCGTCCAGCAGCCAGCCCAGCAGCGCGGCCAGCTGCGCGCCCAGCGCCAGCGCCGCCGCCAGCGCCGCGCCCGACGACGAGCTCGACGTCGAGCCCGGTGCGGAATTGGACTCTGGGTCCGATGATACTGAAAGAGGAGCAGAAAGATATAAATTTGTTGTTCTTTGATTCGAATAGTAGGTTTTTTCTTGAAATATTTTATTTGAACAGTAATCTAACTATCAAAATAAGGAATATAGTAGAAACGTATCTGTAATAAATGAAAAAAAAAAATTGACGAACCTATGAATTGAACAAATCTTTTAAAACGAATTCAAAAATATGTTAAAAAAATATTATTGAGATGCATTAAAGTTATAAAGTGATCTTCATCAGTTATCTTTGTCTTTATCAGTATCGGCTCAAACGGTTTTGTGGGACTATGTACAATTGTAGCATATACCTATGTACGAAAATATACCTCTATGTATGTGTGAAAATCGAAAAAAAAAAAACGGAAACACACTGAACAAGTCTCTATATTATTTTTTTTAGTCACAGTAACGTAACAAATGTAGTCATAAGTTAAAATTTCAACATTCTCACAAGCCTGCCGCATGACGTCGGGGTCACCGTCGGCGGGCAGCCAGGCGGAGACTATGTGCAGCCTCTCCCTCCCCCCCTCACCGCCTCTGTCTTCCTCGTTCCCCTCCTCCTCCGTGCTCGGTGTAGAGTCTTCTACCTGGAGGAACTCCATGTCTTCTATGCTGTCACTGGAATTGTTGAAGGAAAAAATAAGTAAAGGAACAGGGCGGCTAGGTGGCGGTGTTGTCACAAATATAGAAAATAATTTATATAGCAGACGAATTACACGGCATATTCAGTAAATTGTCTGCTTATCAAAATAAATTGAATTATAGACGAACTAGTTGACCAAGCAAGTTTCGAATCGCTCGTTCTAACAAGTTTTTTTGATGGTTCCCTTACTTTTTTTTAAATATGCTGTGCTATGGTAATCATAAAAAAAAATAGGATTCCAATAGTGAAAGTTTTATTTTAGTTTTACAATAAAAATGGCTTGAAATTTTGTTACAGCACCCGAAGCGGAATAGGTTTACACCCACAATGTATAACACTCTACTTTTCATTCCATTCCTGGAAGTAACTTTAAACAGATTTATCACCACATATTTTTGCATTTGCATTGATTTTGAAGGCCGCCATTTGCATTGATCTTTGTAACTTGCTATTTAATGTATTTTATGTTTTATTGTGATTGCAATAAATAATTATCACATCTTATCTTAACTTTAAAACTAGAGAACAGAAACCAAAAAAAGTCCTCTTTTTGAGCGGGTTTGTTGAAAAAAAAAAAACAACTCCTCACCTAGAATCATAAGTCAAGTAAACAGGAAAGATGTACTGCGTGAGTTGTCTAATTCTTGCACGTCGTAGCGCGGCGAGTTCGTCCGCGCCCGCCCGCGCCGCCGCGCCGCGCGCCGCCGCCGCCGCCGCTTGCTGCTCCGCGTGACGGGCCAGGCTTGAGACTCGCTTCTCGTATCTTTTTTGCATAACAATAATGTTTTATAACGCCATGAACCATAACACCTCATGCAGTATAGTATACTATTCATTCATTAAGTACTTACAACCGATAAGACGACCACTGTTGGACATATGTCTCCCCCAAATATTGCAACAATGCTATGCATAGCATGGATATTGGAAAATAAAAATTTTACTGCTGGATTGTATTACAAATCCATAAAGGCTGCATTATTCAAAAATCAAAAACATACCTGGGCAACTTATCAGCAACCTCCTTATTATACTGTATCAGCGCCACTAACTCTTGTTTCCGTTCAACAATATTTTGTTTCCGTTGTTCAATGGCTAGTTTTATTATCTCCACTCTGTCTTTACACTGTTTGAGTTCCATCTGTAAGTTTGAATGTCGACTTTTCGATAGCAGCAGGGCTTCGCAGCGGTCTTGTACATGTTTACGGTTTGCTTTCAGTCGAAGGAGTTTTGCTTGTCTTTCTGCATATCTGAAATTAATTGAAAATAATGTTTTGTTTTCTTTGACTCTTTTAAACATACTTATTTTTCTTTTATTCTTTACACTTCGTACCGCCTAACCTATTACTACGTTGTGCATGATTTATACTTATGAACCTTCTTCTTGAATAACTCTATTTAAAAAAACTGCTTCAAAATCCGTTGCATAGTTTTAAAGATTTAAGCATACATAGGGACAGACGCGGGAAGCGACTTTATTTATTTATCAATACTACACTATTATTACAGTAAACACCAATGCAACAGTGCAGCTTTATCTTATTTTAAAGATTATGGTTTCCTTAATACAATATAAATACAAAAGATAATTTTTACAATTTTACAAATCCACCATCCTTTATACAATATAAATACACAAGATAATTTTAACAATTTTACAAATCCACCATCCTTAAGAAACAAAATACTAAAAACATTAGGGTGTTGTTCGTAACAAATAACCCATAGTGCTGACCTCGTAAATTCATTCAGAGAACAGACAAAAATATCAATGTGCTGATCTATGACGTTAAGTAATTTGAGCGCCCTAGTGAGAGGTGCCTTCCGGAGCAGATTTGTCCTACCACTCGGTATATCGAACAAGCGACCCCTTCTTGCCCTAAGGTGGTCTCTGGGCACTCCTAAGGAGCATTCTCTCAATAGATTTATTTTATACTATGGGTTGATGACTCTTTATTGATTGAAAATAATAAATATTTTCCTTAAATCTTTTTACAGCCTTTTTATTATGCCTAGTTAGTTAGTTTATGGGCAGGTTTCCGCAATTTGACAGCTATCGTGCCTATTTTGTGTGATTTAATATTAAATAAATAAAAGGCATAATAAAAATAAAAATTTGCCAGCTATCGTGCCTATTTTTATTATACCTTTTATCCCTAATCTTCCAGATCGACCGGTCTTGTTCCCTTTTCACTAAATCATGATCAAACTTAAGCTGTGAAGCATTTTTTAACATATTGGCAGGATATCCTTCTAAAGTTTAGAATCTAAACAGTATAATTGCATGCAAATTCATGCTTTTTTTATAAGCGACTAAGATCATGATCATGAGACAAAGGTTGGTTAAAAAGTTTTGTGCATGTGTCACAAGACTCACAAGAAGATAATCTGGTTAATAATACAGACCTGTCCGAGTAAGGCATCGAGGAGTGGATGAAATTGCCATTCCTGATGCAATCTACGCAGTAAAAGTTCTTCTTGATTGTGTAGCAAAGCAAACATTTCGTGTAGTGGCTTTCACTTTCTGTGGACGATATACGGAAGTCTCTGGGGGCCTCGCTCTCTGTGAAATAACTTAACGCCATCACGGTAAGAACTAAGTTAAATGTCCTATGTAAACAAATTTAGCACGAACAGTGAAAGGATTAATTGAGAATTTCACAACTTCAAGTTCACAACACAACCACCACAACAATTTATTTTGGTTAGCAGACGTCAAGCGTCAACGTCAAATTCAGCTGGCAAACTGGCAAATTGCAAACAGGGTTGCCAACTGGAATTTAAAAAGAGAGCTAAATCATATCTAAAGAAAGCTAAAAAAGAGCTAGATTTATTTTGAAAAAAGGAACTGAACATCATTTTAGTAAGTATGTACATTTGGGATATTGGAAAACAAGTATTTTAAAATTTATTTTGCGTCAACTTGAAAAATGGTCAAGTATCAAGATTAATGATAAACTATTGACGGACATGGATGCGGGGACAAATGTTAAGAATGAAAGCGACGCAAACTTACCACTGACACTGAATTAGCACTATTTTTTTTTAGCTCTTATATTGTAAAAAAATAAGAGCTAAAAAGCTAAACCCAATTTTTTAGAGCTAACCAAGACAAAATTAAAGAGCTAAATCTAGCTCTAAAATCTCAGAGTTGTCAACAATGATGGCAAATGTCAAACCGTCCGTGTGACATTTGCCATCATTGTTGCCAACCACACCACACAGCTTCGGTACACTGGCGGACACGGACGGCGTTACACTTTTAGTTTATCTTTAGTGAAAAATAGCTCTTGTAGGTCTAGGTATGGTATGTAATGTACCTTACTTTGGAAGGTATGACAGTTTAAGGCGCAAGAGACCAGTACGACAAAAAGTGTTTTTAATATTATGTTCTAAACCATGGCCGTTGTAGGGGGTCTGGGTTCTCACACCACGAAAACACTGGATTGTTCAGTTCAACAATTTATTTTGTTTATAAGCACAAACAACAGTTCGGTAAAACACTTATAAGTCCGAAATATGCTTATAATAAAATAACACGTGAATTTTAAGGAAACGAAGGGCGTATGGATTCGCCTACCGATACTCGCAGCGCAGACTGCCCCACCCTGTTCGGGTTCACAAGAATGCACATATGACAAAATTAAATAGACGTAATGTTTTAATCATACAGGTAAGGCGCTTGCCGATTTAATTAAGTAGCGTTATACCTAGAAAAGTTAACAATGGGCGGGTAAGATGCAACAAATTAGAAAAATAATAAAACTGAACTAAAAACTAAAACATAAGTACCTATGAAATGAGCGCGTCGCTAACACTCCCCACCCTAGTGCGAAACTAGCACTCAGTTCCAAACGTAACAGGAGCGATGCGCGCCGCCGAACGACTCAAGGTGCCGCCGCTGGTCTTCACTTGTACCACACGCACTCTCCCATCTTTGCCAGGGAATACTTTTTCGATGACTCCTCGTGGCCATACGTTTCGGGGAGATGCTGGATCGACGATGAGAACAAAATCACCAACTTTTAAGGTTCTCTGCTCGATATTCCATTTCGATCTGGGAATGAGTTCGGGAAGATATTCTTTCAGCCACCGCTGCCAAAACATATCGGCTAGTCTTTGAGATTTCCTCCATTGTTTCCTTAGGTAGAGGTCCGAATCGTCAAACATTCCTGGTACCGGAAGGTTCGACGATGATCCCAAAAGAAAATGATTTGGCGTAAGCGACTCTGAACTTCCAGGTTCGACTGAAACGTGGGTCAAAGGTCGGCCGTTGACTATACTTTCTACTTCTGCCAACAAAGTTATCAGCGTCTCATCCCTGGGAGCTCTTTCATTAAGGATAACTTGGTTAGAATTTTTAAGGCTTTTATGGCTCTTGTACGATGCACTACACAGCAGCACACACACACCTTGGCACTGTTTAATTTTCAACCAGTAGTTACTAAGATCATTATCCTACATTTTAACTAAGATCATTATCCTAAATTTTAGGTTCAGTTTTTGACACTGTGAGCATTTAAGCCTTCCTGCCTAAATATTTGTAAAATAAAATAAATATATCCTACTAATATAGTATACTATACTATACCACTATACTACTTCAATATGAAACATTCATATTTGGCCTTGTTGTGATCGTCTATCTGACTAATGGTTAGGACCTTCCATACGTTGTGTTTTAAATCAAATAATTTACAGTGCTAAAGCTCTTTTGAAAATTAAAGAATAATGAAAATAACCTTGGACTTATAAAATTTCGAGCCAATGAGCTGTACGCTAACAAATAAATTCTTAAAAAAAATGCGCGCTAAACACGCGCGCTAGCTCGACCTCGTCAAGCGACTACCTAGGTATCCTAAACAGACGTTCCCTAATACATTACTGCAATCGTCCTTCTAAAGAATGATTTAAAAGATTGAAAACCCTACTGTTGTTCCTAGAAGAGGAACCGCGTTCAAGTGTATTATTACGGAAGGTAAACTTGGTAGAAGTGTATGACAACTAGCCCCGGGTAGGACAGTTCCTTCGCCATGCCCCGTCCGACTAGGTTTTGTGTAACCTTATGTTTGTGTGAAGAAAGTCGACTTTTGATGACCATCGATTCATGTGATAAAGGCTTAAGCCAGATTAATACAAAGATAAGCATGAAGTTATGTGCAAGATTCTCAAAACGAGAGCTACGGTGTAATAACCCTGTTGCCAATCCGTTGGTCTTGTACCAGCACTTTTCTTGGTTAGAACTTACTTAGGAATGTATGTCTTGTGGTTTCAACTATCACTCCCACCATGATAGCACATCTCCTGAAGTACCGTAGATCGTTAGGCAAAGCAATGCACTTATAAACCAAACATTAGCAAATTATTTAGATCAAATCACAGCTCCTCTGAAGTTCATCCCCTAACACAGGACGATCGCTTATTTACGCAAACGAGCCTAAAGCCGCATATTATCAAATGTTAGAAAAGAGGTCTCGACCCTGGATTAGTTTATCACGAAGTTAGTTTTTACGGTTTAGTGTATATCGTGTGAATATATATAATAATTATATAAAAACAGACCCTCCCTTAATACATTCATTCTACCTCACACAGATTCTTTCTGTCTCACATACATTCTTCAAGTCCTATCAGCTGATAATGGTTGTGGTGTTAGTTGAGTGTAATAGAATTATCACGAATCTCTAGAATACGTCATCCAACGAGTAACAAACAAAGTAAGCAGTCAAGCTTCGACGAAAGGATATTTTATATTTGGTTAGAACGATTCGGGCCTCATTTACTATCTCGTACACCGTAGTGCATCGTCAAGTTTGATATGAGCTTTACTAAATTGTTCATTTGATCTCCATGCCACCGATCATGGGATCTTGTCTAGAACTCTTGGTTCTTTATATTCTCATCATTCAACTATCTCTTGCATCGTAATGCATTGTCAAGTTTGATGTGAGGTTTTAGTTTGCTCGTCTGATCTTCATGCCAACAATCATGAAGTCTTGTCTTGAACTCTTGGTTCTTTACTTATATCCTTTGTCTTAGCAATTCCGCATTACATATGTAAGCCACCACGCATTGATATCGGCAAACTTGAGATTATTAAGTGTGATAATAGAGGATTAGACTTTCCCACAACAAGCATCCATTTCGCACAATCTACGATTTACAATAATTGATTAACATCGTAAAAGGCAATCAAGACACAAGAGTAGTAATCGTGCAATCCCTCGTTCGAGATTAGTACACTAAATAGACTGCAGCGACTAGATCTCAGAGAATATGATTACTCAAACAAGTAATCTTTCAAATCAAAATAATCACCGCTATCCAATTTTGTGACCAGTGTAAAGTGTTCGGTTATGTATTTATCTATACATTCCCCATCTAACTACTTTGATGAAGCGAGTACCGAGGCCGGCCACAATACTCCCTCGCATCGTCCGAAGGTGCGAGTACATATATATAGCTGTATTTATGTCAAATCAAAGGAAAACAAAACACAATCTCCGCGCGCTCGCCGAGACGCGGTAGCCGTTTCTAGGGAGCCGTCGTCGAATCCATCCAAAAGTATAAAATATATAATTTTTAAATTTAATAAAGCTAAAAACTGTACGATATAGGAAGGATCGTTACAACACGTACAGTCAAGGACTAGGAGGCCGTAACAGATTTGTCTATGGTTTCGTCAGCCCTAGACTGTATTACCAAATAACAAGAGCTATTTTGCAATACAGAAAAACCGGAAGTGTTACGCCGATCGTGTCCGCCACTGTACTAAGATCATTATCCTAAATTTTAGGTTCAGTTTTTGACACGTACAGTCACGGACTAGGAGGCCGTAACAGATTTGTCTATGGTTTCGTCAGCCCTAGACTGTATTACCAAATAACAAGAGCTATTTTGCAATACAGAAAAACCGGAAGTGTTACGCCGATCTTGTCCGCCACTGTACGAGCAGCACACACACCTTCGCACTATTTTAACCAACCTAAAATTTAGGATAATGATCTTAGAAATATTCTTTTACGAAACTAAAGTGGACACTTTAGGCATCAACCATTATTTTCTCTTAGATTTGGAAACTGAAAGCTACACGACAGGCCCTTAACAATTCTAAGCAAGATTATCTAGGGAGTCAAAGACTCATATTTTTGATTTCGGTCATGGTTTAGAAGATATTAATTATTTATCGGGAGTGGCGCTAGTTTCGCACCGTGTTACACTTACCCTTAAGATAGGTAGGTACTAACTTTAACAGTAGGTGATACATACTTACATTAGTTTCAAGAATCCCTATTTTTCGAGGAGACGTACTATAGATGATAAGGTAGGTACCTACTTACTTACTTATCTATCAGGATATAGGTAAGTAAGTGAAAACCGGTGAAAACCTTCAGCACATGCTGAGTCAGTGCTATTTTACGGCAACTGCAACACACACACAACTTGATAAATTTTCTTGTTATTTTAAAATGTTTTGAAGTATGTGCTATTGTTGTTGTTGTTGGGTCCGTAGGCTATTGTATATTATTATGTGAGTACTTAATGTGTGTTTTTTGCTGTGAATAAATCTGTTCTTTATTTCTTTTTAGGTATATGTATGTCCCGTACAGGTTGGTTCCGCTCCCAACTTTAAACTACAGCAGTTAGAAACTAAAGTTATGTTTCCTAGCAATTACAGGGTTTAATGCCAGTTCTGTAAGATCTGGCGACGGCTTTGAACGCGTGCCAACGTGGAACCGCCCTCGGGTTCGATGCACCACGTCGACAGGAAATGGTTCCTTGATAGTAAAGTTACGTTACCTTAGTACAAAACACAGTAGGGCTTTGATAATCTTGGTCTGATATTCGCAGTCAGTATTTGGAGGCTACTCGGTCGAGTATGATACTCGGACAAGTCGTTCCCGAGTACTGATTATCCTGCCTCGAGCCGTCTGATACTCCGTCGGGCATAAGTTTCACTGTCACTAAGTCGAAACTTGACTATGTATATCTGTCGTGGCCATATCGTAAAATTGGCCTTTTCATGAAAAATGCACATTTCATGAAATGGCCAATATTCCTTTGTCCAGATCGTTGGAACCTTGATGTTTAACGATTTGGCCGACCGCGTTTGGCCAAATCGTTGTTGTGTAACCTAAAATTTTAAATTCTATTATTTAAGTTGTAAAGTTCCCCGTACTAGCTAATATAAATAATCTAACTCAGAACACAATAACAAGTAAAAAAAAAGTTATTTTACTATAATTCGAGTAATTTATGATTTAAATACATTTAAAAAATCGTTCGGAACTCCATGGTTTTTGAAGTTGCTTTCGTTTATCGATTGGTTTGCATAAAACTTACAAATCTTTGATTCAAAACGTAGTGGTTCTGTACTTACTTTTACCGTCTTTTTCCTCACTTAAATTCACTTTTTTCATTTTATTATTGTAAACCGTAATGGCGCGTCACATCAAATCACACAATTAAACGATATGATCACTAACGTTTGGCCATTTCATGAAATAGTCAAACGATCACTTGGCCAAATCGTTGAACGTAGAGATTTTAACGATCTTGCTAACGAATATTGGCCATTTCATGAAAAAATCACATTTCCTGAAATGGCCGGCCATATCATGAAATGGCCAATTTTACGATATGGCCACGACATATCAATTTGGAGCAGAGAACGATTTAAAGTTGTATTTTATTCGAACTGCGACACGCACCTTGGACTCCGCGACGACCGGCCAATGGGCTTCGCAAAACTAAACACAATTAGGTAAATTTACAGGAATAACATATGTTTTATATTACGATTTTTTTTTAGAAGATATCTACTTACCTACTTCGAAAGTTTTTGCTTATAATATATCACACAATCGACAACCTTTGAAAATTGACGTGTCGACCGTGTTTAGGGGCAGAAAGTTCTCACGTGGATACCGCGCACTGGAATATGCAGACTAGGCAAACTCCTTGCATGGTGTAAAAGTTGCGTTGTACGCGCAAGACCGAGAATTTAGCTCTGCTGATCTGAGAGAGGTCTTTCCAGCAGTGGACCTTTTCAGTTGATGATGATAATGATTTGTATTCTGATTGATCATGCTAAATTAAATATTATTTTTTATTCCGCGATTCCCCAGGGACACGTTTGTAAATTTAAAAAGAGGGCAGCACGTAATCAGCCAGATTGGATTACCGTGTGTCGGCCGTAACGAGCAGCGCCGTTGGCTCATGTTTTTTTTTTTAATTTTGGGCGGGAAATCCCCGACTCACTCACCTCACCGTCCCCCATTACATGACAGTGCAGTGACGGGGTTTCATGATGACTAGACGATAGGTATTTGGTTTTACTTCAGTTCATGCTAACTTTTAAATCGTCAAAACAATCCAAATGCTATTTCGCTTGCGATAAAGGGCTCCAAGAAGGCAACATTTTGCTGATTAAGTACTTGTTTTCGTTAATCTAGAGCAAAAAGTCTTTAAAAACACGCTAGAACTGGCAACGTCATCTAATGGATCCCAATGCATATACTTCGTTCTCCTCTTTTACTTCCATGCCTCTCGGTAAGTATCGCTGCCGCGCCTAGTGCCTATAACCTGATGTGCACGATCTAAAACGTATACCCTATATTTGATGCTGAAGCGATGGACATCAAAATCATCGTGATTTGCTAAGATTTAGGTAGTGAAAAACGTGTTCCCCTGAAACGCAAATTTCTTAAAAAAATTAGCTCTCTCTCTATCGCACGGTTGCGGTTCGGGGGCGACAGCATAAGTTTTTCTAAATATTGTTTCGTACATGGTTGCTATCTATACAGTCCTCCTAAGTGGCAACGTCGTGGTGCAATTTTTTTTTAGTATTTTTTATTATTTATTTTGGCGTTTTTTATTTAAGTACTTATTTGTGATACAACTACAAAAATTTTAATTTTGTGCCAGGCCATGACGTTGCATCTCCTAACAACGATTTTCAAAGCTTTTGTTATAGAGTTCTACTTATAAAATAATAATCCTTACATATTTTAATTACCTAGTAAGGAGACCTAATTAGGACACAGACTTAGGGTTGAACCTATATTGCTACCTAGACTAAAGTTAGCTACTTAACACTTAGTATACCTAAGTTTTCATCCTAATTACAAATAAGTACCTACCTACTCTACGAGTAGTTCAACTAACTACTTATTCCAGAAACAAGATGGGATTCCACTTAGAAAATTAGCTGGAACTCTGCGCGGGCTAATTGAAATCCGTTACTTGTAGAGAGCCTACAAACTTCTAGTTTACACTTTGTTAGGGTAACTCTTAATTATTTGATAAATTCACATCTAAGAATAATAAGTAAGTAGGTAAGTAGGAAAATTGTGCTTCTAAAAGAGGTATAAGATGCCGAATTTCACCATTCTTCGCGATCATTCGCCAAAAAATACTTAACCAATTCATAATGTTTTTAGTACTTACTTACTTACATTTTTTTAAAATAAAAACAATAATTTTATTATTGTTTTTATATACTACAACTCAAACAAATTTTGAGTTAGGTAGTATAGTCGGGAATCTACTAATAAAAAATCCAAATAAATATTCTGATTCTCATTCCATGACAAAAAAGTCCTATACACTTCTTGTGGTAGGGCTGCAGCAGCTCATTAAAGCCTCCTTCACACGTTGTCGGCGTGGGACGTCTGATTTCCCCCGGGGCCGCGTGTGAACGCCTCTCTGCGGTTTAATCACCGGAATTGTTACATGTGAGATTGTTCTGGAATTTCCCTTTCGGTCCATTCCTATATCTTGCTCATTTTATAGCCTTTGATTAACCATATCCATACTTATAATTATATAAATTACGAGCTTTCCCGGCTTAGTTCGTTACGCCATAGAATATAAGATAAGTACTACAAAAGACTTGGCTCTATAGACTATGTTCTTTTGACTGCCCAGAATGGCCGAATAAAAAACAAACAACAACAACAAACCACCTGTCAAAATATGTAAACAACGGAAAAAATATTGCACCTGGGGTTATTATTTGAGTTTAGGTAAGGATCCCTAATTTTTTTGAAAATCTAATATAGCCTATGACACTCGGGGTTAATGGAGCTTCCTACCAGTGAAAGAATTTTTCAAATCGGTTCAGTATTTCCGGAGCCTATTCGTTACAAACAAACAAAAAAATCTTTCCTCTTTATAATATTGGTATAGATAAATGCGCTGTCTGTCTATATGTGTGTCTGTCTATCTCGCTTACACGCCAAAACTATAAAACCGGTTTTAATAAAATTTGCTACTTTTTATGCCGAATATCCTCGAGATTTTGCGGTTTGAAGAGAAATTGTATAGTTACGTACTCCTATATTAATAATAATAACGCGTTACTCATTAAACACTCAGAGTCCCTAACTAGGAAAAACCTGTATCTAGGGTGCCCGAAACACACATAGGAAGAAAATTACACCCAGACCGGAAACAAACATCGATATTTATCATAATCAATATTCACCCCGCTCGAGAATGGAATACAGGATGCACACGCTTACTCAGTCCACATCACTGCCAACTGAGCCACGGAACAGTCAAACCTACCTAACCTATAAATAAGTACCTAAGGCGACTATTGTCGTAAGGCAAGCCAAACATTTGTTTGCCTGAGCCAATTGGTGGGCACCCTGAACTACCTCGCCTCTCGCAGTATATAGGATACTTTACCAAATAAGGTATCAATAGCGATTAGATTAGATGTAGTCTAATTGACTTTCAATAAGTCATATCTTGTATCCTATATTGAATAAAGATTTTTTGATTTTGATTTTTTTGATTGATTTTAAGAGACTATAGTTTAAATTGTATTTTCATAGTAGGGCATCGCCAGATGGTCTTATTTGTTTTGCAAAGAGCTCTGCCGGTAAGTTTGTCGCCGTCTGCGGTTTCTCAACAGTTTAAGAAGCAATCTGCAAATGAGCGGTAATTTACATTCGAACTCGGCGTGATTTCCCGCGGGAACGATGTCCGGGCTCCGGATGGCCCGGACGCCGCCGCCTTGTCCGGAGAAGGCTGACCGGGATACCGTCTCGGTATTGTGGACGCGGTTCTTTAGAGAATAAAAGGTTTTTGTTGATTATGTTGTCACGGAAACTTGCAAATAAATTATTTCTTAAAATTTTATCCTTAGTTCCTAATGTGGTCAAAATGTCGGTATCAACAATCAACTTCTTCTTCTTCTTCAAATTTAAGAGCTAGGCTCTTGTCGGTGGAGCGTCTTCCACACCTCCCGTTTCCCCGCCAGCTGCTTGACCTCTTGATACGACACGACCCCTATCTTTTCCTTTGTTTGATCAAAGTAACTCCGTCTTGGTCGTCCCCTCTCTCTTTTCCCTTCAATCTTGCCTTCAATAATGTTGGTGATGAAGGTGTCGTGTCGTAACAGATGCCCAACCATCTTGCCCCGCCTCGTCTCAATTGTCTTTAACATATTCCTCTCCTCCTTCACTCTTCTCAGCACCTCCTCATTGGTAACAACAATCAACACATAGTATAAAATGAAGTCGCTTCCCGCGTCTGTCCCTATGTATGCTTAAATCTTCATAATTATGCAACGGATTTTGATGCGGTTTTATTTAACAGATACAATGATTCAAGAGAAAGGTTTACAAGTATAATACGTGCACAAGAATGTTAAAGGTGAGGCGGTACGAAGTTTGCCGGGTCGACTAGTAGTTTGTATACATTGTATTTTTTTTTAAATATAACACCTTTCGTAATCTACAATGGCGACCATCAACATATTAAGAAAATATGGCCAGTGTTGCCTGTTGCGTATTAAAGTAGAAAGATGCTGGGCTGACCACAACCTAGTCGCTTAATGTCAATGGGTTGGCTGACCGACACGACTGACGAGGACATGCAGGGCCCACAGCTTAAAGTTCCTTTCGAAGCGCGAAAGTGATTGTGGCATCATTCAAAGTCTAAAAATACTCTATTCTTAATGCCGCTACTGGGGATTAAGGCTTGGTGGTTCAAAAATTTGTGTTTTTGAGATTTTTTTAAACAATCTGAGACATACAAAATTGATGTCTTCATTCTGAAAAAAATATATGTGTTAGTTAAGGATCTAATCTAGTCATCATACTAAAGGGAAATAGGATCTAATTAATTTTAGTTGATAGAAAAAAATCTCAAAGTTACCCCTTTTTGTTCCGTTTTTTCCATTTTATTTTTAAACCGCTGATTGTTTTTATTTGATTTTTGGAATGAAAATTGCTGACCTTAAATTTTAGACATACTACTATAGTAAGAATTTTTAAGTTTAACGAAAAGACAAAAAACCAGCAAAAACTAAAAAAAAACATCGTTTTCGCGCGGTCCGATGCCATGCCGCGCCGCTCCCTACCCCGTCAGTACCCTTGTGGCCACGGCCGAGGCCGGTTCTGTGTCAAATTTTTGTTTTCGCGCTCTCGTATTTCGTTTTATTTTTATTCAAATGTAAACAAAATTTGACAACAGATGTCAAAACAATGAACCATAACATCTGATTAGGATCTGTATGGAGCTGAAAGAAACCAATTTTGATACCGATATTACATTTATAAAACCGTCGCATTACAAACTTACCTTTTTTATTCCCACAAATAAAACTTAAATCATAGGTTACTTATTATATAGTTATATCATATCTTTGTTAGTTCTGTGGCGCCGATAACACAATATTAATATTACATTAGCACAATATTACGTGGTATACTTACTCAAATTACTTTAAGAAGGCAGTAATTTATGTCTTAATAGAAAATGTTTCCTTTTTATTTAACGCTTTTCGGTTTTTTCGGCTGTTTAATTTTTTGATGAAAAGATTTTATTTTTTGCTTTTCAGTTTAATTTTAAGGAATTCCCCCCCCCCTCACTTCAAGGTTCACCTTCACCTCAAATCACCCTCCAAACGCTGGTCTCACACCCCTGAAGGTGGTCAGACGACCTGGTAAAGGTTGCGGCCTATGTCCAGCAGTGGACGCTATCGTGTGAGATCGGCTGCTTAAAATCAAAACCTAGTAACTCGTTTTAACAAAAATATTCAGGAGAGCCAAAAAACGGGTCGACCACTTTAATTCGTTGCCCCGAAGAAACCAGACGCAATAGCGATTTCGGTGTTTGACCAAAAGTTTGACTATATTGTTGACTATAGTCACACTTAAATCGATCCCACTATTTTTTTTTTTTAATTTACCCAAATATGACAATGAAAACAATTTCAAAACATAGTATTTCACACTTAGTTAATTAACTAAGTGTGAAATACTATGTTTTGAAATACAATCTCTGAGTTAATTCTCTACTTTTTAAAGCAATTTATATTTTTAGTTGTACGTTTCGAATGAAAAATGTTATTTTTTGAAGTGCATTCATTTAAAAGTTATACAAATGATTTATTTGTGGCAGAATTAAGTTTTGTTTACTATTTGGTTACGACTCGTGGTTAATTCAGCCAAATTTGTATACTGTTTTTGTAACTTACTAAATTCCATCAAAATTTGATTGATTTTATAATCGGCGCCAAATTCAAAACATAGTAAGTCAGCTTTCAAATTCATAACCTAGTAAGTCGGTTGAGTTGCTAGGTTTTTTTATTTGTAATCCGACATGCGCTATGTTAAGAATATGTACTTCATGGAAATTTCAATAACTTTTCCAAATTGGGTAGACTTAAATTAAATTTTATTTTTAAAATTACGTTAGAAACTGGGTGTTTTAAGGTTCATATCAAATCTATACCGCCTAGTAAGTCGAAAAATGACAAAAATGGTTTTTTTGCAAAAACACCAGTTACTAGGTTTTGAATTTGGGCAGCCGAGATGATGATGATGATTATTATTATATTAGTCGGCGAGGCGCTTCTCCAGAAGTCCCCCAGAGTCCTCCAGAAGAAGGCAGGTAGTCGCCACTTACAATGGAACTGGTGGGGCGAGTGTTGAAAATTTTGCGGTTTTTGTAATCCAATCGTCGTAGGTCGCCAATTTAGAGAACTCCTATGTCCGCCCGCCTGCAGTAGAAATAACTCCAGAGGTTGAAGAAGGGATGATATATTTACACATGGTTAGGTACACTATTTACAAGAAAATGAATGCATGTTAATGTGTACAGCGGCTGAGATGTACTGCCTAGCGCACGCAGGGCGTTGCGCGAGGCGTCGTGCGGGGCGTGCTGCGCCCAAATCAAATGTATAGCAATAGTATGAGACCGTTTACGGAGACGCGCATAGGCCTATGTTCGATATCGTATAAGGAAACGCGTCGGCTCCCGCGGCGGCGCCCGCGGCGGCGGCGACCGTGGTGGCGCCTGCCACGACGCCTGCGCGACGACATCCCGCACAACACGCCGCGTCTTCGTAAAGGAGGCCTTAGGGTGTGATTTTAGTTCCAAATAAAAAAAGTTATCAACTCAAACTATATCGTTATTTGTTTTAAATTAAAACAACCAGTAATGTTTTATTTATATTGAGAAAACACTACAAAAAGGGTTTACTTTGATATTTATTTCTACAGAGTGAAATTCATTACATCTTGTTACTTTTTAATAACTTGTCTAAACTAAATCCTACATCTATATTTTTCAGAATTAAGAAATCTGTTTTATATTTCTCAGATGGTTTAAAAAAAACTCGTTATTACAAATACCTTACCTAAACGCAAATTCTTGTGCGCTGAAACGAAAATCGGAAAGAAAAATTGTGCGGTAGGTATAAACATCTCGATTTAACTTCGGCTTGTATGAAAAGTAATAAAATTTAAAACTGCCGCGACATTTCGCATTTCGACGCGCGCATGTCACAGCTGCGAGGGTGGGGGACCCTCATACCTAATTAGGTAAGAAGCTTCAAAGTACAGGCCGTTAAGAGCCAGTTTACCGCGATGCTAGCGCCGTTCTCGAAAAAAATATTTTCTACACTTAGGCATTATCAAAAATGTGGCACAGTATGATACTATATAAAATTTTGCTTAGTATTTTTTGAGCACAGTAAAGTAGTCCTAACTTAATTATACACAGATTGTTGCTAAAAGTGGCAACTTTTATCAACACTTTGTAGCTTTGTTTGGTCTTTAACCTAAAAGGTATACAACAAAAATACTAGGCTACATTATCTTGTGTCATGCTGTGGCACATTTTTGGATATTTGCTTTTGTTTAGAGGTTTTTTTTTGCGAATAACGCTAGCATCGCTGTAAACTGGCTCTTAAACCTGGAAACCATCCATAGCGACCTCACGAAATTCAATTCCAATAATGCTGCCTGCATACAAATCACACCTACATTTTCACCACTGATTTTCTCAATGGATCCTTGTACAGCGTCAGCGCGTCCCGCTCCACCCCCGCCCCTGGACTCCTACCTTACCCCCCCGTGGTGCCAATACAGTTCACGTGGAAATGCTAGTGCCTTGTCGCCCCCCGCGGGACATGACTACGCTCGCATATAGTTGAGGTTAGCACATTCATTATTACCGTGCCGAACGAACAAAGCCGAACCGAGCCGAACAAAGGGATTCAGGATTCGTTTATTTTAAGTCTAGTGTATGTAGTAATAAGTGTGTGGGATGGCTGGCTTTCTTCCCTCGATACACTATCAAGTAAAAACCAATAGTCCACTTTTTATGTACAATATATTTACATTTTATAATGAAGGCGAACTAGAGTACATATTTACAGAAAATAAAATTAGGAAATTATTTTAAACTCTTAAAACCGATGTGTGTTGATCAAAACTGAAAAACTGAATCAACAAGCGTTGTCATGGAAACGAAACCAAAAATATTCAAATTTGAAATTTAGTAGCAAATCATTTTCCTATCCACGCATGCGCGACGACGCGCCAATAAATGTATATATGTCACCGGAAAATAATAAGATTCGCAAGTTTATAAATTTCCTAGGAAATTTATAAACTTTCGTAGGATTCTATACGAGAGATAAATTGAATTATTTTACGCCCACTTTTTCGCAAATTTATAAATTTTCGACGCGTCGTAGTAAATTTATAAACTAACGGATATCAATCCGTAAGATTCTAAACGGATCGACCAATCACAGAAGAGCTTTTAATTTTACGCTTTTTGAAATACGGAAAATAACACACTGCTCTCTGATTGGTCGATGTTGACAGTGAAAATGCTTGCGTCCATATAGACATACGTACAATCAGACTTGCCAAACAATTCGATCACACTAAAAGTATTTTACTGGTACTAAAAAACTAGGTAGGTTTATAGGTTAATATGTGACCGCTAATGTGCGAAATTCACTAAAAGTGCACTAACTGGCTGAATCCGTTAGAGTTCGAAATAAAATGTTGTTCTCAACATTAACTAGGTAATCTGCAAAATCCCTAGGTAATCTACAGAGTTAACGACTAAGTTCGAAAAATTGTTGCCTTAGATTTCAGTTTAACACAGGTAACCCAAGCTCCGCTCGCTTCGCTCGCTACGCTGGTTAAAGATCACAAGCCAAACCTAACCTAACCTACAATTTTGCCCTAGATTTGAATTTTCGGTCAGAGCTTTCTGTTTTTCGCACTTTAACGGCGAGACATCCGGTAATACGCACATTAACTAGGTAAAGTGCGGATACCCCATATTTCACATAAAATTTCGCACATTAACTGACCTAAACAGTTAATGTGCACATTGCCCGGTAAAGAGCACATTAAAGTATTTCGTACTATAACGGTGACAGATATAACATGCTATTATGGGTTATTAGCATATTTTATCAAAAAGTAACCTTGTATTTTAGGTACCTACTTCACTCCACTTACAATTCCCTATTTCACTCTACCAAAATAAAACATTTTGGTCATGGCTAAAACTTTCGTAGCTCTGTGTTAAATTTCAATTCATTATACATGGCGTTTGGTTATTGGTTACTTATTATTTTACGAGTGAGTTTAGTAAGTTTATCAATTTACGAAAATGTAGGCGTAAAATAATACAATTTATCACTCGTTTAGAAACCTACGAAAGTTTATAAATTTCCTAGTAAATTTATAAATTTACGGTTCTTGTTATTTTCCGGTGACATATACATAACAAAAATCATTCGGACAAACTGTACATCACAAAATAAATATAATACAAAATAATTTACAAATCACATCGCTACAAGTGTAATAATAAGCTTGGTAAAAGGCCCTGTGCTGACTCTGTGTGACTGCGCGACTGTAAAAAGGGGAGTTCCCAGCAAGTTTCAAACAAAAATCTCTGTTTATTATCATCACGAGCTTTCCCGGCTTACTTCGTTACGCCATAGAATATAAGATACTACAAAAGACTTGGCTCTATAGACTATGTTCTTTTGCCTGCCCAGAATGGACTTCATAAAAAAAACAAACAACAACAACAAACCACCTGTCAAAATATGTAAACAACGGAAAAAATATTGCACCTTGGGTTACATTATTTGAGTTTAGGTAAGGATCCCTAATTTTTTTGAAAATCTAATATAGCCTATGACACTCGGGGTTAATGTAGCTTCCTACCAGTGAAAGAATTTTTCAAATCGGTTCAGTATTTCCGGAGCCTATTCGTTACAAACAAACAAACAAACAAATCTTTCCTCTTTATAATATTGGTATAGATTATATCAGCCAAAATACGTTCACTGCTGGAAATGTGTCAAAAGACAGCTTCAAAGACGAATATTGTGGGCGAGGTTGCCACAATCGTGTTGCTTGAAAGGGGGGTTGGCGATCGTATTAAGTTATTTAACATTATTTTTTCAACGAAGAAAAATTATCATAGTCTAAATGTCGGCCACACAGATTGCCCGAACTTCATAGCCAATAGCTGAAGGACCAATATATATATATCGACTGCTCCGTGGCTCATTGGATTGGAGTAGAATCATTTGACAGAGGAGGGCTCGTTTGGGGGCGTCTCCAGGCGACCATTGTCGTAAGGCAAGGCAAACATTTGTTTGCCTAAGCCAATTAGTGGGCACCCTGAACTACCTCGCCTCTATCAGTATAGGATACTTTACGAAATAAGGTATCAATATTAATTAGATTAGTCTAATTGACTTTCAATAAGCGATATCCTGTATTGAATAAATCATTTTTTACTTTACTTTTACTTGCTCAGTTGGCAGTGATGTGGTCTGAGTAAGCGTGAGCAGCCAGGGCGGGGCGAATATTTATATGATGAATATCGATGTTTGTTTCCGGTCTGGGTGTGATGTTTGTCTCTGTGTGTGTTTTGGGCGCCCTGGATACAGGTTCTTCCTATTAGGGGCTCTGAGTGTGATGTGTTATTATTATTATTGTGTTACTAGAGGCTGCCCCGCGGTTTTTTCCGCGCAGATTTCTCATAAATACAAAAATCCCGTTTTTTCCTGTTCCCGTGGGAATTTCGGGAAATCCCTTCTTAGTGCTCACCTTCACTCCCCAAGAAACCCACGTGCCACTTTTCAGCTTTCTACGCCCAGTAGTTTCGGCTCTGCGTTGTCTGTCAGTCAGTCAGTCAGTCAGTAACGAAAGAGTTTTATATATATTGATTAATATAGTGGAGACGTTTTTCATAATCGCCACGCTTGCTATACGGGTTGACGATCGCAGTAAGGTTTTTATAATTTTTCAACGACGTACACTGATGTGTTTGTCTCTGTTCGTTTGGTGTGCACCGGGCACCGGGGGTATAACTGTCCCGGGTATAACACATTATATCGCCGGCGCCGGCACCGCTCCATCTGATTTGGTTTTAGATTATATTGGCTTCATTGCACCCTGACGTTTAATTAATACTAGTCGACCCGGCGAACTTCGTACCGCCTTACCTATTCCTATGTTGTGCATGTATTATACATATAAACCTTCCTTTTGAATCGCTCTATCTTTAAAAACAAACTGCATCAAAATCCGTTGCATAGTTTTAAAAATATAAGCATACATAGGGACAGACGCGGGAAGCGACTTTGTTTTATACTATGTATTGACTAGGCACTCTGTGTGTGTGGTGTGGTGGGACGCTATATATAGAGAAAAGTTAAAATTAGCAAAAAAATGTTGTACTTCAGGGAAGGTTTAGTAAGAAAATAAACGATTAGTGAAAAATATGACAAATTCACTATTCCAAGCAGACGAAGTTGCGAGCATGGTAATTATTAATAAAATAACATTATGTATGAACATAGATCAAATTTTTAAGTTTGGAGTAGGTACAGTGGCGGTCTAGGATGGTGTAACAGATTTGTCTATGTTCTCGTGTGGCCTAGACTGTATTACCAAAACAAGAGCTATTTTGCAATACAGAAAAACCGGAAGTGTTACGCCGACCTAAACCGCCAGTACAAACGAATTTCATCTCCTTTTTTAATCTTCTATATATATAAAACTCTTCCGTTACTGACTGACTGACTGACTGACTGACTGACTGACTGACAGACAACGCAGAGCCGAAACTACTGGGCGTAGAAAGCTGAAAATTGGCACGTGGGTTCCTTGGGGAGTGTAGGTGAGCACTAAGAAGGACTTTCCGGAAATTCCCACGGGAACGGGAAAAAACGGGATTTTTGTGTTTATGAGAAATCTGCGCGGGAAAAACCGTGGGGCAGCCTCTAGTGTTTAAATATAAAAATAGAAAGCATTTTTCATCATATGAACAAAGAAAAATTACAGAATAGTAATAGGTATATATTAATATTATTGAAAGGACCGAAAAATAATACCTTGAATGCCCGAGGAAGCCAATTTAAATTATAATAAAATAAATCAAAATTCCAAAGAGGGGCGACTGACGGTTTTTTTTTGTCAAATATATAAATTTCGCATTCTTCAGTAATAAAAAAAGTCTTTATTCTGTAAGGCTTCTCGGGTTTCCTTTTGTCCAAACCAAGCCATAAAATTTATCAAAATACGGTTAAAAATTTATAAGTTAATATAAAAAAGCTTTATCTCCAAAATAAAAACGAGTTAATAAATAAAACAAATGCAGTATACATATAATGTCGAACCGCAGAGAAAAAGTTCCAAATATTATTATTTCTAATAACAAATCTCGAAAACTGCCATGTTCACACACCAATCCAATAAACCCTCGACCTCTCGACCACAATGCACCCGCTATAAGAATCCTATTGAATAGCCGACCTCAACCCCCGAAATCAACCCTGAGGTATTCAAACGTAAAATTAAATTGAAAATATATTATTATGATAGCATTACTTTTTCTTGAAAATATTTTTGTAGCTAGCTTTATCTAATTGACTAGCTTTTGCCCGCAGCTTCGCACGCGCTTTTTCATTAAAATCGTTAATTACTGGTTGATTTACGACTCATGATTTTGGTGACATCATTTCTAATCGCACCCATACCCCCTAAAAATATCTATCTTTATTTCAGTTCCCGTGGCAACTCCATAAATTCATTTCTACACTCTACCATTCAGACACTGAAACTTCTAACATTTCTATTAGCTGGTTGGGTAAAAGTAGTTGGATAAACGTACCTACATACCTAATATATGTACCTACTCGAGTAAAAAAAGTTGAAGATTTTTAGGCGCTTTATGTTTTTGGGAATGTTCCGTTACCATGTGAATTTTGGTTATTTTTTTCTTATTAGAACTCTGAATCTAATTACACCCACTGAAGAACCCGTTTTCCTAATTTTACGTGGAAATAAAGAAATATATATACATTATTTTAATACTAACAAAAGAGTCCCGTTTTACGTTCCCGTGGGAATTTAGTATATTTCTTCCTTCCAACATCCTTACACTTGTAGACCAAATTTCTCATTGGCATACTCAAGGAAATCGATTTTTCACACTAAATAATTAGTCCTGTAACCCTATTCCCATGGGAATTTAGTTAATTCCTTTCTTCAACACCCTGTCATCTACTGAGGAACCTGTACACAAATTTCACGTCGATACACTCAAAGAAGTCGAGTTTTCATTTTCACAAAAAAGTCTCGTTATTTCAGTTCCCGTGGGAATTTTGTTAAATACTTTCTTTCCACATTCCTACATTTACTGAGGAACTTGTACACCAAATTTCACGTCGAAACACTCAAGGATGACGATTTTTCATTCTCACTAAAAAAGTCCCGTAATTCCTGTTCCCGTGGGAATTTTGTAAATTCCTTTCTTTCAACACTCTGTCATTCACTGAGGAACCTGTACACCAAGTTTCACGTCGATACACTCAATAATGTCGATTTTTCATACTAACTAAAAAGTCCCGTAATTCCCGTTCCTGAGGGAATTTTGCGAAATCCTTTCTTAGCGGATGCCTACGCCATAACATCTACCTGCATGCCAAATTTCAGCTTAATCCGTCCAGTAGTTTGGGCTGTGCGTTGATAGATCACTATGTCAGTCAGTCAGTCAGTCAGTCACCTTTGAGTTTTATATATATAGATAGACTAAATTTATCAATCTAAAATTAAAAGAAAAAAATCATAAAAATAGGAGTGATATAACCTGCGGCTGCCCCAAAAATTTACGCATAGCAGTTCCAGGCCAGGACACGAGTAAATGACTACGCGTAACTGACTACGCGTAACCGACTACGCGTAACTGACTACTCGAACCTGATGAATACGCATAACCGACTACGCGTAACTGACTACGCCTAACCGACTACGCGTAAGCGCGTACCTGACTACGCGTTACTCACTTCGCCTAACCGACTACGCGTTGACCGACTACGCGTAACCGACTACGCGTTGACCGAATACGCGTAATCGACTACGCATAATTAACTACGCGTAACTATTTACGCACGTAGCAATGTACGCGCAGTCCGAACGCAGCTTAAGACAAAAGCTTTCTTACTGTAATCGTGACTAGTTAAACAGCGGCCAATGAACCGCCCAATTCGCGAAAACCTCAACACTTCCGCCGGAAGAGCTTCCCGAGTGCTTCCCTTGCCAAAATTCCCATCTCTTTACCGCGTCTCTACGGATACACCTTAGGCTCATTGCATAAGGTGCTGTTTCGCGTTTATTACAAGCAGCAAGTTCTAGGTACAATTTGCAGGCAGTACGCGAAGCATCTTTATGCCTTTAGATATTTGCAGATAAGGCCGTTTTCACATGGTGAGGTAACGTTACGATTATTGTTATTAAAATTCCGGACGTTGCTCTGCATATAAGCGCTGAATGCTTACGCTATAATATCTGTTCTACATCGCCTGGAGCGTTTCTAGTTTAAGTTCAAAATTTTGCTTATATTAAAAAACTAGAGGCTGCCCCGCGGTTTTTCCCGAGCAGATTTCTCATAAACACAAAAATCCCGTATTTTCCCGTTCCCGTGGGAATTTCGGGAAATCCCTTCTTAGTCTCACCTACACTCCCTAAGGAACCTACATGCAAATTTTCAGCCCGCTACGCCCAGTAGTTTCGGCTCTGCGTTGTCTGTCAGTCAGTTAGTAACGGAAGAGTTTTATATATATTAACTAGAGGCTGCCCCGCGGTATTTCCTGCGCAGATTTCTCATACACACAAAAATCCCGTTTTTTCCCATTCCAGTGGGAATTTCGGGAAATCCTTTTTTATATTGCTCACCTACACTCCCTAAGGAACCTACATGCAAAATTTCAGCTTTGTACGCCCAGTAGTTTCGGCTCTGCGTTGTCTGTCAGTCAGTCAGTAACGGAAGAGTTTTATGAATGAATGAATGAATGAATGATATCTTATCTTATATCTTATCTTCTCTTTATATATATTGATGATTTATTAATTTGAAATGAAGCTGTATTTTGTATCATACTTTGTGATTTTTCGATATTTTGCTGTAAAGAGATTAAAAGTAAATGTTTGTAAGTAAATTATTTATGCAAAAATGTAATCACTTACTGATAAAAGCTTTATCTTTTTTTAAATGAAAGGAATAGAAGTACATATGATGATGGATAATGGAACGAGTGCATTCAGGAAATCAATACATAGTATAAAACAAAGTCGCTTCCTGCGTCTGTCCCTATGTATGCTTAAATCTTTAAAACTATGAATCGGTTTTTGATGCTGTTTTTTTAATAGATAGAGTGATTCAAGAGGAAGGTTTATATGTAACTAGTCGACCCGGCGAACTTCGTACCGCCATACCTATTACTATTTTGTGCATGTATTATACTTATAAACCTTCCTCTTCAATCACTCTATCTATTAAAAGAAACTGCATCAAAATCCGTTGCGTATTTTTCAAGATATAAGCATACATAGGGACAGACGCGGGAAGCGACTTCATTTTATACTATGTATTGATATTGATATTGATACATGCACAACGTAGTAATAGGTTGCGGTATTACTAACTACGCATGTAGCAATGTATTGATATTGATACATGCACAACGTAGTAATAGGTTGCGGTACGAAGTTCGCCGGGTCGACTAGTATTTTCTATAAATGTTCAGTAATTGAAAAAAAAAAAACAGTAGGTAGTGTTACATTAGGTAGTAAGTTTAGTGTTAAATTAAAAGAGCGAGCGCTAGTAACAGGATATTTTTTTAGTTGTTCGCAAACGTGTTTTACACAATTTTTTTTTGCCACATTATGAAAGCATCCTAATGGCAAATATGCTTAGTTTAAAGAAAAGGCACTTTTTACGAGTTTAGAAATCTGAGTGTCGGAAGATTTATGCCTGACGTCCGGATTGCCCGGGGCCCGGAGATCGGGGCCCGGGGTGCTATACCCCGCAGTTCCCCGGACCGTAAAACCGCGGTGCTTACTAACAAATTAATTCTAAAAGAGATAAAATTCTTGAGCTTTACTCTCGTGTTCTTTTTATGAACTGTTAACGGTTTTAAAGAAATTTTATTTTCTTTTTTTAATGCTTTTGAATTTCAAAAAAAAATTAAATAGTTTTTTAATATAATAGTAGTTATGTCTACGCTCGTAGTGTTCTTGAACACTCAGAGGTAGGCAAGGCACCAACCCACAAACGCCCTGCAGTACCGGACCGAAGAATATGACTGAGCTAACTCCTGCCTATCGTCAGAGGCGACTAAGAGGGGACCCCGAGCAGCCGACGGAACGCGAGTGTCCAGTTTCCGTCGTTGAAAGTTGGACGACCACCATTTCCTCCCGAGAAGAAGCTTAACCAGCCGATGCTGGAGGGGGTCGCGAAGATAAACCAGCTCGAATAGATTTCCCGTGACCCCCTTGCCAACAGCCGAGGGGGAAACCAGCGGGGTTTTAGTGGGTGCGAACCCCACATAATCTGGTGGCTTCCCCTGGGGCTGCAGGGTACTCGTAAGGAGTTTCTCCGCCTTAAAAAAAGTACACCACCACAAGGTGGTCAGAAAACCTGGTGAAGATTGTGAGAGTAGTACAATGGATGATGAGAGTCACACAAGACCGGTCGGTATGACGATTTAAGGGAAAGTGGCCTATTTCCAGTAGATGATGACTTTTGGCTGAGATGATAATTAATAATGATGAAAAAATAAGCGATTATTATTTTTATATATCTGTAGCTACGAAAACCCTGTTCAATCTCTCAGCATCCAGCAGCGAGAAACATATTACAAAGCAAGTAGAAAACTAAAAACTAAAAACTTTATGCATCTTTTGATGCATCCCGCCTCAACTCAGACCACCGGACAATAGGACGTAGAGTCTTCAAGAATAATTTGTCCGAGCGCAAACTCTAAACTCTTGAACAACAAATCGGACTCTCCTCAGCATGCACTGGCTCGCTTTTGTGCGATTCACGTACAAACTGCCAATTGCCATCGACAACGTTGCTTGATCATTATTCATAGGTTCCAGTTTGTGTATTTGCATCACTTTAAGCGGAGCGTGGCTCGCAAACATGGCGCTTAAATCGCCTGGTAATTTAAATAAAATACCAAAGTAATTCCTTGTTGTATGCATGTGTGTGTGCTGTATGGTGGGGGCTTAGAATAACACCCCACATTCTTTCGTGGATGTCGTTAAAAGCGATTTAGGTAATTTCCGAAGGTGTATAATAATAATAGTTTAAACACCACATATTGGTTTCTCATTAATATTTTTTTTTTTACAAAAAAGGAACTCGCCCTCTTTTTTTTTTTGAAGTAGGTAAAAATCGGTACTAAAACCTTCTGCTGAATGTAACAAATACTTATCTGAAAACCGCATCAAAATCGGTTCAGCCAAACGCGAGATAATCGCGGACAGACACAGATACAGGTCAAAATGATTACCTCCTTTTTTGAAGACGGTTAAAAACAAAACACGATGTGATTATTTTCTGTTGTTTAGGGCACTACTGCAGGCTTGAATCCTGCCTAATGCTGCCTGATTGTCCAAAAAATGACGCAAAAAGTTGTTTTAACTGCGGCGACAAGCTGGCCCTTTGCCACGATGGTATAAAACATAAAGTCTGCCAAACGTGGGTCCAAATCAAATAATCTGGACGCCTCTGCCTAATCCTTTGGGGAATAAAGGCGTGAGATTATTTTATGTTATGTTTACATAATAGTTTGCATCACATTTAGTGTTTTTGTAGAGACACGCCTTTTTATATTAAATAAGAATAATAATAATATTATAATAACACAACACACTCAGAGCCCCTAACTAGGAAGAACCTGTATCTAGGGTGCCCAAAACATAATACAGAGACGACCATTATACCCAGACCGGAAACAAACATCGATATTCAAAATACCAATGTTCGACCCAGGTGCACACGCATCTCAGTCCACATCACTGCCAACTGAGCTACGGAGCAGACAAAAATGTCTGAGTCAAAAATGTCTGTCTGTAAACTCGGGCTTTCAATTAGGAGTGTTTTAATTGCGTTTAATTCATTGTTCGATATTACGTGAATCGTATAACACAGAAGGCAAGTTCTGACTAAGTTCCCCGTCCACTCTTTTGCCTAGTGCCGACGCTGCACTGCATTCATACAAATACAAGACTTGGGACGGTAATGGCGGCGGTAACGCCCGCGCCGCTGTTTAGCACACATAACTTTTGTTTAAGAGCCAGTTTACAGCGATGCTAGCGCCATTCGCGAAGAAAATTAATGTCTTTTAACCTAAGGCAAATATAAAAAATGTGGCACTGTATGACACTAGATAATGTAACCTTGTATTTTTTGAGCACAGCAAAGTAGTCCTGAGTAAAAAGAACAAAAAAAAAACATAGATTGTTGCCAAAAGTGGCCACTTTGTAGCTTTCTTTGGTATTCAACCTAAAAGCTATACAGAAATGCCCTAAAAAT
This sequence comes from Euspilapteryx auroguttella, assembly GCA_951802225.1. Classification (NCBI taxonomy): domain Eukaryota; kingdom Metazoa; phylum Arthropoda; class Insecta; order Lepidoptera; family Gracillariidae; genus Euspilapteryx; species Euspilapteryx auroguttella. Next base: position 431,479 of record OX637642.1, on the reverse strand, counting down.
ACTAGGCTACATTATCTAGTGTCATACAGTGCCACATTTTTGATATTTGCCGTAGTTTAGAAGATATTTTTTTTTTTGCGAATGGCGCTAGCATCGCTGTAAACTGGCTCGTAAGCCTATTGTTCCTAGTTCCTAGCGAAAGGCCATAAAATAGGGTTATAGGTTTAAAATACCACTTTGCAGATGTAAAATCGTTTAGGTTTTTGCAGGAAATTTGTTCTGAGCTTTTTTGAGGTTCGATTTTGTTTTGTTTGGTGATGTATGATGTATTTCAGGCACCCTAGATACTTTTTCTACCTTTTGGAAGTCATCAGCATATTTGTGTTGTTTTATGCTTTACTAGAGTATGCAATTTGATAGCGCAATTTCCTTTAAAAAAGGAAAAATCACAATTTTCAGGTCCCGTGATTTTTTTGGGATCAAAAGTATCCTTTGATCGTTTCGTGGTCCTAAGCCCTAAGCTATCTCCCTACCAATTTTCAGCTAAATGAGTCTAGATGTTCGGGCGTTATTACGTAATACACAGACCAACAGTGTTATTTTCGTATTTAAAATGATATGCTATCTCGAATTATTATATTGCAAGTAAAAGTTTTACTGTTTATTCGCTCTAAGACAGTGCTAAAATCGAATAAAAGTATTTCCTTTCAAATAATAATAATTTATTTGCACAACAACATAAATTACAAACATAAATGATAATCAAAAACAGCTTTGAGCAATACATAAAAGACATAATTTATAGAAATAAATTCCAGCCCCTAGACTAGGTAAAACCTGTATCTTAGGGACTGATTAGTCATTCACTCAAAAATTTCCATGAACAAATAACACGCGGACGAAACAATACAAATTATATTTAATATTCATTTTTAAATTTCATATTAATTTGCATATTAAATGCGAGCTTTCCCGGCTTACTTCGTTACGCCATAGAATATAAGATACTACTAAAGACTTGGCTCTATAGACTATGTTCTTTTGACTGCCCAGAATGTGCGAATAAAAAAACAAACAACAACAACAAACCACCTGTCAAAATATGTAAACAACGGAAAAAATATTGCACCTTAGCTTACATCATTTGAGTTTAAGAAAGGATTCCTAATTTTTTTGAAAATCTAATATAGCCTATGTCACTCGGGGATAATGTAGCTTCCTACCAGTGAAAGATTTTTTCAAATCGGTTCAGTATTTCCGGAGCCCATTCGTTACAAACAAACAAATCTTTCCTCTTTATAATATTGGTATAGACATGCATGGGCATAAATGTAAGTACCTAATACATTTCCAAATTTCTATACATGTGTTTCATGTGTTTCGTGACATGAATATCTAAATTTGTCGTTCGAGCTAAGCTATCCAGTAATCACTTTAAGGCGTCTGCCCATTGATCCGTATTCGGACGCGTCGCACTGACCGGATTTCTAATTTACTTGTCGACGCTTGGACGCAAGCGTGCGGTCGTCCGATTGACGGTGACAAGGAATTTTGAATTGGAATCCGCAGTATGGATGTAGGTTTAAATTGCATTGCAGTAAGGGCGGTTTTTGTTTGAACTGTTGTGCTATATCCGTACCTACCTCAAGGCGAGAATTGATGTTATAAGAAAGAAGGCGACAGTGTTGTGCTTTCAAGATCATCATAAATCATCATCATTATTACAACCATTGATGTCCACTGCTGGACATAGGTCTCCCCCACAGACAAAGATTGTTATAAGGACAAACATTGTGGAGGGAATTGGCTGTAATCGCCACGCTTGGCAGGCGGGTTGGCGATCGCAGTATGGTTGTTTAAATTTTTTCAAAGAAGGCCGCTGCTGCCCGACCTTCGGAAAGTCTCTTAGTCGCCTTCTACGACACCTACAGGAAGAGATGGGGAGGTAGTATTCTATACTGCCACCACACATAATAAAAACAGTTTTTTTTAACCGACGAAAAAACAAAAAGGAGGAGGTTCTCAATTCGTCGCGTATATTTTTTTTTTTTTTTTTTATGTATGATCACGCATAACTTTTTACTGTGTGGACCGATTTTGATAATTCTTTTTTTAATCGACAGGGTATAACTTGAAGTTGGTCCCATAAAAATTTGGAAATAAAATTCCCACCCTAAGGGTGGGAAAATAGGGGTGACTTTTTGGTCGGCGGGTCGATTTATCCACTCACAGGTTGCATTTCCGTGTTACATTATAACTTTTGATACCTACTTACAATATCTTTGGAAATGAAATAAAATCAGCCAAAAGACGTCCACTGCTGGACATAGGCCTCCCTCACAAATCGCCTCACCGACCGGTCGTGATCGAACCTCATCCTGTTAGTCCCTCAACCTTCACCAGGTTGTGTGGCCACCTTGTGGGGTGCGACCACCCGGTGAAGTATGATTAGCTGGGGTCAAAAAATTAGCCCAAAAAAAACTGAAAAGCAAAAAATAAAAACTTTTTATAAAAAAATTAAACCGCCGAAAAAACTGAAAAGCATTAAATAATAGGGAAACATTTTCTATTAGGCCTTAATTTACTCACTTCTTAAAGTAATTTTGGATTACCAAGAAATTTTGAGTCGGTGCCACAGAATCAACGAATAAAGATCACTAAATTACCTGAAATTCAAAGAAATAACCGAAAAACGTATGCCGCTGCGCATCGCGCTTTACATTGATAATGAATTTGCTTGTGTGGTGTGGCGCCGACTTAAAATTTCTTGGTAATCCAAAATTACTTTAAGAAGTGAGTAAATTAAGGCCTAATAGAAAATGTTTCCCTATTATTTAATGCTTTTCAGTTTTTTCGGCGGTTTAATTTTTTTATAAAAAGTTTTTATCAGCTATAGTACCCTAAATATTGTTATGTACACAAAACATTTAATATCGTAGATGCAGAGCCAGACTACTTTCATTAGATAAAGATAAAGATAATTTATTTGCAAAAATTGGGTACATAACACAGGATCTTATATTTAGGGAAACCAACACAATTTGTCACACATATGTTGACATGCAAAATTTACATTTTAGCTTAATTAGCTAGTTACCTACCTCTTACAGGTACTACTTTAAACAAAATATCCTTTTTAAATTTAAATTCAAACAGTGTGTTTTTTTTTATAATATTTGATAAACATAACATAATTATTTTATAACAATTTATTTATTGTCTTGTCTTAATCGTTAATACTGTAAAAACATTGTTTGTCGTTGACATAATCATTAACATTCTAATAAGATTTCATATGCTTCTTTTATTGCGCTTCGGTTCGATTCGACGCGCCGAGTCGTCGCAAACCTTTCATGGCATTGCAGATGTGATCGAGTTCTATTGTTCCTACATTCTGAAAAGCTTAAATGGGACGAGAGTTTTATCAAAAATACAATCGCAATGCACGAATAGCGAGCAGCCGGCGGCGCGGAAATTTCATTTTAATATTTAAAATGGAAAAGCCGTAAAAGGGTACTGTTTTAAATGGAGGATCTTTTAATTGCTGAAAGCCTAGTACAGAGAGATGACAAAATTATACAAAAATCTGTATTGAATCTCGCAGAAAATGCAGCTCAATCAGTGATTATTCGCATACAAAGATAAACTTTTTTTTTCGATCTGAAAACGAATTTCAAAATGTAACAGAACATTTACTATACTATCCTACATCACATGCTCCCATAGTCAAAAAGTACGGTCTTTAGTGACTTTAATTCAGTGCACTCTTGCATCCTTCTCCAGGTCTTTCTACCTCCTTAAGGATGGTCTGCCTACTCTGCGTCTTACAATGCACGGTCGCCATTCGAAAACTTTTTGGCTCCATGATTCTTTGGCCTATGCCACATAATTCCTTGGGCTACGCCGGTGGATATTTATTCATTTCATCAAAATAATAGCTGACAGTAACACAATTATTTTCATAAAATGAAAATTTAATTTCATTATCGAAAGCTCTGTCTGCTTTTGACGCCGCCATTCATTCCCTTTTAGAAAATCTAGACACAGTTAAATAAGTCTGAAGCAGATTATAATAAATTTATGGATTCGGAATTAGTTTCATTTGTGTTTGAATAGGTTTCGTCCCGAGGACGCGACGACGTGACCCGCCTGTATCACTATTCCGTAACGATGAAAGACGCACGCTAACTTCAGCGCTACTTTTAAGACGATTCATGCAAACAATTCTATAACTTTAGATAGATAGATAAATATTTATTTCTGAAGCAAAACACAAACACACATAAAAACACAATAATAAAAAACAATAGGATAACATAAAATTACAGAAGAACTAATTAACAGATTTACTCACATAGTGAGGCACGGTGCCGCATATCACAACCAAAATAGGCTCCGACTCAGCATAATGTTACAGATACCTGTGACGCTGGTATTCTTCCAGTACCTTCCGAGAGAGGTCTTTAGTGATTCGGAAAGTGAAAAAATGGCTGAGGTTAGGTCGTTTGGGAGCGTTTTCTGGCAATTCCATTGTTGGCTTTGGTTCTGATCGGCAACTTGCCGCGGCAGGCTGCAGTCTGGCTCGCGTGGCATGATAGGCTGTCTCCATACAGAGTTCTTATTCGGGCTGCTGTCCTTCTGTGGTTTACATTCGCTTGCCTGGAGCCGCATGATGGGCTCCTCTGAACAACTTAGCTTCATGGAGTATAGGACACTATTATGATTTACTAGGCGTTCAATAAGCAAAATACGTTGTATCCTATCATCATCAATACATAGTAAAAAATAAAGTCGCTTCCCGCGTCTGTCCCTATGTATGCTTATATCTTTAAAATAAAGCAACGGATTTTGATGCGGTTTTTTAAAACAGATACAGTGATTCAAGAGGAAGGCAGAAGGAAGATTCAAGAGGAAGTATAATACATGCACAATATAGTTATAGGTTAGGCGGTACGAAGTTCGCCGTGTCGACTAGTGTTAAATAAATGAATTTGACTTTCTTTTAATTATTTTTATACATAAAAAAAAAAAAATGCAGACAGAGTTTTAGGAAGTTTTTTTTTAAATTGCTTGTAATGTTGAAGAATAGCTACCTTTCAGCGTTACGGAATAGGGAGCCATGTCTGTGTTCAGTACAAGTTCAGCCCTTTGGTCGGTAGATATACAATTTAGCTCTGATTGAGATTTGTACAAGACCAATTAGATGCGGAATAATTGAGACAACGCTCTTGGAATAATTGCTACGATACTGGAGTTGGAGCATCAGCTTCCCATTTCTAAGGGATTGTCCAAAGGACGGGCAAAAGTATATTTTGTTGAACATTTTAGTAATCCACCCACACTGAGTTCGCTAACTCGATGTCCATGTGGTGATCTGTGGGGTAGGTCTATATTAATAACGAGCTGTCCCGGCTTACTTCGTTACGCCATAGAATATAAGATACTACTAAAGACGTGGCTCTATAGACTATGTTCTTTTGACTGCCCAGTATGGGCGAATAAAAAAACAAACAACAATAACAAACCTCCTGTCAAAATATGTAAACAACGGAAAAAATATTGCACCTTGGGTTACATTATTTGAGTTTAATTAAGGATCCCAATTTTTTTTTTAAAATCTAATATAGCCTATGTCACTCGGGGATAGTGTAGCTTCCTACCAGTGAAAGAATTTTTCAAATCGGTTCAGTATTTCCGGAGCCTATTCGTTACAAACAAACAAACAAATCTTTCCTCTTTATAATATTGGTATAGATAACACATCACACTCAGAGCCCCTAACTAGGTAGAACCTGTATCTAGGGTGCCCGAAACATATACAGAGACGAACAGTACACACAGACCGGGAAACAAACATCGATATTCATCATATCAATATTCGCCCCGCCGCGAATCGAATCTGGTGCATCCGCGTCTCAGTCCACATCACTGCCAACTGAGCTACGGAGAGTCAGGCCTATGCCTAGCAGACTGTGGACGTCTATAAATTTACTTTTAGAAACTATTCACCTCTTGCGTACTATCGTAGTGTGTCGATGTATTCAAAATAAAATTTCTTTGTAAAAGCGGAATCTCGTCTGAAAACTAAATACTATTTAGGTATTCAACATTAAAATCTCAGAAAGTCATTTTGCAAGTCTTCATATACAGGGTGTTTCTGATAAGGCGGTAATAAATCAAAGGAGGGATTTTGCTCACCATACCTAACAACTTTCCCAAAGCAACATGGGTCGATATCTCAAAACAAAAATCAGCCGTCCCGTACATTGACCCCGTCAGCTGATCGAACCAATGTATGGAACAGCTGTTATTTTTTTTGAGATTTTGCCCCATGTTGCTTTGGGAAAGTTGTTAGTTATGGTGAGCAGAATCCCTCGTTTGATTTATTACCGCCTTGTCAGAAACACCCAGTATATAAACAACGATGTTTCAAACATTGTGGTTTTTTGGTTAAAAAAAAATTTGAAGTGATATTTTTCGACCAAAATACTTTTTCTTTTCAAAAAATATTCTCTCAGTAGTTATAAAGGAACAAAAACCAATCCACCGATTGAAAAATAAAAATCTCAACGGCAGACGGACGCCATTATGACTTGTAATGGAGCTAGCCTGCGCTCAATAACCGTCTTTGAGGGCTGTAATTGAGAACTAATATATCTTCTCTCCTCGTTCTCGCTACTGCAGCCGAGCGGCCTCTCTGCGCTGCCAGAACTGCCATGAGATCGTTGTCTATAGCAGCAATAACTACCTAGATTGTGTCATCTCGGAGTCACAGTTTTTAAAACAGAGGATCCCAGGTTTTTTTTTAAATGATTGTTTTTTTACTTTTGTTGGTTCCGGTGGACCGCTTGCAGTTTCATTTCTACCATATATTCCCGAAACTTAGTCAAAAAGACAGCTTTTTTCACGCCATCGTACACCCCCGTTGAATAGAATAAAATAGAAACACTTAATTGCATACAAAGAAAGATACAAAAGTACATTAATATATTAAGAAATGTATATTTAAATTTATTCAATACAGGATATAAGTTTACATGTCAAAAATAAAAAAAAGCCAAAAATATAAAATGTCAAAAATAAATAAAAAAAAGATTACATTAATTAATTAATTCAGGGTACAAACAAATTGAATTTGCATGCAATGGGCGGTATTATCGCTAAAAGCGATTTCTTCCAGAGAACCCACCCGTTGAGTCTCCCGTGAACTTCTGGGTTTCCTCCCGTGAGTTTTCCTGGTTCACTTTGGTCCAATTAACAGTATTTCTACTAATACACTCAGTCAGTAGTAAAACAGTCTCAAAATTAGATCCGTGATACTGAGAATGTGTGTTTAGGGACAGGGATATGATAGTTTATTTTCAGACAGAGAAATATCTGTAATCATTTTTGAACCTGTTAACCCAAATTTATTACTATGTTATATGTTAGCTTTAATTTCTGTAGCAGCATCGGACGAGGGAGGGCTCTCTTCCAACGCACGTGTCTAACTTAAAGAAAGAGTGTCGAAAATGTAAAATTGTAATTGTTTGAGTAACTAAAAAAATTTGAATTTTTGATAATTTTTTTTGTAACGGCAGCAAGTATCGAGCCACCATTGTATACTCTGTGAGGAGGGCGTCAGGCGAGGCCGGCAAATTGTCCTGAGCGTAATTGAACATCGGCTCCGAAGAATCGAATAGATCGAACGCTTTGTGCGAGACACTGTGGCGTCCGGCGCGAGGCCGGTCCTGCCATACCCAGTTTCGATAGCCTAACGTTGTTTGTGACATTCCATCACAGTTTGTACCGTTTGTGCGTGTTTGCAGTAAAGAGAATTCCCGCGACAATTTCAGCATTTCCGAGACAGCTTCCTCGGAAAACCCCATTCAAATAAAATTGCATTTCGCAGATTTGAGGCCACAATAAAAACTAGCGACGCGAACTGGCGTGGTGTTGGAAAAAATTAAATTCTCATAAATCCTTCAACGTCGACGGCAACCGGCAACGCGCAAATATTAAAGCGCAATAGATAAATTAATAAAATAAGCTCACAATGCCGCCGCTAGCTGTAGCTGTTTGCGCGCCAAATCGCATTACCTCGCCTTTGAGCGAGCGCAGTTTTTGCCCACTTTCATTAACGAATTTTATTTCAGTTGAAATTAGTTTTTCATTCGACGTTAAAATTCAAAGTGGACTTTCGTATTCGTTCTCTTTGAGTATGCATTAGTAGAAGCTGTAGAAGTCAGAGGTCGGCCTGGAGTCTGGAGTGCTTGTGAATAACGAAAAAGGTCATAATCATAACTTGTATCACCCAATCATGAAATTCCACAAGCTCGGCAGGAAGGTGCGGGAATATGTTGCGTAATGACATCACCGCCCCGGGCCGGGATAATGTTTTTTTTTTTACGAGAGCGAGCCTACAGTCTCCACCTCATAAAAATGATTTACAAAATGGCGCAGTGCCCGAGTATTATTTTATCAACACGCCGCTTTTTTAGCGAACAATCAAATAACTTTCGTAATCATGATCTTCTAGAATTCGAGCCTTTTGATGCCGAGAATCATTTGAATGAGGGAGAGCCGTTTTGGGGCGACTCATGGCGACTTCGGGCTAAGCAGTCCGGCCCGGGAACGTGAAGCATGACAGCTGTCTTCATACAGTGTAGTGATGTTCGGGTTGTGTGCTTCTGTGGACTGTGGTTTCTTAATCGCTTACTTGGAGCCGCATGGGGAGCCACTCTAAACAACATAAGCACCCCATCTCTTCTCAAACTCTCAAGGAAGACGTTAAAAACATCTGGAATATCCAACTCGGTTTAAACTGCCCCATTATTTTTAACTGTATCTGTCACTTTCTTTCTCATACAAACAAAAAGAGACAACAGCAGCTTTAACCACCAATAAAGTTTAAACCGAGTTGGATATTACGGGCCTAAGAAGAATGAGCAACAGCGTTCTTCGTTGAAATACTTGAACCGTAACGCAATTGCCAAACAGAAGTGGACGTCTATCGTTTGTTATTAAGATAAAATTGAAACTGAAGCCTTCAGCAATGTTGCTGGTACCAGGAAAGCAGACCTCGGTAGGAAGCAGGCAGCAAGATTTTATTGGCGCGTTAATTGGGGGAGCTATCGCGCGCGGTTTGCTCAGGCGCTTCATTAAGGCAGCTCGCGAGCTCCTGTTCACTGAGGATAATTACGGAGAGATTCAATTGAGATTAATTTTATTTACCAGACGAGCAGAGGTGAATAAAAAAATATTCCATCATCTGCACAAGTCATCAATTTACGCCGTTCGCAACTTGCAACGTTATACTGTTTGTTACAGCGAGAGGGCAATCAATATTGGTCCATCGTTTTCAACGGGCAATAAAAAGAGCGTTTAATTTGTAAAGAAAAAAGTTTTTTAAACCAGACTTTCGCATTTTGCCTTCCTGGTTTTATAAATTTATTAATTTACTCGAGCAGAATGAAGAATTTGTAAAGCAGTAGCAAACATATAAAAACATTCTTCTTATCAGCCGAAGAGACGTACACTGCTGGATATAGGCCTCTCCTACAGACCGCCACAAGGAGAACATTGTGGAGGATTTTCCATTATCACGACGCTTGTCGGCAGTTTGTCGATCGCAGTAGCCATACTTCATAACTGAATTGAACTTCTTCGCTGCTGCCCGAACTTTGGACATTCGCGTTCGCGTACTCGCCGTTTATGACACCCACGCGGGTTAAAAAAGACAGTCACCCTATAGTCCTAAACGCTTCACAAAGCCTTAAGTTTAATAACTCTGAACCCTAAGTACTAAGTAAAAAACCTTGCCACTCTAAATTTAACAATTCCAAACCGAGAACTTAGTGAGAATCGCCAAGGGCCCTCGGCGCGACAATAACAGGCGGAAGAAATAAACTGGAAGTGCCCATTCGCATAGACTAATTGCAATTTCCAGGCACAATCCCGGCGCAAGGAGCCAATTAAAACGTCTTCCGGGCGCCGATTGTCCTGGATTATCGGCCGCTTCTGCTCCCGCGCCGTCTAACACTTAGGCCGTTATTTTGAAGCGACCTTTGGGGTTGCCAGTCATTCAAAAGGAGCCTCTTTTGCCTTAGAAGAAATTGGGTTAAGAAAATGATGAGAGAACTATCTGCATTTTACGTTCATATTATACTAAAACACATAACACACATAATAACACATCACACTCAGAGCCCCTAACTAGGAAGAACCTGTATCTAGGGCGCCCGAAACACACACAGAGACGAACATCACACCCAGACCGGAAACAAACATCGATATTCATCATATCAATATTCGTCCCGCCGTCACGCTTACGCAGTCCACATCATTTTTTTTTTTTTTTTTTTTTTTTTTTTTTTTTTTTTTTTTTTTTTTTTTTTTTTTTTTTTTTGTGAAGTTATTGTTAGCAGTAGCAGTCCGAACAGTTAAATTTTGTGTGTGTTACTTGTACTTGTTTAACGATTATTATTCTGTTTCTTGTAACTATTATTATTCGGTTATATGTGTTATTTTGTTGCAGTCGGTTTGGTGTGCCGTAGTGCTGTTTAAACTCTTTGGAGCCGTAGTGTCGGTCAATGCTGGCGGACCCATATTGTTGTTTTTTTCTGGGTTGTTGCAGCATAGGCAACTAAGTTTTCAAATTTCAAACCTTATTTATTTAGTATGTTGCCAACCTGCTATTTACAATGATTAAATCAAAGTCCTTTCGAGTTGGTTTATTTAACGCAGGGTCGTTGGGCACCGGGCACGACGAATTCACGGTTGCTATGTTGAACTTTTGTCCCGATATTGTTGCCATAAATGAAACTTGGCTACGCGATGGACAAGAGGGTCGTGCTCCAAAAGTGCCGGGCTACACTTTAAAGCATTTACCGAGGCCAAGCGATAACCACAAGTCGGGTGCAGGAGGCGGAGTTGCGTTTTACATAAAACGTCCACTTTCAGTAAGAATATGTCCTCACCCCGCCGTGGTTAACGTTGAACAAATGTGGCTGCGCGTTAATCTTAGCGGCAAAAAACTCATAGTCGGTACTGCATATCGTCCTGAATGGGTTAATCCTGGTACTTTTTTTGATGCGATTACAGACACTTTGACCTCGTTTACAGACTATGACAGTATTATAATTCTTGGCGACTTTAACATAAACTACTCAGACCAAAGTGACCGATATTATAAATATCTCGACCAATTTATCACTACGCTAAACCTGACGCAATTAATAAATGAACCGACTCACTTTACTGATCACAGCGAGACGACTATAGACTTGGTATGTACTGACGCTCGAATTCTGAACACAGATGTACATCACATACCAGACCTTGGTAAGCATGCTCTTATCATTGTTGATGTTGACATAAAAAAGAAAAAACCGCAACCGACTTACATTTCTTACAGACCTATCAAAGACATAAAATTGGAAGATTTTAATAACGACCTTAACTTGTTAGACTGGGACGCTATTTTAGCAATGACGGACGTAAACGACATGCTGACAATGTTTAATGACTTACTCATCGGACTATTTGACATACATGCACCTATTAAGACTATAGTTGTGAGGGAGTCTCCTAAGCCCTGGCTGACGGAGAACGTGCGTTTAATGATGCGACTCAGAGATCAGGCACATAAGCGTTTCAAACTAACTAACCAAGAGGCACATAAGAAATACTACCTAGAACTAAAGCACTTAGTTATTTCAGCTATATATAGCGAAAAACGAGCCTATTTTGAGGAAAATATAAATAGGTGCGCTAGCGATTCAAAACGTTTATGGAAAAATCTTAAACGCACTGTTCTTCCGGGCAAAGGGAATGTAGTACTACCCTCGCAGTTTGCAGACGCAGATGCAATCAACGACCACTTTTTGAATGTGCCGGGACGGACAGACATGACAATATCTGACCTGACCTATTTTGAATTCAACAGACATGACAAAGCTACCACCTTTTCAATAGGCACTGTTTCAGCAGACGCAATTTTAAAAATTGTAACAGGAATTAAAACGAATGCAAAAGGCGTAGACTTAATTGACATCGACATGATTCTATTAACTCTTCCGACCTCTCTGCCTGCATTAACAGCTATTGTTAACCAGAGCATTTTGACTAATACTTTTCCGACAGAGTGGAAAATCGCAAAGGTTTCCCCACTTCCAAAAATACCTAATCCTGTCCTCACTTCCGACCTCCGTCCAATTAGTATTCTGCCTTGCATGTCGAAGATAATTGAGAGGGTAGTGTGCAATCAGCTTTCGAAATATCTGGAAGAAAATGGCTTGTTGCCGGAGTTGCAATCTGGCTTTCGGAAGGGGCGTGGAACGGCTACTGCTCTGCTGGATGTTGTGGACAATGTACTCTCAGCGCTTGACGAAGGCCAGAGCACAATTCTGGTACTGCTAGATTTTTCTAGGGCTTTCGATTGCATTAGCATTCCCCTCCTTTTATCTAAGATGTCGTATTATGGATTTGATAGTGCTTCGGTTAAATGGTTTAGTGACTATTTATCTGGTCGTTCGCAGGTTGTAGGTTTGCCAAAACCAAATGGAAAAACGCAGTTTTCTGCGTCTAAAATGCTGACAAGAGGGGTACCGCAGGGATCTATTCTTGGACCATTATTATTCATATTATATAGCGCCGACATAACGAACACCATTAAAAATTGCAAGTACCACCTTTATGCCGACGACGTCCAACTATATTCAGCAGTGGCACCAAAGGATGCAATTAAAGCTGTGAGTTCAATAAATAAAGACTTAAATGATATTGCAAAGTGGTCTAACTGTAACGGCCTGGTACTTAACCCTACCAAATCCAAGTACCTGGTACTTGGCACCAGATTTCAGATCCATAATACGGTGCAAGCCCTTTCCGACAGGGATATAGCTATTTTAGGCGAACCAGTACAAAGGGTAGTAGAAGCGAGGAACCTCGGGCTGCTGATGGATGGCGAATTGCACTTTGAGAAACACATCGCTAGCATTGTGAGTAATTGCTTCTACCGTCTTAAGATTCTTTATAATATACGTGATTACCTTAGGACTGAATTGCGTGTCAGCCTTTGTGAATCACTTATATTGTCAAGATTAAATTACTGTGATGTCGTTTATGGTGGCTGTATCCTTGGTCGGACAAAAAGGTTAATACAGCGTGTACAAAACGCATGTGCACGTTTTTGTTTCCATGTCCCTCCTAGATCCCACATTACTCCGTACTTGAACGCCGCCAAGCTCCTTAACATGGAGGCTCGTCGGGAACTACACCTTGCCGCACTTTTGTTTGGCGTGATTCGCTCCGAAACGCCTGCCTACTTGTATCGGAAAATGGAATGGTCATCAAGGCTGCGTCAGGTGCACAGAACAAGGCTGCGAGTTCCAAAACATCGTACGATGGCTTTTCGCGGAAGTTTTAGGTATGCGGCGACCAAGTGCTGGAATAATATCCCGCCCCCAGTCCGTGAAGCCTCAAGTAGGTATACCTTCGTGCGCAAGCTCAGGGTATACTTGATTGATCAGCAGAGACAATAATTTCCTCCTCCTTTCCTCACCCGCACCACCATTGCCGTTTACCACCATGACTTATCGACTCGTAATCGCATCATGGGGTACCTACTTGCTTATCTATATTTGTATATTTTATTTTTGCATTGTTGATTGTTTTTATTTTATGTATTTTTTGAATTTATTTTTATTTTTGAATTTAATTGTGCTTGCACTCGTGGGGAAGCGCTTGTGAGTCACTGCTGGCATTGACTGAAAATCAGTGCTGTTGGTTCAACAACCTTCAGCAAATGCTGAGTCAGTGCCATTTTGCGGCAACTGCGACACACCAAACCTAAGCCTAGGCCAATTGTTAATTTGTTAAGTTTTGTATATTTTTGTTTAAATCATTTAAGTTTCTTCGTGTGTATTTATAATTGTTTCAAAATTTAAATTATTTTTGTTTGTGTTGTATATTTTTATTTATTAATTTTGATTGTTGTGTATACGTGTGTCATAGTTGTGCCAAATAAATGATTTTTCTTTCTTCTTTCTTCTTTCTTTCTTATCACTGCCAACTGAGCCACGAAGCAATATCAATATTGTATTGATTAATTCATCCTTTTTTTTTCAAATAAGAAAATTTCTATTATGTAAAAATTATAGTGTTTCTAAAACACAAAAATTGTAGTGCCCATCCACAATGTACACAATGTAGCCTAGCAAATTTTAAACCCTTGTGGCTAAGATTCGTCTAAGTCTAGTGTTAAACTTGTATTGGTGAATTGTGGAAACAATAAAGTATTGAGTATTGAGAGTAGAATGAACTAAAGGCTGCCCCGCGGTTTCACTCGCGCAGATTTCTCATAAACACATAAATCCAGTTTTTTCCCCTATGAAAATAAATTCCCGATCCAATGAGAATTTTGGGAAATTTATATATTTATTTATTATTACAACTCCTTACACTAACAGTTAAACTAAACGTGTAAATCATGGTAAAATATATTAAAATTAAACTGAACAAAAATATTTACAAAAACAATAGTATAATTTAATAAATTATTCCTTAGTGCTTGCCCAACACTCCCCAAGGAACCCACGTGCTAAATTTCAGCCCGCTACGCCCAGTAGTTTTGGCTCTGCGTTGTCTGTCAGTCAGTCAGTCAGTCAGTGAATAATGGAAGAGTTTTATATAATATTGATTAGCGATAAGTCACTCAAATAACAATTCGTTTGAATTACGTAAAGTGCGTATACAGTGGCGCCCCCCGTCGTGCGTAGACTTAGTTGGCGCGGACTCTATTAGAGAAGGAACCAATGCTACGCTTTATCGGCTACGATTTGACGTAGCTACGCGAAGTGTGGCGTAGCGTAGGTACATACATACAAATTTGTTTTCTACAGTAATGAATGTTTGGGCTAAGCTCCATTAGTCCGTTGCGATGGGTCGTCGTAAAGGGTCACCGCTCCGACTCATCCGACAAAACGCCGCATGTGACGATGCGTCGGAGTAATGATGTCATTTCAACGTAGCATAAAATGTATGAAAAAACGATGCAGCGACGTCGCAACGCACGCGCAACGCAAGTGGAGATAGCCCTAACAAGATGTTTATTGCGTACTGAGTGTGCACAGGTCTTTAATTACTAAATTAAAGCATTTATGGCTTAGCAACCCGGCAAGGGTGTATAGCAATTTAGAGCTTCGTCCCTAATTAAACAACAAGTGTGGAATTAATACTTTTACATTGTGCTTTATTTTATTCTTAAGTTTATTCGAATAAAATGGTATAGCAGATTTTTTTTATTAACGTTAAAGCTTTAAGTATTCTCTTAATTAAAGACTAAAATATACACGTAGTTTTATTTACGAAAATCGTAATTTAATTTAATTTATAATAAACACAATTATAAAATACGTTTTATGATGTTATTAAAGTTTTAATTTATAAGAGAATGTTCAAAATAATGCAATATTATACTACAATAACTTTTGTGGTTTAATTATAGGCATATTAAGCACAGGAGTTATTTGTACATCTAAAATTATTAAATTAATTTTATTCCCGGAAACGCAGTAAATTTATAACGACTAACTATAATAATTTTAATGACTTCGTGGGATTTGGATTATTGTTTTAACGTTGGTTCCGAAACCACGTGTTTTGTTAGCGGGCTTAAAAACAATAATCCAATAAACTTATAATAACCGTACAACAACGTTGCCGGGCTTTAAGCCCACCCTTTTAACCTTATTATTTGTGAACTTGAAATTGGCAACTCCACTGAAATGGAGTCAAGTCCATTAAATTAAAAATAATAATAATTCTAGGGATTTGACAGCCGACTACGCGAGGTTCACACTGAACCTGAACTAGCACGCGCTAGTTCGCAAAAAGGTACATACCTCATGCAATATGTCCTAACCTTAAGGGCTTACATGGTGCGAAAGTAGCGCCACTTCCGATAAATAATTAATATATCTTCTAAACCATGTCTGAAATTAAAACCATGGCGCCTTTGCCCCCTAGATAATCTTGCTTAGAATTTAGCTTCAAAAACTAAGAAATAATCAGTTTGTTGCCTAAAGTGGCTACTTCAGTTTCATAATAAAAGAATATTATAATAATAATAAAATGTTTATTGCTTAAAAAGTACATTGTTACATTAATAAATACAGTTATCAGTAAGATCGTTGTAGTATGTACATGCATATTTTTGTGGTATGATCTCCTAAACTAGGTCGAGACCTGTATCTTAGAAGATCTTTAAAATGGGTACTGTAAGTACATTACTTATAAACTGAAATATTTCTAAGATATCATTATCCTAAAAGCTACAAAACAGAGATTTTAATTCTAAGCAAGATTATGTAGGGAGTCAAAGAAGCATATTTTTGATTTCAGACTTGGTTTAGAAGATATAATTATTTATCGAATAAGCGCTAGTATCGCTCCTTCTGAGTCTTCCGGAGCGCGGTCGCCACTCGAGAACTGTTTGGCCCCAGTGATTATTAATAATTTTTAAGAATCTGCTAAATTAGACTATTCAAAATATCTTTTTAAACATTTTCATTTTACATTTAAACTCATGCGATCATGTTAGTATCGATCGTGGTCAGTGACGGATCGTGACGCAGTCGTCATTAAAATAAATTCTAAATTAATAAAAAATTATTTCTTTTACAAAAAGGAACTCGCTTTTAATAAACAGTCACATACATCAACTGAACACTTCTTCTTTATCGAAATCTGTAAAATATTGGTACTAAAACCTTCTCCTGAATGTAACACATACTTATCTGAAAACTGCATCGAAATCGATTCAGCCAAACGCGAGATAATCGCGGACAAACATACATACTTTTAGGTCAAACTGAAGACCTCCTTTTTTTAAGTCGAAAAACAATTGCAACTGCCGTTTAAAAATGTGTTTTCGGCATGGTTTATAAGGGGTTTATATAGTAGCACTTCCAATAAGAACCATAAATAGTACAGATTGTTGTCCGTTACTCTCCGAGACAAACACTGTACAGTGCAACTTGCGGACTGACATTATTCTAAACTCCGACGGGGCCAGTTCCGCAACTGACATAAAACTGTATTTATGTCCAATTGCAGTTTACAGTTGTAAAGCAGTCGCTCTAACAGTATTCAACTAAACACAACTATGTATAGAATTAATAACAAGTTACCAAACTAACAGACGGACTGAACTCGTTTCAAGGTTTACTTCGACTGAGATCTCGGTTCTGTGTTAGTTCTATGTTATTTTTATTAATTATTGTTGTTGTGTTTTCGCTATCTTGAAAGACGTCTACTGCATGGACATAGGCTTCCCTAGCTTTAACAGATAGATTACCACGTTCAATTATTTTGGGGTGGTTTTTCGCATCAGGCTCGCCTGGCAAGGTAGGACGCTGCGGCCCGTCCTTTGGGCTTTGCCTTAGTTCTTTAGTATCATTATTATTTGAAATATATTAGAAAGGCTATTTGCTTACACTTTCTGTATAAAAAATTGCCCTTTTTAATTGGTATTACAGTATAGGGTGCACGAGACCATATAAAAAAGTGTAACGCCGTCCTAGACCGCCAATGTACATAATAGAACCAGATTTAAAAAAAAGTGTTCAGTTTATCAAAAGTTAACAGTAGCTCCCGCAAATAGAATACGAACATGTAACAGAGTTTAAACTTTCTATTTAGCGCCAATAGCTATCCAAAGGGCAACTTTAAAACTATTTAAAACTACATCCGCTTCCGCCCAGCGGGACCTGGCTTTCTAATAATGGCAATAATTGGCGGGAACACGCCGCCGCTCCTCTCGCTTCGATTAATAGGGTAAAACGTCCCATTGCGGCGGTAGTGAAAATCACAAGGCAGAAATTACGGCACAGGCGCCGCATCTGCTCATACAAATGCTCTGAAATTATTAATAATATTATGATTCTATGCTATGCCGTATTTTCGTAGTTTTTGTTTGAGCCGATGCATGATGCGTCAGCGCCGTATCCGTGCTGTGCTTTTTATATTTAAGTTTGTTTGTGTTAAACTTATGTTCTTATTAACTAACTAGAGGCTGCCCCGCGGTTTTTCCCGCGCAGATTAATTCTCATAAACACAAAATTCCCGTTTTTTCCCGTTCCCGTGGGAATTTCGGAAAATCCCTTCTTAGTGCTCACCTACACTCCATAAGGAATCTACATGCAAAATTTTAGCCCGCTACGCCCAATAGTTTCGGCTCTGCATTGTCTGTCAGTCAGTCAGTCAGTCAGTCAGTAACGGAAGAGTTTTATATTTATTGATGGTGTCTTTGATGGCTTGGACATTATGGTGTTACGTATTAATTGCAAAAGACCTTCGTTATTAGGATAGGATTTTGGACTACCGCCGTAACAGGTCGTTTTACCTCACCTACCTCAGAACCGATGTTCAATTTTCAGGTTTCTCAGAGTGAAATTACTTTTGCTTTAGTTCAATATTGAACCAGGTAATAAATACTACTTCCGTTGATGGTTTCCAGCGATGTGCGTCGCGGACCGCGGTCGGTGGTTGGAGGGTTTTGGAATGCAACAGCTGTGTTTACTTGTACATAAGCTAGTGATAAAATCAATACATAGTTAAGTAAGTTTTTCTTTATAAATTAATAAATTTAATTAGAGCGTAAGCTTCCCCGCAAAACAATCTTTGTTGTTTGGGGAAAAATGTAAAAAAAATACTTTGTGAGAAGAGAAAATAAAAGATATTTAAAAAAAAAAAAAAAAATGTAAAACTCTTCCGTTACTGACTGACTGACAGACAACGCAGAGCCTAAACTACTGGGCGTAGAAAGCTGATAATTGGCACGTGGGTTCCTTGGGGAGTGTAGGTGAGCACTAAGAAGGGATTTCCCGAAATTCCCACGGGAATGGGAAAAACGGTAATTTTCTGTTTATGAGAAATCTGCGCGGGAAAAACCCCGGGGCAGCCTCTAGTAATGTTATAATTGTTTGATCTATTAAATTTCGTTAATTATCCATGTAAATCAGTAAAGTAATACTTTCTACATGAATTGCATAAAAATGTATGGTATTGTATGGTATGTATGGTAAAGGTTTTTTGTTGTTATTTTGATTTTTATTGAGTGATTGTAGTTTTCTGTTTTTTTTTTTTTAATTTATTTTTATATAAGTGTTGTGTTTTAGTTGATGCAAATAAATGTTTCTTTCTTTATCTTCTTCTAATTGAAAAGTAACAAATATTTAAAAATATGAGAAAAATAATTATCAATGGGTTTTCTTCATCAATATACTGGGTGTTTCTGACAAGGCGGTAATAAATCAAAGGAGGGATTCTGCTCACCATAACTAACAACTTTCTCAAAGCAACATGGGTCAAAATCGCAAAAAAATAACAGCTGTTCCATACATTGGTTCGATCAGCTGATGGGGTCAATGTACGGGACGGCTGATTTTCGTTTTGAGATTTCGACCCATGTTGCTTTGGGAAAGTTGTTAGGTATGGTGAGCTGAATCCCCCCTTTGATTTATTACCCCCTTGTCAGAAACACCCTGTATATAAAACTCTTCCGTTACTGACTGACTGACTGACTGACAGACAACGCAGAGCCGAAACTACTGGGCGTAGAAAGCTGAAAATTGGCACGTGGGTTCCTTGGGGAGTGTAGGTGAGCACTAAGAAGGGATTTCCCGAAATTCCCACGGGAACGGGAAAAACGGGATTTTTGTGTTTTAAGAAAACTGCGCGGGAATAACCGCGGGGCAGTTTCTAGTTTTAGTATTTACTGAAAAACGTTTTAACATAATTCATTTAATATTATATTTCCGGATGAAAACAAGGGAAAATTTTTGAAACCAAAATTTATTTGAGGTTTTATAACGTCGTATCAAACAGGTAATAGTTATTATTTAACGTCTGTTGACTTAAATAATAACAAAAAGCTCATCCTATTCTTGCAAATCCCATTAAAAATAACGAAGTTAAGTCCCAACTTGTCTTGTAAGTTGAATTTAAATAGTTACTGTGAAAGCTTCAGCAAGGCTCCTGCTTTGGGAGTCATTCGTTTTTTTTTCTCGCATTGTAACACTGTCCCTTTGTAGGTGTGAGGGGAAGAAGGCAGTTTGGTTCCTTAGTAAAAGTGCAAAGATACGGACAAGTATAGACAAAGCACTAAGGTGCGGACTTGACTGACTGAATCTACGAGAGGCATCACTGCATTTAGCTGGAGCCAAGTTTGGCCGAGATTTTGTTTTAAAAAAAATATATTAGGTAAGTGTTTTTCTATCTATGTTTATTTGTTTTGAATTCTTAAGTACCTGATAGTTTTTTAAGGGTTGCCTAGTTCCTTTTTTCTGACTCGGGCAACCTTGCTGCTTTCTTTCTCTCTTATTCGACATTTAACTGTATTTGCATTACTTACTTGTTTTAATTTTAGCAATTTAAGCGTTTTTATATTATCTTATACTAGTCGACCCGGCGAATTTCATACCGGCTAACTTATTTATTTGTTTATACATGTATTAATCGTTCCGCTCAACTCGGTACAGATCTGTACCGATAAGTTACAACGGGCGTGGAATCAACTCGGTACAGATCTGTACCGGTCACGAGCGGAGCGCCGCGCGACTTTTTTTTTACTCGTTTTTTATTTTTTGGCTGAACCAATGTTTGCCTAATGTTTGACAAATGTGTCGACTATGAATGATTGAATGGATTGACAATCAATCACTGAATCAATAATAACCCAAAAAATTAATAAATGTTAACAAAAAAAAATTGCGGGTATCGGGTACCTATGCCGCCATTTTGAAAATTGGTGAAAATTTGGGAAAATTTTGACATATCTACCTACTTGCGACACTACTTTGTTGAGCGGAAGGTAATAGTGAAAATATAATAGAGTATCATGAAATCAATATCAATCAATAGTATAAAATAAAGTCGCTTCCGCGTCTCTCCTTATGTATGCTTAAATCTTTTAAAAGAACTGTAATATTGTTGTTTCTTGTAAAAGTTGCCAAGTATCCAAGTTGTTTTTAATAAGGCAACTCGGCAGTGAACCTGCTATCACAGTCGTCTCAGTCGCCGGCAACTTTCCTAACTAAATGTTGATAAAGCAATTAACTTAGTTAAGTTTCAGCATTTTATCGACATCAGCCTTGTCGCTCTGTGATGGTTTAACTTTTAATAAAATACTTAACTAATCATTAAAATTTATGGAATTCTGTGTTATTTATGTCCGGTTCTCTCGTTTTAGTGTTCGTTGATTGTTTTACTTACTCTATTTAGATTTTATTTGGTACTTTCTTTATTCTAATAAGTTAGGTACTTTGAGCGCTAAGCCGCATTTTTATAAAACGTATAAAATACCTCTACTCCATCTACTACCACCGGTATCATATACCACCCGAACGAAGGGCAGCAGCGTCGTCCATTAAAAAAATTAAGAGCCAATACTACGATCGCCAACCCTATGTCCAAGTGGCGAATATAGCTCAATTCCTTCCTTAAGCACAAAAAGTGTTCTTGTGGCCATCTGTGTTGTCAAACAGTGGATTTCTACCGGCTGAAATGATGTTGATTTATCTGAGGAACATCAACTTTAAACTATTAATTCATATTGCAGAGCGAAATAAATTCAAACATGAAAAACTAATCAAATTGTGACCAGCACTTTCTCCCGTAAACTCACTCACAGAAGCACTCACTCATACTGGGGCCCCGCCCTCTCGCCCGAGCCAGCCTTTGCATCGAGGCCAAGATAAACGATGCACACAGACGGACGTTACAAAGAAAAGTTGTCAAGTTTGTATTTATAATAGGCATTTTGTGGATTCCGTATACGCCGTTAAAAGAGGCTTTTTGTATTGGAATGGTTTTGGCGTCTTGTCAAAACAAATATTATTATTCATTCAAGAGTTTAACTTGTTTTATTTTGACTTGTGCTTTATTGAATTTAAATAAATAACGCATCACACTCAGAGCCGCTAACTAGGAAGGGCCTGTATCTAGGGTACCCGAAACGTGAGACGAACATAAACTTTTAGTCGTATCTTTATTTTACTATGGGCGAAGTGATGACAGATAACGTACTGATGATTTTCTGAAAAAAAATAATTTGATGTCGAAATAGTAGTATGTAGTAGAGTAGTAGAAGTACTAGTATTACTAATATGCTACCACTCAAAGATTTGCTGTATACTTTTTCCATTTTTCAACCGACTTCAAAAAAAGGAGGTTTTCAGTTTGTCCTGTATGTATGTATATTTGTCCGCGATTATCTCGCGTTTAGCTGAACCGATCTTGATGCGGTTTTCAGATAAGTATTTGTTACATTCAGGAGAAGGTTTTAGTACCTATTTTAACCGACTTCGAAAAAGAGGAAGTGCACAATTGATGTATATGTGTCAGTTTATTGAAGGCGGGTAGTTTTTTTGTAAAAAAGAAATTAATTTAACATGAGTAACTGTAAACGACCCAGGCGGAGATGGCGGGACGACCTCGACAAGTTTCAGGAGGATTGGTTGGAGGTGGCACTGGATAGAGTGGAATGGAGGAAAAGGGGGGCCTTTGCCCAGCAGTGGGACACAATAAAGGCTACATAAAAAAAAAAAACTGTAAACGTATCCTTAAAAAAAAAACAATCTCTCGCTAATAATAATAATTATGACTATACTAAGATTATGCCTGGGTACAGAATACTAAAACAAACACAGCCCCGGGATTCGTGGATGTTAACATTTTAATTATTCAATTTTTATCTTGTGTGTGAAAATACTGTTCTAAAAGCGTGTTAATGAATATTTCATTTTGGTCCTGGTATGTTTTACTTAGGTTGAGATACATTTTTCATATATCAAACATATTTTTTTAATAATTTTAACTTTTGATAATAGTTTTAAGGTAGGTAGCGGTAAAATTGATATATCTACTATCTATCTACTATAATATATATATAAAAAAGAATCGTGGTTAGTTAGTCTCGCTAAAACTCGAGAACGGCCAGGCCGATTTGGCTGATTTTGATCTTAAAATGTTCGTAGTAGTCCAGGGAAGCTTTAAAAGGTGAGAAAATATGGAAAAAATAGTAAAAACGACAATTTAATTTCCCTATACAAAATGTTCCATTACTATTCTATCTATATAAATTTTCCTGACACAGATTAATTTCACGTTGTTTTTTAATTCTCCCATTCTGGGCGGGCAAAGTATTATTTTCCATACAGCCAAGATTTTAAAGGGTAGGTAATCTTATAATGTAAGGCGATACGAGGTTAGCTAGTAAGTACTATACTATAGAAGCTGACACAGTGAACTTTGTACCGCCTTAAAAGTGTTAATTTGAGAATATTCTATAGCCTACGTAAATCAGGGATAATGTAGGATAATCTACAATCATTGTAATGGTGAATAAATTGTTAAAATCGGTCCATTAGTTTCGGAGCCTATTCGATGCAAACAAACAAACACAGAAACAATCAAATCTTTTATTTTTATAATATAAGTAAAGATATTTGATTAATGATTCCCTAAAAAAAAAACAATAACAGCTCTAAACAAAAGGAACCCTGATAAAGTGAAGAGTACAAATGAAATGCAAAGATACGACTAAACACACCCTCCCCTGCTCCTGCGGGGAGGGGTGGGAGGGAGAGGTGCGATACGGGAAGAGGAATCGCCAGCGGGAATGGCCATAAGAAAGACTAACGAGCGTGCTTAGAAATGTACCACTTACACGTCCCGTAGAGCCCGGGTGGAGCTAGGCAGATTTTTTTAATCAGCAAAGTGGTTTGATAATAAAAATTCAGGACATGACGTATGTAGGTTTTATACACTTTACTACAAATCATGATAAAAAGTCCGCTCTCTGTCTGTATGATTAAATCTTTAAAACCACGCAAAGGATTTTGATGGAGTTTTTTTTAATATGTAGAATGATTCAAGAGGAAGGTTTATAATGCACAACATAGTATTATTCCATGCTGTACAAAGTTCGCTAGCTCTACTAGTTATACGTTCAGATATATGATTTCAAGATTTAAGAGCCAGTTTACCGCGATGCTAGCGCCATTCTCAAAGAAAAAAAATCTTCTAACCTAAGGCAAATATCAAAAATGTTGCACAGTATGACACTAGATATTCTTGCTTAGTATTTTTTGAGCACAAAAAAGTAGTCCTAAGTAAGAAGAACAAAAAAAAACACAGATTGTTGCTAAAAGTGGCCACTTTTAGCAACACTGTAGCTTTCTTTGGTCTTCAACCTAAAAGCTATACAGAAGTGCCCTAAAAATACTAGGCTACATTATCTAGTGTCATAATGTGCCACATTTTCAATATTTGCCTTAGTTTAGAAGATATTTTTTTTACAAGAATGGCGCTAGCATCACTGTAACTCACATAAGAAGCGGCAATTGATCCTCAACCCTGTGCCACAAACTATGAAGACCACTTTAAATAGTTACGTCACCGTAGTATCTTCGCCGCGCCTTGCCATATGTGCGCTGGCCCTTACACTGCCAAGTGTAAAGTTCTTATCAAATGAGTACGAAACTAAAGGAACAGCAATATTTTAAGTTGAATACCGCTATCTCCTTTGCATTTTAGTCACGTTTCTTCACTAAAGTCATTCGTTTAGTTCCTAGGTTTAAGGCGGTAACTCACGGTATGGCGCGAAATTTAAATTTTTTCACGTTTTTTAATTATTTTGGCGAAAGTATTCATTTTTAATTAAGTTTAAATGAATTCGCATACGTAAAAACCTATTTCCCACATTGTGATATATAGTTTTTTAAAAGACAGAGTTACCGATTTTGTGTATATTCAAGGAACTTGTTTTTTGGCCTTTTACCCCTTAGACACAAAATTTGTAGGTCTGTCTTCCAAAAACGTTGTATTACAATGTGGGAGATGGTTTTTTACATACGCGAATTCATTTAAACTTTATTAAAAATGTATACTTTCGCCAGAATAAATAAAAAACACGAAAAAATTGGAATTTCGCACCATAGCGAGAGTTACCACCTCTTAAAGCTGAAACGAGCAAATTGGTGATGAAGAAGCCGAAATAGTAATCATCACTCATCAGTACATAGTTCAACAAGTTAAACAGAAAATTATCACTCCCGAATTACAAACGAGTTTTTCCGAGAAAATAACATTTTCCAAAGAAGTTGTTTTAACGAACGCAACATTTTGCAACTTTGCCAGTTGAATGCTTTTTCTAAGTTAAACTCGTGAGAGTTCATTCCTTCAACGTTATTATAGCTGTTACTTCAGACACAGTTTGTCTTTTAGCTCGCATTGAGTTAATAGGTGAGTTGAGTATGTTGTTCTGAATATAAAAGTTTTGTATAGATAGCCTGATTTTTTTTTTTTTTTAATTATTCATTTATTTATTTTTATTTTATTTAGGACACCAACAGCGTTTACAATTAAGTGAGTATCATAAACTAAAACTGTAGTACACATGGCCAATAACAGGTATCCACAACAATATTATATTTTATTCATTGTTATAGATAATTATACTAATCTCTTATATTTCATAAATAATAATAATAAAAAAGAAAACGTGGGAACACAATCTTAATATATAAAACTCTTCCGTTACTGACTGACTGACTGACTGACTGACTGACAGACAACGCAGAGCCGAAACTACTGGGCGTAGCGGGCTGAAATTTTGCATGTAGGTTCCTTAGTAAGTGTAGGTGAGCACTAAGAAGGGATTTCCCGAAATTCCCATGGGAACGGGAAAAAACTGTTTTTTTTTTGTGTTTATGCGCGAGTGAAACCGCGGGGCAGCCTCTAGTTGCAAATAAAGTTACAAAATTGTATGATATTTAAAAATGAACATTAAAAGCTATGTGCTACGCGTTGCGTATAATTTGCTACGCGCTACGCTTTTGCTACGCTTTCTTTCACATCAGTCACCGCTCGCTAATTAGCCGTGGAATCAAATGCCTCTCGGGATATGAGAATTAATAATAGAAAAAGGAAGTCGGGAATGTTGGACTGTTATTAGATACTTTACTTTTACAACCAACACGATTATGGCTAGCCGAGTTCCATTATTTAGATAGAAGCTTATTTAATAATCCCTGAAGAAGCCTTTCTACCTACGTTCCAAATATTCGACTAATTCGACACAGTTGGCAGTGATGTAGACTGAATAAGCGTGTGCACCTGGGTTCGGTTCCCGGGCGGGGCGAATGATGAATATCGATGTGTGTTCCGGTCTGGGTGTGATGTTTGTCTCTGTGTGTATTTCGGGCACCCTAGATACAGGTTCTTCCTAGTTAGGGGCTCTGAGTGTGATGTAAAAAAATATTTTAATACTTTTAACTGAGCAAATAATTATAATTATAATAATGCATCACACTCAGAGCCCCTAACTAGGAAGAACCAGTATCTAGGGTGCCCGATATACAGATACGAACATTACACACATCGATATTCCATCTTAACAATGTTCGCCCGACCCGGGAATCGTACCCAGGTGCACCCGTGTCACAGTCCACATCACTGATTCTGTAGCTGCCAACAGCGAGCTACGGAGCACTGAGCACTGAAAACAAGAATAAGTAATATTATTACTATTGTATGATATTATAATGGGTGTTTCTGACAAGGCGGTAATAAATCAAAGGAATGATTCAACTCACCATAACTAACAACTTTCTCAAAGCAACATCGAAATCTCAAAACAAAAATCAGCCGTCCCGTGCATTTACCCCGTCAGCTGATCGAAACAATGTATGGAACAGCTGTTAATTTTTTTTCGAAAATTCGACCAATGTTGCTTTGGGAAAGTTGTTAGTTAATGCTGAGCAGAATGCCTCCTTTGATTAATACTGCCTTTTCAGAAAAACCCAGTATAAGAACCTGTTTAAAATAAAGAAAATGCCTGAAACTAACAGAAAGGGGACATTATATAAATTACATTTTCTAAAAAACGCGTCCCTCGTCAAATCATAATTCATTCTAATGACTCGTCGAGCGCTCGTCACAACTTAATATGAAAATTCTTGGCCATGTTGGGACCAAGTTTGTGCCAACTATCTCGAGCATCGCGCCAACTTGGCCGTTCGCGACTGCCGCCACCCTGTTGTAAACACAACAGTTTAACTTTGTTAAAAAAGCCAGCTGTTTAAAAGTTGTTCAGTGGAGTTTAATGGATAATTAAAAAAAAAAAAACTCTGCCTCCTTCTTGTCACTAGTGCAGAATATTTTGTTGTAACTTTATTTAATACGAGCTTTCCCGGCTTACTTCGTTACGCCATAGAATATAAGATACTACAAAAGACTTGGCTCTATAGACTATGTTCTTTTGCCTGCCCAGAATGGGCTTGATAAAAAAACAAACAACAACAACAAACCACCTGTCGAAATATGTAAACAACGGAAAAAATATTGCACCTTGGGTTACATTATTTGAGTTTAGGTAAGGATCCCTATTTTTTTTGAAAATCTTATATAGCCTATGACACTCGGGGTTAATGTAGCTTCCTACCAGTGAAAGAATTTTTCAAATCGGTTCAGTATTTCCGGAGCCTATTCGTTACAAACAAACAAACAAACAAATCTTTCCTCTTTATAATATTGGTATAGAAAAAATTAAAAGCTTCGCTCTTTTCGGTAGTCTCTTCAAAAATTTTCCGTTTCCCCAGCTGCTTGACCTCTTGATACGACACCTATGCTTTTTTTAGGTCTGTGTGGTCTAATAATTCCGACTAGGGCGTCTCCTACTCTCTCTTTTTGCCTTAATAATGTTTTTGATAAATATTTTATTAAATGTAAATTATTTAATCTAAAATATTGGTTTTTTGGCATGTTGGTTCCTTGGGGAGTCTAAGTGAGCACTAAGAAAAGATTTCCCGAAGTTCCCACGGGAACGGGAAAAAACGGGATTTTTGTGTTTATGAGAAAACTGCGCGCAGCGGGAACCGCGGGGCAGCCTCTAGTATTATATAGACGAATGTTTGTGAGTTTGTATGTTTGTTATTTCTTCGCGTCTAAACGGCGGGAGCAATTTTAATGAAATTTGGTATGGAGTTAGCTGACACCTTGGATTAATAGATAGGCTACTTTTTACTACGGTAATAATATTCATAACTTACAGAATAAAGGTCAAACACAAACTACCTATATTATTCAATAAATCATCACCAACTATAAAGACAACAATATGATTGATTTAGAGTTATCTCCTAACTCCAAGAGTCTAAATCCATCAACTTAACCAATCAATCAAATTTGTCTTAACTTAATAAGCGCTAAGCCAGTTATTTATGAGTTTATGACACATTAATCCAGCGTAACTCATTCCGACGGTAGTATTTCATGGAGTAACAAACAACATGTCGTAAATCATAGGCAAGCAGGCGTCTAGGAGCGTTGCGAGTGCAGTAAACAAAACTGAGTCAGATTTGTTTTGTTTTATTACTGCGCCGTGTTCGGCCGTCTCCGCGATTGTAACTGTATTTGAACGGGCGCTCGGGAAGAAGTCATGTTTTATTTTGTTTGCCAGTGAAGTTTTCTAGTCGCACTGTTCTG
This sequence comes from Euspilapteryx auroguttella, assembly GCA_951802225.1. Taxonomy (NCBI): domain Eukaryota; kingdom Metazoa; phylum Arthropoda; class Insecta; order Lepidoptera; family Gracillariidae; genus Euspilapteryx; species Euspilapteryx auroguttella. The sequence goes on along the minus strand of OX637642.1, from coordinate 403,009 downwards.
AAAAACCACTTAATTATAATGAAATTGAATTATACGACCATACGTGTAAAATAGAGCAATAGTTAACTTAATAGTTAAAAAAATTATTATCTATTTTTAGTTTTAAGGTATTTATCATATAGGCCTCTGTTTATGTTATTTAACATCTTTTAATGTAAATATTGCCTGACATAAATGATTATTATTATTATACAAAGAAGTTATTTACATAAAAGAAACACGGTGTCTCTTATTAAAAGTATAGTGACAAAAAAAGTAAAAAAATATTTATCCAATATATAACTTATTGAAAGTCAATTTGACTAATCTAATTGATATTGATACCTTATTTGGTAAAGTATCTACTGTGAGAGGCGAGGTAGTTCAGGGTGCCCACCAATTGGCTCAGGCAAACAAGTTTGCCTTGCCTTACAACAATGGTAGCCTGGAGACGCCCCCAAACTAGCCCTTCCCTGTCAAATGATTTTACTCCCTTTCGCAATGATTTTACAGCGTAGAGAAGAAAGGGGTAACAAACTCTACTTTACAATTTATGTTTACGTTAAGATTCTATAAATTGCCTAGAATCAAAATGTGATCACAGACCAGCCTGAAAAATAAAACACTGTACGGTATAGAGACAAAATAAATCGGTTACCTTTTTTAACCGACTTCAAAAAAAAAAGGTTATCAGTTTGACCTGTATGTATGTATGTATGTTTGTCCGCGATTATCTCGCGTTTGGCTGAACCGATTTTGATGCGGTTTTCAGAAATGTATTTGTTACATTCAGGAGAAGGTTTTAGTACCTATTTTAACCGACTTCAAAAAAGAGGAAGTTCTCAGATTATGTATGTGTCAGTTTGTTGAAACCGGATCCCTTTTTGCAAAAAAGAAATTATTAAAACATTACTCTCAAACTGCGAATCAATTGATAATTTATTTACTTAGTTAGGTACCGTACTGTTCCTTATAAAGTCTAAATACATATTTAAATATTTTTTCATTTATACTTTTCTAAATTTAAATCTAAATGAACAAAGTATCTCAAATTAAATGTAACAGTTCAGGCAACCTCATCGCTAAAAGCGCACGAAACCCAAACATATGCTGTTCCAAAAGGCATGTACTAGGCTCTCAGGGCTCGCAGGAGTTAGCCTCCGAGCCAGCCAGCCAGCCTGCTCATTTCCTGCGGCCAGCTAATTGCCGGCGAGCATTACCCGCGCTATAAATAACCTGCAGCCCTGGTCCCGACGCTGAGTTACTGCGCTTTAGCCGTGCTAAGCGCTTACGCGTTCGTTCTATTAACTTGCAATGCTGGAGACGTTAAGATGGCTTCTTTGGATAGACTGTACAGTTTTAATGTTTAGAGCATTACTAATTTCTTTGTTTTACTTATGTATAAATTGTTTTTTTTTAATAATAATGAAAATTCAAAATTAGTTTATTTATTTGTATTTGGTTTTGGTTTTGTGTGGCCATTTTAAAAGAAAGAAAGCGCTCAAAATAAAAATCCACACATTACACATACATTGAAGATTAAGGCAGGAGAAGACAGATATTTTTAATTATATCTTACCTTGTGTATTGTTATTATGTATGGGAAACAAATAAACTATTTCATTTATTTATCTTCTTGAAGGATACTTTAGTAATATTGCCAATTTTCCACCCTCCGTGGTTCAATTAGTAGATATATTGATTGTTGAGTTGCAGGTTTGATTCCCGCCTCGATCCCCGATCGATGTTTGTTTTCAGAGTCTGGTTGTTTGTTTTGTTTCACGTTTTCGGGCACCCTAGATACATAATCTACTACTCTGCAAAATGATGAGTGAATATTAATAAATCCAGCATTAAAATAAAAGTTATTGTTGAGTATTCCATACCCCATTCAAATACACCACATCTATTTTTAAATTACGCGCCATATCATAGACAACGGATGCAGATGGCGCCTCTGTAGCAATAAAACATAGGACAAAGACAAGACAAAACGCGTCCCTTGCATCGGCCATTTTGTTCTACGCAAGCTCCGATGCGCACACGCTTTTTACAAGAAATAATTGTAAAACTAGAAAACCAAGGAAATTAAGGAAATACTAGGATTTATCAAACACCAAGGATACTCGAGAGAAAGGCGAAGACTGAGACCGACAGAAAAGGTCTTCTCATGTCTCAAAGGAAAACTCATCTCATGTCTCCACGCACACCTCGATTCCGAACAGTTATCCTTAGGTTAAAACCTTTAATAAAACTGTAGTCGATACTGCATGACACAGTATATCGGACAGGATGATTTAGTACAGGACAGGACAGGACAGGACACTGCTATACAGGGGACTCGGGTGATCGTTGTTATGAACACGTGACATATTGTGACAACCTCCCACCCGCCTGTAGGGTGCCAATTTTGTTTGACATGGCTAATCTATACCAATATTATAAAGAGGAAAGATTTGTTTGTTTTTTTGTTTGTTTGTAACGAAAGGCTCCGGAAATACTGAACCGATTTGAAAAATTCTTTCACTGGTAGGAAGCTACGTTAACCCCGAGTGTCATAGGCTATATTAGATTTTCAAAAAAATTAGGGATCCTTACCTAAACTCAAATAATATAACCCAAGGTGCAATATTTTTTCCGTTGTTTACATATTTTGACAGGTGGTTTGTTGTTGTTGTTTGTTTTTTTAATCGCCCATTCTGGGCAGTAAAAAGAACATAGTCTATAGAGCGAAGTCTTTAGTAGTATCATAAATTCTATGGCGTAACGAAGTAGGCCGGGACAGCTCGTTAGTTACAATCACAGCTCAGAATCACTGTTATAATTGATTTTGTTGATTGATGATTATTTATATCTTTACCCATAATAAAGAGAAAATGATTGTTTGTTTGTATCGAATAGGCGCCGGAAATACTGAACCGATTCGAAAAAATCTTTCACTGTTGGGAATCTACACTATACCCGAGTGACATAGGCTATATTGGATTAAAAAAAATTAAGGATCCTTCCTTAAACTCAAATAATATAACCCAAGGTGCAATTTTTACGTTGTTTACATAATTTTGACGGGTTGGTTGTTGTTGTTTGTTTTTTGTTCGCCCATTCTGAGCAGTCAAAAGAACAAAGTGTATAGAGCCAAGTCTTTAGAAGTATCTTATATTCTATGGCATAACGAATCTAGCCGGGAAGCTAGCAGCTCGTCAAGTTATAATTAATGTATTTTCCTTTCAATTTATATAATAGTCATGTGAAAAAGCTACTTGCTTAAATTTTTTTTATGTGGATAACACGAACTAGGTGTTATTATTTTTCTTTTTGCTGACTTATTAATTTGTTATGAAATAAATTATTAGTTCAATCAATTTTAAATTACTTATCATACAATGTTGAGCTTTTGGGTTTGGCGCGTATAAAGTAAGTTATCAATCAATACATAGTATAAAACAAAGTCGCTTCCCGCGTCTGTTCCTATGTATGCTTATATCTTTAAAACTATGCAATGGATTTTGATGCGGTTTATTTTAATACATTGAGTGATTGAAGAGGAAGGTTTATAAGTATAATGCATGCACAAAATAGTAATAGGTTAGGCGGTACGGAGTTCGCCGGGTCGACTAGTAATATATAAATGATAGATGGCGCTTGGTACAACGTTTACATACAATAAAGTGACTTTATCTATTAAGTAAAAACTTCAAGAAATGCAGCACGAATGATATTTGAATCCAGAAACTGTTCATATCTATAGATTATTAATTTACAAATTCTAGTTAAAGTTGTCACTTGCTTCATTTATCATTTAAATTAGGAAGGAAGAAAAATTGCGATGATGATTTGCCTTCTTTTTTTTTTGGGAAAATTGTGTTTATTCTGCAAATCATGGTCACACGCCTGAAGCTGGAACATAACGAAGTGTCATCGCTCGAGATTTATGATTTATAGGTGATTTGACTAGTTCATATCCTGGCTGGCCTCCAGCTAAATACCAGCTCTATTGTCTGGCCATAAGGCCTCTATTTGTAAGCACACGTTTTGACGCTCCAGATTCCTGAAGTATTTTGTTGAGCCACGGAATCTACTCGAGGTTAATTTGCTTTTTAATTATCTTAAAATTAAAAATGTGTTCCACATTTAAAGAAAGCAATAAAAAAAATCCTACGTCGTTTAAAAATAAAATAATTTTTATTTTACCCAGACGTCCATTGCTGTATATAGGCACACCTCGGACACTTGATAGAAAAAAGCGCGTTGCTTCGCGCACAGCCGAAACTCGTGTACGTGCACGCGTATCATGCTTGTGTGAGTGAGATGAAACGAGCGATGCTGCTTTATTTGTACTGAGCGGTAACTGCAAGGTAACCTCAGAAGGTAACCGAGAGCGAGGGAGCCGCACTCGCTGAGGGAGGCAGGGAGAACCCATACTGTATGTAGTACTATTTATTATACTGTGATATAGGTCTACAGATAGCTAAATAAACGGTTTTCAGCGACTTCCAACCAGTGCAATTATGCAACCTTTTTTGACGTCGACCTTCTTGTGGGAGGCCTGCTTACTCTACGAATCAATTTTTGGAGTAATTTATTTATTTAGTTCTGTTTGCGAATATATATTACTTTTTTTTTATTTGCAGAAAGGCACATAAACTTATGAAAACCGCTTCCGCTTCTCGGGCCGCTCTTCGCTTGTGTTCATTACAATATTGTTGTACTGCGCCGGGTGAAATGTGCTTCCGGTTTCTAGTTGTATATTTGACAGTTAAGCCTATTTCCGGCACACTTTGTGTCAGCTTCAGAAATGTTAGCTTTCAAAGACGGTGCTTTTACAAAGCTTTGCTTTTGCATATACCTAAAGGAAGTCAGTGTCTTAGGATTTTCCATTAGATAAGTACCTAGCTAGAATTTTGTTTAAATAAAAAAACGTCTACGATTTATAAAAAACTTTTATTTTATTAGTAGCTGTGCCAGCGACTTCATCCTTATGGAATAGCACTTTTCCATATTTTCTTACCGTATAAAACTTAATAACCAAAATTAGCTGAAGTCACTTGTAGACTTATTAATATAAATAAATAAATAAATAAGTCACCAAAATCAGTTCTAGAGTTTAAGCGAGATAAACAAACAGCGATTATTTTTATTAGACAGATATTCCGAGGCAAATAAAAACAGAAAAAGATTTCATATGATTAAATAATATTAAAATTTTAAATAAAATTTACCTTCTCTATGTTATAAATCTTAATTACACATGTCGCGAACCATGTAGGAAAAATATAATTTATTCAATAAAGGATACAAGATAATTCTTTTGAAAGTCAATTAGACTATCTATCTAATTGTTATTGATACCTTCTTTGGTAAAGTATCCTTTACTGTGAGAGGCGAGGTAGTCCAGGGTGCCCACCAATTGGCTCAGGCAAACAAATGTTTGCCTTGCCTTACGATACGCTTGATAATAATATTACTCTAATCATTCAGACATAATTACTTAGAATACCTGATAAAACATAATAGTAAAAAAGAATTCCGGCCCCTTGCGGGTACCGTTCTGCCCCGGACCCTGGGGGGTAATGAGGTAGCGGGGAGAGGGGACCTGAAAGACAAATTAATTACTTCCCGTCAAAGAGTAAGTTTCTTTTGTGCGTCTTTAATTGAGACGTGCGGGTGAGGCGGGCTTTTAAGCTTGAATACATGGTTTTTAAAAAGCTTTGGAAGAATTAAAAGCTGTTTGTAGACTTTTTTTTTTTTGATTAAAGCCTTATGTTGTCGTGTCACGTTATCTCCTCCCGTAGGTGTCGAAAAAGGCGACTTAGGAAACACCCAAAGGAAAGGCAGCAGTGTCCTTTGTTTGGAAACTTAAAGAGGTACGATCGCTAACCCTGTTAAGCATGACGATTTTGGCAACCTTCCCAAAATGAGTCCCTATATCAAACAGTGGAAATATCTCCGCTGTGATGCTGAAAATAATACAGCGGTTAAGTTGATGTGCTGCATACTTTACAAAAACAGCTAACACTTACACTTAAACATTTAAAATTTAGTAAAGTGCTGTAAAACTTATTAGAAAATATTTACAGTGTGTCCTAGCTTAAATTGCCGCATTTCGTGCGTTTCGGAGCCTAGCGGGGAAGCGAGGGGTGAGAGGGAAGGTCCTCACGCACCTTCCTAAAAGCACAAAGAAAAGTTTGAAAAACGACTCCACTCTGTCGACATGTTTAAACTGAATGAACAAACCCAAAGCGGTTTGAATGAGGCGCGAGTTTTATTCGACGTTTGATTCTTGTGATGAATAAAGTTGATAAGCAATTTGGGGATCGCATTTATAGACTTAAATAAATTAAGAGGTAATAAACAAACAGGGAACGTGTAATAAAAACTTACATTTTAATTTATTATCTAAAGGTACCACTATTCTGCTTCCCCCAGTTCGTGGTCGCTGATTGAGAACCTTCCGGCCACCGCGCCAGCGACCATCAGTTCTTCGACCTATGTTCCCTCAACTTCCGGGACCGTCAGAATGATCAGCGTCTTATCTGAGTCGCCGGCCCAGGTGCGACATTATGCTGAGACGGAAACCTGTTAGCTCACCAGACGCATAGGTGTACTAGTACCTATATCGATATATGTACGGATACAAAAATAAGAGGAAAAAAAAGTAATTAAAACCGTACATGGTTAAATCATATAATTTTGATTTAACCATGTACGGTTTTAATTACTTTTTTTTCCTCTTATTTTTGTATCCCTATGTGTTTGTGAACCAAATACATTTATTCTTATTGATTGTGTAGTTTACGTCGGTGACTTTCGTTCCTCTGCAGATCTCATAATTTCTGAGTCAATCACGAAGGGAAGCTCCGAACATAGCCTTTTCAACCATCAATAAAGTAGCTAATAAACTAACTTAAATATTGTATCCATTCCAAGAATGTGGTATTAATGCTTCTCTTAAAGAAGCCCCAATGACCCCAACCAACTAAAGACGGTTTTCCTGGGCCCTGGGTGGGTGAGGGGTGAAGGCGACGTGGGGATGGGGGGGGGGCACTTTCATTTGCAGTTAGCAATAACGCCTCGAGCCCACAACATGTCCTGCGAGTGTATAGGGTAAAACGTTCAATTACGGCGGCAGCCAACGTCACGCTATTTTATTTTTTGTGTTAACTCAAAATTTTGTATAATTTCTATCATCGCTTGAATACTTTAAAATTTTATGTACTTACTATACTTAAAATTTTTGCTACACCGCCGCCCACGATGCTGCTAGTAAAATACCAATAAACTATACAAACTAATCCAATAAACTAGAATCTAAAGGAAGAAGTTTGAAATTGTAAAACTGAACTTGTTAAAGTATCACGGTTACATCCTATTGTTTTTCTACGACTGCTTTTTAGAATTTCGCAGTCAAACAACAAAAACCTTTACTTTTTCGATAAGTTTCCGTTATTGTCTATCACTATATCGCCTTTATTTTACATAAAAACTGTTTGTATATATAATTTATATGTATAAAATAATTGACAACCAAATTCTAAGCTGAAAATGAAAATAAATGAAGTCTATAAAAGGCTTAAAAATGTGAATTTATCATTACAATCAAAATAAAATATTAGGTACATTGACGGTCAAGGACAGCGTAACCATCAGTTTTTCTGTATTGCAAAATAGCTCTTGTTCTTTGGTAATACAGTCTTTAAACCACGAGACCATAGACAAATCTGTTACGCCGTCCTAGATCGCTACTGATAATGTACAGAATCCTTACCGCCATCTGTAGGTGACTAGAAACATCACGTCTAGTCAAAATATGGCGACATAAAATCCCTTGTTGATCGTAGCTGGAAACGCACTTGGCTATCTTTTTCAAAGCAATCTTGTTAGTTATTTTTATATTGGCTTGGCTGCCTTTTGCTGTGATCTCGTCTGAATAAAGCCTTTGTTTTATTTTCAGTTTTATTCCTAGCCTCTAGCAGTATAGGATACTTTACGAAATAAGGTATCAATCAATATATATAAAACTCTTCCGTTACTGACTGACTGACTGACAGACAACGCAGAGCCTAAACTACTGGGCGTAGAAAGCTGAAAATTGGCACGGGGGTTCCTTAGAGAGTGTAGGTGAGCACTAAGAACGGATTTCCCGAAATTCCCACGGGAACAGGAAAAAACGGAATTTTTGTGTTTATGAGAAATCTACGCGGGAAAAACCGCGGGGCAGCCTCTAGTATTTTAGTAATTAGATTAGTCTAATTGACTTTCAATAAGCGATATCTTGAATACTGTATTAAATAAATATTTTTTTACTTTTTTACTTTACTATTCAGCGTTGCTGGCGTTGTTGAATTATTTAACGTATATAAAAAGCTAAATACCTACTAATAATATTTGGCATATTTATAGTAAAATATAAATAATATTCAGATTATTGCAGAGTTTAGATCAGAGAACAGAAAAAAACAGATGGTTTATAGATATTGTTGAGTATTCCATACCCCATTCAAATACACCACATCTCTTTTTAAATTACGCGCCATATCATAGACAACGGATGCAGATGGCGCTTCTGTAGCAAAAAAACCTGAGAATAAAACATAGGACAAAGACAAGACAAAACGCGTCCCAAGGGACGCCATTCGGCCATTTTGTTCTACGCAAGCTCCGATGCGCACACGCCTTTTACAAGAAATAATTGTAAAACTAGAAAACCAAGGAAATACTAGGATTTATAAAACACCAAGGATACTCGAGACGAAAGGCGAAGACTGAAACCGACAGAAAAGGTCTGCAACTCATTTTATGTCTCCACCCACACCTCGATTCCGAACATCTAATCTTGCAAAAGAAAAATAGATTCACATAAGTACCTACTATAAATTTGAAATTTAGTAAGATCTTGTCGTAAATATAAAAACATTGATGAAAACCTTAAATATACGTATTCTAATCGAGGTGAACAGAACCGATTCTAAATTTACTGATCTAATTCTATTGGGGAGTGCTAATGTTTGTAATCCTATTAAACAACCGTATTTACATATTATATTTTATATGTATATTTGTACCAATTTCAAGCAGATTACGCTTACGGATTACTGTAAGTAACTTTGTATTGACAATGATCATAACTATTCTAATTCCAATTCTAATTAATTCTAATTCCCTTATTAAATTAGGTACATATAAGCGTAATATAACAATAGAAATATGGTTTGGCTTAGTTAAAATACTTTAGGGTTTAAGCGTTTGTCAAACAGAGCGTTAACTTGTTATTTAATAGGACAGTATAACCCTTTTTTTTAAGGCAGAGACACTTCTAACGAGTAACCTGCGACCCCAGGGGGAGTCGCAGGGTTATGTAGGGTTTGCACCCACTAAAATCCCGCCGGTGTCCATCTTGGCTGTTGGCAAGGGGGTCACTGGTGACCCTGTCACACAGAGCGGAGCGTTCTAGCGCGACGCTAAAATTACGCAGCACTCTAGCGCGACGCTAGGACGCTCTGTCGCCGGGCCTTCTGAACTAGTTTCGTGTGTGACATAAAAGAGCGCTCTAGCGCCGTGTAAGGCTAGCACTGTAGTGCGACGCACTAGCACGACGTAATTTATTATAATAAACCATGATTATAATGCAGCACACTCAGAACGAACTGGTTGAACCTGTGTATATTTCGTTTGCCCGAACTTACAAAAACTTACAATCACACGCAAAACAAGGATCTGAATTCGGACCTTCTCGAAGTCACAGTCCCACATCTCTGCCAACCTTAACTACAAAAATATTCAAGTTACAGATCCATTTTGTAAATAGCGCCCTCTCTATATCACAACTATTATACTAGCTATCAATATACCGCCGGCCGTCAGTGAGCGCAAACAAATTAGGCAAATTAGCAAATACCTACACAAATACCGCGCGCGGCCGGCTGTTTGACTGCTACTCCAGTTCGCGTCTTGACTCGAGTTTAATCTAGTTAGTGTGGAATTGTTTAATGCTATAATTGTAATTGAATTTGCGGTGAAATAGAGCTTCCAGTTAAGTGGAGTGACCCCCGGAATTTGTTGAAATGAAGGGAGAATGGCGGTTGCTTATTTAACATCTAATTTGGCTTTGTGCGAGAAGGATCAAATATAACTTGTTATTAATTAAATTAAATTTCCGGTTTCAAAATGTTTTTTTTTTTTTAAATTGCATAATGGTTTTTTTTTCTGACCGATTATGGAAACCCAAAACTCTTAACAGAGCTTCTGATTTCATATATTATGAAAATTACCGCCACAGAATTAATTAAAAGTTAAACAAATCAAGTCAAATTGTATACAGAGTTTGCTAAAAAAAGTGGCTCCCATGTGTAGGAAGAACAAAAAAAAAACATGTCATTATCATCTCAGCCAAAAAAAAAGGACACTGCTGGACATACGCCTTCTCCATAGATTGCCACAACTACCATAATTTAGCGGAGGGTTTGATATAATCGCTACGATTGGCATGTTTTAGTATTCTTCTTAACTTTTTTAAACGAGGTATATTGCTGCCCCTTTTACACATGTTCCCCTAGTCGCCTTATGGCGGCCCATGGGAGGAGCTAGGGTGTTGGTTATTCTTAGCCGCCCTACACGTCAATGTACAAATATATTTTTAAAATAATTTGTCTAGTGTTCCTTTCAATAAGGCAGTTTCGTTCGACGCCGGCGCGCGCGAGGCTGCTTTAAATTGGAAAATTGAATACTGCCGCTGCAGCTGCCGCCTTTTTACATGCAAATAACCTGCGAGATGGAGTGAATTGTTATTGAAGGTGAGAACTTTGCGCCCCTACGCTTGTCGTAAGTTAAGTTTATGGTAACCAGTTACTTGAAGCTATACCCATTTTTGGTATAAAACAGTTTTTTTGTAGTATTTTTTTAGGTTGTTGTGGTAGATTTCTTACATTACCATTATTATCTTCTATAGGTATTAATAGAAAAGGTATTTATACGCTTTAGGATATAAGGATTTTTTTATTGAAAGTCTAGTAAACTACAATTTACTATGTTAGAGTACTTTTCCTGGGCGTAAATATGCTTAAAACATGTTTCAGAAAATAACTGTTAAAAAGATCAAAGGCCAACTCACAATGAGTTGTCGAAGATGTTTTCTCGAACAAAATCTCGAAAATGTTTGATAACTTTGATGCGTGAAATTGCCATCTCATTTCTCAAGTTTTCCAATAAAGTATTGTCACACCAATAAAGGAGTTTCAAAGAAATAAATCATACTTGTAAAACTTATTCTAAAAGCAAAGGATTTAGCCGAGTTTGCTGAAACAATAAAGAGAGATTTACAGACGGCGGCTCCGAATTTTGAATATAAAGTTAAAAAAAAGATAAAAAAAAAGAAGTCAGGAAGTTATCGCGCAAAGTTGCCCGTAAGCAAAAACTCGCGATCTCATACATAACTCAGATAAGTAACTCTTTACGTGCGCCAAGCGAACTGGACTTTTCTGCGAAAAAATCTTTATAAACTTTTTGAGATCCTCCAAGTTGCAAATTATAAGAAAAAAAAAAAATATTGATGTTAACTTTTCCTGGATTTGAGTTTTGCAGCACGGAGGAGTGCTGAGTTTTAAGATATATCTAAGAAGAGAGTTAAGTTTTAAGATATATTTTATTGTTTTTGCTGAGCCGAGCTGAGCGTTAAGCGTAAATTCCCAGAAGTAAAATAAATCGTACTTTAGCTACGCTTCGTAGCGGTTCTCGTTGCTACGCCGCCCGCGTAGCGTATGGGCCACGTAGCACACTGCACGATTTGTCTACGCGGCGTAGCAATAGCAGCCAGCGTCTTGCAAGGTTGAATGTGTGACTTTTAACTTTTTTACATTTCAGAAGATCTTAATATTATGCTTTTTGTGTTATATTGAGCGATAGTAAATAAAAAATCGTAATGATTAGGCATTTTTAGCGTTTATTGGTATTTCTAAAATTAAAAAGATAAAAGCAGTTAAGCTTTAGCTTCAGTTTTGTTTTATTTTTGCAACTAATTCCCATAATGGCCTGTCATTTAGCTAACGTCAAAGCTCGAAGCGCTCTAAACAGTAATGTCGTCACGTTATTGAAAGCTATTCATCTCTGAAAGCTTTAAACATTCATCTGCTATAGGCCGGGGCGGGGGCGTTGGTATTTTTATAGCTTTGGAGCTTTGATGCTTTAGGGCAAGTGAAATTTATTTATCTGTAGGGAGTGATGTCGGCAAATTGCAGAAACAAGATTATCTATAACAAAATATTCGCAAACAACTGCGAAATGCTCCTGCGACTAAAGTGATACGTTGGTAAGAGTTAATTTAAATAATAAAATTAGAAATTCGAAAAATAAAAGTAAAAACTGTCTGGCGTATTATTAATAAAGAAAATGGTAAAGCTAACGGTAAGGAAAGCATTCAAGCTTTAAACTTAAATGGTAAAGTCGTAACAGATAAGTCGGAAATTGCGAATGAATTCGAATCATTCTTTGCTAACATCCCATTTCAAACCACTAAAGACCTTAACGCATCTGCCAGCGCCGCGGAATCTATACTTAAGGAACATGTTGACATCGCCCCGCCTCCACTCACGTTTCGCCATGTTGGACCGCAATGCATTATTAAGATATTTAAGGAACTCAATTTAAAAAAGACAGAAGACTTATGGGGGATATCAATTAAAGTACTTCAACCTGTTATAACACTAATAGCGCCTCATCTAGCATTAATTTTTAACTCTTGTATCGAAAAAGGCATTTTTTCAAATTTATTGAAGTACAGCAAAATCATTCCAATTTTTAAATCTGGAAATACCGAAAACCCCACTGATTATAGACCAATCGCGGTTCTTCCAGCCTTAAGTAAAATATTTGAAAAACTTATTCTTGCACAATTAGCGTCTCACTTCTCAGTCAATAACTTCCTACACAAAAATCAATTAGGTTTTAGGAAAGGGCGGTCTACCTTAGACGCAGGTCACAAACTCATCAGCGATGTATATGGAGCCTGGGAGGATTCTCACGATGCTATTGGGGTTTTCTGTGACCTCTCGAAGGCTTTTGACTGCGTTGATCATGAGACTTTGCTACTTAAATTACAGCACTATGGCTTAATTGATAAATCACTTGATCTACTTGCCTCTTATCTTACTGATCGCGACCAACGAGTGGACGTGGGTGGTGCGGTGTCTGCAGGTTGTCCTATCAAGATTGGTGTACCTCAGGGATCGATATTGGGACCTTTCCTGTTCCTAGTCTACATAAATGATCTCCCTTACATGTTAGATAAACTTACTGATGTTGTCCTCTTTGCGGACGACACCTCTTTAACATTTAAAGTTAAACGAGGTGACTCACTCAACTTAGATATAAACAAAACATTAGTGGAGATTTCTCAATGGTTTACTTCTAATAATTTACTTTTGAACGCAAAGAAAACTAATTGCATTAAGTTTTCCTTGCCAAATGTGACTGCTTATGATACAGACATACATTTGGACAATAACAAGCTTAATCTGGTAAATCAAACTGTATTCCTTGGTATCACTCTAGATTCGAAACTTCAGTGGGGCCCCCATATCTCAAATCTTGCGGCAAGGCTCAGTTCGGCTGCGTACGCAATCTGGAAAATCAGAAAATTAACTGATGTTTCTACCGCGAGACTTGTGTATTTCAGTTACTTTCATAGCTTAATGACCTATGGCTTGCTTCTATGGGGAAGAGCTGCAGATATTAACGTCATTTTTATACTACAAAAACGCGCAATTAGAAACATTTATCAGCTTAAAGCTCGCGAGTCCCTCAGACAAAAATTCAAAGAAATTGATATTTTGACGCTTCCGTCCCAGTACGTCTTTGAAATTATTATGTATACTCGTAAAAACTTACATATGTTTGATAAAAAATGTGATAAAATTAAAGACCTTAGAACGCGTAGCAAAAACAAACTAAGTATTCCACAGAACAGACTAAAACGGACAAACAAATGCTTTATAGGAAACGAAGTAAGATTTTATAACAAGATCCCAGAAGAGATTTTGATCCTGAATGATAATGAGTTTAAAACTCGTATCAAAAAAGGTTTGATTAAGAAAGCTTATTACAATGTTGATGATTATGAAAACGACAAAGACGCATGGAAGTAGTCTAGCTCTGCACGATATTTTCATTATTTCATGTATGTACTTTAAATCTTATTAATTAATGTTCTTTGTATTGTAAATTGAATTGTAATGTCACATATATAAGAACAAAAAAAAAAAAAAAAGAGAGAGAAATTATAAAGTAGAGTTTGTTACCCCTTTCTTCTCTACGCTGTAAAATCATTGCGAAAGGGAGTAGAATCATTTGACAGAGGAGGGCTCGTTTGGGGGCGTCTCCAGGCGACCATTGTCGTAAGGCAAGGCAAACATTGTTTGCCTGAGCCAATTAGTGGGCACCCTGAACTACCTCGCCTCTATCAGTATAGGATACTTTACGAAATAAGGTATCAATATTAATTAGATTAGTCCAATTGACTTTCAATAAGCGATATCTTGTATCCTGTATTGAATAAATCATTTTTTACTTTACTTTTTTTACTTTACTAGTTGCTTTAATTTGTTATCTAGACCCCTGATAAACCAACGTATCACTTTAGTCATTAGATTCATTTAAAAAGTAATAGCATGCACAAGTGTTTTGGCAACAGCGAGTACAGCGCCCTTTGGACGAGTGTGTGAGAGCTCACGGCTCGTGGCACCGCACAGCGTTCATCATTTCGGCCGTAGGACGTCCACTAGCTGCCGCTGGACATAGGCCTCCCTCAAGGCTCTCCATCTGTACCGATCGCAGGTGGCCTGCATCCAGCGTGGACCCGCAGCCTTGCGCAGATCATCCGTCCATCTGGTCGGTGGACGTCCTACGCTGCGCTTGCCGATCCGTGGTCTCCACTCGAGAACTTTTCGGCCCCAGCGGCCATCTGCACAGCGTTATTGCTGCTAAAACATTAAAATTTAGAATAATACGATATTTTTTTCAGTAATTTAGAATGTAAGCTGTGTTGTTAGTCATAGATTTATAGAGGTAATACTTATAAACATCAGATTTTTTTATATAGAACTCGTGTGTACCCCTTGGCTTACCACGTAAATTCCCTTCAAAATTTAATTTTTGCCGATCACGTGAGATTTTCGGTATAAAAATATTATATCTAGTAATATACCTACGAATTTCATTCTTAACGGTTAAGCATTTTAGACGTGAAATCGCAAAATATAGACGGACAGTATTTGCGATGCTTTTTGAAATATTATATTTAAAAGCAAAATGTTTCTAAACAAAAGTCTTTGTTGGTATCACACCTCTCCAATTAGTTCTCATTAGGTCGTAGTTTTTAGTATAAGATACCAATAAAAAAGAACAAAGTAAAGTTTTCGTTGAAAGCAAATAAGGCTACCTATAGAAAGTCCTCATAAACAATGCTCAGTATGGGCCCAGCCCCGAGACGAGGCAGCGAGTCAGTGTTTGCGCCGGGGTAATAATTGCTTGCTGTTCGCCATGTTTGCAGCTTATTAAATTCATATTTTCTATCTTTTGTGAGTTCTGTGTGCGCAACGGAACGTTAAATATTGATTTTTTTATTGAAAGGTTTCATTTTCATTGAGAGGAAATTGTATGATGAGTGTTTAATTAAAAATGATGTTTTAATGAAATTTTACGTAAAGTTAGTTTAAGTAAGTTCTTACTAACGAAGTTCATATTAATTTATATTTAATACTAGAGGCTGCCCCGCGGTTTTTCCCGCGCAGATTTCTCATAAACAAAAAAATCCCGTTTTTTCCCGTTCCCGTAGGAATTTTGGGAAATCCCTTCTTAGTGCTCACCTACACTCCCTAAGGAACCCGCGTGCCAATTTTCAGCTTTCTACGCCCAGTAGTTTAGTCTCTGCGTTGTCTGTCAGTCAGTCAGTCAGTAACGGAAGAGTTTTATATATATTGATTTAAGGACTTTTTAATTATATATTTACATTTCAATATTAATAAAATTAAAACGGAATCACGATATTTTTATATATTAACGAACTATTACTTTAAAGCATTTTTAATTATTAAAACAGAAATTATAATTAGTAATTAAATTGTAATACAGAGAACATTTTAAAAAGAAACTGAAAACAAATTAACCCATAGCCCGAAAAATCCAAATCATCTAGACTCGAGGCTAGAGACTAGATTAAGGCTCTCCAGCTGTCACTTCCAACCGGGTCACGAACCCGGGCCCTAACCACCGCGCGAGCTCCTGCGGTCAGCTCATGATTACGCGGCGACAACCGATTTGAACCCATCCTCCCGTGCCGACCTCTACCCCCGCCCTCAGGGACAGGGGTCGCATAATGACTGCGATAATGTACGGCGGTGAATCGGATGCAATTGCGGAGCGGGCAGGTTTTGAACAATTTAGTTTAACCGCACAATACCTTGGGTAATGTAGGTATTGGATTGCTGCTGTGTATTCTGATTTGAAAGTTACAGTAGTATTGTTTTAGGTAGTGCTTTAGTAAATTAACTACGTTAAGAGATAGGAAACAGAAGGAGTATATACTAAACAAGTCGACCTGGCGCACTTTGTACCAAATCAAATCAAATAAATCTTTATTCAATATAGGATACAAGATATCACTTATTGAAAGATTATTAGACTACATCTAATTTAATCGCTATTGATACCTTATTTGGTAAAGTATCCTATACTGTGAGAGGCGAGGTAGTTCAGGGTGCCCACCAATTGGCTCAGGCAAACAAATGTTTGGATTGCCTTACGACAATAGTCGCCTGGAGAGGCCCCAAACGAGCCCTCCTCCGTCTAACCTACCGTCTAACCCTATTAATATTTTGTGCATTTATTTATTTCAAAAACACAATAAGGTTTTTTAGCAATAAGGTTTTACAGCAATTGCCAACACACACTTATTGGTAAAAACATCAAAGAAATTTTACATTATTGTACTTAGAGTAGGTTAAGTATTCATTTTAACAATGCAACAGTGACATCTCTATCCTATCTAAAGAGTAATTAAATATTACTGCATACTGCATGTGTGCATGTACTATACTTATAAACCTTCCTCTTGCATCACTGTATCTATTAAAAAAACTGCATCAAACTCCGTTGCATAGTTTTAAAAATTTAAGCATACATAGAGACAGACGCGGAAAGCGACTTTAATTTATACTATGTATTGATATTGATGTAATTATTTTATTTTTATTGTAAAGTATGAATCCTTGCATGTTTTAATTTGCAGAATTCTGGCGTTGGTCCTTAGTCTGGTCTATAAGTTAGAATTTAAGAACAGTAATTTAACAATAGTTTCTCAAGACCGTTTGAAGTGGAGAAACATTCTGGAAGCCTTATTGCTCAGCTTTAGCGGAAAAGAAGATCAAGTCTTCTTTTTATTCTGTTACTAGAAGACAGTAGTAAAAACTAAAAAAAATGGTTTATAGAGCGCAAAAATAGAGCGTATTCAAACAGAAAAATAAAAACAGTCAGCCTGGCTGCGTTGGTCGCATCGAGTCTTTTTGTCTGCAAAAATAAACCACACTATGAAATATTGTCCGGTTAACAATTTACACGCGGCGCTGTACTGAAAAATACTGAAAAAATACTGGTAGGGACGTTTATTTCTCTCCATTTCTGCTCTACTGAAAACAAGCCTCGGAACTGCGAATCCCTTTGTTTGTGTTGCCAGCGCGGAGCACTAACGCATTGTTTCGCGAGTGTTGCCGTTTTTTTTTTGTCAATTTGTCCAGTAAAGGGAGGAGGGGAGGGTGAGAATTGAATCCGCCAGCGGTGTCAATCCGATGACAATTTGAGAGTTAGTTGTTACTGCGGCAGTTTATTTGTCTGAAGAAAATAGATATTGAGGGCGACTAGGAATTTGGCCGTATTCGTTAAAATACTTGTGCATTTTAATGTTTAGTTTTAAAAAAAATTTAACTTATGTCCCGTCAATAATTAAGTAACTTAATTAATATAATTTAGCTAAAAGTGTTAAAGTACCGTTACTTAGTTATGCTTTTTTTTTGCGGAAAGTCGGAATCTTTATGCAAAGATTTTGTTGCTCATACTTTACCATCAAAATAAAAGCGTGAGATTTGTTTATGTTATTTCGTACGGCGAAACGCTTCCGGTTTTTATATATTGCGAAATAACTCTTGTTTTTTGGTAATATAGTTTAGGGTGTACGAGACCATAGAAAAATCTGTTACGCCGTCCTAGACCGCCACTGTACCTAAACATTTCGCGATTCATATTGCAATTTATTAAAAACAATAACCAATAGATTGTATAGCAAAACAAAGCCTCTCATACAAAAAAAAATGTAAGTAGGCTCTGCCCGGCGCAGCGCGGCAGCCAGACCTCGGCTCCACAAGTTAAGAACAACTCTACACAAATCGAGTTCAACAGAACAATATATTATTTCCCCTATAAATCACGGGCTAAGGCGAAAGTTTTCATTTTCAGCCTTCAGGGGCTTTAACGCAAACACTTTGGCGCATTAGATCTCCTGTTGCTGATATAATCACACTAATAATAAAGCTGAAAGTATGTGTGTACTCACAAAGTATGTATGTATCACAGTATGTTGACTGCTCCGTGGCTCAGTTGGCAGTGATGTGGACTGAGTAAACGTGTGCACCCGGGTTCGATTCCCGGGCGGGGCGAATATTGATATGATGAATATCAATGTTTGTTTCCGGTCTGGGTGTAATGTTCGTCTCTGTGTGTGTTTCGGGTACCCTAGATACAGGTTCTTCCTAGTTATGGGCTCTGAGTGTGATGTGTTATTATTATTATTACAGTGTGTGTGTACCACACGATAGTATGTTTGTGACCTTTTCTCGGTAAAATGGCTAGATGGATTGTGCTCGAATCAATTTAAATAAAACTCTTCCGTTACTGACTGACTGACTGACTGACTGACTGACTGACTGACTGACTGACTGACTGACTGACTGACTGACTGACTGACTGACTGACTGACTGACTGACTGACTGACTGACTGACTGACTGACTGACTGACTGACTGACTGACTGACTGACTGACTGACTGACTGACTGACTGACTGACTGACTGACTGACTGACTGACTGACTGACAGACAGACAGACAACGCAGAGCCAAACTACTGGGCGTAGAAAGCTGAAAATTGGCACGTGGGTTCCTTGGGGAGTGTAGGTGAGCACTAAGAAGGGATTTCACGAAATTCCCACGGGAACGGGAATAAACGGGATTTTTGTGTTTATGAGAAATCTGCGCGGGAAAAACCGTGGGGCAGCCTCTAGTTTGGAATAAAGGGTAGCTTAAAACCTACATAAATTTAGTTATTTCTAGGAAAATCGATTATTTTAAGCTGATGTTACAACAAATAAAAGTACATGCAAAGAAGCGGGTATCCCTTAGTTATCCTATATAAATAAATTTAAATTAATGTTTATCAACAATATCAATATCATCAATATCAATACATAGTATAAAACAGAGCCGCTTCCCGCGTCTGTCCCTATGTATGCTTAAATAATCTTTAAAACTATCCAACGAATTTTGATGCGGTTTTTTGTAATCGATAGAGTGATCCAAGAGGAAGGTTTATAAGTATAATATATAAGCAACATAGCAATAAATTAGGCGGTACGAAGTTCGCCGGGTCGACTAGTTACATATAAAAATCAAAAATAAGTTTTCACTGATTTAGAGGTGATGTTACAATCCCAGTTGTTCCACAATACGGCAAACGGACCATTACTCACTTTGCTGCTTACTCCGCCGCTGCGGTCGCCGGAGTTCTTCCCAAGTGTGAAAGCCTCTTATAACGAGCGGAGTCATTAGCTGCGATGCATGCACCTCCACACACACCTAGAGCCTTAAACCTTAAGCATTACAGTCTACATTCCTGCGAAATAATGGTACTTTACCCTGCCGCTTCTGCAAGAGTCACCTTTGTTCAGCAAACGTTTTGGCAGCGCTCTCTCATGATTTTCACTTAATAATGAGGCAGCGAGCACTAATTCCGGCCGACTGAATGCGCTCTCTGTATTGTTGGAATATTAAATAGATTTTTCGGTTTCCACCCCAATTCTAGTGGCTATTATTAAAAAACACAATAACTACGATAAATAAATAAAAACCCCTTCGGCTGTATGCATAAAGGACGGTAACGTTATAAATAACATGAAATTGCGCGGCTGCTTGGCCTAAACAGATACTGTGAAGTTAATGCCCGAAAATAAACAAAAGCGGGTAGAAGCAAAAAGGCTATTAAAGAGATAAACTAGCGCGCACGCAGCTATCTGCATGATAAGTGTATTTTCAGCAGACGCCGCCCGCCCGCTAGGGGTGTGCTTGTGCTCGGATTGTTGAGGGATTTTAGTGTATGCCGCACGAGGTTTTCTTGAAAGAATGTTTGAGAAGCTGGTCTTGCAAATTAGAACGAAAACTGGTGGGAATTAGTTCTATCTTAAATACTAAAATAAAGAAACTGATTTTTTTAAGTGAAACTGTTTTTTTTTGGTATTATATTTGCGGGTGTTAAAAAGTATTTTGAAGTTCATCACAGCTTATTCCAGGTGTTTCCGACAAGGCGGTAATAAATCAAAGGAGGGCTTCTGCTCACCATAACCAAAAACTTGTTGGTTATGGGAAAGTTGTTAGGTATGGTGAGCTGAAGCCCTCCTTTGTTTTATTACCGCCTTGTCAGAAGCACCCGGTATTTTGTTTTTTCATTGTTTGAAACGGTACAAACTTAAAAAATTATATGGGTACTCTCATTAGCCATTTATTCAAACGAAAATAGATAAAAAGAATACGCTACCTACTCAAAAAAATTAAAAGGATTCCTACCAATTCTTCTTTTCTATTGTGTTCCAGGAATGCCAACGTTCCCGGGACCTCCCTACCTATGGCTGTATTAAAGTCAGCTCTTTTCAGCTGAAATACGTTCGCGGAATTCAATTTTTTCTCAAATAAATTTCTTGAGAGCGCTCGAGGAGCGATCTAGCGAGTGACGTCATAAGTGGAGAAACTACGACAAGACTGAGTTTGTCTGGAACAACACTTTAAGACGAATTTGCATTACGGAACTTGCTTGCAGCATGCATTTTAGAATATATTTTTTTAAGAAAACTAGGTTATCGAACGCTTTCTTATTGCAAATCAAGATTGCTTTCATTAATTGGTAAGACACGTCGTGTTGTCTCTCTACTCCTATAAACTAAACAACATACAACAACTAAACTTATACAAAGAAGAAGTCATTATGTACAACATATAACATTAAATCGCAAAACAAAACTCGCCGTAAGCAATGTTACGTGTTATACGTGTCGACTATGAATGATTGAATGGATTGACAATCAATCACTGAATCAATAATAACCCAAAAAATTAATAAATGTTAACAAAAAAAATTTGCGGGTATCGGGTACCTATGCCGCCATTTTGAAAATTGGTGAAAATTTGGGAAAATTTTGACATATCTACCTACTTGCGACACTACTTTGTTGAGCGGAAGGGTTAATGATAAAGACTAAAAATAAGGTATAAACTGAAAGAAAAACTAATAGAAGCTCGCCGAAATGGCAGACATGCAAAAATTATTAATAATGACCTTTTCATAGATGGTGAAAAACATACAGAACAAAATGAAATAACCGAGCCTACAATAGAAAAACAAATAGATGATCGAAGTACCTCAGGAAACCAAATTGATAAGATACAAAAAGAGCAGACTCAAACACTAGAACAAAATATTGAACAAACCCCAACTTCAACAAAATGGCAAACAAATATGAAGCTACGACCCAAGAAAAGTTATAATTTTCGTCGCTTCTGACTTCAAAATTTTATTTCAAAACATGCGTAGCTTCGGCAATAAACGACATTTATTAGAGGAAATAGCTGATGATGATCAAAATTTAAAAGTTTTTTGTATGACTGAAACATGGATAACAGAATCAAAAACAGACATTTTACAAATAGAAGGCTTTACCTGTACATCTAAATATTGTAGAAAAGATAAAAAAGCAGGAGGTGTTAGCATTATGCTAAGAGATAATATAGATTTTATAGAAAGACAAGACATAGTTGATATGTCAGTAGAATTTATTATTGAACTCTGCGCAACAGAAATTATTGAACTTAATTTGCTTTTAATAGTAGTATACTGGCCTGAAAGAAATAGAGACACACACATATTTTTAAACACACTAGAAAAGCTATTACAAAAATTATTAATTAAAGATAAAAACAAAAATATAATTTTAGGTGGTGATTTAAATATAAACTTAATACAAAAAGATACTTTATCTAATCAACTACTTAATTTATTGTCTTGTTTTAATTTTCATCTTGCAAACTCTATAGATCCCACAAGAATTACTAAAGACTCAGCCACCTGTTTAGATGTAGTTTTTTCAAATTTTTATAATCCACTTATAAAAACCTTTGCTTATGACTATGGAATCTCTGACCATAAAGGTATTATAGTTACTATGCACAATATTATTCAACATAACAAACAAGTATATTGTCATGCTAAACGTCAATTTAATAAACGAAAAATACATTACTTTAGATCTAAATTAGACTCAATAGACTGGAATAAAATATTTAAACAAAAAAAAAATGTTAATGATAATTATACAGCTTTTCATAGCCTTCTACAAAATCTTATTGATAAACATTTTCCTAAAACTATTGTTAAAATTAAAAACAAACCTAAACGACATTGGTTAACACCAGGGATAAAAATATCTTGTAAACATAAACGTTTTCTTAAATTATTAATAGCACAAACAGATAACCCAATACTCCACAACCATTATAAAAATTATGAAAAAATTCTAAAAAAAGCTGTACAAAAATCTAAAAAATTACACTATATACATAAAATAAAAACTTCAGATGATATAATAAAAACAATGTGGCAAGTTGTTAAAGAACAAACTAACAAAGTTCCAAAAAAAATTAGGAAAAATATAAAATTAAAAAAAGACAACTTACTTGTAGATGACCCTTACATTGTTGCAAATTTATTTAACTCTTACTTCTCATCAGTAGGTTACGAACAAAATACTGGCCTACCGCCGCAAGGACACCCTGTTATAAAACCTGCTAACAAATCAATATTTATTAGCCCTGTAAATGAACAAGAAGTATTCAAAATCATACGCAGCCTAAAAAACAAAAATAGTTTTGGACATGATGAAATACCACCATCTCTAATAAAAGAATGCGCTACCCAATTGACACCTCCTCTTACTTACCTTATAAATCAATCTTTTACGCAAGGAATATTCCCGGATCTTTTAAAGATTTCTATAATAAAACCCGTTCATAAATCGGATGATAAAACAAACAGTAAAAATTATAGACCAATAGCACTCTTATCGACATTCTCAAAAATATTTGAAACCGCTATGTCTCAACGACTTTACTCTTATTGTGAAAAGTTTAAAATATTAGACGATCATCAGAATGGTTTTCGAAAGAACCGTTCTACAACATTGGCTGTTTTTTCTTTTATAAATGAAGCTTTAAATATAATAAATAATAAGAAATACGCAATCGGATTACTACTCGATATGAGCAAGGCTTATGACAGAGTTTCCTACAAAATTTTACTTCAAAAACTCTACGGAATAGGTGTTAGAGGTACGATATACGCATGGTTCGATTCATTTTTAAAAAACAGATCCCAATATGTTGAAATAGAACACGTAGATGAAACTACAGGATTAATAACAAAAATAAAATCAATAAAAGCAAATACAACAATGTCTATACCACAGGGCAGTGTGTTAGGGTGCATACTATTTCTATTATACATAAATGACCTTCCAAAGGTATTAGATGATCACTGTATTCTTTTTGCAGATGACATCTCAGTAATATTCCCCAGTAATGATGTATCCGATCTTCAAAATAATATAAATAAGAACCTTAACAATATAAACACCTGGTTAAATGATCATAATCTTATATTAAACTTCAAAAAAACGAAATTGATGCAATATAAACCTTCACAAAAAAATAAAATAGATATTAACATTAAATTTGACGGAAATAATTTAGAAAGTGTTGATGAATTTACCCTACTAGGAATAACAGTTGATACAGGAATAAATTGGAAATCCCATGTTCAGAATACAGCAAACAAAATTTCAAAATTCACTTATGCCCTTAACATACTAAAAAGAAATACAGATACTAAAACTGCAATTAATGCATATTATGCATATGCACATTCCAGAATTAGCTATGGAATAATCCTATGGGGAAATAGCACCAATGCAGAATCAATTTTTATTTTACAAAAAAGATGCATAAGAATAATAAATAACGTAGATCATATGGAAAGCTGTAGACAACATTTTATCAAATTAAAAATTCTCACTCTGACATCACTTTACATATTAGAACTAAGTAAATTCGTTAGGAAAAATAAATATATATTCTCTCATGCAAAAGACCACTATACAACAGATATTAATACTAGAAATAGAAACAATCTTGCAATACCAACCTCTTGTTTAAAAATTCATAGTTCAGGACCATATGCCATGGCAGTAAAAATTTATAATAAATTACCAAAAAACATAATACAGGAGGAAATATATAATAAATTTATAAGCAAATTAAAAATATTTCTTTTAGAAAAATGCTTCTATACCCTTAAAGAATTTCTTGAAACACATGAAAGATAAATAAATGATATAATATTAAATACAAGTATGTACTTACATATTAACTGGATTCAATGTGCCATTCAAATATAAAAAAATAAATACTTTACTATTATATTATTGCTAAGTGTTAAGGTTTTTAAATTCTAATAAAATTCGTTAAAAATGTTTTAACACTTAAGTATTTTGTTATTGCAGTACCTAGCTGCAATACAGATTTTTATTATTTTCATTTACCTTAAGAGTACCTGTCTACTTAAAAATAATATAGGAAGTTCCTACCTAGTTTTTAAGTTTTAGTCTTTTTAAGTACCTACTTTTATGTTTCGGTGCCCTTACAGGGTTCATGTGCTGTACTTTACCATACACTACCACCTGTATCTTACCACATGTTCGAAATAAATGTTTCTTCTGATTTCTGACTGCAAAAAAAGATGTGCAAACAAACGCTCAAGCAAAATTTAAGACAATTTTTGTTAAGAAAGAAATTGTAATTTAAGTTGAAATAATTTAACTTGACACTCATCATTTTGTTTGTATGTTTACTCGTAAGTTAACTGTTATTTGCAAAGAGTGCTCTGCAAAAAAAGTATTGTTCATGGCCAAAAAATTGCCTACTATTAAAATTCTGCTCAGAGCAAAAAACATACAGAAACGAATTATTTTAATACGTGTTTTTACTTTAGCCGGTAAATCCAGTTGCACACTAAGTAGGCCAGACGTTCATGCGCCCTAGATAGACCTAAAATGTTGCCCACAAAGACGTTGCAGAGTCCGTTGCCCAAAAACAGACCAGGCGCCGCACGGTGGAACAAGAGGCTACACTTGGAGCCTCGAGGGGCGAGACGGAGGAGGTTGTCCAAGACAGGAGCAAGTGGCGAGCTTCACTGAGAGCCCTATGTCCTTGATCAGGGATAAAAAAATATTCATCATCTTCAAATCTTTTTAAAAGAGTTTTTAAAAGAATTACTTAAGTACTTTAAATTATTTTGCAAAATGAATTTTACTTTTTGCCAGTTCCCGTGAGCTTGTCTGGAATCCCTTTGTAAATGCAGCCTGCAAGTCTGAGGAATGTGCTTTCTGAATTTAAGTCTTTATGAGAATCAGTTTGGAATGTGAATTGTCTGTCTAATTATTATGTGTATTTTCTTTTCACTTTTACTTACGACGAGCTTTCCCGGCTTACTTCGTTACGCCATAGAATATAAGATACTACAAAAGACTTGGCTCTTTATATTATGTTCTTTTGACTGCCCAGAATGGCCGAATAATAAACAAACAACAACAAACCGCCTGTCAAAATATGTAAACAACGGAAAAAATATTGCACCTTGGGTTATATTATTTGAGTTTAGGTAAGGATCCCTAATTTTTTTGAAAATCTAATATAGCCTATGACACTCGGGGTTAATGTAGCTTCCTAACAGTGAAAGAATTTTTCAAATCGGTTCAGTATTTCCGGAGCCTATTCGGTACAAACAAACAAACAAATATTTCCTCTTTATAATATTGGTATAGATGTGTTACGTACACCCAAATCGGATAACGAATCTGCAGCAGTAAAAGTAAAAATTGGCTTTTGTATGCAAATGAATCTAGGATTTTAGAGCGACGCAGCTGAGGTGATAACTGTGTTAAGTTGTCGAGCCACCGGCACTTCAATATTCGTAGATATTTACTGTACAGTGGCAGACTAGGACGGCGTGACAGATTTGTCTATGTTCTCGTGTGCCCTAGACTGTATTACCAAAAAACAAGAGCTATTTTGCAATACAGAAAAACTGTAAGTGTTACGCCGACCTAGACCGCCACTTTGCTATTGAAGTACAACATAACTTTTATATAGCCAATGGCGAATTAGTGCTACAGTGAAGAATAAAGTAGAAACAAACATATACGCGTATTTTCAACAAAATACAAAAACTGTGAGTATTTGATTTGCATGTAATAGGCGACCTAATCGTTTGGAGCGAGTGCTGGTTACAATAATATTAATATTTTAGTTTACCTTGCGTCCGTTTTCATTATTATAGCCTTTTTAGTATTCTACTGCTGAGCAAATGTGTCCCTACTATTTCTCCAAGCCTTCCGATCCTGTGTCACCTCAGTGTGCTATAATAAATAGAGAAAATCTATCACCACCATCATCATACACAGTTAGAGGTGAAAATTCCCACGAAACTTTCCTTTTTTAAGGAAACTTTCCGGAAAACTTCCTCGCTTGGAAGTTTTCAAGTATTTATTTAATTTTTTATATATGTTCAGAATAGTGTATTTACGTTTTAATTATCTTGTATTTATTTTACTAATCAGTCTTTCACGTAAAATATATATTATTTACTAATATTTTTGAAAGTTATACTAAGAAAGGTGAAAAATAGTATGTTATTATAAAATGAATTAATAAGAATACAATTACCTTTGTCAATAAACACGGTAGCGGCCACGAAATAAATGCATCGCGAGATAATTTTTCATGTCGGGACTTCCCGTAAAATAAATACCAACTTAATTATCGATAATAACCAATTTGTACATTTAAATATTAAAAAAATATTTGAAAACTTCTTTCTGAGGATATTTGAATATTTGAAAACTTTCTTTATTTTTTGGAAAGTTTCCTCGAAAATTTCGGAATATCCCGGAAAGTTTCTGGAATTTTCACTATACACAGTATAAAACAAAGTCGCTTTCCGCGTCTGTCCGTATTCATGCTTATATCTTTAAAACTTTGCAACGGATTTTGATGCGGGTTTTTTTATTAGATAGAGTGATTCAAGAGGAAGGTTTATAATACATGCACAATATAGTAAAAGGTTAGGCGGCACGGAGTTCGCCGGGTCGACTAGTTTTATTATAATTTGTGCGTGTTTGTTATAATTTCAACTAAAGTATTTTCTAACATCTTAAAATTCACTGTGATGATTGATCTTCTTAATCATTCCCGATTGTAAATAATGCAACCTATAAATGTAAATTTTCCTTGAAGAAGAAAGTAACCCAACCCAAAATTCCTTACAAAAACCCTAATATTACCTCAATATTTTCCCTATTATTGACGGGAAGGGCGAGCCGACACCTCGCCTACTGATACTTGATCTTCATTTGTTTCCGCTGATGGAACGATGCTTATCGCACCCACTCAATGAGAATAAAACAAAATGTCTGCTCGTGAAGAAGTGCACGGGAGGCGACGATCGCCGGCAGGAATAAATGTTTGAGTAAGCAGAGCGCTGCTTCACTGTCGAAGGGTAAAGCTGGGAGTGCAGATAAGAACATAATAATAATAATAATATGCAGACTATAAATGCGTTAACTGGGTGTTTCTGACAAGGTGGTAACGAGGGACTCAGTTTACCTTTCGTGACAACTTTCTCTAACCTGGGTCGAAATTTCTAATCTTTCAGCTCTGTCCCGCAAATTAGCTGCATCAGCTGATCAAATCAAACCCATGCATTGTATGGAAAAGCTGATTTATTTTTTTGTGTTATTGACCCATGTTTCTTTGGGAAAGTTTTAAGATATGGCGAAATGAGTGACTTGTCAGAAATATCAAGTATAGCAACTTAATTATTTACATTGTATGCCAGCCAAATAGGATTGGTGGATGCCGTCAAATCGATAAATGATCATAAAGCTTTTACAGTCATCGGCATCTGCATTCTACCCTGACGAGCGTCATTATTATTCACACCTTGACTCTCTATAGCTAGCAGTGTGCAAACAGCTTTATGATAAGTATAGCATTAGTAGATGTAGGAACTAGGAACTCTCTCCCTCTCATCAATCGCCATCAATACTGGCGCGCTGTCTGACCGACAGGCCCGATTCACGTTCAGTTGCTATCTTATAATGCAGTTTTAGTCCATTTTTTTAATTTTGCTTTAAGAATATATTTTTTTTGGTAACAAATGAGGAAAAACGACATTATTTAACTAGCGTTACCATGGATGTTTCTTAGAGAGCCTACATTTAAAGCTTTCCCTTTAAATGTGATTACCCCATCTTCTCGGGGTGTTGTAAAATGCATCCAAAGGACGGGTAGTGGTGAATTTTTTTTGATCCATACTGCGATACAAATACAACAAATACAAATATTTTTATTGTTCTTTAGTAACATAAACATTATGCACACATATGCTAAAAGAAACAAAAGGTGCCATCTCAGCGGATGCTGGGAACTGGTTACCCGGTTTCCAGCGCTGGTTTTCAGATGGCCCTGAAAGCTTAAACTAAATTAAACTTATTAGCTAAAACGAAACATACAATAATATAGTCTTTAAAGCTTTAAACAATTATATTAAATTAAAATAAAAACAATTACATATCAATTTTAATATTTTTGATAAGATTAAGTTTTATTTATTTAAGTATCTATTTTAAAATTTAATTATTTCTATAAGTAAAATAAGAATCATAAATTCTTCCTCATCCGCTTGTGTAGGGTGTTGAGTGTGTGTGAGTTTGTAGAGTGTGTGAGTGATAAGGGGTAATAAATATTAATAAATAAATAAAGGGGCTTTTATGAAAAGAAGTTATTTAGAGGCAGGCTCTTCCAGTATGCATGATTCAAGTTCTCTGCTGCAAGCTGTTTTTTTAACAGAGCTTTTTTATATTTATCTTTAAATGTTTGTGTACTTATTTTGGAACGCAGTGGAGGCGGTAGATCATTCCAAATACTTGCAGCAGTAAACGTGAAACCACTTTTGAACCTAGCAGTCTTGTGTCTGGGGGTGCAAAGAAGATTTTGGTTGACTGGCCGTTGACTCCTCTGGGATCTATCGCTATTAAAAATAAGTTTTTCATGCAGGTACTCAGGTGTCTTACTCCAGATTATCTTTTGTAGTGTACATGCATAGTGGAGCTCTCTTCTACTGCCCATGTTAAGAATGCCATGTTGATTGAGATAGGGGGTTATATATTTCCTCTTAGGTATATTATAACAAAATCTGGTGCATGCATTTTGTACCCGTTGTATGGCTCTTTCAGTACAAACATTAATCCTAGGCCCGTAAGTCATACTACAGTAATTAAAGGGGGACAGAATCAGCAAATCCGCCAACAGCAGACGAAGCTCCTCCTTGATGTATGGTCTTATTTTATAAAGTGTTTTGAGTTTAAAAAATGCATGTCTATTTTTAGCTTTTACGTGTTCAAGAAACTTAAGCTCCCCGTCGAGTAAAAGACCTAGATTACGGGCTTTACTTACCTGGGCTAGTGTTGTACCATTTATTTTTACTCTATGAGGGCTGTCCATGACAGACTGGATTTGGTGTTTAGTGCCAATTATTAATACCTGTGATTTTTGCTCATTTAACGCTAAAGAATTATTTGATGACCATTTGTAAACACGCTCCAGGTCGTCGTTTATCTTGGAGATTGCTTCTTGAGTGCTGTTCTTGGGAAACGAGTAATACAATTGTGTGTCGTCGGCGTACAGGTGGAACTTACATGTTTTTATATAGTGGGGGAGGTCCGCTGTGAAAATAGAGAATAGGATTGGAGATAGCAAGGAACCTTGGGCAACACCCCTGCTTAGAGCCTTAGTTTCAGAGCTGTTCTTTACACCATCTCTACCTACTAATACAACACACTGCTCTCTATTCCTAAGGAGCGTGCTCCCGCGCGAGGGCTCGAGCCTTATGGAATAGCGCACGGTTGTTTTTGGACAGGCGCTCATTTATGTAGACGGGGAGATTGGAGTCAGTAGTTGCAAACCTTCGGTGGTAAGTCCACGGCGTACACGTGCGGCTTGCAGCATTTTGTCGCGGAGCGCGCGCCGCGTGAAGCTGACGACGAGCGGGCGCGGGCGCGCGGGCTCAGCGGTTCCGGCGGGCGCGCGCGGTGGCCCGGCGCGGTGCACGCTGACGAGCTCCTCCTCGCGGATGTTGACGCTGATCTTCTGGGCCAGAGTAAGTACGAGGTGCTCTCCGTTTTCATTTTCAGTTTCAGGAACTCCGGTTATTTCCACGTCATTCCGATATAGGGCCTGTTCGCGCTCTATTGCTTCCGTCTGCAGCTGTGTGATCTTTCCCTCTAGGGTTTGTATCAGCTCATTTTGGGGTTTCTCATTAATTATCTGTTCTAATTCACAGACTCTGGACTCGAGCTGCTCTATTTTGCTGTTTTGTTCCTTGATGGTATCATTAAGTTCTGCAATGATCCTAGATGTTTGGTTGTTAATAAGTTCACTCATGTAGTGCTTTAACTCAGAAACAATGTCGCTATCTAGAGGCTGCACGGGTCGTTTGTTGCGGAGTGTGACATTACTTTCGCCATAATCTGTTGGTTGCTGTAGATCCGATGATGACGGCTGCAGACCGCTATCCGGCGCGGACATATTGCGGACTGGAGTATTTAAGTTTCCTGTCTTCGGTTTGATGCTTCTACAAAGGTGGCAGGTCCATACACCGAACAAGGAAGATGCTCTCTCTCTCTTGTTCTGTGGATCCATACAGCAGCTTATCAAGCTATACAATCTGAGGGGCAGCCTTGTTCAAAACTAGACGTATTATCGATGAGATGATAAATATTTTATTGAGTAATTATTTTAACTAATGAATTAAAAAGTTTGACATAAAAATAATGATTATAATTTATATTTAACTAGTCAACCTAGCGATCTTCGTACCGCCTAACCTATAAATATTTTGTGCACGTATTATACTTATAAACCTTCCTCTTGAATCACTCTATCTATTAAAAAAAACCGCATCAAAATCCGTTGCACAATTTTAAAGATATAAGCACACATAGGGACAGACGCGGGAAGCGATTGTATTTTATACTATGTATTCATTTGATTAATATTTTAAGCTGTGTTTCTTTTTAAACAAAAAATTACAACGTCAGTCATATAAAAAAAAATATTTATATTGAAAATATTAAATTCGTGAATCGGTCCGAAGTAACCGTCCGGGCCACTAACGCTCCGGGACCCAAATCCGAGCAAATGCAGTCGGGCACGGCCGGATGGGACCAGGGAAATCAGAAAGCCACTGAATATTAGATTTGATGACACCGAGGTGATTTTGTCACTTGATCTGGTTTTCCTTAAATTTATGGCATGACTTTAGATGGGCTTATAGATGAAAATCTATACCAATATTATAAAGAGGAAAGATTTGTTTGTTTGTAACGAATAGGCTCCGGAAATACTGAACCGATTTGAAAAATTCTTTCACTGGTAGGAAGCTACATTAACCCCAAGTGTCATAGGCTATATTAGATTTGCAAAAAAATTAGGGATCCTTACCTAAACTCAAATACTATAACCCAAGGTGCAATATTTTTTCCGTTCCGTTGTTTACATATTTTGACAGGTGGTTTGTTGTTGTTGTTTGTTTTTTATTCGGCCATTCTGGGCAGTCAAAAGAACATAGTCTATAGAGCCAAGTCTTTTGTAGCATCTTATATTCTATGGCGTAACGAAGTAAGCCGGGAAAGCTCGTGTTAAATAATTTGGATTATGTTTTATCATCATCATTATCTGAACTGAAACAAGTCGACTGCTGGACGAAGGCCTCCCCTTCGGATCACCATAACGACCGGTCTTGAGCGACTCCGGCATCAATCTGCTCTCGAGCTATGTGCTTTGCACATTGGCACTTGAGATTTGCAATTCTTTGGCAAGTCGGTTACTTTAGTTCTTCTGCGGATCTCATCAATTCTGATTCAAGCATAGCCCTTTCCTTTGGCCTTCGAGTGAATTTGAACTTTCTGATTAGGTCCATGGTTAGCGACCAAGTCTCAGTTCCGTAAGTCATGTCACTAGCAACACTCTTTGATCTAGACTAGTCTTAAGGCACTGTGCATTAACTTGTATGAGAAATCAATAAATATCAATACATAGTATAAAACAAAGTCGCTTCCCGCGTCTGTCCCTATGTATGCTTATATCTTTAAAACTATGCAACGGATCTTGCTTTACGGCTTACGGCTTTTTTTAATAGATAGAGTGATTCAAGAGGAAGGTTTATAGGTATAAAAAATGCACAAAATAGTTATAGGTTAGGCGGTACGAAGTTCGCCGGGTCGACTAGTACATAGTATAAAACAAAGTCGCTTCCCGCGTCTATCCCTATGTATGCTTATATCTTTAAAACTATCCAACGGATTTTGATGAGGTTTTTTGTAATCGATAGAGTAATCCAAGAGGAAGGTTTATAAGTATAATACATGAGCAACACAGCAATAGGTTAGGCGGTACAAAGTTCGCCGGGTCGACTAGTTAATAATATAACTTGCCAAGATTAATAACCAGCGAACTATTATTAACATGACATTAATGATAGAGTCTAATTAAAATAAAGCGCCAACTAAAGTAAGTAATATTAAGTTGGCATCCTCATTTCATCCGGCATCTGTCGCGTGATTAATGGCGGTTTCTATGAACTTTCAAGTTCACAACTGATCTTCAATTTTCTTTACCCTGAACTACCTCGCCTCTCACAGTATAGGATACTTTACCAAATAAGGTATCAATAGCGATTAGATTATATGTAGTCTAATTGACTTTCAATAAGTGATATCTTGTATCCTATATTGAATAAAGAATTTGACTTTGACTTTGACTTTGACTTTGCTACTCGCTACAAAGACAGACATAATTCTATGTGAATGGAAGGATGGAAGAATTATTGCATTAGCTTTATGTAACACTCTTCAGTTACTGCAGTTGAAAATTCAAAAAAAATTGGTGCAATATCTAAGTTTGCATTATGTGCCTGGTTGAAGATCCACAAAAAAAACCTTACTAAGAAAAACTCTCGAAAGGTTCTCTACAAGTTGGATTTGTCTCCTCGCTCGCATCTTAAGGGATCGGACTACATCCCGTGATATTCAAGAGCATAAAAAAATAAATAACGCACCACCCTTAGAGCCCCAACTAGGTAGAACCTGTACCTGAAGTGCCCTAATAAAATACAAATACATTCAAAAATAAACAAGGATATTCATAATATAACAATTTTTGCCCCAAAAATTTCTCGCAGTCGATTGAAAAAAACATAGAACATTGCTCCCGCCACTTTGCACACTCAGCTTTCTATCTTCGCTGATATCCTTCTATATGTATACGTATACATATTACCAACATTCCATAAACAAAGCTGATACAATGGATGACTGGACCCTTAGGGCCCTTATAAAACGCCTATCAATCTTAACCAATTCTCCTATCCTCACTCCTCGCCCCGCACCCCGCCCCTCACGTCCCGGCCTCGTATCACCATAGTTAATCTCACCCCAGGGTAGAGGTAGCTGTGGCAGGTGGGAATGTTTGCCCATTACCCCGCGGTGTGAGTAGGCTGTGGAACTAATAAACAGGGTTGGAGAAAATATTTAGAAAAAAGTTATGGTTTTTAGAGAAAAAATTATGATTCTTGCATCAACTGACTGACTTTGGCTAACTTTGATTGCTTTGTGGCTTAGTTGGCAGTGATGTGGGCTGAGTAAGCTTGTGCACCTGGGTTCGATTCTCGGGTTGGGCGAATATTGATATGATCAATATCGATGTTTGTTTACGGTCTGGGTGTAATGTTGGTCTTTGTGTGTGTTTCGGGTGTCCTAAATACAGTTTCTTTCTAGTTAGGGGCTCTGAGTGTGACGTGTGTTGTTTTATTATTGCTTGCTAACTTCATCTACAACTAAATTATCAATTCCAGTAGATCGTGCGATAGTGTCACCTTTTATCCTAATTTAAATGTGAAATTTCTTGTTATTGTGTTATATAAATCTAGCAAGGGTGGCATTATTGGTAAGGGTTTCTGGCAAGACTTCAAACCTTTATTTTCAATAATTTAAACAATAATTTTAAGTTTAATTTTTCAAATTAGATAAATATTATGCTAAAGCAAACTTCTGCATTAAAAAAATCTATGTTAGCTTAGTTTTCAAGAGTCAGCACTTGCCACCTTTTTTTCTCTAACTCAAAACTTGGTTTTGTCATAATACTGTGTTTTAGCTAGTGGACGGCAGAATGGTTACTATTCACATTTTTGTTGGATTTATGACCTAAATGTCTTTTTCAAAGCATTGAAGCGTAGTGGTACAAAATACTACAGATATTACACGGTCTAGTCTACTAGTTGCTACCCATTACTGTAAGCTGCAATTTTTTTATTATGAATTCCAAATACGGTGATAGTGTTTAGATATACAGTTTTGCGCCATGAAATGGAACCCAGTATTTCCATTTCACGGAGCAAAACCTGCAAAATCTATAAACACAATGGCCGCTATTTATGCGTTATAAATTTTAAGCTTTATTTAGTTTTAAAACAATGTTTTATACTGCATTGCGTCACAGGGACCCCAACACCAACCCGACCAAACGTCCGAATACATGTTTTATAAATTTCTGTTTGAAGTTTTACTGTTTTAAAAAAGGCTAGCTCACATACCTAACAACTTACAACTTTCTCTCAGAAACTGTGATAAAATCTTAAAACAATAATCAGCTGTCCCGTAGATTGACCCCGTAAGCTGATCGAATCAATTCCTGGAACAGCAGTTTTTATCTACATTTTGCTTTTGAAATGTTGTTAGAATTAAGTCAACCACCCCTTTAATTTTATTACCGACCTGTCAGTAACCCACAGTATCACGGACCTATATACGTATAGTATAGTAGTAACGCTGAATTTATTTTTGTACCTATCTATACCAATATTATAAAGAGGAAAGATTTGTTTGTTTGTAACGAATAGGCTCCGGAAATACTGAACCGATTTGAAAAATTCTTTCACTGCTAGGAAGCTACATTAACCCCGAGTGTCATAGGCTATATTAGATTTTCAAAAAAAATTGGGATCCTTACCTAAACTCAAATAATGTAACCCAAGGTGCAATATTTTTTCCGTTGTTTACATATTTTGACAGATGGTTTGTTTTTGTTGTTTGTTTTTTTATCAAGCCCATTCTGGGCAGGCAAAAGAACATAGTCTATAGAGCCAAGTCTTTTGTGGAATCTTATATTCTATGGCGTAACGAAGTAAGCCGGGAAAGCTCGTCTTAACTAAAACAAACATTACATTTCTTTCTTTTTACTAGTAGTCAGGCTCAGGCAGCCCTAGGAATGAAGACGCGTTTTTCCTCATCGCTTGATGTATCGAGCGAGAGTGGAATGATCAGTTCCCGCTGCGGACGGAATGTAGGGACGAGGGACGGAATTTTCAATTTATAAGGTTATGTGTTACTTTGTCTCTGCGAAACGGAAAATAGTTGACAATCTCACTAAACCTTGTCCCCTTTACTTCAATTTTTCAAAGCCTTTCTGTAAAAAATTCTCTAAAAATATCAATTATACCACTTGAAACAATTCGATATTAATGAGTCATTGCCCGGAACAAAAACATGATCATCATAACAACCAAAGTACGTCCACTGCTAGACATAGGTCTCCCCACACAGACACAGATTGTCACAAGAATAAATATTGTGGAGGGAATTAGCCGTTATCGCCACGCTTGGCAGGCGGGTTGGCGATCGCATTATGGCTGTTTAATTTTTTAACAAAAGCCGCTAAATGCTGCCCGTCCTTCGTAGATTCCCTTATTATATACCTACGAAACCCACAAGAAGAGGTAGGAGTAATTTTTCAAATTGGTTATTGGATGGAATCAGGGACCAGGAACTTTTTGACGACCGGTATACTGTATGGAGGCGTGATAGGTGTTATGAGGTGACTGATCAGTCACGAGGGGGAGGTGTTTTAATTGCTGTGCGCAGGGATCTCCCGGCGTTTGAGGAATGTGAATGGCGTTCATCAGCAGAAGACTTATGGATCACTTTTGAGGTTAGACGGACCGCTGGTAAGTTAGTGAAACTACATGTATGTACTATATACTTGTGTGACGAAAACAAAGGTAATACATTTTCGACGCAGCTCGCAAATTTTTCAGATAAATTATTTGACATTATCTCATCCCACCCCGACCATGAGTTTATCGTAATGGGCGACTTAAACTTGCCCGATATAAACTGGGATGAGGAAGATGGTCCCTCGGGCGCATCCGGAGCCTGTCAGATTCATTTTATTGACACAATACACCAATGTGCTCTTAATCAATTTAATAAAATTACAAATTGTCTTAATCGTATTCTAGATTTAATTTTATCAAATGTTACTTTGTCGGTCGCTCACTCTGACTCTCAACTTGTTCCTGAGGATCCTTATCATAAGGCACTTGACATATCGGTTAATCTAACCCCAATTCATGACTTGAAACGGAAGGAAAGGTTGCACTATTTATACGATAAGGGCGATTTTGTCAAGATTAGCCAGGAATTAAATGCAATTGATTGGAAAAATAAACTCAAATCCACTACGTTAGAAGACTCAGTTAATATGTTTTATGATACATTGTATAGATTAATAAACATGTACATACCTATTAAAAAATCAAATTCATGTAATTATCCTCCTTGGTATAGCTCATCATTAATTAAATTAATCAAAGATAAATTGAAATTTCATCGCAAATTTAAAAATTACCACAATAGATCAGACTATGAACAATTCTCTATTCTTAGAAAAAGAGTTAGAGAAGTCGAAAAGTTATGCTTTTTAGAATACATGGCTCGTACAGAAAATAATATTATCAGTGATCCGTCTAATTTCTGGTCATACGTCAAATCCAATAATAAAAGCCCTAATAGTATTCCATCCTCAATGGAATACGGTGACCAAATTTTAAACTCAGGTGAGAATATATGCAATGCATTCTCCGACTATTTTAAACTTAACTTTCTAAACAATTCTCTTAGTGGAACTGTAAATTTGTGCGAAGGTACATCAATGAACGCAATTTCAAATGTGGAGATTCTACCGTCTTATCTATTCAAGCTGTTGAAAAGTTTGGATATTAAGAAAGGTGCAGGTCCTGATAGGATATCTTCTGTTTTCATTGTGAGGTGTGCCGAATCATTAGTCCAACCACTATCTTTGTTATATGAACGATCTTTAAGAGAGGGCATTGTACCACATATTTGGAAATCCGCGTTTATTACTCCGATTCATAAAAAGGGAGACAAAACTTCAGTCGAAAACTATCGCGGAATATCGAAATTATGTATATTCGCTAAGGTACTTGAAAGAATTGTTTATGACCAGGTTTATGCCGCCCTCAGTTCCACTTTCACACCTGAACAGCATGGCTTTCTAAAAAAGAGATCAACTACCTCTAATCTTATACTCACCCATGACTTCATTACTTCAGGAATGGACGGAAGATTGCAAGTGGATGTTATTTTTACAGATTATAGCAAGGCATTCGATCGAATCGACCACATCCGTTTGCTTGAAAAACTTTACATGGCTGGAATTCATGGCGATTTATACCGATGGTTTTCTTCATACGTTCAAAGTAGATCTCAAGCCGTTGCTATTAACGGTTTTAGTTCAGCTTGGGTCTCTATCCCGTCCGGAGTTCCCCAGGGATTATTGTTGGGACCTTTGCTGTTTATAGTCTTTATAAATGACATCTGTGACTGTTTCAAGGCATCAAAAATAATTCTTTTTGCAGACGATATGAAAATAATGAAAAAAGTATCTAATATTAATGACTGTGTGGACCTTCAAAATGATTTATCAAGATTTGAGGAATATTGTGTTATTAACAAACTTGAACTTAACGTGTCTAAGTGCCTGGTTATGTCATTTACGCGTAAAAGACATCCGATAACTTTTTCATACCTGCTCAAAGGCCACCCTCTGTCGACTACTGAGTCAGCACGAGATTTGGGAATTATTCAGGACTCTAAATTGACATATGAGCAGCATATCAACTCTATCGTTAATAAAGCTTCAAAATCACTGGGTTTTCTTATACGAACTTGTAAATACATGAGGAATATCAAAGCCGTTAAAATTATCTATTGCTCTTTCGTACGTAGTGCCTTGGAGTATGCGTCTCAGGTATGGAACCCAAGATATGCTGTCTACATAAACAGGATTGAAGCTATACAAAGACGGTTTCTGAGATATCTAGAATATAAGACAGGAACGCATGACGCGGACTACGATTCTCGTTGTAAAAGACACCACATTCTACCACTTGATCTCCGAAGAAATATCGCAGATGTAGATTTTCTTATAAAGGTTGCCCAGGGTCAAATTGATTGCTCCGAATTGCTTAGCTATATTCGTTTGAAAGTGCCTCGCTCATCTAATCCAAGGCACCCAAGCCGTCTTGAGGTCCCTTTGGTTCGCACAAATTATAGGCAAAATAGCTACATGATCCGAGCGTTGAACTCTTATAATAAGCTTCTGTGTCTTAATTTTGATCTTGATCTATTTTGCATGAGCAACAAATCTTTTAAAAAGTCCATGGCAAATAATTACTTTGTTCATTAACAATTCTATATTTATTTATAATTTAAAATTTATGTGGAAGTAGTGTAGGTATAGGTGTTGGTGTATGTAATATAATATAGAAATATATAGTGTGTATTTATTTCATATTTATGTATCTATTTGTGAATTCTTCGCTTATACTATTTATTTTTATTTATAGTATAGTACTTATATATATATATTATATTATAATTATATCTATCCCCTTTTTTATATTTAATTGATTTTTACTATGATTTTTCTCTTTTTCTGCCTCTTAGCATAGTATTTAAAATAGGTGAAAACTATAAGGCTATGTTTATTTTAATAGAAGTTACTTAAGTTTCTATACAGCTGTGTGTTTTCCTAATAAATAAAATAAATAAAATAACACATACAAACCCACCCACACCCAGTAGTCGAACATGTTCATCCATCGAAGTCACGTTTTACATCACTGCCACGGAGGTGTCTAATGTTAGAAAAAACCGCTTTTTGTCAGGATTATTAAAAAAAAAATGTAATCCTTTTTATATCAAATTATTCGAGTTTTCGAAAAATACCTAGTTTTTTCGCAAAAAAACGAATTATCAGATCTTCTTAAGACAGTCATATTATGCAAATAAGTCAACAAAAATAAAACAAATAGGTACTAAATAATTTTAGACATTAGAAGACAAGCTCAAAAAGTGTTTCCTCAGAATCTCTTCGTCACTCCGGTCCGGAGATGTGCTAAATAGCCAATGAGGACGACACAGGTGCGCTCGCCGCTCCAAGCTTTACATGTGATTTTCAGGAGTTTTCACAGAAGCAAGCTGCGCCATAAAACGAGACCTGTAAAAATAATTTTACAAGAAAACAGAAATCAGTCTTGCTGTTGCTAAAAAAACAATATTTTTATCAGAATTTTTAAACGATTTTGAAAGTATTTAAATTTATTCTGTTGTTCCATTTTAATAGATACCGTCAATCAAGAAAATTAATTTATACAGTTCTTAGTAGCCAGTTTTTTTCTCAAGCTGTTTAAAACATTAAAATAGCATCGTATAATTTTTTGTTTTAATCAAATCTAAAAATTTAATTAACTTTTAGATACATACCTACTCCCTGCTATTTCACAAAAATTCACTGTAACTTGCAAAGCTTGAAGTCAACCTGCTGCATTATATTTCAAACTACCTTAAAATACTAAACAAGCCATTTAGCAGATGCATCGGTCACTGAGGGGTCGTCTTTCCCGCGGCCGCCGACGCGTCGTCGGTCAATATTGACCGGCCATTACGTCGTGTTTGCCACCGGGCTTTTTAACAACAACGCTGCGTCCTCGCTCGTTATGTACTCAGCGGTGTTCCGTTACTCGGAATATGTTTTGCTTTGCTGCATTTTACTAAGATGTGGCTTTTACTTTACGGTCGGTTAAAACTGTGATAAATGTTTGAAGAGAAAGTTTGCTTTGAGTGCTTTTTTTAAAAGGAAAGCTTTTTGACTTTGTTTTGGAAAGATACATTTTGCTCATATTAGATTTTTTAGTTAGTTAAATTTTTGTATTAAAATAGAAACAAATATTACATCTTTCTTATACAATAACTAGAGACTGCCCCGCGGTCTCACCCGCGCAGATTTCTCATAAACACAAAAATCCCGTTTTTTCCCGTTCCCGTGGGAATTTCGGGAAATCCTTTCTTAGTGCTCACCTACACTCCCCAAGGAACCCACGTGCCAAATTTCAGCTTGCTACGCCCAGTAGTTTCGGCTCTGCGTTGTCTGTCAGTCAGTCAGTCAGTCAGTCAGTCAGTAACGGAAGAGTTTTATATATATTGATTGTGTTTTTTGTACACTCATTCGAGTGGCGACCGCAAACCGAAAGACGCTGAGTAGGCAGACCCACCACAAGGTTGTCAGACTTCCTAGTGAAGGCTGAGGGAGTACACTGAGGAGGGTCGCTCAAGACCAGTGGTTGTGGCGTTCCTATGTCCAGCAGTGGACGTCTTTCGACTTAAAATAATGTATACGTATCCCTGTCTCATAAAGTCATTAAGTGAATTTACCTGCGTATTATTATTGATCTCACATACACAGCAGAACAGATGCTAGTCATTCGCGCCCAGGCAATTCCCAGATTGCAGCGGAGCATAACTCGTTGACAGAACAGCTGGCTTGAGTATTTACTCTGAGTACTCTGATCCTATACAATATTCATGTTCGCCCTCGCTGCGCTGCGCTGGAGTAAACTGCAAACAAAGCCTCTGCAGCTCACACAATCAAATTCACAGCAGCTCCTGTTACCAACGCACAAGGTTCAATCCAGTGCAACAAACTGGAGTCTAATGAGGCCACGAATACAAACGGAATCTTCGCGATGCCGGAAAATTATTTTTCCCTGCCCAGTCGCGAAATGAAGAGACAGAGAAAAAAATAATTTTAATAGAGGCCCGGACAATGGGGGGAAGTTTGTCCTCAAAACTGTCGCAACAAAGGGTTGCTCGTCTCGCGGAGCCCCCATTGTCTGCGACATGAAACAATTCGGAGCCCTATCTTGACTGTTACTGAGGGGAACAGGAAAGAAAACTTTACGATTGAATGGAGTTTTATCAATGCGATACAGATTTTATTTTATTACGAGTGAACAAATCGAAAAAATAACACACAATCACACAATACACGAAGAGGAACAGGAAAATGTCAAAAATGTTAACATTCGAGGGGTGAAATGGCAGACAAGGTTTCTTATTCAATTATACATACATATACGATACCTATCGTTTCAAATAGCTATAATTTTATTCATGTTTATTATATCAAATAGTTGCCTCTCACAAATATCAAATTTTTAAAGGGCAAACAAGACACCCACCCTATTTAGGTAGGTCGGCAAAAGCCGATATTTCTTATTTTTTTTAAATAAAAAAACTTATGGGCAAAGCCAAATGACCAAGCTGAAGAGGGATGACGGCAGTATAGCGTCGACGAAAGCGGAAATTTTGAGGGAAATCGAGAAGTTCTACGGACAGCTATACGATTCGGTCACTAAGCCTGTTACTAGTGCGGCTAACGACCCTAGAGCCAAACTAACCCGACACTATACCGAAGATATCCCGGACATCAGCCTGTACGAGATAAGGATGGCCCTGAAACTGCTTAAAAACAACAAGGCACCGGGTGAGGATGGAATCACGTCAGAGCTTCTGAAAGCGGGTGGAACACCGGTACTCAAAGTCCTTCAGAGGCTCTTTAATTCTGTCCTACTCGAAGGGACCACGCCTGAAGCATGGAACAGAAGTGAGGTGGTGCTTTTCTTTAAGAAGGGCGATAAAACCCTTTTGAAGAATTATAGGCCCATCTCGCTTTTGAGCCATGTTTATAAGCTGTTTTCCAGGATCATCGCCAATCGTCTCGAACGAAGGTTTGATGACTTCCAGCCTCCCGAACAAGCCGGCTTCCGAAAAGGCTTTAGTACCATAGACCACATACATACGCTGCGGCAAGTTATACAGAAGACCGAAGAGTATAACTTGCCGCTATGTCTAGCGTTTGTGGACTATGAGAAGGCCTTTGATTCGGTCGAAACATGGGCGGTGCTAGAGTCCCTCCAACGATGCCGGATTGACTATCGGTACATCGAAGTGCTGAAGTGTTTGTATAGCAACGCCACCATGTCTGTCCGAGTACAGGAACAGAATTCGAAGGCTATTCCCTTGAACAGAGGCGTGAGACAGGGAGATGTTATATCTCCGAAACTGTTCACCGCCACTTTAGAAGACGCCTTCAAACTTCTAGAATGGAAAGGGCAGGGCATCAATATTAACGGCGAATACATCACTCACCTTCGGTTTGCCGACGACATCGTAGTCATGGCAAGGTCGATGGAGGAACTCAGCACGATGCTCGAAGGCCTCAACCGAGTCTCCCAACAGGTGGGCCTTAAAATGAACATGGACAAGACGAAGGTCATGTCTAATGTCCATGTTCTGCCTACCCGAGTTATGGTTGGGAACTCGGTTCTCGAAGTTGTCGACGAGTACGTGGACAAACCATCCAGTTAGGTAGGTCCAACTTCGAGAAGGAGGTCAATCGCCGAATCCAGCTCGGATGGGCGGCGTTCGGGAAACTACGCAACGTCTTCTCGTCCAATATTCCTCAGTGCCTGAAGACGAAGGTATTTAACCAATGTGTGCTGCCAGTGATGACATACGGTTCTGAAACGTGGTGCTTCACTATAGGGCTTATGAACAGGCTCCGAGTAGCTCAACGAGCCATGGAGCGGGCTATGCTCGGGATTTCTCTGCG
The DNA here is from genome assembly GCA_951802225.1 of Euspilapteryx auroguttella. NCBI lineage: Eukaryota > Metazoa > Arthropoda > Insecta > Lepidoptera > Gracillariidae > Euspilapteryx > Euspilapteryx auroguttella. Next base: position 359,694 of record OX637642.1, on the reverse strand, counting down.
GGATCGAATCAGAAATGAGGACATACGCAGAGAAACCAGGGTCACCGACATAGCCAAGCGGATAAGCTCGTTGAAGTGGCAATGGGCAGGTCATATAGCCCGCAGAACAGATGGCCGCTGGGGCCGAAAAGTTCTCGAGTGGAGACCACGGATCGGCAAGCGCAGCGTAGGACGTCCACCGACCAGATGGACGGATGATCTGCGCAAGGCTGCGGGTCCACGCTGGATGCAGGCCACCTGCGATCGGTACAGATGGAGAGCCTTGAGGGAGGCCTATGTCCAGCAGTGGACGTCTTACGGCTGAAATGATGATGATGAAAAAAACTTATTAAAGGCCGATGGCCTCCTTGTTCACCCCCCTGCGCATTGCCCTCCACCCCCTGATTCGTCTGGCACCAGCTAAGCCACCGTAGGTCATTGCTCTGATGCTACATAAAGTTTTTAGTTTTTTTTACGAAAACTTTCGAAGTACCTTAAGTGAGCACGGTTCATTATTTTTCAATTTTGTTTTCAAGAATCAGTTCTGTATAACTATGCCTACCGGGCGTTAAATTTTCCTCCACGATAAAAAAGTAACCGTGTATTATTTATTCCATCGACTATCACTAGGTACAACAAAACGTTTCCAAGTCCATAGGCTGAAAGTAAAGCGTCCTATTTGCTCAAAGAAAAGTGCATTTACTTGGGCGCCGAGAAATACGGATACAAACACACTTATGCACTCTGCAAACGAGGCGGGAAGCTGCTGAACTGACTACACTAAGCTGTTCCATTCTTTGATCGTTTCTTGAAACTTATCACACTCAGAGCTCCTAACTGGGTAGAAGCTGTATTAAGATGGACCAAAACACATAGGTAGAAAGAAACAAAAAGAAACACTATATACACACGTCCAAACTGTAACGATCCTTCCTATATCGTAGTTTTTAGCTTTATTAAATTTAAAAAATTATATATTTTATACTTTTAGATGGATTCGACGACGGCTCCCTAGAAACGGCTACCGCGTCTCGGCGAGCGCGCGGAGATTGTGTTTTGTTTTCCTTTGATTTGACATAAATACAGCTATATATATGTACTCGCACCTTCGGACGATGCGAGGGAGTATTGTGGCCGGCCTCGGTACTCGCTTCATCAAAGTAGTTAGATGGGGAATGTTAGTTAAATACATAACCGAACACTTTACACTGGTCACAAAATTGGATAGCGGTGATTATTTTGATTTGAAAGATTACTTGTTTGAGTAATCATATTCTTTGAGATCTATTCGCTGCAGTCTATTTAGTGTACCAACCTCGAACGAGGGATTGCACGATTACTACTCTTGTGTCTTGATTGCCTTTTACGATGTTAATCAATTATTGTAAATCGTAGATTGTGCGAAATGGATGCTTGTTGTGGGAAAGTCTAATCCTCTATTATCACACTTAATAATCTCAAGTTTGCCGATATCAATGCGTGGTGGCTTACATATGTAATGCGGAATTGCTAAGACAAAGGATATAAGTAAAGAACCAACAGTTCAAGACAAGACTTCATGATTGTTGGCATGAAGATCAGACGAGCAAACTAAACCCTCACATCAAAACTTGACAATGCATTACGATGCATGAGATAGCTAGATGATGAGAATATAAAGAACCAAGAGATCTAGACAAGATCCCATGATCGGTGGCATGGAGATCAAATGAACAACTTAATCAAACTTGACGATGCACTACGGTGTACGAGATAGTTGATTTATGTTGAATAAAAGAGGCCCGAATCGTTCTAACCAAATATAAAATATCCTTTCGTCGAAGCTTGACTGCTTACTTTGTTTGTTACTCGTTGGATGACGTATTCTAGAGATTCGTGATAATTCTATTACACTTAACTAACACCACAAACATTATCAGCTGATAGGACTTGAAGAATGTATGTGAGACAGAAAGAATCTATGTGAGGTAGAATGAATGTATCAAGGGAGGGTCTGTTTTTATATAATTATATATATTCACACGATAAACACTAAACCGTAAAAACTAACTTCGTGATAAACTAATCCAGGGGCGAGACCTCTTTTCTAACATTTGATAATATGCGGCTTTAAGCTTGTTTGCGTAAAGAAGCGATCGTCCTGTGTTAGGGGATGAACTTCAGAGGAGCTGTGATTTGATCTAAAGAATTTGCTAATGTTTGGTTTATAAGTGCAATGCTTTGCCTAACGATCTACGGTACTTCAGGAGATGTGCTATCATGGTGGGAGTGATAGTTGAAACCACAAGACATACATTCCTAAGTAAGTTCTAACCAAGAAAAGTGCTGGTACAAGACCAACGGATTGGCAACAGGGTTATTACACCGTAGCTCTCGTTTTGAGAATCTTGCACATAACTTCATGATTATCTTTGTTTTAATCTGGCTTAAGCCTTTATCACATGAATCGATGGTCATCAAAAGTCGACTTTCTTCACACAAACATAAGGTTACACAAAACCTAGTCGGACGGGGCATGGCGAAGGAACTGTCCTACCCGGGGCTAGTTGACAAACACTTCAACCAAAATTTACCTTCCGTAATAATACACTTGCACGCGGTTCCTCTTCTAGGAACAACAGTAGGGTTTTCAATCTTTTAAATCATTCTTTAGAAGGACGATTGCAGTAATGTATTAGGGAACGTCTGTTTAGGATACCTAGGTAGTCGCTTGACGAGGTCGAGCTAGCGCGCGTGTTTAGCGCGCATTTTTTTTTAAGAATTTATTTGTCAGCGTACAGCTCATTGGCTCGAAATTTTATAAGTCCAAGGTTATTTTCATTATTCTTTAATTTTCAAAGGAGCTTTAGCACTGTAAATTATTTGATTTAAAACACAACGTATGGAGGGTCCTAACCATTAGTCAGATAGACGATCACGACAAGGCCAAAGATTAAAGTTTCGTATTGAAGTAGGGTTAGCTTTGTAGGATATTTTTATTTTTATTTTACAAATATTTAGGCAGGAAGGCAAAATGCTCACAGTGGTGCCGTGACCAGGATTCACGTCAGTAAATCTTATGGAGCATATGCGAGGGGCGTATGTAGCCATAAGAACGTGAATAAAAGAATGTGGGCTACCTACTAGAAATCAGATAATTTGTATTTATTGTGTTGTGCGGTAAAGAAACTTTATCTATCTATTTCACCAGGATTACACGTCAATTAATCTTGTGGAGCGTATGAGTGGACATATGTAGCCATAAGAACGTGAATAAAAGAATTTGACTACTAACTTTGAATTTTATTATTTATTTCACTGAACAGTGAAACATGTTGAAGATACTAATTTATTTTGTAGGGCTACATTCTCTAAATCAAGTATGATATCATTTTAATTTATTAACCAAGGACTTGTAAAATTCACAAAACTAACTCAGTCATTGAGTCTACTACACCGTATTACTACAATGTATGTTTACCGAACAGTGAACGTCATCGGACAAGCGGCCGAGGCGCGAGTAAATACTTACGCGCTCGAATCTCAACATACCTCGGAGCACTATCAGTCGAGTGTGCTGTGCAGTTACATGCGGTCAATGCGTGTCGCTTCCGCGCATTTATTTTGAATTATTTTGTTAAATGCTCTCCAGATTAAAATTATGTTTCTTTTATCACTTTATAAGCTGAACATAGAACTATTGGAACTATTGTATTGGTACTACAGCAAGGACGCTGCCGAGATGACTCACTGTTGTTGATCTACATTGTGGTACTACGATAGTAGCGTAATAACTTAATGTTATTTTTGAATGTGCATTCAACAGAAATATGAAAACGCGGAAATTACAAAAGTTGAGCCAATCGTTTTATTTTGTAAAATATTTAAAGACAAAGAGAGTGGTGTGTGCCGGTGTGATTGAGGTACAACTTGTGACGGACAAGCTTATCGTTTCAATATTAAAAATAATAGTAATCAAAGGAGATGCAAATATCAAGGGGCGCCCAGGATGGGTCGGCGGGTTTTGATAATTTGTTTGTGTGTGGTGCTGTGTGCTGTTTTGAGGTCGGGAGCCTTTAATTCACGGACATAATAAAGTTGTAGATTGTTCTATCTTCGCACGGACGAACAGGTGATACTATACTACGGAATTACTATACTACGACTATACCTACTACGCTAATTTATAAATTTATATTTACGCAACTACCGCAAGACAACCATAGTGTGATGTAAAATTATCAGCGCCATCTATTGAATTTTATTGGAACTATAAACATACCTACATAATGGGTTGACTGGAATAAAACGCTTTAAGTGATAAGATCGCCTATTTTATATTTTTATCAAATTTTTTATGTTTTATGAGAGACTGTTTCTGCTATAAATATACTTCTACAACCACCAATTATTGCTAAAGTTATTAAGCTAGATTTTGAAAGTTGGCAAGGAGAGGAGTTCTACGAGCGATCAATGGTTTATTTTTGCAATGTGCAAGACAATTTGGATTTACTTTTTCAACATACTACATACTTTTATACTAAATGCTTCATCTTTCAATGCTGGATGCCGGATAATATATTAATACTTCGCAACACGACAACCGACCGGATGTCGTTTCTTAAACTTGGAGGAAATTATGTGGATGAAATACTTGCCTCGCTTATCATAGCCTCACTTTGCCGATATTGTCCGCTCGCTTTCAGTCTCTTCGATGATATACTTACTTATTACTAATCTACGACCATGGAATTATTACTACTTTTACTGAAGCGATGCATGGGACCACGAATATCATGCAAGTGGTTAGTGCGACCGGTGGCGTGACGTGAGTTTACTTCTGCAAGGATCTTCTACCAAGTTTATATTTTTATATTTTGCTTCTTCAACCATTTTATAATTTCTAACATTTGGAATTGGAGGATGAAAACATATCATCTATGTAACTGGATAATTTCTACGATAATTGACCATTTTTATGCTTGCTGAACTCTTCTACGTTATTCAACATTTTTGTGACGAGGGGCGTGTGTGCGAATGGACAGTCGTCTGTTATTGTATTCCTAAACTAATTTTCTCAAAAATTTCAATCAAAATAAACTTTATTTTGAAAATTCAAATTTTCTCTAAAATTAAGGGGCGTCTGTAACGATCCTTCCTATATCGTACAGTTTTTAGCTTTATTAAATTTAAAAAATTATATATTTTATACTTTTAGATGGATTCGACGACGGCTCCCTAGAAACGGCTACCGCGTCTCGGCGAGCGCGCGGAGATTGTGTTTTGTTTTCCTTTGATTTGACATAAATACAGCTATATATATGTACTCGCACCTTCGGACGATGCGAGGGAGTATTGTGGCCGGCCTCGGTACTCGCTTCATCAAAGTAGTTAGATGGGGAATGTTAGTTAAATACATAACCGAACACTTTACACTGGTCACAAAATTGGATAGCGGTGATTATTTTGATTTGAAAGATTACTTGTTTGAGTAATCATATTCTTTGAGATCTATTCGCTGCAGTCTATTTAGTGTACCAACCTCGAACGAGGGATTGCACGATTACTACTCTTGTGTCTTGATTGCCTTTTACGATGTTAATCAATTATTGTAAATCGTAGATTGTGCGAAATGGATGCTTGTTGTGGGAAAGTCTAATCCTCTATTATCACACTTAATAATCTCAAGTTTGCCGATATCAATGCGTGGTGGCTTACATATGTAATGCGGAATTGCTAAGACAAAGGATATAAGTAAAGAACCAACAGTTCAAGACAAGACTTCATGATTGTTGGCATGAAGATCAGACGAGCAAACTAAACCCTCACATCAAAACTTGACAATGCATTACGATGCATGAGATAGCTAGATGATGAGAATATAAAGAACCAAGAGATCTAGACAAGATCCCATGATCGGTGGCATGGAGATCAAATGAACAACTTAATCAAACTTGACGATGCACTACGGTGTACGAGATAGTTGATTTATGTTGAATAAAAGAGGCCCGAATCGTTCTAACCAAATATAAAATATCCTTTCGTCGAAGCTTGACTGCTTACTTTGTTTGTTACTCGTTGGATGACGTATTCTAGAGATTCGTGATAATTCTATTACACTTAACTAACACCACAAACATTATCAGCTGATAGGACTTGAAGAATGTATGTGAGACAGAAAGAATCTATGTGAGGTAGAATGAATGTATCAAGGGAGGGTCTGTTTTTTATATAATTATATATATTCACACGATAAACACTAAACCGTAAAAACTAACTTCGTGATAAACTAATCCAGGGGCGAGACCTCTTTTCTAACATTTGATAATATGCGGCTTTAAGCTTGTTTGCGTAAAGAAGCGATCGTCCTGTGTTAGGGGATGAACTTCAGAGGAGCTGTGATTTGATCTAAAGAATTTGCTAATGTTTGGTTTATAAGTGCAATGCTTTGCCTAACGATCTACGGTACTTCAGGAGATGTGCTATCATGGTGGGAGTGATAGTTGAAACCACAAGACATACATTCCTAAGTAAGTTCTAACCAAGAAAAGTGCTGGTACAAGACCAACGGATTGGCAACAGGGTTATTACACCGTAGCTCTCGTTTTGAGAATCTTGCACATAACTTCATGATTATCTTTGTTTTAATCTGGCTTAAGCCTTTATCACATGAATCGATGGTCATCAAAAGTCGACTTTCTTCACACAAACATAAGGTTACACAAAACCTAGTCGGACGGGGCATGGCGAAGGAACTGTCCTACCCGGGGCTAGTTGACAAACACTTCAACCAAAATTTACCTTCCGTAATAATACACTTGCACGCGGTTCCTCTTCTAGGAACAACAGTAGGGTTTTCAATCTTTTAAATCATTCTTTAGAAGGACGATTGCAGTAATGTATTAGGGAACGTCTGTTTAGGATACCTAGGTAGTCGCTTGACGAGGTCGAGCTAGCGCGCGTGTTTAGCGCGCATTTTTTTTTAAGAATTTATTTGTCAGCGTACAGCTCATTGGCTCGAAATTTTATAAGTCCAAGGTTATTTTCATTATTCTTTAATTTTCAAAGGAGCTTTAGCACTGTAAATTATTTGATTTAAAACACAACGTATGGAGGGTCCTAACCATTAGTCAGATAGACGATCACGACAAGGCCAAAGATTAAAGTTTCGTATTGAAGTAGGGTTAGCTTTGTAGGATATTTTTATTTTTATTTTACAAATATTTAGGCAGGAAGGCAAAATGCTCACAAAACCCGGGAACAGACATCGATATCCAAACTATGTTCGCTCCCGCCGGGAATCAAACTCAAGTAAATTCGTTTTTTCCCGTTTCCGTAGAAATTAATGGTTTTTTCCCTTATTGCATCCATCTTCCAAAGAATCTTCATTTTAATTTAAGTCTCTATCTCAAGCAGACGGTAAGTCAGTCATTCAGAAACTTAAAAATGTAATAGTGTATTGTTAGGTCAAAACGTGCCGCCTCCGTAGCTCAGTAGCGTAGCGCGTTGCGCCACGGCACGGAAGGTTGTGGGTTCGATCCCCGCAGAAAACACCACATATTGATTTCTCACAAAAATCAAGTTGTATTTGTTTTTGGTTGGATAGGACATTGCAGGCTTGAATCACCTGATTGTCCGGAAAGTAAGATGATTCCGTGCTTCGGAAGGCACGTTAAGCCGTTGGTCCCGGCCGCAGGTAGTGGTCGTTATAACCGCGGCGACAAGCTGGCCCCTTGTCACGTTGGTAATAAAGCATAAACGTGGGTCCGGCTCTCAAGCTGGTGCCTCTGCCTAACCCTCCGGGGAATAGATAGAAAAGGCGTGAGATTATTTATTTATTTATTTATTTATTATAATAAGTCTACAATAATGCTTACAGCTAGAGCCAGAACGCACTTATTGCTATCACGGGACAAGATAATGATACAATTTAAATAATAATTTTACATACTTAATAGTAGTGTTAAACTATTTTCTAATTTAGACATAGGGTCGCAAAATATATCAGTATCATAGTAAACTTTAACAAGATCATTAATAAGTTTAACTGCTCTCGGAGTAGGAGCATTGCGTCCGTGAAGAGTGCGATACTCAGACACAGTGATCAAAAGTTGCGGCCTGCGCCGTAGCACCCGCGCCGCCTGCTTAGGCACAAACAGTCCAATGCTTGACAGAATATCAGGATTATTCACCTGATTACGAAATATACCTACATAGTGTATAAAAAGTGCTAGCTTCCTCCTGAATTCTAACGTGAACATACCCACCATCCCTGTAACAAAAAGGGAGGGGAAGAGGAAGGGATAGTATCCGTAGGTCCTTTTATACAGATATCTAGCAAACTTGCGCTGTATTCGCTCTATTTTAATCACGTATGTAGCCTCATAGGGATCCCAAACGATGGCGTCAAATTCTAGTTTACTGCGGACGTATGCATTATACAACATAACAGCAACTCTTGTGTCTACAAAGTGGGAGGCCGTCCGCATAATGAAGCCCAGAGTTTTACTTGCACTTTTACAGCAACTTAAAATATGATCTCGAAAATTGAGTTCTTTATCTAATATTACTCCAAGATCTCGAATCTGGTCAACTTTCTCTAACTCATTCCCATTCAACATATATTTGTTAACTATTAGTGTTTTTAGCCTAGAGAAGGTCATAATTTTACATTTACCATTATTAAAGTATAATTCATTGGACTCACTCCACTTAGCGACCGCATCTATGTCACTCTGCAAATTACGACAATCAGCAGTATCATGAACCGATGCATACACCTTAAGGTCATCAGCAAACATTAAACACTCTGACTTCTTCAGGACATTTGGCAGATCGTTGACCATTAGCGCAAAGAGAGTTGGACCGAGGGTACTTCCCTGAACAACACCCGATCTTGTGAAAAAGTGGTCTGAACGAAAGACTGATATTTGTACATATTGAACACGATCGCGCAAATAGTTTGCAATAAACTCAAAAAGTTCCTGTGCAAAACCGAATTCAGCTAATTTTTGGAGTAAAATATCATTATTAACAACATCAAACGCCTTGCGAAAATCAAAGAATGCCGCATCTACCTGATAGCCAGCATCCATCTGAGATAGAGTCCAATCTACAAAGCTGATGTGGTTTGTAGTGGTGGATCGACCTCTACGAAAGCCATGTTGCGAGATCGACATCCTACTTTCAACTTGACGTGTTATTTGCGCATTAATAAGGTGTTCAAATATTTTACAAAATCCTGAAAGTACTGCTATAGCTCTGAAATCGGTCACTTCATCGGTACCAGATTTGGGGACTGGCGAAACTCTCGAAATTTTCCATTTACTAGGAAAGCGGCATTTCTTTATAGCTAAATTGTAGATATGTTTCAGTGGTCCCGCAAAAATGAACATACAGTCTTTGATAAGAAATGTAGGAACATTGTCGGGGCCAGTGGCAGCAGAAGGTTTAATTCTTTTAATAGCACGACGCACATCCTCTTAAGTTACAGGACTTAGTGATACGCCTAAAACATCAGACTTGTCGTTAGCACTTCTTGCAGCATGATGCGGATCAAGGAGCGGCATCGCATCTAAGAAAACAGAGCCGAAGTATTTTGCGAAAGCATCTACCGCTTCCTGTCCACTAACTCTCTGGCCTTCATATATATATTCGTTTTGCAATCCACGGTCTTTGCGTAAACTTTTTACATACTGCCAAAATTTTGCCGGATCGCTGCAAATATTATTACCGATTGCTGTAAGGTATTCGCGATGAGCAAGACATATTAATTGCTTTATGTGGCTACGATAATATTTGTAAACTTCGTGGTTAAACGTCAAACCCAGCTGCTTATATTTTTTTAAATGAAAATATTTAATTTTCAATTTATCTTTTATCTCTTTAGTGTACCAAGGTGGATAGAGTCTCCCTTTAATATGAGTATTATTTTTTTTTGGGACATGGTCTCCTATCGAGCTGTAAAGTTTTTGATAGAATTGATCAAGGGCCATATCAACATCGTTTGAACGCGAAACGCTTGACCAATCAATTTGCGTAAGGCTAAAGTAGAGCTGACTAAAATCAGCTTTGTAGAAATTCCAGTTTGGTGGTTCATTACTATCTTCGGATAGACGAAACATTGAAAGGGGAGGTTTATAATTACTATAGGGTAAGGTGAGCATTACCTCTAACGGTGGATGGTGGGGATCAGGAGGAACCAGCGACTCTGTATCACCCGATACCGATATATTATCCGATTCAACATTAGTTAGTATGTAATCCAAGATTGTATTATTAGCATTACGTTCGCTATTTACTTGCTTCAATTTACAAAATTCAAAAAATATTTTTAACTGGTTTTTTACGTTTAATGTACATGAATTTATATTAAAATCGCCCAAAATTATTATGTTTAAAGTAGAGTATGTGCAAACAATATTTTCCAAGCATTCCAAAACATCTATATATTGTTTATCATTATATCTAGGAGGTAAGTAAACTGCACAAACTAAAATTTTTATTGACTTGCATGATAACACTAATGCTAACACTTCTTTGTCCTCCGTCAAATTATCAATATCACTAACCACCTTTACAGAATATTTTTTGGAAACAGCCAATAACAATCCACCCCATCCCACATCTCGCATTCGATCTTTACGAAACACTTGGTATGCCATTACTGAGGGAAACAATTCCGAATCAATTACTGAGCTGTTGAGAAAAGTCTCTGTCAAAGCAATAACATCAAAATCCATAGCCGATACATTATTATTAAAGACACTAGTTTTACTCCTCAGACCTCTAACATTCTGATAGAGAAAACTAATTTTTTGTACTCTTTTCTTAGTCGGTTTTATTTTGGCGACGAAAATTCTGATGCCAGTGCTTAATACATATATCTAAAGACCAGTTGCTCGGAGACAAAACCGCATCGACTTTACCAATAGGGACACCCAACTTAAACGAAGAATAGTCACCGCGAGCCTTCAGAGTTTCCACAGTGCATCACCGCCGCAAACGTTGACAAGATGAGCTCTTACTTGCTCTGCTGTAGTGCCCATCCTGACGTAGAAAAGGTGCAAATAACGACGCCGCTCAGCTGCCTTAAGCGATGATATATCAGATGCAGCAGTACCGCGAACGACCTTAGAAAGCCCCACATTGCTACGACGTCGCTTCTTCTTCACTTCGGTCCATTCGGACTCCGAATCAGTGTTGATGGGATCGAGCTCCGTAGCGGGAACGGAAGAGGTCCGGAATGATGACTCATCGGGATCCTGCACCGTCAATGCAATCAAAGGAGTTACAGGATTATTATTTGGAGCAGCAGACGTTGTAATCTCAGACCTCTCATCGTCACATCTGTATTTATGTGCCTTACTTTCGATCACTGGTATGGATGTTTTTTTCGAAAGCTTATTCAGTGGTGGCTTCGAGATTTTTTTTGGACAGACGGCTTGTTTTTTCTTATTCGAGGAAGATACATTACGGATTTCATCCGAAAGTTTTTCAACTGTTTTTTCTAAAGCAGTAATTTTTTGACTAAGAGCATCGAATTCCTTACGAATCGGATTCCCAATAACTTCAGTGATGACATTGCCAAGTATTCCTGCCAGGCGCTCCCCAGTTAGTCTCACAAATTCGTCTCTTATAACCTCTCGCATGTTATCCATGCAATATGTATCTTCAAACATCGATTGATTGCAATTTTCAGAACCACCCCGCCTTAGGTTTACATTAATTGCAGAGGCCGGAGACATAGCAGGAATATCCGGCGGAGTAGACTTGGCGCGTTCACCTTCTTGATCTATGTTGATACGTCTAGCTTGCAAAAAGGCAGATGCAGAGCCTACTGGAGTATTGAGGTTTCCTAGCTTAGGCTTCTTGCTGATGCACTCGAGACATTTCCAAGTTGCCTTATGTTCGGCTGTCATAGTGTTATAGAAGCGACACTCGGGAACATTTGCACACTCCAAATCATACGATTTCTCGCAAAGAGAACATAATAAATATTTTTTTGAGTTTATCTGCCCCTTACAACCCCAACAGGCAAACCCAGCATTTCCTGATTCCTTAAATTGCAAATCCGTTGATGTTGCTGCCATCTTGCGGTGATAGATGTTACCCTCAAAAGCACAGCTCAGTTTATGATATCAATAGCTGGTATGTAATATTGGAATCGATTGAGTTGTTGTTTGGAACCACTAGATGGCACTCGCATGTAGCAGAATATGTTCAATTTTGCAACACAGCGTCACCGCCAGCTCGGCTGACCGGGAACGGCGGAGCCACGCAGTCAAGGAGCCCCGGGTTCAAATCCCAGTCGGTAAAACCAAAAAAATCAATCTGCCTTACTTGGTTGCATCAACTTGGGCAGCGCAGTCAGTCGCAGGTCGCACTCACAAAATAGAGCTATCCCGCTCAGGAACCGCCCACTGGGTGGAGCAACACGCTTAAAATCGCAGAATAAGAGCAGGAATTGAAATTCGGGTCTCAGACCAATCACAATTTAAATAAGTGATTTTACAAAAAACTTCCAAAACTATCAGCAACACGTCCGATACTTCTCAAGACTATCGGCCGAGTTCATTATGTCATGTCATGTAGTTCTAAACGTAATATAGGGGGCACAGGAAAGGTACATAGCAAAGGTAACATCAGTTACATCAGTCGCCCGCTCGAACAATCAGAGACATCGGAAATTGGAGGACTGTCGCAATCGGGCCGCATTGTGCTGTTTGCGCTGCAAATCTGTGGAAGATAGCTTTGTTAGTTTGTTAGCTGAACGATCCAACTACCGGGTCCTGATCGTTGTACCATGATAATGTCAACCTCTAGAATAGAATACTCTTTTGAAAATCAGCAAAGGTCTTAAAATAGGAAAGATACCTACCTATCTTGAGTCTTTTAAAAAACACATTTTTATTTAAGAACCGTGTGCACCTGGGTTCGATTCCCGGAGAAACATTGTTATGATGAATATCGATGTTTGTTTACCGGTCCGGGTATAATGTTCGTCTCTGTATTATTTTTCGGGCACCCTAGGTACAGGTTCTTCCTAGTTAGGGGCTCTGAGTGTGATGCGGGGGGGGGGGGGGGGGGTTAGTGTAGCTTCCTACCAGTGAAAGAATTTTTCAAATCGGTTCAGTATTTCCGGAGCCTATTCTTTACAAACAAACAAACAAATATTTCCTCTTTTTTATTGTTTATTGATTTTTATAATTTTAAATCATCATCACAACTGCAAGACATCTACTCTACTATATCATTTCCACAAGGACAAACATTGTGCTAACAAAATAATAATAATAATAACACATCACACTCAGAGCCAATAACTAGGAAGAACCTGTATCTAGGGTGCCCGAAACACACACAGAGACGAACATTACACCCAGACCGAAAACAAACATCGATATTCATCATATCAATATTCGTCCCGCCCAGGAATCGAACCCGGGTGCTCACGCTTACTCAGTCCACATCACTGCCAACTGAGCCACGGAGCAGTCAAAAGGAAGAAGGTTGTGGCCGCAAGCACCATGCTGTGACGCGGTTTAGCTATCGTAGTTATATGGCTCTTTAAGCTATTCAACGAAGGACGCTGCTGCTCGTCCTTCAGGTGATCCCTTAGTCGCCTTAAACGACACCCAATGGTAGGAGATGGTGTGGGGAAAGTCTATGCCACCACCTTCTTCTTCATCTTCTTCAGTTGCGGGGGTAGAGCAGTTCCTTCCCTTAGCTCGCGAACTGGAGCCATTGCGCATTTCCCCACATTTAAAGGAGCCATCCGAGCTCATCAGCAAACTGCAGGATGAGGCCAGGATGCTCCAACTGCTCAGCTAGATGGTCAGCTGGGCCGAGAATGGACAACCTGGTTTCGATTGTGGCTGGACAGGCTGACAGCATATGCTCCACCGTCCTATGCCGGCACCACATGTCGTAATTTTTAGATCACTCGGTTAAATATCTTTATGAAATCCCATTAAATTTCACAGTCCCTTGCAAAAGGTTCTTCAGTTAAAGACCCGATAAATAACCTCACCCTCTCATTGTGATATTCAAACACATATTTCATTATTATTACCAGAAGGTCTCTTAGAGCCTGAGGCGGGGGTGGGGTGTAGCTAAAGGGGGTGGGGTCGCAATAAAAAAAAACTTTGGAGTGCTTGTGTGTTTTATAGCGGCGCATTTATGCAGAAAAGGTGTTCCACTTCATGAATTCCTGCATGTTTGTGATTAAAATCTTGATTTATTCATAATACCTAAAAAAATCTTTTTAATTTAGGTACCTTTTTTACTAACAGCCGTTTTAAATACACTATCTATCGAGATAAAAAGTGGCTGCTCCCTGGTTCAGTTGTCATTGATGTGGACTGAGTAAGCGTGTGCACCTGGGTTGAATATTGATATGATGAATATCGATGTTTGATTCCGGTCTGGGTGTAATGTTCGTCTCTGTGTGTGTTTCGGGCACCTTAGATACAGGTTCTTCCTAGTTGGAGGCTCTGAGTGTTTGTGTCATGTGTTATTTTTGTATTTATTTAGAACTTAGAAATGCCACGAACAGAAATGCGTTTAAATAGAAAAAAAAATTAATAGGAATGCTTTGTATGTAATTCATTGAATTATTCTTTATCACTCGCAATCCTACTGGTATGACGCGCTAAATTTTAACCTTTAATTTTATTAAATTATACATTTCACGAAAGTGCACAAAACTACGTATCACAAACAAAATAAAATTAATGTGCAAACATTTTGCCGTATTTTAGCCAATAAATGAGAGTTTGGTGCAAATAAAGCAATTTTCTTTTCGAAACAGCAGAACTACACGCCGGCTCCGGTGTTGCAATCACCTCGAGAGAACTTGAGCACTTTAGTGCCTTGGTCTGCGCACACACTGTTGTTTGAAACGAAATCTTTATTAGTAAAATGGTATAGGTATCTGACTTAGGAAAATTTGATAATTATGTTTTTTTGCAAAAAAAACCTAATTATCAAATTTTCCTATGACATATCCAAAATCTTTTAAGTAATTTAGTCAAAGAAAAAAAAAGGGAAACCCCAATAGAATCAAATTAATCATCAGCAACAGTGCAATAGTGCAATACCGATCATGATAACGAATGACAAGCAGTGGCAATGGCGGCTGTCGGCTGCAATTATTACGATGAATACTAAATTTTGACTTCTTTCTAGACTAACGAGATATTGAAAATAATTTTTATTAACAATACTTTTTATCGAATAATTATCTAATTTAACAAAACCAACTCAGAATAACTTAATTCTAAAATAGCAGACACAACTCAAACTATATTCTCCCGTGTACAAGACATCTAAAGCTGATTGCACACTGAGAAATATCGACCAGCGCTGGTCAGCGGAAGATAGAAAATGAAGCAATGCTATTGGTCAGTTTTGTAGTGTGCCAGCTCCTCGTTGTAAATAAAACGTTGATCGGGAAATATGGACGCGCTGCGGCCGCGGCGGCTCCGTGCTCGCTTATCAGATTAATCGACTGTGATACGAACAGGGAAATATGTGGAGCTAGCCCATCTCTCTGGAATTGTTTGGACAAGTATTTAATTCATGACTTATTAATTTGACAAATAAAAGCTCTTTTTAATCGACTTCAAAAAAGGAAGTTATCGGTTTGACCTGTATGTATGTATGTTTGTATGTATGTATGTATGTATGTATGCATGTATGTATGTATGTTTGCCCGCGATTATCTCGTGATTGGCTGAACCGATCTTGATGAGGTTTTCAGATAAGTATTTGTTACATTCAGGAGAAGGTTTTAGTACCTACCTATTTTAACCGACTTCGAAATAAAGGAAGTCACTCAGATGATGCATGTGTCAATTTATTGAAGGCAGAGGTTCCTCTTTTGTAAAAAATAAATTATGTTTTTATTATATTGAGAAAAAATCACTGACTCAAAACAATATTAAGCGATCATAGTCTGCGAATCCGTGACACACACAGTTTTATGGAAATTAAATTTTGTTAGTTGACCCGGCGAACTTAGTAACGCCTAACCAATTACTATTTTGTGTATGTATTATACTTACAAGCCTTCCTCTTGAATCACTCTTTCAAAAAAAAAAACTCACTAAAATCCGTTGCGTAGTTTTAAAGATTTAAGCATTCAAAGGGACACAGGTACGCGGAAAGCGACCTTGTTTTATACTATGTACTAGAGGCTGCCCCGCGGTTTTTCCCGCGCAGATTTCTCATAAACACATAAATCCCGTTTTTTCCCGTTACCGTGGGAATTTCGGGCAATCCCTTCTTAGTGCTCACCTACACTCCCTAAGGAACCCACGTGCAAAATTTGAGCCCGCGACGCCCATTAGTTTCGGCTCTGCGTTGTCGGTCAGTCAGTCAGTCAGTTACGGAAGAGTTTTATATATATTGATTGATTGATTAAACTTTTCCCTAAATAAATATAGCTAAAAACACTTACAAGACTTTAATAACTGAGGAAGCTTATGTATACCATTCATTAGCAGAGTCCATCATTTTGTCACTGAATGCGTCTTATCCTCACCACTTATCATTCTAAATCCTCTCGCCTCAAAATTTGCATTCGGAACCGATGAAAGCTCAAGTTTCCAGCTATTTATGTAGAAATCCCTTTAAGCGCGTCGCTCAAGACGCATCTCGAGTATCCAGCCCGGCTGGTAATCTGCGATCGTTATCCTTGCCCGGGTTAATGGAACACGTTACAAGTTCCTCAAATATCACCCCCCCACTACCCCACTCCCTGTCTCTGGAGGGGGGAATTTCAATAATGCCCACCAGCCTGCAGTGGCCCATAAATTCACCTTTGGAACTGTGGCGTCCGTGATCAATGGCGATAGTGCGCGCGGGTTTAATTTTGAATATTTTTTGTGTCCTCTGCGCGCGAAGGATGGTTTATGGCTCGAAGTTTTGTCCCAATAGATGCATCTGTTATTATGAACAATTAGGGAACTTACACTATAGGTTAATAAACTTTTAAAGTTGGTAAATTTACAATACGGGAAATGCTGCAGTATCCTCCATTTTCAGTTCCGAATTTCCAGCGCAACTCGAGCAGAAAGTTCACTCGACGTTTTATTGTCTAATCCTCACCCCAATTCCGCAATGGCGCGGCTGAAGAGGCAAAGCCTTGCGATACATGCACGGATTACCGGGAGGCGGTTTCAGCCGAAAAAAACCGGTTTCGGTCGTAAACAGGCTCGCCGGGCCGGCCGCTCCATTGCTTGCAATCCGATTAGCCGGATTCGCTGGACATAGGGCTTGGGACTCTATTCACGTCATTGATGTTGAAACTTGACGTTTGCTTATCCACATAGTGTTATAATAAGCAAATATTTTGACTTTAAAAAGTAGGAAAACACTAGTCAAACTTTTGCATTATTTTAAATTCTTGTAATAACAAGATAAGGTAATTTCTTAAACATTTTCTCATTTGTACAAACATAACACAATCTCACGGCTTTAATTCCCTGAAGGGTGAGGCAGAGGCACCAGCTCAGGAGCCGGACACACGTTTAGCCGAGTTTATGTTTTATTACCAACGTGACAAGGGGCCAACTTGTCGCCGCGGTTATAATGACCACTAACTGCAGCCATTCCTTTAATGTTTCTCAATATTATATCTCTCTCAAAAAAAAAAATTGAGAGCAATTTAAGACATGCGTCAATTTGGTTCGCTAACCATTTTGTCTCTATGTTTTTTTTGTTTTTCCCGATCTCTTGCAATTTATACATCTTGTATTTTAAATTATTTTCTTCCGAAAACTTTCTGTTCCAATAAGAGTTCCACTAACCTTAAAACTAGTGAATAACTAAACAAGTAAGTTATTAAGAACGTGAATCGGGCAAAACCATCTCGCGGACTTTGACGCTTCATCGAATGATCGGCTCACGAATGATTGCCGACATTATGTTGCGGCTACGTTGCGTCCATTGTTGCAAGCTTGGTTGCAGGCTACGTTGCACGTTACAGGCTTTATTGTGCCCGTGAATAGCGGCCGTATTGATGGTTACAGGCGTATAATGGCATCGACTCACTGCCGGCTTATAGGTCATTTTGTAATACGATTTGTTCGATGAGATCGTAGATTATGAGCTTAGAGAATTGAAGGGGTATTACTGACCGACGTTGTTGATCCACGGAACTACTATCTGTGAATGGAACATTTAAAAATATTGAACGAATATTGAGTTCCTTTTTAGTAGTAGGACTTTTTCAATGTAATTATCTAGGATATAGAATTTAAATAATATGAAATTCTAAGGATTTTTAATCCCTTTAGGTTAGAGTTGAAGTGCTTAAAAATACTTCGGGTCAGGGAACAAACATCGATTGTCCATCATGTTTGCCGGGAATCGAATACGTACCAACAGATTCACATTCACTGCCATACCATATACCAACCATAACAACTTCAAAGATGAAAAAGCTTAAAACATATTCCGATCGATCGGTGCAAAACGTTTCCGTCACGAGCTTATCTGTCGTGCGATAAATAAAGTATCGCCGAAGCTTCCTCTGAGCTTCAAGCTCTAATCTGACACGAATAGAGGAAGGAGCCGGGATTGTGTCCTGCGAGCGAGGAGTTATAATGCGGGGAACCGATCCGGGGAACGAGAAAAGATTTTTAGTTTTACAAAGCGCTGGATTGTGTTCTTGAAAGGGTGCCAGAGTGGGCATTCATAATCATCACTATCTCAGTCTCAGACGATAGACAGAAAATGAACAGTCATACGCTGTTTGCAACCTTTACAAGGTTGTCTTAACACCTTGTGGTGGACGGACGGATTAGATGGACGAAGTTTTCCTTAATCCTTAACTAATTTGTTTATTACAAGGTTTTGTTTCTTACAAGGTACCTTTAAACGTGTCATTCCTAAATAAGGAGAACTCTCTATTCCTTCATCATTTCAGCCGTAAGACGTCCACTGCTGGACATAGGCCTCCCTCAAGGCTCTCCATCTGTACCGATCGCAGGTGGCCTGCATCCAGCGTGGACCCGCAGCCTTGCGCAGAACATCCGTCCATCTGGTCGGTGGACGTCCTACGCTGCGCTTGCCGATCCGTGGTCTCCACTCGAGAACTTTTCGGCCCCAGTGGCCATCTGTTCTCTTCCTTTTCTCTATTCCTTATCGATTTTGTATTTATCTTTAAAAAAAAAATGTTTAGGGTCGATCCCAAAATCGTCATTTTGTCTGTAATCTCATAAAACTAAGTCAGCTCGTGCGATAAAACCGCTGTATTTAAGACGTGAGCTCGCTGCCAGCTCGGCGTCGACCTCGACGCTGCGGAATTCAATTTTTCGCTTTATTTGCGCTTTAAAAGACCAAGGTGTCTAAAGGATAAATGTAACTCGATTTAAGGTTGTCCGAACGTTTCAGTTTACTGTAGATTTTAAAGGATATACAGATATCGTTACTCCGTAGCTCAGTTGGCAGTGATGTGGACTGAGACGCAGGTGCACTGGGTTCGATTCCCGGGGCGAACATTGTTATGATGAATATCGATATTTGTTTTCCGGTGTAATGTTCGTCTCTGTATATGTTTCGGGCACCCTAGATACAGGTTCTTCCTACTTCGGGGCTCTAAGTGTGATATGTTATTATTATTAACTAGAATTCAATGTGAAAATCTGAGTAAAAAGTTATTTCATGTTTACAAAAACTAAGTGGCCGTTAAAAACTTAAAACAAAAGAGGGGTTTGAAATGTTTACGAAGCTTTTAATACTTTTTATCCCCCATTAGGAGGTTAATTCGAAACTTTTTACATCTCGCCCAGAAAGGAAACCCTAATTTGCCTTTACAAACAGCACGTAAACCCATAGAAACAAACAAAAGCCCTTAACGACCTTTTGATATTCCTCGCGAAGTCTTCTGCCGCGCCCTAATCGCTGTAACTTTGACTGAGCCGTCGCCCATATACAATTTAAAACACTTTTTTTGAGAAGTTTTTTTTTCTTTTACCGGGTCACTGGTAAAGTCTATAGATTGACTTACGTTGAGAACGATGAAAGGTTGTAGTAGAGGTCATTACAAGCCGATACAGCTCTATGATATTATGATAATCGCAAATATAGGTACTTTTCGATACCAAAGAACAGAAATCTTTGAGCGTCGTATTCGCTATAACGGAGTCAACGATGATTCAATCCTACATAACGCTACAGTTTGTACAGTGGCGGACACGATCGGCGTAACACTTTCGGTTCTTCTGTATTGCAAAATAGCTCTTGTTCTTTGGTAATACAGTCTAGGGCTGACGAAAACATAGACAAATCTGTTACGGCCTCCTAGTCCGCCACTGTACCTTGCCTACTTTTCGATACCAAAGATCAAAAATCTTTGAGCGTCGTACTCGCTATAACAAAGGGGTCAACGGTGATTCAATCCTACATTACACTACAGTTTCTACGATTGATATTGGAACGTGGAACAGCTCACGAAGATAATGTCATTTGTGCAGTAAAGGAATAAATGACAACTCTCCACTAATCCACGAACTATAATTTCTGACGAAGAACGCAACTTTTTTGTATTTTGTATGATTGTTTATTTTGAGCTATTTAAATTTTAATCATTTTTAACCGACTTCAAAATAAGAGGTTATCAGTTTGACCTGTATGTATGTATGTTTGTCCGCGATTATCTCGCGTTTGGCTAAACCAAATTTGGAAAATGCGGTTTTCAGCAATGTATTTGTTACATTCAGGAGAAGATTTTTGTACCTACTTACCTATTTTAACCGACTTCGAAAAAGAAGAAGATCTCAGATTATGTTTATGTCAGTTCGTTGAAGGCGGATCTATTTTTGTAAAAAAGAAATTTTTGCATAATTAAAACGCCGTAACACGTTAAAGAGGTTTAAATTTATAAAGCAACATAATAACATCTCGAATTTCGACATAAGCTGCGCCGCTCCCGGTTCAAAAGACCTTTTATTTACACTTCATTTCCGGGTCGCCTCGTGTGGGCTCTTCCAACTTGCAATCTGATCTTTGACGGGGCTGTTTTCAGAAATTGTGTCGTTGGCAAAGTTTGCGCTTTCAAATTAAAATTAACTTTTCAAGTTTGGCTGGGTTCTGTTATCTTCATCTAAGTGGTTTTTGCTTTTGGTTGGAGCTGTTGGTTGTGTTTTATTTAAGGCCTTCTTTTACTATAAGACCCGTATAAATTTCAATTTGGACGCGAAGACAAGGACTGAGCAACTAGAGATTTATAATAAATACGAGATATCCAGTACGGATCAAATTACCGACGTCGACATTTAGTCCAAGTTGCGTATCATCTACGTCTTGAGAAAGGGCCCATACGTACGGTAATATTTTTTTTGTTAAAACAAAAGCGAGTTGTTATTATGATGAACTCCAAAATGTAATGCCTCATGATCCCTCATAGAGAACCACTGCCACAACCCCATCTCCTCGTAGGATCTTTGTAAAATAACGAAAGACGGGCAGCAGGGTCCTCCATTGAAAAAATGAAGAGCCATACTGAGATCGCCAATCCTCCTGCCAATCATCATTATAGCAATACAAACATAGTCAAAATGTTTGTCCTTGTGACGTTCTGAGGGGGCGGTCTGAGATAATAATAAAACGCCATTTTAAGAATCGCTCGTTTCTAGCTAACGACGTCTTTTCGACTAATTTAAGTATACATATACTTCTGATAGTCTTTTATGAGGTAAAAAAATCTAGCGATTACCTAGGTCAATGAAGAAATTAATTACGTCAACATTGGCCTACAGGCCTACAGGGTCCAACTCCCCCCTATGCCCCCCTCTCCTTGCCCTCAAGGACTTTTGATAGGCCAACTTCACCAAACTATCGGCCGATTGCGAAATTGGATAATGTTACAATGTTCGATGGATGTGGGAAAAGGGTTAATTTAAACAGGAAACTTTGTATGGGACACATTGAAACTAAATTTTATTTACAACGAGCTTTCCCGGCTTACTTCGTTACGCCATAGAATATAAGATACTACAAAAGACTTGGCTCTATAGACTTTGTTCTTTTGACTGCCCAGAATGGCCGAATAAAAAACAAACAACAACAACAAACCACCTGTCAAAATATGTAAACAACGGAAAAAATATTGCACCTTGGGTTATATTATTTGAGTTTAGGTAAGGATCCCTAATTTTTTTGAAAATCTAATATACTATGACACTCGGGGTTAATGTAGCTTCCAACCCGTGAAAGAGTTTTTCAAATAGGTTCAGTATTTCCGGAGCCTATTCGTTACAAACAAACAAACAAATCTTTCCTCTTTATAATATTGGTATCGATAGCAGTATAGGTTACTTTACCAAGTAAGGTATCTATACCAATAAGCGTACATAGTCTAATTGACCTTCATTAAGTGATATCTTGTATCCTATACTTAAAAAAAAAATGACTTTGAATTTTGGCTATTATTACAAACGATACACGTCTACTACTGGACATAGGTCTCCCCCCACAGTTTTCCAAAAGGACAAAGGACACGGACATTGTGGTGGGAGTACGCTGTAGTCGCCATGCTTGGCAGGCCGATCGGCTTTAAGTATGTCAATGAAGGACGCTGCAGCCCGCCCTATAGGGCCTCCCCCTATAGGCGACTATAGACGACACCCATGGGAGGAGATGGGGTGGTGGTAACCCCCCACATGGCCAGTACTTACTGAGAATCTACCTCAAATGAAGAAATTTACTTCAGCGTTTACTTAGTCAACAAAACTGTCAGTTTATTGGCCCATAAAGAACCTGACAGGGTTTGATGTAGGTCTGCGAACAACACAAAGGGCTATTTTACGACCATGTCTTGGAAAAAGAAAATATTCTATCATATCACAATTTTAACCCGACCGTAAAAGCTTTGTTGGTAGGGCAGACCTTTAACCTGAGAGGTCGAAAGGGCGTGCCGTGTCTGCATACTTTATTACGGGTTGATTACTTGTATTCTAACCCCTTTCAAAATATAATACTTTAGATAATATAGATACTTTTAAGCCGCATACATAAAGAAAAAAAAATATATAGCGGCCGAACTCATGCTATCTCGTGTATATTAGTATGAGAGAAGAGTTAAGACGCTATATGAGTTTTTTTTTTTTTTTAAAACAAGTAATTCTCTTAATCTATAAAAGGTAAAGATCTGGAATTTTAATATAACGTTTTTGAGGATATAACAAAGTTTTTTTATAATTGAGAAACACCTGTGGAATCAAAAAACCTCGATACATTATTTCGTCAAAGATAACCATTCCAAAAAACGGGAATAGCTTGTTCTTCGAAATTACTAGGTAACTAGTTTTTGTTGAAACTACATAGGAATAATGATAATAAAGTAAATTAAATTCTGGTAATTTAAATTTGATTTAAAAGTTATAATTAAAAATATATTTAATATTTATTACTTTTTTGAATAAAATGTAGTAACCGATGTGGGCGACTGATATATGACTGTCCTTTTCCCTCAGTATGTTTGAGGGAAAAGGACAACCTTTAATCCTCGGTCGTTTGATTTATTTCGCGTATATCGTCTTAAAAAGAGAGCCCATACAACGCCTTGCCTCGGTCATAGTTTGATTGGCAGGCCACAGCTTTTTTCCAACAAGCAGCAGAGGGGTACAAAAGGGTTTACTCAAATATGCTAGGATTATGACTAGGCAGGAATAAGCACATTTGGAAATGGACAAACATGGGTGGAGGTTTTACCATACTCGCCACGATTGGCTGGCAGGCGGGTTGGAGATGGTAATAAAGTTTTTCACCGTCCTTCGTGTTTTCCCTTAGGGTGCTTTTACGTACAGTACCGTGCTGGTAACAAGCGCTTGTTAGCGCTGGTTCGAAAAATGTATAGAACATACCTGCGCTGACATTCGCGCTAGAACAAGCGTGTATGTCCACGCAGGTATTTTCTATACATATTTCGAACCAGCGCCAACAAGCGCTTGTTACCAGCTTTGTACGTGAATGCACCCGTCGCCTTTTACCTAGTGGAGGAGGGGTGGTTCTACTTTTAAAGGTGTGCCAATTTATTTTTTTTTCGAAATAAAAAAGTAACGTGTGTATGAATATGAATATGAGATTTTTTTTTTATTTGCAAATTTAGTACTTTTTGCTCATCACATAAAAAGCTCGTAAATATTCTCTTTCAGATTATATTTGAAACAAAAGCTAAAATCTCGCTGAATACCTTCAAAATTTACAAGCCTTTTGTACCTGTGTGTGATGCGATACCTGGAACTTGTAGATCTCCTAGAATCCAACCAAAGTATGCTTTTTTATTTATTTAAATAATGGGAAACAGTGTAAACTATCGGTGAATAAAAAAAATAAAGTTATACCGATCTATTAAAACTCAAATTATTATCAGATTTTAATAAAATGTAATCGAAGACTATTTCTGCCTTATTTTGCTATCTTTATATTTTAACTAGCTGTCTCGGCGAACTTCGTATCGCGCCTTACATTTTTAACTTCCCCTACATTTTTCCATATTTTCTCACCTTTTAGACCTTCCCTGGACTACTAAGACCATTTCAAAACCAAAATTTGATATAACGGCGCGGCCGCTCTCGAGTTTTAGCGAGACTTACGAACCACGATTCATTTTTATATATTTCTTCTTCTTCTTCTTCTTTTCCTGTTATCCTTAGCGGGGACATAGGGCTTCAAGAATTTTCCTCCAGTTTTGGCGGTCTTGAGCAACAGCGGGTAACTCCTCCCAGTTTAGTCCCACACTATTTGCTTCTTGTAGCGCGGACCGTCGCCAGGTTGCCTTTGGGCGTCCCCTTTTGCGTCTTCCGGAGGGCTGCCACAACAGAGCTTCCCTGCATGGACGTCCATCTGCTCTTCTTAACGAGTGTCCTATCCAACGCCACTTTCTAGTTCGGATTTCCATTACAATTGGCCTTTGCTTTTATATATTTAGTAGATTAAATTCTTATTTTGTATCACAATTAGTAGCATTCAAAATATACAAAAGATTTACAATATCATGCATTGAATGACCATTAAATAACACTTTCTGTGAGCTCTATACGTGATATCATCCTGAAAGCATACAAAACGTGTGCCTACTCCCGACCTCATGATCACAGTGGGCAGCAGTTTCTCAACCACAAAGCCGGGATGAGTCCGTTTTTCAATCGCGGACTGACGCGGGAATTAATGGCCGATTAACTTACATTTGGCGAGTGGTGGCGAGCGATGGCGATTGGCGCAAGGGCGGTGGCAGAGCGGTTTCATTGTGTAATGATTTATGTAGCTCCAGTCAAAACGTTGATACTAATGATTGATATTATTAATGGTGTGATGAGGTCAGCTTTGTTGCCTCTGTCGCTTTTATTTGTATTTTTTTGGTAATTCGACCTTGTACAGATAAATTATTTACGTTAACGTAACCCTTAACGATAACCAATCTATACAAATATTATAAAGAGGAAAGATTTGTTTGTTTGTTTTGAATAGGCTCCGGAAATACTGAACCGATTTGAAAAATTCCTTCACTGGTAGGAAGCTACACTATCCGCGAGTGACATAGACTATATCTTAAAAAAAATTAGGGATCCTTACTTAAACTCAAATAATGTAACCCAAGGTGCAATATTTTTTCCGTTGTTTACATATTTTGACAGGTGGTTTGTTGTTGTTGTTTGTTTTTTTATTCGCCGATTCGCAGTCAAAAGAACATAGTCTATAGAGCCAAGTCTTTAGTAGTTATCTTATATTCTATGGCGTAACGAAGTAAGCCGGAACAGCTCGTACATTATAAGCAGAAGAACAAAATTATGGTCCGATTTTGATAAGTTTAACTAGGTACTTTAAATGGTTGCTAAAAATTTACTTTAATTTGCGCATTTTTGTAGTATTAGTAAGTAATTACTATAACTTACTAGTAGAGTACTAAAATATTATTTTGTCACAAAAAATATAAAAACTTAGGACGTCAAACACTAACTAAGTATATTTTGACGAAATTTTAACAAAAATGTTATCATTCTGTGAAGTTTTATTGAACTGATCAGTAGTTTTTCCAAAAAAATGCCAAATAAAGTTTGATATATAAAATACTGGACGCAAACCAACCTATTACTTACTTGCATAACACTGTCTGGGCTCCTTTAACGTTCAACAGAGCTTCATATAATTTATTATCGATGTGTAGAAGCAATGTTTAGACGTCGATCGTTTGCATAACAATGTTGTCTCAAGTCTGAACCCTAGACGCTGTGCCTTCGGCGACATAATGGCGGAGTTCATCGTATTTGTACTCTATTTGTAATACTAGAGGCTGCCCCGCGGTTTTTCCCGCGCAGATTTCTCATAAAGACAAAGTTCCCGTTTTTTACCGTTCCCGTGGGAATTTCGGGAAATCCCTTCTTAGTGCTCACCTACACTCCCTAAGGAACCTACGTGAAAAATTTCAGCCCGCTACGCCCAGTAGTTTCGGCTCTGCGTTGTCTGTCAGTCAGTCAGTCAGTCAGTCAGTCAGTCAGTCAGTCAGTCAGTCAGTCAGTCAGTCAGTCAGTCAGTCAGTCAGTCAGTAACGGAAGAGTTTTATATATATTGATTATTATGTAAACGGAACCAACAATACACTGTTACTTTTTTATCATGGAGGAAAATTTAACACACGGTAGGTCTGAGTCCTGATAACAAAATTGAAAAATAATTAACCACCCTAGCTTGAGGCCCTTCGAAAGTTTTTGAAAAAAAAAAATTATACTCACCATCAGAGCAATGACCCACGCTTGGCTGGCGCCAAACGAGACGGGGGGTTGAAGACAATACGGACGGGAAAAACAAGAGGTCCATCTGCATTTAGTGTGATATAAAAAACAAACAAAAAAAAGTGTTTTTTTTTTATTTGAGTCATATTTTATCATGAAGACTGCTGCAAATTTCCGTCATGTATATTTAGAGAAAATAGCTTAGAGTTTTATGACTAAAGCTTTGTTTTATAGCGAATTAAGTAAGTAAGTACTTTTATATGTAGCCTTGTTTGTGTCCCACTGCTAGGCAAAGGCCTCCCACCTTGTCTTCCACTCCACTCTATCCAGTGCCACCTCCAACCTCTCATAAAACTTATCGAGGTCGTCCCGCCATCTCCCATTAATTTAAAACAAAAAACATTTTAATTATTTCTGTTTTTAATACTCTAATAAAGTTTCAACAAAAGAATTTTTAATTCCCCTGGCTAACTTTACCTAACCAATTGAATTTTATTTTAATATCCGAGCGAAGTGGTGAGATCAAAATGAAAACACCTTTCTTAAAAGTTAGGAATCTTACTTATAAATCTCTGAAGAGAAGTATACTTTTATTAAACACTGTAGTGATCTCCTCGCGGCTTCACAATTTTCCTTTCAACCGAAAAATCACAATTATCCGTTTCTGTAGGATTTTCAGGATGAAAATTTGCCTATTTCCCTTCACAGGCTTGACTAACTCGGTACCAAATTTTATCTAAATAGGTTCAGTAGTTTCGACGTGAAATCGAGACAGATAAACCGTTTTCAGGATTTAATAAAACCGAAATCAGGTGAATCGGGCCAACCTTAACGTTCTTAAGTTTTAACGAGACTATCCACTATTAACTATACCAATATTATAAAGAGGAAAGATTTGTTTGTTTGTAACGAATAGGCTCCGGAAATACTGAACCGATTTGAAAAATTCTTTTTCTGGTAGGAAGCTACACTAACCCCGAGTGTCATAGGCTTTATTAGATTTTCAAAAAAAATACGGATCCTTACCTAAACTCAAATAATGTAACCCAAGGTGCAATATTTTTTCCGTTGTTTACATATTTTGACAGGTGGTTTGTTGTTATTATTTGTTTTTTATTCGGCCATTCTGGCCAGTCAAAAGAACATAGTCTACAGAGCCAAGTCTTTTGTAGTATGTTATATTCTATGGCGTAACGAAGTAAGCCGGGACAGCCTGTTGTTTATATACATAGAAGATATTCTTTGAGGATCACTCCCAAACTCGACTCGACCATGTCGTAAACTTACGACATGGTCGTGACAAGGTAAAAGCCTACTCGTGGTAGTACAGTTAGATAGACTGGTGGTGAGAATTTCGGTAAAGTACTTGCACGGAATCACTTAGGGTATTATTATCGCTAATAATAGCGTCTGCCAAGCGTGCTAATTATTTAGAAAATTTGCTCGCCACCTTCTTAACCAATTGGTATCAGCTGTAATGGCAGGGCCACACCTGTGCTATCTGGGCTGTATATTAACGGATTAATAGAGAATCAATGAACACGTTAATTAACACCGTTAATCACAATTAGATGAAGCCATAGACAGATGTTCCTACAATCATCATCTACTCATGCCGTATTTAGGAATTAAGGATGCATATTATAACCTACGCACATAGAGAGACGATTTTAAAATGGCAGCCGTTATATGGACTGTAGACTGTATCTCTTCTTAACTCTTCCCTCATACTAATATACGCGAGATAGCATGCGTTCGGCCGCTATATTCAAATCGTTTCTTTATCTGCGCGGCTTATACTATGTTTTTGATTACTTCAAGGTATGTTATTTTGTTCAGGAGATGATCGATAAAAAATACCTTGTTTCTTATATTTAACTAGAGGCTGCCCCGCGGTTTTACACGCGCAGATTTCTCATAAACACAAAAATCCAGTTTTTTTCCCGTTCCCGTTGGAATTTCGGAAAATCCTTTCTTAATGCTCCCCTACACTCCCTAAGGAACCTACATGCAAAATTTCAGCCCGCTACGCCCAGTAGATTCGGCTCTGCGTTGTCTGTCAGTCAGTCAGTAACGGAAGAGTTTTAAATATGTCGTAGTAAGATTTGATAATTAGGTTTTTTGCAAAAAACATTTCTTCGACAAAAATCTTACTACGACATATATATTGATTAATTATTTTGATTTTATCATTAAAAGACATCAACTTACGGAAATAAATAAATTACGTACATAGGTATCACAATTAGAGCTCCTTACTAAGAACATAAACTTGACAGCCTGAAACCCATACAAGAACGAATACACCCAGACCTGAAAAAAAAACATTGATATTCAAATTTACAGCAATATTTACCCTGCTGGAATTGAAACCAGTGCTCCCGCGTTGCAGTGACATCACTGCCACTGCCTGAACCACGTTGGCAAATTTTAATCTCATATCACATAGGCCTCAATATCACCATAATTAAAATTAATGAATAGCCTTGGGCACCCATATCAAAAACATTACATTATATATTTTAAAAAATTGATAAAAAACGAAAAAACAATAAACTAAGCTATTCTAAACTTATAAAACTACCTAGCTCTAAATATACTAGCGAAACAGCAAATTTTGTAAGTAACAAGATTTTGCTACAACAATTGTATACTTGTATCGTAAGCCTTTAGGCTTTCTCAGTGTCATGGTACCTTAGTATTCTCCGATACGAAATTTGTCTTCCATTTCGAAGATATATGGCTGTATCAGACACTGTAGGCTTGGTTCGAAACATAAGTGAGTTATTAACTGGAACGTACTCACTCGTCTAGGTCTCTCCCTATGTTTTGGCACGGAATACTCGTACGTAATATTAAGTTCTGAGTGAAATAGTTTTCGGTTACTAACATAACGAACACTGTTTTGTGATATGCTTACAGCTATATTGTTTGATAAAGTAGTAACTTATGTAAATGTTGTCAAGCGTTTTTGTACTTAACGTCTTAGAAACAGAATAATCAATTATATAACTTATAGAAGCATGATTGTCAGAAAATAGTTCTTTTTTTTTTAATAGACTAATTAAGAACACCAAAAATTTCGCCACCTGCACAAAAATTATGACACGTTTCACGTTAAATTCAATAATAGAACCTGTATCTAGGTAGAACCTGTATCTAAGATGTCCGACTACATTCAAAGACTTAAAACACAACCAGATCCAGGAAATAAACATCAAAATGCATCTAAGAATGTGCGCCCCGCCGGGAATCGAACCTGGACTGAAGTCACGGTCTTCTACCAATTAAACATCACAAACAAATTACCTATCGTATCTATTCCTTAAAAAGAGCCTCAATGGTTGTAAAAACCTTAATTTTAGAACCAAAGGATCCAACGTAATGTTGCAACAACGGGCTTATTCAGTAACCTTCTAATTACAGCGATGCTAGCGCCATTCGCGAAAAAATTGAATATCTTCTAAACTAAGGCAAATATCAAACATGTGGCACTGTATGACACTAGATAATAAATAGCCTAGTATTTTTAGGGCACTTCTGTACAGCTTTTAGGTTGAAGACCAAAGAAAGCTACAAAGTGTTACTAAAAGTGTCCACTTTTGGTAACAATCTATGTTTTTTTTTGTTCTTTTTACTTAGGACTACTTTGCTGTGCTTAAAAAATACTAGGCTACATTATCTAATGTCATACAGTGCCACATTTTTGATATTTGCCTTAGTTTAGAAGATATTTTTTTTTTCGCGAATGGCGCTAGCATCGCTGTAAACTGGCTCTTAAATTACGCTGTTACATTTTTTGGTTTTCTTTGTTTCAGACCGATACAAAAGTTTTTCACAGATAACGCTACTTTTGTGTTCATGACCTAAATGACTAAATGCATTAACAAACGAACGAAGGAAGCCTAGGCAAGTTAATCGTGTTGGTCGACGAGAAGTAAAAACGGGAGCAAAGAACAAAGAGCGCCCGACAAACATCACTCTATACACAGATTGTCCTTTGTTCCCGGCGCCAGAAGAAAATAGCTGAATTCTAGACAAAGGAGAAAAAGTGTAACAAATGAAATATCATCCGAAGATAGGTGAAGTTTTTTCGCGAATGCTTCATAAAAAGGAATTGGAAAAGGGAGCGATGTTTCAAGGTTGTCTTTATTTCGTTCTTGCGGAAAACATAAACATTTCAAGGTGACATTAAATTGGGTAAGGGGTACGCATTGATAACGTATCCTACAATGTAGGTTACAAACGTGTAGAAAAAATGGCATCTTAATAGCAAATGCTTGCTATTATAGGTATCGGATGCATGCGGCTGCTAATCATTAATAATGATAAGTTACATTAGGTGCTAGACACCTGGAGTAGTACAATAGGAGATCGACACCATTACATCAAATTCTGTTAATTAAATTAATTATGAACATATTCGCATTCAGTAAAATTTATGCTGTGTTAGGGCATGTACTCCAAAAAGCAGCAATGGCTGAATGCCTTCGTGTTGATGTAATTTTCATGATTAATTTTATAAATGTATTTCTGAGAATTTGTCTAAATATGCACATTTTGAGATAATTTCTCTATATTAAATACCTGTATTGTAGAGGTTTGAAATAAGAGGCATTTTGTGGAAGCAATCTAAGAATTTGCCGAATTCAAGGAAAAAGAAAATGTAACCAGTAAGTGCCTGGCCTACGCCGCGGCGTATTCTAAATCAAGGCTGATGTCGCCTATTTCTTTCTATTACCGCGTTTGGGAACGAGAGTCTGATTGGTAGGCCATTCGTCTATAAATTGTCATTTTTCTTTCTTCATTTTTAGATAAAGAATCCCGGATTTACTTGTATTTTTTTTTTTTTGTGGAGTTAAATTGCATGCCACTCGCAAGTTATCCCGTATTCATGAGAAAGAGTTTTTTAAAATGGAAGCATAGCGTATTGTATGGCGTCCCAAGGAACCCAAATTCAAAATTTAAATTATTATCCCTGATTTACACTGTACTGTAAGAACGTTTACTGTTAGTCATGAATGCATCAATTTTAACACGTTTTATATATTCTTTATTTACCAATTATATACTTTGTTTACTAGTCAACCTGGCGAACTTCGCACCGCCTAACCAATTACTAGGTTGTGCATGTATTATACTTATAAACCTTCCTCTTGAATCACTCTATCTATTTAAAAAAAAAGTAACAAAATCCGTTGCATTATTTAAAAGAATTAAGCATACATAGAGACAGACCCGGGAACCGACTTTTTATACTATGTATGGATGTATTGATGATCGGTACCAACCTATGAATTTTTACTTGGTATCTATAGGTATATAAGACACCGTCAAATAAAGCCCTTTAGGAAACATCTCACAAGACCTTTTCAGTAATAACCTGTCAGGCGATAGCTTCATTAGTCCAGGGTCCAGACAGGTGGGGTCACCAACCTGGTCGATGACGTCACAATCCCTGTTTGCCGTGGGTTAGCAAACAGGCCGGGTGTAAGGGTCGGCTCAACTTAACGGCCGATATAAATCTCAGCTGAGTGGGCCTTTACAAACATTTGTTTGAGGGTTTTAAAGGTTTTTTTTTCATTAGTTATACTTAAAAAACCTACCATGTTTTGTTGTGTATTGAGGTTTTGAATATTGTGGTGTGTATTATATGCAGCTGTTATGAAGAAGGTCTGTGACCAACAGTGGAAGTCCTAACGGCTAAAGTACTGATATCAGTGAGAAGAAACATACAGGTCTTTGCCGAGAAAAAGGGTAGTGAAAGGTGAGATTTGTCCAAAAAGATTATGTATAAATAAGAAGCGAGATAAAGCTTTTGTTTCTCAACTCTCTAAATTAGTTTTCCGAGAAAAAACTGCTTTTTAAAAGTCCTTTAAATTCAAATACCGTCCTGCGATTTATTTAAAAAAAAGCAATCTGGAATATTCGCTTTAGAAGAAAATAATAAAATGGCAATGGCGTAATAGTGAACCGATACGCCCGCTATTAAAGTTTAATTAGCAATTGCTAGTAGCAACATTGGCCAAGTTATTAGTTTTAAAGTGCACCGGAAGTTGGCGGGTCTTGGCCGTGAGTTTTCGGGTTTCCACAGAAAGAACGAACGAAGGCTTACGAATCTACTGAACACTCTTTGTTTTGTACGAACCCTGTTGTACGAACTCTCATTATCATTACACTCATTTGTACGAACCCTGTTGAAGTCGCTTGACAAGACTTTAATAATCTGCAGAACAAAGATAACTTTTAAGGATTACGTTTAAGGTACAAAGAAGTTATGTTGTTTTGGCAAATCCTTTTGTCTGCCTGTTCGCTGTTTTTAACTAGGTACTTACAGAGTTTTTTAATTTATATGCAAAATGGATAAGTAAGTTGTAAATCTGCTATAATAGCTGTGATTCCGTTATCCTTATGGCTACTAAAGGTTGACCTTTATGAGCCTTGTTTTGGTTAAGCTGTTTAAGATCCTTACTAATCTCATACAAGCTAACTTTGAGAATGTCCTCGGTATAGGTATTGGATCAATCTAGCTTTTGGGTCTTTAGCTAGAGTGTTGATAATGGGTTAAGTATGTTTCGTTTTGCATCCCATATACGAAAAAATTACATTGTTTTAATTTATTTATTAGGGAAATTTTACACATAACCGACATAACTTTGTAATCGGCATAGTGTAAAGTATCCTGTTATGTGCATTTTTACACATAGCAAACCTTTTCTGTGAAGACAAAACTGATATGTGCATAAAAAATAAGAAAAAAAATTCTAGCACCATGGGTGGGCTATTAAAATGTATGTAATTAATGTCGAGGTAATAACATATTATTTAGCAACTTTTGTCATTAACAGTTTTTTTTTAATCATTTTCATTTTTAAATTAAACAGTTTTTTGCTTCTCCTGAAAAGTTGGTAAAACACACATAACAGTTTTGGAAAGCGCACCGACGATATATTGATTACCAATCTAACATAGTTAAAAAGTATCAGTTTGTACGTTGAATTTATTAACTTGAAATTATTTATTTATTTATTATTATGTAAATTGTTCTACAGTAAATAATAAATAATTATTATTATATTCATATTTATTATATATTGTACTTTATTATTATTTTATGCATGTTTTATTTTAATTTAAATTTTAAGTAAAGTAATTTTATCATTTAATTCGTAACCAATGTAATTAACATTACGTATACTGGTTAAAATTTAATACTATTATATAAAATGTACACCTACAAAAACTTATTATAATAAGAAAGTGCGACTGTAGTAATCGCTATAAGTTTATAACTCGGTACGCGACACTCTACCGGTTCCCGCGACACAGGCCCAGCCTAGTGCGGAAACCACTGGTAACTACCCTCAAACTATTTTTCTTTGTACTCCTTTTGGATTTGCGCATTTATTTTTTAAATGGTGGAAAAAGATATATTTTCTTTTTTATGAAACCCCGTTAGATCTTTCGGTGACAACAGCATAGCAGTAGCAGCGATTTACTTAGTACATCACTTAGAAACAAAAACAAAAAGGCTAAATAAGTGAATGCTTCTGAAAACAAAACGCTTAAAGATTTTTAACGCCTGAAACATATTATACTAAAATATTTGTTAATTTTAATAACTTGGATCGAGATTACATTCGAGATCAGTGCAAGTGTGGATACACGCAAGATACAGGGACATAGGGGCTACCATAACTTGGATATTTTTGTAATTTTAAAAACTGGTTGGAGGTCTAAGATAAAAAAACAAGTTACCTACCCACATGAGGTTACGAATAGAAAAGAAGCGCATGGTGTTTACGACCTGGTAAAGGTTGTGGGAGTACTTAATGAGGGTCGCACAAGATTGGACGCTATAGCGAACTGGGGCAGAGGATTATCTCTAGTGGACATCTTTCGTCTGAGATAAAACCTTGCAGAATATGAGTGAGAACCTTGTTCGTCGTCGTTCGGCCTCGTTCGATCGGTCTGTGCAGTTCATAACTGGCTGGTTTGTAGATCTGCCGATCGAGTTTGATTGCATTTTGAATCGGGTAATAATTGTTCGACTTGTTACAGCTTTGGCTCGTTCCATTCCAGGCCAATGTTTGTCAAGTGATTTGACTTCAGTCAGACTTCTTAGTTCAGTTTGATACACTTGCTTGTTTTGTTTGTTAGTTTTAGCTAACTATATTACGTACTTATATAAATTTTAAAGAAATGCTTTATTGTAGCTCCGAGATTTTTGAATAACGGCAGCAGCGTCCTTCGTTGAAAAACCTGAACAACTAGACTATGATCGCCAACCCGCCTGCCGAAGCGTGGCGAATATGGGGGTAGACCCCCACAAAGCTTGTCCTTGAGGCAATCTGTAAGTAAGACCTATGTCAGCAGTGGACGTGGAGTTACAGAAAGACAAAAAGGTTCCCATCTCTTTATTTATTTTTTCAAGTAATAAAGGTATTAAATAATAATTAAGCCCATAACGGCTTAATATTTCTCAAAAATTTGCCTATTACCAGAATTCAGGTGTTCATTTCACAGAATATCCGATCTATTTTGTGATAGAGCAAGTTTCGGTTCGCAGAAAATTCCCACA
Organism: Euspilapteryx auroguttella; assembly: GCA_951802225.1. Taxonomy (NCBI): domain Eukaryota; kingdom Metazoa; phylum Arthropoda; class Insecta; order Lepidoptera; family Gracillariidae; genus Euspilapteryx; species Euspilapteryx auroguttella. The sequence goes on along the minus strand of OX637642.1, from coordinate 324,414 downwards.
AAGTCAAAGAGAAAAATACTTTTGCTGCAAAAATTCAAACATTTCTCTTACAAACGCAGGTTTAAACCGTCATTCCGGCGTCACTCCGTTATTTATTTGACGCTCTCTTCGTACCCTTTGATGCAGAGTCCGATAGCTGGAGGGTAGACGACTCTAGAGAGAGTTAGCCAACCCTAAGCATCAACACTTCTTGCCTAACGAACACCAACGGTACAACAAATTGTAACTTTATGAGATACGAGCTATCCCGGCTTACTTCGTTACGCCATAGAATATAGATACTTCTAAAGACTTGGCTCCATAGACTATGTTCTTTTGCCTGCCCAGAATGGGCGAATAAAAAAAACAAACAACAATAACAAACCACCTGTCAAAATATGTAAACAACGGAAAAAATATTGCACCTTGGGTTACATTATTTGAGTTTAAGTAAGGATCCCTAATTTTTTTGAAAATCTAATATAGCCTATGTCACTCGGGGATAGTGTAGCTTCCTACCAGTGAAAGAATTTTTAAATCGGTAGAGTATTTATGGAGCCTATTCGTTACAAACAAACAAACAAATCTTTCCTCTTTATAATATTGGTATAGAAAAAACGGCAACGCAGAGCTGACCTGGCGAATGTAGCGAGAGTCTACTGTACGAGGGAGGGGTAGCTAAAAATGGTCGGTATGGCGATTGCGAAGGAGGCCTATGTCCAGCAGTGGACGTCTTTAGACTGAGATGATGCTGAGAAAAACTAAAATACCTGGAAACTTAAATAATATGCCAAATTTGCCATATTTTTTTATCGGTTTTAACACTGAGCAATGTAATAAAAAAATATCTGGATTCACTTAACTTATGTAAATACATTTTAGTGCGTAATAACTGTCTTATAATAATATACAAAGTAAAATATTTAAGCTTCTAGCGGCATCCTCGTAGGTGTCTACTGATTCTATACAGAATAACTTCGACCGCCAAAGCTGAAAGAGCCTTTTGTAGATTCGCAGACATTCTTGACGACACGATGGATTTACTTTTAGACGTTGTACTGGCTGCATCTAATCTCATTCTGACAGGAGTTGAGAGGTACTAGGAGGGCATAGTAGTGTTAGAAGTCTGCATTATCATGGAGGAATGTTATTATGGGCGGCCACGTGCAGGCGGCTGGCTGAAGGATATTAAATGCCATCGGTATCACGTCTTTGATTTATCAGTTTATTTTATAAAAAGTTTATGGATTTTTTAGTAAGCTTGAGAATTTAAATAAGAAATGAATAAAGCTTTTTGAGTTTTTTTTTTTTGAAAAACGTGCTTAGCATGCGAGGCTTACGTTTACTTGCTTAAAAACCTTTTTGACCGACGAAAAAAAAAGGAGGAGGTACTCAATTCGACACGTATATTTTTTTTATTTTTTTATGTATGTATGATCACGCATAACTTTTTACAGAGTAGTCCAATTTTGATAATTCTTTTTTTAATCGACAGGGCATACCTTGAAATGGGTCTCATAAAAATTTGGAAATAAAATTCCCACCCCAAGGGTAGGAAAATAGGGGTGACTTTTTGGTCAGTGGGACTTTTATGCACTCACAGGTTGCACTGCTGTGTTCTGTATTTACATTATAACTTTGGATGCTTACTTACTTAAATATCTTTTGAAATTAAACAAAATAATAAACATTAAGGCCTATCCCACAAATCGCCAAACCGACCGGACTTGTCGTCCCTGTCGACCATGTCGTCTGATCACCTTATGCGATGTGACCACTGAACACCTTGTGGGAGAAGAAAACAATAAAACCCTGAAAGAACTGAAAAGCATAAAATAAAACTTTTTATTAAAAAAATTAATAATAATAATTAAAAAAATAAAACCGCCGAAAAAAAACTGAAAAGCATAAAATAATAATCGAATTACTAAGTTCTTAATGTAGGGTATCCCAAGTAATTTTGAGTCGGCGCCACAGATTCCTCGTACAAAGATCACTAAATTAGGTACCTTAAATTTAAAGAAATAACCAAAATTCGTGCACTGCCGCGCATCAATCTTTACGTAATTATGGAATTTGCTTGTGTGGCACGTCGACTTAAAATTACTTGGGATACCCTACATTACTTTAAGAACTTAGTAATTCGATTATTAGTTTTATTTTTTGATAAAAAGTTTTACCTCTTCAGCTGTCTGTTACCCACTGTGGAGATAAGTTCTAGATACTTTAATCCTTTATTAATATCTTTAATCTATTCTCAATCTTATCCTGGTTTAATTTCTTTTATTTTTCTGTATTCTCTCATAACTCTTTGCTTGCCCTTATTGCTTCTCATTATTTTGTGCCATTTTGTAATCGCATATTGCCCCCTGCCGGAATTTAGGAAACCGTTTTCCTAGGTTGTTCAGTATATTGTTATAAATCGCCAATGCGATCCTAATTACAACTGTTAAGACAACTAACTTGTCTCCAAACCGACAGAGAGTTCCCGTTACCCGATAATAATCAATAGATAACAATTAGTCAACTTCCGTCAATAAATACGGACCCACAATGTATCCTGATGACGTATTGTCGGCTTATCGGCACCGCCGCCGCTAATGCGTCTATTAGGACAATAAATCCATGTATCGGCTTCACCCTCCCCTTCCTCTTCCTCCTCCCCCTCCCCTCAGCCCGGCTGGGTTGCTGAACCTCGATACGAGAGGTTGTGACAGCAAGGCTGGGTTCATTGGAAGCTAAAACTTACTTGTTGATTTTACTCCTCTATAATTACTTGAAGTTTTATGTGAACCAACTACGTTTGGAAACTAATTTCTAATATGTTGATGAGTAGCTTTATGTAGTATAATAGTATAAAATAAAGTCGCTTCCCGCGTCTGTCCCTATGTATGCTTATATCTTTAAAACTATGCAACGGATTTTGATGAGGTTTTTTTTTATTAGATAGAGTGATTCAAGAGGAAGGTTTATAATACATGCACAAAATAGAAATAGGTTAGGCGGTACGAAGTTTGCCGGGTCGACTAGTGTAGTAATATAATTATACGGTACCTTCAAGTTATTGAGATTTCTCACAGCAAGATTATCAGTTATGGCGTTTTCTTACGGATATTGTTTCTGTCGAGATTGTTTTCTTATCTTAAATAATTATTTTCTTATGATAATCTCCAAAATTTAGCTTATGATCACTTCTAAGTATATATTGGGTGCCGTATAGTATAAATAGTATAGTAATTATAGCTTCAAATGGCGTCAGACCCGGCACGTAGTCGCGGATGAGGGTCGGATTAGTTTGCCGCCATAAATAAGCTGGATACGCGCCGGAACCTAGCTCTAACACGTCGTGGCTCCAACCAATAGACTCAACCCTTTTGGCCTATTCTTTAACATTACAAAAAACTAAATTGAATTCAGGAACAGTATTTTATGTGTCGGTTTTCTATCTGTTGTAAGCATGATCACAATTTTAATCAAGACACAAAGTTGAGTAACAAAAATAAGTAGGTTGATGGAAGATGAGAATTAAAAGTCCTCGAGTGGCAACTAAGGACTGGAAGCTGCAGAGTAAGCAGGCAGTCCTTCCACTAATTGCTTAAACGATTTGGTTGCGAATGCCAATATAAAATTATTATTTTTTTTTACAATAGTTCCTATCACCTTCTGGTTCTGGGTGTCACCGCTGGGTGCATGATCTATTTGTGCATTTAGTGGCGATGCCTAGTTGGTGATCCTTATACAATATACCAAAACTCACGAAAGGGCCTCTACGAGTTGGATTCGTCCCCTCGAACGCCTTTTTTTTTAGGCGGGGAAACTCCTAAGAAGTACCCTGCAGCCCCAGGGGGAGGCGCAGGGTTATGTGGGGTTCGCACCCACTAAAACCCCGCCGGTGTCCTCCTCGGCTGTCAGCAAGGGGGTCACGGGAGATCCCTCTAACACCTCTCAAAGGACCGGGCTCCATCCCGTGATACCGAAGAGTATTGAGAAACATAATAATAATAATAACACATCACACTCAGAGCCCCTAACTAGAAGAACCTGTATTTAGGGTAACTGAAACACACCCAGAGACGAAAATTACACCCAAACCGGAAACAAACATCGATATTCATCATTCGCCCCGTCCGGGAATCGAACGCAGGTGCACACGCTTACTCAGTCCACATCACTGCCAACTGAGCCACGAAGCAGTCAATAATTTTGTGTTCCGTCAGATTATATAGATTCAGTAGGTTCATATTCCCTCAGCACTCGCCGAGGTGATTGATTCTGTTACCAATTTATGATCCGTACATTTCAATAAAGCTCAAAGCTGGATTGTGAACTTCGTGTCGGTATGTATTATTTTTTCGCTTTTTTACCAATTTCATAGGTCTTTTTTTGTGTGACTGCTTAGTTAGGTATTTTGTTTTTAAGGAAAAAAGAGTAGAATTTATATATAAACTGGGGGTGGGGCAAAACCTTTTATGCCAAAAAAAAAGCCATTAAAGGTTTTGCCCTCGGTTTGCCCTTTGGTTTAATCTTTGATAATATTTGATCTGTTTTGTGAACCTTAAATTAATAAGGAAATTTTTTCTATTTTGTAATTGAATTGCACAAATTTGATTTGCATTATGGTTGAGTTACAGAGTAGGTGGCAGAAATCTACATAATCTAAATAATTATCTAATAGATTCGATACATAAATTGTTATATAAGCCTGGCTCAAGAAACTTGATCGACACTGAAGCAGACAGCTTCCTGATTTTCATCAACAGAAGTTCTAGTAAAGTTTTCTTAAGTTCAAGGAAATGAGTTTCAGCCTCGTCTTAGTTGGGCTCATAGATAAACAAAACTTGCTATATATTACGTTATAGTTTCTTTAACACATAAGACTCTATGTTTAGTGTACCTAACTATCTCAGCTAGTCTTTAGTTATCTTATCTTATCCTTGCGCTTCTTAACCTTCTACTATTTCATGTTAGCCTGGTACTTTTTTCTTCAAAACTATGAAACAATTTGCAACTAATTAGTCTGAATTTAACTTTAGAAAATCATCTATCACCCAATAATTATTCGAACAATTGTTCATTCGAGGGAACGTTTTTCGAGCAAAAGTTGTTTCGAGGTAGTCTATTCGAAGAATTGTTCCGCCGACGTTTTGTAAATCGAACTAAAAAGTTACGGACCCTCGCACAAGGTGGTCAGTGGCAGACTCTTACTTTCCTTCATTTATTAGCTGTGGCCACTGGTTAAAAAACTGGAAGATCTGTACTGCGATCGCCAACACGATTTGCAAACGTAGCGATTATAGCAAAACCCTGCCCTGAACCCTAAATGTTTCAAAAGTAGGCGTCTTGCAGTTGGGTTTGGATGATTATAAGTTCGACTTGATTCATAAGCGGATGAGGGTTTTAATAATCCAGATAACTATTTCCCACATTTGATTTAGTGCAGAGTAGGTCACAGGTCGAGTGAGTGCAAGCGCTCACGACGCCCCGCATCAAAGCCTTAACGCTTGATTAGTCAATTGCGCTAGGCGACGGAGGAATGCGTTTCATACGCTGATGGTTCGCAATGCATTCCTTGATACTTATTAATTAAGTAGGTGCCTAATTGGTTCAGGAGTTGAGGTTTGGAAATTGAGATCACAACTGAAAGACGACCACTGTTGGACAAAGGTCTCCCACACAGATTGCCACAAGGATAAAAATTATGAGGGTGTTATGCGGGGGATTGATGGTTTTGCTTTGAAAGTTTTTCAACGAAAGACACTGCTGCCCCTCCTTCAAGTGATCGCTTAGTCGCCTTTTACTTCACACACGGGAGGAGATGGAGTGGTGGTGTTCTATATCGCCACCACAAGGCGACATTTTATTGAGCACGTCGTCTAGTAGATGGAGAACAATGTGTAAAGGACTATAGAGAAAAGAACATAACTTAAATTTAAATGAATATTTATGTCAATAGAAGACAAAATTAAAATAAGTGTCCGCTGCATCAGTTATTACTAACTATCCTGTTCAATTAAAAACATATAAAATATTTACCAAATTATCTCAAATCATAAATCTTCAGTCAATAAAGCAAACGATATACGGTACATAGGAACCATCTTCTTACGATGTTGTGCGCGTGTCCAATCAGAAACGATAGTCAATAAACTAACTGCCTACCTACCTACGAGCAATTTAGAGAGTTCTCGGTCGTTGGAGGCTTACTTTATTGCTCCCAGTACCGAAACTGAGACCAACTTGCTTAGATTATTGCTTTTTACCAAACTTTCAGTCTTGAAAGCTAGTGTGGAGCCATCGAGTGGATCCATTAAGATCGATCACGCGGGTCATTTGCGAGGTAGGAATGGGGAAAAGAGGGTTCGTGTTTCGGAACCCCGGTAGGTTTCTCAGTAGGCTCTACTAAATTAGTTAAAAACTAAGCTTTTTGCATTTATCACTAAATATATTATATAAATTTTTAGTTTTTTATATTTGTTGGTATTCTTTAGACATTAAGAAATTTTTCGTACAAACATTAAATAAAGATTATTTCAGAGGTATTGCCTTCGACAGACAGACGGACGGACGGAATACTAATAAGACGGTCATATTAATAAGGTCCCGAGACAAGTATCCGGAACCTTAAAAGTTAATCAATATACAAAAAATATATACAACTGGGTCATGAATACCACCATTCTATCTTCTTCCATGGTGGTCTTAAAATGCGACCAAATCAGAATTTTCGAAGGACGGGCAGCAGTGTCCTTTGTTGAAATATTTAAACATTCATACTGTTATTACCGACCCGCCTACCGGAGAGAAGAGTCGCTGTTATAGCAATACCCCCCACAATGTTTGTCCTTGTAAAACTGTTGGATAAGCCCATGTCCAGCAGTAGCAGACGTCCCTTAAGCTGAGAAGAAGAAGAAGATGAGAAATTATAAGAATTATTTCCTTAGTACCGTTATGCAAATTCAAGCCGTTTGGGCAATACTTTGTCTGTCTTCTCAGAGAGATATCGATATGATATGATTCTTTTGATATCGTAGTTTTTCAATAATATTGTTGTTTGTTACATAATAAAATAAATTCAGTCAAGACTTTATGATCGATGTGAAATCAAAGACGCTGCCGCTGGCGCCGCGCCGCCGCCGTTTGCCCCGTGTCGCGGATCGTTAGTCACTTTGATTATATTCCTGTGTTATTTGAAATAATAATATATCATCACTATTTCAATAGTTCAACCTATTTTTCGTAGAAAGGGATGAGTCAGGCGTCACAAAAGGAAAAGAACTGTTGAAGCCTGACTTGAAAGTGAGATAAAGTTCTTCCTAAAAAATATATTAAGCAGTATTTTTTTTTAGGAATTTCAAAACCTAACATTTGAATCCCAATTTGCTTTCATCCTTACATCTCGTGCTTCCTATTATAAAAACCACTGGCAAAGTTTTAATAAAACGAAGCAATTAATAGGTATCAAATTAATTTAAACTTTTCTACTGATTGATGAATTAGTAGACATTTACAAAGTTGATGGTACTTTAAAACTGTTTAAACGTCGTATTTTAACTTGGAATTAAATTGAGATCATTTCTAGAAATTAATTCTCTTTATTTAATATAGTTAAGCAAGAAGTATTTCCCAAAAAGGTTCAACATATCCCTAAAGTTGTAGGAGCGTGGTTGGGCCGCGAACCGATCTCATTGGCCGCAGAGGCCCCGAGGGACACTTAGTGTCCAGTAAAACTTTATCTTTCCATTTATTTGCTCCTTTTAATGGTTACTACGTTAATAATAGTCTTTATTAGATTTACTCTCTAGAAGTTCGTATAAAAAGCAATTATTAGCTCCAGAAGATTACTGAACTATGATGAATCTTTTGATGATTGTGGACTTTGGGACTTTCTACTGTCGAATTAAACTATAAGAAAATTACATTTTTTTTATTTCATCTGAACTCCTGAAAACCGTATTGTATATAATTATATACTTAGTTCATCATTTCAGCTGAAATTCGTCTATAACTGTTAAGTTATATTTGTGGGGGAGGTATATGTTAATATACCTCCCCCACAAATCGCCACAATGCTCGGTCTTGCTTCTGCGAATTCCTGGTTCACGGTCACCATTCTAGATATTTTCGGCCCCAGCAACTATCTATGTTCCTGGAGATATCAATACATAGTATAAAATGAAGTCACTTCCCGCGTCTGTCCCTATGTATGCTTAAATCTTTAAAAGTATGCAACGGATTTTGATGCAGTTTTTTTTAATAGATAGAGCTATTCAAGAGGAAGGTTTATAAGTACAATACACGCACAAAATAGCAACAGGTTAGGCGGTACGAAGTTCGCCGGGTCGACTAGTATAATAATAAAACCCTTTTTAACCAACTTCAAAAAAGGAGGTTATCAGTTTGACCTGTATGTATGTATGTATGTACGTTTGTCCGCGATTATCTCGAGTTTGGCTGAACCAATTTTGATGCTGTTTTCACAAAAGTATTTGTGACATTCAGGAGAAGGGAGTTGTCAGTTTTATGTAAGTTTCAATATTGAAGGCGGGTCTCTTTTATAAAAAAAGAAATTATTTCTATAATATCTTAGTTATCATAAAAAACCACATATCAAACCGTGTTCAGACCAATAGAAAGCTCTGTAATTCCCCTTACGATAGCTCATCATTGTTCGACCCACAATCAGCACTATTTGTCTACAACAAAAACCCCCAATCGACCGGCCACAACTAATTCTAATGACCTACAACTCGGTGTAGCTTGAAGCTTTCACAATAACGCAAACGGCCGGTCATTTCTGAAACTAACCGTCCGACAGGGAGAGGCCTGTGAGGCGCATTGGCTTTGTTATGTTATGTTTGCTTAAAGTTATTGTTGTAGTATCGATGTTGTTACTAAGTTTGATGGGAATAACGTTTTGGGCCAGGAGAACAGCGGGGCACGCCCTGCAGTACCGGGCCGAAGAATAGGACTGAGGTATTCCCTGCCTGTCGTAAAAGGCGACTAAGGGGGACCCCGGTGTCGTTGGGTGCACGAGGCGGGGGCCTCGTGTAGTCATATAACGGCTACGAGAAGGACGGCGGAACGTGGTGTCCCGATTCCATCGTCGAGCGTAGGAAGAGCCCTCCGCGCTCAGGGGGGACTACCACCACCTGTCCCCCCGAGATGAGGCTAATCAGCCAATGCTGGAGGGGGTCGCGGAGTTGAACATAACGATCGAAAGATCACCCGTGACCACCTTGCCAATAGCCGAGATGGACACCGGCGGGGTTTTAGTGGGTGCGAACCCCACATGACCTTGCGACTCCCCCCTGGGTCGCAGGGTTCTCGTTAGGAGTTTCCCCGCCTAAAAAAAGGAGAACAGCGGGGCAAACAGAAAACTTAACATAAGTTATACGCATCCAAAACACAAAGAAACTTAATAAATCAGTAAATTGTCAAAAGACGGCCTTTCCGATTTTAGAGACTTCTTCCAAGTTACCTGTGGATGGACAATAAGATCTAGATACTGTCGATGGGAGCATTGGCCGGGGAAATAATAGGTATCCCCCACAAATCACACCGATAATCGCACTAGCGCAACTTTTTTATGACAACTTTGTAGAGGGTCAGCCTTCTCTGCGATTTCTGATGCGTGATGGTCACTACTCAAACAATGAATCACATAAAATAAAAAGTAAAAAAAACTTATTCTAACTGTTTTCCCTAGCCCCACTACGACCTCGATATAATAACATCAACTGACATCTTCCCGCTAGTCTAGCATCTAGCGTCTAGCTCAGTACATCTCCTAACCCTCCCCCCCTTCCCTCTCCTTCGTTAATTCCCTCCCCCATCCCCACATTATGCAAATCCAAGAACATGCACTTAACAACTCCTAGGAGCTTGTTACTTATCTTCAAAGACAACGGAAAGTTGAAACGTGTTAAAATATTGCCCAATAATGATTCTGGCAGGATCATTAATCTATACCAATACTATAAAGAGGAAAGATTTGTTTGTTTATTTGTAACGAACAGGCTCTGGAAATACTGAAACGATTTGAAAAATTCTTTCACTGGTAGGAAGCTACATTAACCCCGAGTGTCATAGGCTATATTAGATTTTCAAAAAAAAATAGGGATCCTTACCTAAACTCAAATAATATAACCCAAAGTGCAATATTTTTTCCGTTGTTTACATATTTTGACAGGTGGTTTGTTGTTGTTGTTGTTTGTTTTTTTATTGCCCATTCTGGGGAGTCAAAAGAACATAGTCTATAGAGCCAAATCTTTAGTTGTATCTTATATTCTATGGCGTAACGAAGTAGGCCGGGACAGCTCGTTTGTAATATAGTTATAGATAACACATTTATCACATTTAAACTTAAATTGAACTTTAAGCACCGTAAACCGTTGGTCCAATAACGTCGAAATTCTCGCTTGTTAAAAGCAGGTTAAACCGATCGACCCCTAGCTCTAGAACCCAAACGGAAACTATCAATAGTTAACATTAGCGCGGGCTGTTAGTTAGCAAATTCCTGGCTGCTGGACGAGGCAAGATGGATTGCGGACTAGTTGTGCCGGAGTTACTGCTGTGTGGCAACTGTCGGGAGTAGCGATAAGCGGAGCGATGCGCTGAGCGTACCAAAGGATTAGTATATAAAAATCCATGTTATCTATACCAATATTATAAAGAGGAAAAATTTGTTTGTTGTTTGTAACGAATAGGCTCCGGAAATTAATTTTATTCGAAAACACCTTTAGAAAGATTTGCAGCTTTCTTACGATGTCGAATTAAATCCCGGTAATACCTATCTAGTTTATACGAAAATTATTGTAATATTTGCCGATTACCGGAAAATTCTAAATTTAGCCAAATATGACTCATTAACGTCAGTTCTACCGAAAGAAATCCCCTTGATATACATAGGCGTAACCCCAGATTGTCATGATGTCCGGTCTTGTGACCCTCTAGTTAACTTCCTCAACTTTTAACAGGCAACTTTTTCTAGTACATCGAATAACTCTTAAATGGTAGATCCTATAATATCTGTAAAGTTTAAACAAATCTACAAAATTTACTGTATTAATCCAGACAAAGAATATTGATTCCACATACACACTTTTCCAACAGTCGTCCCGCTTCGCTCGACGCTCCGCTTCTGATCTACTCCGGCGCACGGCCTCAGCATCCCTCGGGAGTCCGCGCTAGTTCCCGCCAAAGCTCACTCCCGTGCCTTCTACCTTTATTTGCCCACTTATCGACATCCTTTCCTTTAACTTCCTGGCACTTTGTGGGTAACTCTTTGAGGTAATGTGACCACTTACGTAGTATGGCCGTGTTTTCTGTTACAATGATTGTCTTGTACTCAAGGATTATGTAGCCTTTTTTTGTATCTCACTATTAGCTGAGGAAAGAAAGTCTCTAGCCATTCAGTTGACAAGTATCTTGGTCTTATTTGTCCGTGCGTTCTCTTGATGCCATGAACATACAATTCAATTAGTGGAAACTCTACCTATTTATAATAATAATGGTAGACTTCTGAACCAAAATTTATTGTACCTGAAATCGAGATGAAATGGATATATGGATGAAAAAGGTTGGCAAACAACCTTAGGTTGAATAAATAACTTAATACTGAAAAGTCTTATACCAAAACTACTGGTAATAAGAAATTTTGAAGCAACGAGAGTAACAGATTGAACGGAAACTAATTCCAAACGTAAAGCAAACAGCCCAAGTAGACTAACGAGTATGCAAGCCTAGCAGAAAATTGAGTCAACTTCATTAGACAGCATTACTAGACACGGTAGTGACGTCTCAACTTAGTCGGGTTACAGTCAGCTTTTAGTAAGATCAGAGAAGCAGTTTTTTAGAGTAGGAGTAGACAAATGATTTGGTTTTAATGATTTAGATATAAGAGGGGTTAATAATCATTATCATCTCAGCAAAAAGACGTCCACCGTTATCCTAAAAACTCCCGCAACATTTACCAGTCGTCCGACTACTTTGTAAGGAGTCCATATCTATTAAAATTTTAGTAATTAGGCTACATGGACTAGATATTTCAAAATAAATAAAACTAATACTACTAGTACTCGTTTAATTTTTGTTTTAAAAAATCGTCTTCGGACAGTTAAAATGAATGAAGCACGCTAGCATGAGTGATTTTTAAAATAGAAGCTTTGTAACAAACTTTCCCTTTTTAAATGAGGACACCAATATGAAGGCACAGTTATTAGCTCAGTTGGAAAAGCACTCACGCAGTGCTTTTAAAAAATACCAGCCATTAACCTGTAGAGACGTAAAGCGGATCAACAATATAATCGGATTCCTTCCTCCGCGCGAGAGACGCGCCCATCGCGCTCGATCACTCACCGGCGCCGCTTTATGCAGAATCATTGAATTTGCGTATTCGAACAGCCTGAGCGCAGATAAAAATCCATTTCAGTTCCAGTCAATATTTCGTAAACGGGGCTGTATTTGGACTGCCAATAAGTTCCATCTAATACGTGCACTTCCATCCCGCCTCAGGAATAGATTGGAGTGGGTGGCGGAGACGACGGCGGCGGCGGCGGTGCCTTCACTTATTTTGCTTTTCAGAAAAATATTGCGAATAACATCGGATGAAATGTTCAGTTATTTATTGCGCGGAGAGGTCGTTTGGTCGCTTCCACCTCTACGATTGACTGGAGTGCTATTGGGCTGGGATAGGCAATGAATTGAAACATAAAAGTTTCTGAGTAAGAATTGGAAGATAAAGTATTTCACTTTTGTTTTGGGACCTAAAGTATACCTTTTTTTTTAGGCGGGGAAACTCTTAAAGAGTACCCGGGGGGAGTCGCAGGGTTACCTAAAATATACCTGCCTTAGTAGGTACCTACAAATGTTGGTATGTAAGTACTTAGGTTTAGACGAGCATTATTAATTGGTCGGGTCGGGTGGTAGGTATACTTCACTACAAACGACAAGTAAGTATGCAATTAATGCTAAATGAACAAATAGAGAAAATTTAGAGAAAATAAACGTCTCAAGGCTCTTCAAGTATGAACGGCTAATTCAGAAAAATCGAAGGTAAGGCGGCGGCACGGGGCGGCCGGAATGCGCCCGTTCCAAAAGTTTCAATACAAAGTTACGAATCAAGCACAGAACAAGGAAGATGCGTGTATTCTCTTGTTCTGTGGTATCAAGCAAGTGCCAAAAGGCCGCTGCAGTCGTGTACATTTCGTATTGAAATGTTAAATGTTAGCGAATAAATAGTAACTGTGTCGTGCCTTTGCCGTAACTTTTTAAAATTATAAAAACAAACTATCTACTACAAAAAGAGTCAAACCTAGTCTTAAGAGCCAGCTTACAGCGATGCTAGCGCCATTCTCAAAAAAAATATATTTTGATATTTGTATATCTTCTAAACTAAGACAAATATCAAAAATGTGGCACAGATATGACACTAGATAATCTTGTATTTTTGAGCACAGGGAAGTAGTCCTAAGTAAAAAGAACAAAATAATCCACAGATTATTGTAAAAAGTGGCAACTTTAAGCAACACTTTGTTGGTTAATACCTAAAAGCTATACAACAGTGCCTTAAAAATACTAGGCTACATTATCTAGTGTCATAATGTGCCACATTTTTGATATTTGCCTTAGTTTAGAATTATTACTTTCTTTCGCGAATGGCGTTAGCATCGCTGTAAACTGGCTCTTAATCTCAAATTTTATATTAACCTTAGGGACTACAAATTTTAAACACTAAAGCGAAATTTTGAGCAAAATAATTTTGGTTAGCAGATTTTTCTTAACATAACATAATCTCACTCCTTTTATTCCCCGGAGGGTTAGGCAGAGGCACCAGCTTGAGAGCCGGACCCACGTTTAGCCGAGTTTATGCTTTATTACCAACGTGACAAGGGGCCAGCTTGTCGCCGCGGTTATAACGACCACTACTGCGGCCGGGACCAACGGCTTAACGTGCCTTCCGAAGCACGGAATCATCTTACTTTTTTCGGACAATCAGGTGATTTAAATCCTTAAATCATACGAATCCCGGCTCCAATTCTTCGAATTTATTTCACTTGAGGGCCGAAGGTGGATTGCTGACCAAATTTTACTATATAAAATTGTGCGTGGATTGATTGACTGTCCATACTTGGTCCAACGAATTAATTATTCAGTGCCAAGAAGCAGCGCCAGAATTGTTAATTTTCATCCTTTTAGCATAAGAACTTATAGAACGAACACTGGTTTTCAAAAAGTGTATAGCTAGAATCTGCAGATCCCATAACAGCCTTTTCAAAACAAATAATAATAACAAATAATACTCGCCTGTTCCTTGTCTCAGTATCGTTCCTATCTGTATGCTCACGCACTCACTTTTATGGCTGATTAATTTAGTACCTATTATGTTAGAGTAAGTTTAATATTTAAGTATATTATTTAGGCCTAAGTAGTAACCAACTTTTTGCATGCAGTGGTTGCCCATTATTGGGTTTGCATACCTATTTTATTTAAATTGTTTTTATGTTTAGCATGAATTTTGTAAACCTGTTGGTGATCCAAATAAAAAATAAATAAATAAATTTAAGCCTGCAATGTCCTATCCAACGGAAAACAACCAGAACGTGATTTTTGTGATAAATCAATATGTGGTGTTTTCTGCGGGGATCGAACCCACAACCTTCCGTGCCGTGGCGCAACGCGCTACGCTACTGAGCTACGAAGGAAGATTTTTCTTCCACTACAAATTATCTACTACATATATTTGTGTTGTTAATAATTTAGTTCTAATTAATATCGCAGGTGTAATGAGGGTAATTGCAGCTGAACAGCGAAGCCATATTCATTACGGCTGCGTAATTAATTTTCGAAGGTATTTCAATAACTATGAAACTGTAGAGTTCACGTATAGATACCGACCGAGGTGAACTTACGAATATAATGTTTTCAGGATTTTCCCAATTTAAATAGTTATCTTTAGGTAAGATAAAACAAATAAACAGTTGTGTGTAGTAGAAATCACGTCCTTATCCTAATGCGGAGAGATTTTTTACTTTTGTAAGTTACTAGTCGACCCGGCGAACTTTGTACCGCCTAACCTATTATTATTTTGTACATGTATTACTTATACTTATTAACTATCCTCTTACCGTCTTATTCATAAAGATAGAGTAGATTTTAAGTAGCGTTACTGGAGGTCTACTTCTCTGGTTTGTTGTATGGCAAATACGTGACATCCAGTCTAAATTGACATACGTCAAAAAACTAAAATGCTCTTTAACTTTTTATGAATAAGAGGGTTAGTCTTTATCCGTATAGTATATAATCCTCTTAATAAATCACTTTATTTTTTAAAGAAAACCGCACCAAAATCTGTTGCGTAGTTTAGAAGATTAAGCATAGGTACATAGAGACACATGCGGAGAGCGACTTTATTTTATACTATTTATGGAATTATAATTAGCTTTTTCTGTTTGTGTTTAACTTAAGTCCATATAATTATCAAAGTGTAATTTTGGCTTTGACATTATAGAGTTACATTAAACACAAACCGACTAAAATAATTATAAATTACATGAGAAATTACATTTTGTCTTCCGCTGTAATGGGACGTTTTTCCTTACTTAGAGGTAAATATAAAGGTTGTTGCCCTACTGACGGAGCTACAGGCGGATGAGCAAACAAAAACAGACAAACATTTCAAAAGCAAATGGGAAAATAAGGAGTGACAGATCGTTTATTGAAAGCAACTTATTGATCGCTCCCGATTGGGGACTCGCATTCGTTCACGCGAGAAATTTTTAGCAACTTACTATATAAATCAGAGTTATATACCAAACGCACAGCCGGAAAATCTACATTCTAACCTTACTTCCGGTCTAGATCGGAAGTAATAATAACCGCCGTGCGCTGTTACAAATACCGTGATAAATCTACACAAAAACTAATGAAAGGCATGATCGATCTACATATTCACATAATTATGGGTAAGAGCTAAAAAAAAATGTATTACTCCATTCACTTGACCGCCTTAGTTAATACGGCTCAACATAATATTCTATCATATCACAAACGAATTGGTTGGGTACAGAAAAGTTTTTAGTTCGTAATCTCGTGAAAAAATACCCTTTTTTTTTTTTTTTAGGCGGGGAAACTCCTAACGAGTACCCTGCGACCCCGGGGGGAGTCGCAGGGTTATGTGGGGTTCGCACCCACTAAAACCCCGCCGGTGTCCACCTCGGCTGTTGGCAAAGGGGTCACGGGTGATCTTTCGATCGTTATGTTCAACTCCGCGACCCCCTCCAGCATTGGCTGTTAAGCCTCTTCACGGGGGGACAAGTGGTGGTAGTCACCCCTGAGCGCGGATGGCTCTTTCTACGCTCGACGGCGGAATCGGGACACCGCGTTCCACCGTCCTTCTCGGGGCCGTTATATGACTACACGAGGCCCCCGCCTCATGCACCCAACGACCCCGGGGTCCCCTCTTAGTCGCCTCTTACGACAGGCAGGGGATACCTCAGTCCTATTCTTCGGCCCGGTACTGCAGGGCGTACGGCGGCGCTTCATGGCCTCGCGCCGCCGCGGCGACGAACTCGCCGTCTGGCCGGGTTCGCCGCCTCTCTCTCTCGTTCGGCCGTCTCCTTGGCGAGCATGACTGCTTCGCAGAAGGAGACAGCCGCCGTCCAAGCCTCTCTGCTGCCGACCATGGCTCGCACCACAGCCGGCAGGGAGAGGTCCGTCCCGATGGGTGAAAAAAAAAAAAAAAATACCCTAAGCAAAGGAATAATAATAATAACACATCTAACTCAGAGCACTTAACTAGGAAGAACCTGTATTCTAGGGTACCCAAAACACACACAGAGACGAACATTACACCCAGACCGGAAACAAACATCGTTATTCATAATATCAATATTCGCCCCGTTCGTAAATCGAACCCGGGTGCACACGCAATATTAAGATATTTATAATAAGCTAACTGATCTGGAAATAAACTAACTCTAAAAATAGTAAAACAAAGCATTCTGTCTTCGTCGGGAATCATAAAAAATACACAATAATGGGATAAATACGAAGTCATTTATTAAGGCTGTCCTTAGTTAATTCCAGTACAACACGCGCGTTTGCCAAAATAATTGGAGGTCCGTAACGTTGTGTAAGGAATTACAGACTAATATCAATTTAAATACTGTTCCGTTACTGACTGACTTGCAGACAACACTGAGCCAAAACTACTGGGTGTAGCGGGCTGACATTTTGCATATGGGTTCCTTGCAGAGTGTAGGGGAGCATTAAGGAATAATTTCCCGAAATTCTCATAGGAACGAGTAAAACGGGATTAATGCTATTATGAGAAATATGCGCGGGTAAAACCGCGGGGCAGCCTCTAGTAGGTATTATAAGTTTCTAAATGGAAAATTTCTAAACGTAGCTCGGAAAGCGGCAGAGCTTAAGTGGGACTGGGCCGGCCACGTAGCCTGCATGCATCCGGATCGTTGGGCCAAACGGACCACCGAGTGGTTCCCAAGGGATGGCAAGAGGCTGCGTGGTCGACCTAGGAATCGGTAGAGCGATGAGCTGGGAGCCCACACCAAGACCTGGTGGGAATGTGCCCAGGATCGGGAAAAGCGGAGAAAGGGGAAAGAGGCCTTTGCCCAGCAGTGGGACACTACAGGCTACAAATAATAATAATAAAAATGAAAATGTTTTAAGTTAAGATTAACTTGATCAGGCAATTTTACGAAATGGAACTGGGAAGTTTACGTTTGTCAAATGGACCCGGGCCGGTGTTGGGTCCTAATCCTTACCGGTTGGGTTCCAAATGATTCGACCCGGCCGGAAATGACGACGACGGTCTCGACAAGTTTCAGAAGAATTGGTTAAACCAAAGAGTTGGAAACCGCCGTTACACTGGAAAGAGTAGAGTGGGTAAATTTTTCATTTGCCCAGCTGTGACCAGCAAAAAAACTTATCTGAAATCAGGGAATAATGTCTTTTAGCCCTTAATGGGCGAAAAGCCGCCACGGCTCGTCGGATCGTGAAAACATCATGGCGGTGTGCAAATAAACAAGTGACAATAAAAAAACTTGACACTTGTATTTTTTTATATTTTGTTGAGAAGCTGTATTCGATTTGAATGTCAATCAATCCGCTTATTGTCATTCTTTAAATCATTCATACAAGGCAAAGGCATACGGTCAATGAATATTTATTTAGATGGTTTTAAATCGAACACGGAATTTTCGCGCGAGGCGTGCACCGATTTCCTGGTACCGGTGCACTAGTTGTATAGAATGTAAGTACAATTCACACTTAGAAGTTTTTTCCCATGTTTATTGCAGCACTCAGCCCAGCCTAGAGGAAAATAGCGAAGCGAGCGAGGGTGTAATATATTCATTGCTTTGGCTTCTTTCCACAGTCATTTATTCAGGTGCGAGCGACCATCTTGTTGTTTACGAAAACATTTGTGTTACATCCGGGGGTTTTCTCGCGACATTGAATTTCCGATCTTCATGGGACTCCGAACTACTAAAAGTTTCTGCTGCCGCCGAGAAAATAAATGTTGGAGTCAAACCTAAACTTAGCGCCAAAGCAAAACTATACCTAGAGTCAATGGCAAAAAAAAATTGTTCTAAACCATAGCAAATATCAAACATGCGATATTACACAAAAAAAACTGTTTACAAAATAATTAAATTTAATTTTAAAATCTTTCATCATCATCATTTCAGCCGTAAGACGTCCACTGCTGGACATAGGCCTCCCTCAAGGCTCTCCATCTGTACCGATCGCAGGTGGCCTGCATCCAGCGTGGACCCGCAGCCTTGCGCAGATCATCCGTCCATCTGGTCGGTGGACGTCCTACGCTGCGCTTGCCGAAAAATCTTTAATTCTTTAATATTATAATTAAAAAATTTAAATTTAAGGGTTACTCTCATTATTAATTTCTTATCTACCTAGATACTTAAATAATTCTGCGAAGTATTATTAAATGTTATAAAGTCCAAAGTCCAATTAGTTAAAATTTTAATAATACACTTTTTTGACACTTTTAGTAACATTTAGTAGATTTCTTAGGTCTATAAGCTAAAGAAAAGCTATTGAATAACGCCCAAAAATACTAAGTAAGATACTAAAAATAATAATAATAAAAAGGCGTAGAGATGTGACGACCCCATCAGATACCCCAACAGATCGGCGACTTAGTGGAAGCCCACCCAGTGGACAGCGAGTCACCGCCTGCCATGATTATAAGTGAAATGTTGCATTAAAGGCAGGCGTACCGGTGTTTCACTCCATAGCACCAGTTAACCGGTCCATTAAACAGTTCACCACCATTTCTTGTCATCTATTTTACAATAGTTCCTATCACCTTATGGGTGCCGCCTCTGGGTGCATGATCTATTTGTGCATTTAGTGGCGGTGGCTAGTTCGAGATCTTCTATGTATATTGTATGTGGATCTCGAACCAGGCACCGCCACTAAATGCCCAATTCTACGAGTTGTATTCGTCCCCTCGCACGCCTCTCAAAGAACGGGGCTTAATCCCGTGCTATCGAAGAGTATTGAGAAACATAATATTGTCGACTATTGGCGACTATTGTCGTAAGGCAAGCCAAACATTTGTTTGCCTGAGCCAATTGGTGGGCACCCTGAACTACCTCACCTCTCACAGTATAGGATACTTTACCAAATAAGGTATCAATAGCGATTAGGTTAGATGTAGTCTAATTGACTTTCAATAAGTGATATCTTGTATCCTATATTGAATAAAGATTTTTTTATTTTTTTGATTTTTGATTTGAATAATAATACTTAATTTCAGATCACAAAATCCATAGTGTTAGATAAAACTTAAAAACTATATTAGTTAAACTTAATATATTACATTTCACAAGTTATATATTTATATTTAGCGCACAACAGGAACAATAATACAGTGTGATCATGAATCGTGTCTATCGCACAGCAATGCCTTAAAAAAAATATTATTTTGTAATCGCCGCCATAAGAAAAAGCGTGCGCGTTATTATTTTTATAAAAAGAAAAAGTTTACTACTAATTCCCGGGCGGGGCGAATATTGATATGATGAATATCGATGTTTGTTTCCGGTCTGGGTGTGATGTTCGTCTCTGTGTGTGTTTCGGGCACCCTAGATACAGGTTCTTCCTAGTTAGGGGCTCTGAGTTTAATGTGTTATTATTATTATGAGAATCTAGCTTTGAACGAGTATACGCACAAAGAGGAGGCTGATGCATGAATATTCAGTTACATCAAAAGTTATTATTATTAAGAGCTGAATTAGAACAATAATCATTAAAGTGATAAACAGAGCTCACACAACTGATAGACAGAGCCCTCTAATGGAGTCTCGTATTTACTGAACTAAATACAATTTGAACATATTAATCAAATATGTAAGGGCTGAAATGAAAACCCAATTACGTACACTAACTGAAGACGGGTTGGTTGGATGAAATTATACGACGCACGACCGTTTTAATTTAAGAAAATTTATAAAATTTCCATGTCCAATCGTAAAAAATAAAAAATCTGAATAACATGATATTTATTATGGGCAGATCAAGGTTATGCATTTAAAAATTTTAATATTGCAAAATTGCAAACAAATAATAACGCATCATACTCTGAGCCCCTAACTAGGAAGAACCTGTAGCTAGGGTGTCCGAAACATTATACAGAGACGAACATTACACCCAGACCGGAAACAAACATCGATATTCATCATAACAATGTTCGCTCCGCCGCCGTATGTAAATAGTTTGTTGTAGAGTGGCCATAGTATTTCTACTTCTTCTTAGCCAAAAATACGCCCTTTTCTAGACATAACATAAGATAACATATCACCATAATGACGAAAATTGTGAGGGGGGAATAACGTTAACGTCACGCTTGGCATACGGGTTGTCGACCGTATAGGTGTTAACATTTTTCAATCAAGGACGCTGCTGCCCCTTCTTTGGGTGATCTCTTTAACGGTTTTTACGACACCACGGAAGCAGATGACAAATGACAAATGATAAATCTTTATTCACACGAACAATACAGGCATACAAAACAAAAGAAAAAAATACAAAGAAGAGTTAAGCAAAACTAAAACTATGAAAGCATGTATTGCGCATGTGGAAAGGCTCCGACTCAGCATGTGCTGCAAGTAATGCAGCGCTGATTATTCTGCCAGAACCTTGAGTAGCCGTGCACCCGAAAAAAAAAAAAAAATATTAAATAACATGATAAATAAATAAAAATAAAAATAGATTTTAGAAAAAGATTTGTGTTACTGCTGTAATTATTCTTATACAATACATTAATAAGTGTGACCCTAATGTAAATAAATACATGCCTTTGCAACAACAATAATAGGTAAAATATAATGCGAATGTGACTTCAACAATTACTAGACAAATAGAAAACAGTAATTTAAATAGAAGATAAAATTTTAGAGGACAGTGTAAGAAAATCAAGAGAAAATGGCGAACATCGCCCCACTTATTTAATTTACTTATTAATTTAATTTACTTTCAGATGAGGTGTTAATATTGTATGCCGTATAATATTATTATTATACTTTACCCCTTTCTTCTCTACGCTGTACTATCATTGCGAAAGGGAGTAGAATCATTTGACAGAGGAGGGCTCGTTTGGGAGCGTCTCCAGGTGACCATTGTCGCAAGGCAAGGCCAACATTTGTTTGCCTGAGCCGCTTGGTAGGCACCCTGAACTACCTCGCCTCTCGCAGTAAACTTTACAAAATAAGGTATTAATATTAATTAGATTAAATAGTCTTATTGATATACTAAATTGAATAAATAAATATTGAATAAATAAAGATAAATTGAAATGGTGTCAAAATAACGAGAATCAAATAAAAATGGATGTAATTGCGGCACAACATAAAGCAAAAGATTTCTGTAAGTTCTGGAAAGAGACAAACAAGCTGAATCCTAGGTCTAGCCTTCCTGTCAGCGTGGAAGGTACATATGATCCAAGCGAAATTGCAAACGTTTTCAGACAGCACTTCACAGTGGATTCTCCAATCTGTAAGATAGAGTCTCACCCGGTAGCGCGCAGTGTCAATACCCAGGAAAGAATTACACCTAAAGAAATTGCTGATATAATAAAATCTATGACGAGGGGTAAGTCACCAGGACATGACGGGCTGAGCATTGAGCACCTGCAACATGCCGGAGTCCACCTACCTAGAGTTCTTGCTTTGCTGTTCACCTTTTGTATAAGGCACACTTATCTACCAGAGGCCTTGATGCGGACTCATGTGGTCCCTATAGTTAAAAATAAAACTGGAGATGCATCGGACAAGAATAATTACAGGCCCATTTCACTTGCTACTATCTTGGCTAAAGTTTTAGACAGTGTGCTTAATCGTAGGCTAGGAAAACATCTATCTTTAAATGATGAGCAATTTGGTTTTAAACCCGGTCTCTCAACTGAATCTGCGATTCTCTGTCTTAAGCACACTGTCCGCTACTATACAGATCGCAAGACTCCTGTATATGCGGTATTTTTGGACCTGTCGAAAGCTTTCGATTTAGTATCATACGAAAAGCTTTGGAGTAAGCTCTACTTAGAAACCAGCTTAGATACTGAATATATAGAGACTTTTAAGTATTGGTATTTGAATCAGACAAATTTTGTAAGGTGGGCGGGATCACTATCTAGCGAGTATAGGTTGAGCTGTGGAGTGAGACAGGGAGGGCAAAGTTCGCCTAACCTGTTTAATCTTTACATCAATAAGTTAATCAGTGAGCTCAGCAGTGCTGGTGTTGGTTGTTCGATTGATGGCCATATGGTTAACAATATAAGCTACGCGGACGATATGGTCTTGCTGAGCCCATCTATATCTGGACTCAGGAAACTGGTTAGCATCTGTGAATCATATGCCGCGGCCCATGGGCTCAGATACAACGTCAAAAAGAGCGAACTCTTGATTTTTAAGGCGGGCAAAAAGTGTTACTCTACTGTGCCAAGTGTTTCGATGGGCGGAACGCCTTTAAAACGCGTGTATAAGTTTAAGTATCTGGGCCACTGGGTTACGGATGATCTCACGGATGACCTGGACATAGACAGGGAACGTAGGGCGTTGGCAGTCCGTTGCAACATGCTGGCCCGTAGGTTTGCTAGATGCACCAAAGAGGTAAAGCTTACATTATTTAGATCCTTTTGTCAAGCCATTTATACCTGCAGCTTATGGGTCAGATATACGCAGAAGTCTTACAACGCCCTACGTGTCCAGTATAACAACGCTTTTAGGGTGTTGATGGGGCTGCCTCGGTATTGCAGCGCATCGGGTATGTTTGCGGACGCACGGACGGATGGTTTTTCTGCGATATTGCGAAAGAGAGTAGCTTCCCTGATGAGTAGAGTACGAGACAGCCCTAACGCACCCTTGGCGCTGGTTGCCGAGAGAATTGACGGACCCTTTATGCGACACTGGATAGGGAAACATGTCTCTATAAGATAGGTTGCCGTCGGTATCGCACTTCTCCGGTAAGCACTGTAAATATGTAAATACGTAGTTTTGTTTAGTTTAGTTTCTTTTTATTTTATACTTAGTTAAGTTTAACATAGGTTTAAGTACTATTGTTACTAATGTACTATGGACTTTGTCTGAAATAAACGTATTATTATTATTATTATTATAAATATTTTTTTGACTTTTGATACTAGCTTAAAACTTAAAAAGAGTTGGCTCTTTTTAGTCTTTAGAAATCGCGGGCATGAACGGCCTTGTTGCTGAAAAACTTAGCTTCTATTTTTAGTTATATTGCAGTCAAGGGAGTATTGTGAAAACCAAGAGAGAGCTACATATCATTTTAACTTTCTTTATACTCAGCACTTTGGTAACTGCACTGATTTTAATAATGCTCAGCTCAGAACTTTTATACGAAAGCTGAGCTTAGCAAAAAGCTCATGAGAGATACTCAACTTTTACAATGACATAGAGCTCAAAAGTTATCTATTGATAACGTATTGTGTTTGTTTTTACTTTTACGGTTTACTTCTTTTTCTTCTCAGCCCAAAAGACATCCACTGCTGGACACAGGCTTTCCCCAGCTGTAACCACAAGGATGAACATTGTGGGGGGATTACAGTTTTATTGTCTTTTAATTATAACAGTAGATTTTTTTGTAACGCAGAGTGTTACTATTGACTCCACATCAGTTTATAAGTTCTTCACATCAGTTCATAAGTTAGTAGACTGTAACTAACAGACACGCCGACAGCAGACACCTCAGTGTCGTAATCTGACTGAACTAAGCTTCACCAAAATTCCCCCCACTCCAAACTAAGGGCGTATTCACGTACAGTGGCCGTCTAGGAGGACGTAACAGATTTTGTCTATGGTCTCGTGCACCCTAGACTATATTACTAAAGAACAAGAGCTATTTCTCAATAGTACAGAAAAACCGGAAGTGATACGTCGTTCTAGACCGCCACTTGACTGTCATGCCACTGTACAAAGCGCTGGTTCGAAATATGAATAGAAAATACCTTGTGATGACATTCGCGTCAGCTACCAGCGCTTATTTCAGCGCAACAGAGCGCAACAGCGTAGCTTTCTATGTGAATACACTCTAACCCTGATCAGTTTAATTTATTCAACACTATGTTACTTAAGACGGGAACGTCAATAGATTAGAGTACACGTGGGAGCTCCAGAGCCACTGTAACTTGAACTCTGTAACTGTAGTTAGCTTAAACTATTTTGGAACGTTCAGTTGTTTTGTGACGGGTCTTCTAACTTGGTTAGTGCATCGACCTACTTGTAGGGTGCAGCCAACGTCGTCTAGAGACGTCACTAGTGAATCAATAGACCAAATATGCTGCAATAACTTGGATATTGATCATACTGGCACGTCAGAAGTTTTAAAGATTAACTGTATTGTTCATAGATACAGTAGATTTTAAGTAGCTTTACTGGAGGTCTACTACTGTGGTTTAATGGATGGTAAATACGTGAAATTCAGTCTAAATTGACACACGTCAAAGGGGTTATATTGTTATGATGAACTAGAGGCTGCCCCGCGGTTTTTCCCGCGCAGATTTCTCATAAACACAAAAATCCCGTTTTACCCGATCCCGTGGGAATTTCGGGAAATTCTTAGTGCTCACCTACACTCCCCAAGGAACCTACGTGCCAATTTTCAGCGTTCTACGCCCAGTAGTTTCGGCTCTGTGTTGTCTGTCAGTCAGTCAGTCAGTCAGTCAGTCAGTCAGTCAGTCAGTCAGTCAGTCAGTCAGTCAGTCAGTCAGTCAGTCAGTCAGTCAGTCAGTAACGGAAGAGTTTTATATATATTGATAACAGGGTAATTATAAATGGTCGGTAAGTTTATAAAATGCAAATTCAAACAAAAAAGACTATAAATAATATCTTTTTTACAAAAAGAGCCGGCTTCAACAAACTGACACATACATAAACTGAGAACTTCTCTTTTTTGAAGTCGGTTAAATAGGTACTAAAACCTTCTCTTGAATGTAACGAATACATTTCTGAAAACCGCATCAAAATCGATTCAGCCAAACCCGAGATAATCGCGGACAAACATACATACATACAGGTCAAACTAATAACGTCCTTTTTTGAAGTCGTTTAAAAAATTGTTGCCATGATGAAATGTATGAATAAATCTAACCTATCTATCTATGATTGTATGTAGGTAATATAACAATAATTTGGAAAAAAATAAAGGTCAACTAAGTAAGCCTAATTAAACCATAAATAATGTTTCTGGAAGGGTGAAGTGTATTAATCCTCGCGCCGCCGTTCGTCCTCAGCTTATTGTAACATTTCCAGAGGTGTCCCATTTTCCCGGATTCATGCCTCAGTCCGCCGCAAACGAGCCTCTTGATATACTTCACGTGAGCGCAGAATATACACAATTCACCAGGACATCAGTTATGCTAAAGGTTAGCGTTCGCTTAATGCTTACGCAGCGAACGCAAACTTTGATCACCGTAATAATCTTGTTAATCGGAGTTCAATTTTTTTTTTTTTTTTAATTTATGATGTTTATCCAGGTCGTCCCGCCATCTCCGCCGCGGTCTACCACGCTTTCGCCGGCCGTTTTGCGGTACCCACCTGCGACCTGGATAAACATCTAAAGAATTGGACGGGGATTGCACAGGATCGGGATGCTTGGGTACGAGAGGGGGAGGCCTTTGTCCAGCAGTGGGACACAACTGAGGCTAATTAAAATAAATAAATTATGAGCTTTAATGCGATCGATTACAATAAAAACTTCTCATAATGGCAATCCTCCTTGTGACACTCTGTGGGGGAGACCTATACCCAATATAGTGGATGTCTTTCGGTTGTGATCAATGATCCAGCCTACCGCTGCCCCAATTTCTAGGTTTCATTCATTTAGTAGCAAATGAAACCGATCGCTTTAAAAACTACGAAAAAATTTCTAATATTTTATTGAAAAAAACATATAGCTTATCGTACGAGCGCAGTAACTGCATAAATGCAGATCGTCCTGGCGATGGCGGTGCGTGCGCGACGTCAGGTGAGCGTCAACCCGTCCTCTGAAATAAGTTCCAATAAGTAAAGAGATAACGTACCTTCTTAATGAAACGAGTCCCTTTCCATTAGCGATTCAAAGGGCTCCTTTGTGTCAGGAGAGTTCTAATTGATTCTAATAGTATCGCGCTGGCTCGTCGGCCGAAGGTTGAGTTTCGCTTGATTTGATTTGATTGGCGCTTGAGATCGTCACTTTACATTTACAGTTTTGTAAATGTTTGCTTTTCATTTATCAATTCATCAAACACCGAATTAGGTAATAGTGATATATTTTGTTTAACATTTTATTTAATACAAGGATTTTTTTTATAACGTAAAAGTTCAGACAACCTTTAAGGTTCAGGCAGTATAATCAGCGTTAATTTTATACAGCACATGCAAAGTGAGAGCCGTTTTGCAACCACAACATCTACATTAAAAATACTCTGTACCGTTTACTTTCTTGTACCTCTGAATATGTACTATAGTGTCTGTACTGTGTGTGCAAATAAATCTATGTCTATGTCTAGACAAACTGAATTGAAAAACCAATTTTAATTTTCCGAAGAAAGTAAGATTAAATTAAAAGCAATTTTACAACCCTTTTTTGTTCCCTGTGGATTTTACTCTACTTAAACGTTCTTCTAATTCTAAATTTTCTCATTTTTTGTTAACTTTATACCTATCATATACAGTAAGAAAAAATGTAGGGTATAAGTACGTCAAAGGAAAATCTTACATTAATTCCCAACAACATTTAATATCTACTTACTTGTGTGGTAAGATATTGTTACCTGAAATAACAATCGTCAAGTTTCGGCTGAAAACATTGTTCTTAGAAAATTATTAATTGAAGTACTTCAGAAGTTGAAGTTTTGATGATTAAACTGTGCATACCCACGCACAGTATAATCTTTGCCTACCTCATAGATATACAGGGTGTTACTGACAAGGTGGCGAAACACCAAAGGAAGTATTATTCTGACCTCATCATCATCATTCCAGCCGATAGCCGTCCACTGCTGAATATAGGCCCTCCCTACAGAACGCCACAACGACTGGTCTTGAGCTACCCTCATATAATGTACTCCCGCAGCCTTTACCAGGCCGTCTGACCACTTTGTGGCGGGTCTGCCTACTCAGCGTCTTCCGGTTCGTGGTCACCACTCGAGAACTAAGTATACATTGACCCCGTCAGCTGATTAATCAAATGTATGGAGCTGTAGATTTTCTTTGTTGAGATTTCGTTGCGACCCATGTTACTTTGGTAAAGTGGTTGGTACCTATAAGTTGAGCCTAAACGGCCCCTTAAATTTATAGATAGGAAGGTGGCGAGCATTTCGGTAAAGAACCTACTTGCATTCCACATCGCAGTGGGTTGCAGCTGCAGTTTAGGTCAGTACGAATTGATTTGGTCCAGTAAAATTTTGTCTTTGTTGCTGCGTTTTCGCGTTACAGCAGATTGAAATTGTCAAAAAAAAATATGCTTATTATTAGCACGTCATGTCTACTTTTGGGGTTCAAATTATCTTGAAACTAAAGAAAATCGAACAGGCAGACACTTAGGGCTCTGCGTTTTCACGGGACGGAGTTGTTAAAATGTAAAAAAATAAAACTATGCTAAATTATTAGCACGTCATGTCTGCCTTTGGGGTTCATCGTTACAATTATTTTGAAACAAAGAAATCGAAGAGGCAGACACTTAGGGCTCTGCGTTTTCATGAACACCCAGTATATATAGATATTACCCTACCTGACACATTCAGTTAACTCAAACTAAGTTCGATAGTTTCCGATACAAGAAAACTATTAAACTTTGAGTGTTCGCAGTCGCACACATACGTCAAGTTTAAGCTCTGCTTGTGTTAGTGCTAGTTATTGAACTCTAAGTATCGACAAAGTATGTTTATTACACGCGTCGTTGCGTTCAAGGAGCTTTCGAGCTTTGTTAACTTGTTCTTGGTCTGAATTTGTGCGAATAATATTTCTTTCTACTTTGTCTGAGCCAAAAGACATCACTGCTGGATATTGGCCTCTCCCAAAGAATCCCCCACACAAATTAAGTGGCTTCAAATTTGAAGCTATATTCGGTCTTTAACCTAAAAGCTATATATATAAAACGGTGCCCTAAAAATATACTAGGCTACATTATATAGTGGGAATCTGTTCCACGATTTTGATATTTACCTTAGTTTAAAAGATCTTTTTTATTTTCGCTAGTGCCGTTACTTAAGCTGTGCTATGAATGTAAAGTTAATTTAATAGGCGAAAACAATATTTATCTCGAAAGATATAATAAGTTCTTATGTTAATATTTTTTTTTTTTTTTTCAAAAAAGGAACCCGCCTTCAATAAACTGACACATAAGTATTTCAAACTGGACACTTCCTCTTTTTTGAAGTCAGTTAAAATAGGTTCTGCCAAACTCGAGATAATCGCGGACAAACATACATACATAAAGATCAAACTGATAACCTCCTTTTTTGAAGTCGTTTAAAGTAACGCGGCCTCTTTTCAAAAAAAAGTAATTAAGTATTTTTGAAAGGAGATAATGAAGATAGAAGACCTTTCAATAAAAGTTTAGAACTTTTTTATAGACAGTAAATTGAATTCTCTTGTTCAAATTAAATTTTCTTTGCACATCATTTTGAGTGACGTTCCTTCGCCCTACTAAATATTTAATCGCTCAGACGCCAATAACTCACAAAGGTAAATGCCACTTTCTCAAATCTATACCAATATTATAAAGAGGAAAGATTTGTTTGTTTGTTTGTAACGAATAGGCTCCGGAAATACTGAACCGATTTGAAAAATTCTTTCACTGGTAGGAAGCTACATTAACCCCGAGTGTCATAGGCTAGATTAGATTTTCAAAAAAATTAGGGATCCTTACCTAAACTCAAATAATGTAACCCAAGGTGCAATATTTTTTTCCGTTGTTTACATATTTTGACAGGTGGTTTGTTGTTGTTGTTGGTTTTTTATTCGGCCATTCTGTGCAGTCAAAAGAACATAGTCTATACAGCCAAGTCTTTTGTAGTATCTTATATTCTATGGCGTAACGAAGTAAGCCGGGAAAGCTCGTTCATTATAAATCATGAGAAGGCTTAATGGCTGCCTGCTGTGGAAATATTGTCCTGAATATTACCTTACTAATAGATTATGCTAATATTTTAGGGAAAATGAGTCTTAGCATTTTAAAGTTTGAGTTGAAATTAGAGCGCGGAAGGTTGAGTCGCCAGCGGGAGGTATTAAGAGCCAGTTTACTGCGATGCTAGCGCCATTCGCGAAAAAAAAAAGTATCTTTTAAACTCAGGCAAATATAAAAAATGTGGCACAGTATGACACTAGATAATAATATTATTATAGCCCTGTATTTTAAGGCACTGCAGTAAAGCTTTTAGGTTTAAGACCAAAGAAAGATACAAAGTGTTGCTAAAAGTGGTCATGGATTCTTTTGTTCATTTTACTTAGGACTACTTAACTGTGCTCAAAAAATACCAAGCATTTCAAAAATGTGGCACAGTATGACAGTAGATAATCTTACTGTCATACTGGGCCATATTTTTGAAAATTGCCTCAGTTAATTTTTTTTTATTTTCGAGAATGGCGCTAGCATCGCTGTAAACTGGCTCTTAATATTCAGTTTTTCGTAATAAAGCTCCGGCAATTTGACTCTCTCCTTTATTAATTAATCATCCGACATTCGACGGGATCGGTTTCAGGAATTACTCATTTTCAGTATCTTCTTTGTAGAGTTTATGAGAACTGATATTAAAAATTTAAAGCACGGTTTAACAAACCAGTCTACAATAGCACCTTATATAAGTAGAGATAAAATAAAGGTATTTACAAATAAATTTTTGACATTAATTAAATATTCACCTCTTACAAAAGTTTAGCGAAAGAGTGATCAGATACTAATGTAACATGAGCCGCTAACTAGAAAGAACCTGTATATTATACTAGAGGCTGCCCCGCGGTTTCACTCGCGCAGATTTCTCATAAACACAAAAATCTATTTTTTCCTGTTCCCATGGGAATTTTGGGAAATCCTTTCTTAGTGCTCACCTACACCGCCTAAGGAACCTACATGCAAAATTTCATCCCGCTACGACCAATAGTTTCGGCTCTGCGTTGTCTGTCAGTCAGTTAGTCATTCAGTCAGTCAGTAACGGAAGAGTTTTATATATATTGACTAGAGGCTGCCCCGCGGTTTTTCCCGCGTAGATTTCTCATAAACACAAAAATCCGGTTTTTTTCCCGTTCCCGTGGGAATTTCGGGAAATCCCTTCTTAGTGCTCACCTACACCGCCTAAGGAACCTACATGCAAAATTTCATCCCGCTAAGACCAATAGTTTCGGCTCTGCGTTGTCTGTCAGTCAGTTAGTCATTCAGTCAGTCAGTAACGGAAGAGTTTTATATATATTGATAGGGTGCCCCATACATAATACACAGACCGGGAAACATCACACATCGATATTCAGTACTTATTAATGTTTATAATAGTATTTTTTTTACTTAATATTAATTTATAAATAGCAGTTGACGTCTTGATGATGATAAAGTGATATAAAGTGACCACTACTTAAAAAAAAAAACATGGCTAAACTGATTGCGGATCTGTGACCAAATTGTATTTGCGCAAATCTGTTGTTTTTATTTAAATTTTAAACGTTATCGAAGAAAAATTATTTGACCTATTACTTTAATCATCAAATACCTAACTCAGTTTTACTACCGCGAGACTTGTGTATTTCAGTTACTTTCATAGCTTAATGACCTATGGCTTGCTTCTATGGGGAAGAGCTGCAGATATTAACGTCATTTTTATACTACAAAAACGCGCAATTAGAAACATTTATCAGCTTAAAGCTCGCGAGTCCCTCAGACAAAAATTCAAAGAAATTGATATTTTGACGCTTCCGTCCCAGTACGTCTTTGAAATTATTATGTATACTCGTAAAAACTTACATATGTTTGATAAAAAATGTGATAAAATTAAAGACCTTAGAACGCGTAGCAAAAACAAACTAAGTATTCCACAGAACAGACTAAAACGGACAAACAAATGCTTTATAGGAAACGAAGTAAGATATTATAACAAGATCCCAGAATAGATTTTGATCCTGAATGATAATGAGTTTAAAACTCGTATCAAAAAAGGTTTGATTAAGAAAGCTTATTACAATGTTGATGATTATGAAAACGACAAAGACGCATGGAAGTAGTCTAGCTCTGCACGATATTTTCATTATTTCATGTATGTACTTTAAATCTTATTAATTTATGTTCTTTGTATTCTAAATTAAATTGTAATGTCACATAAGAACAAAAAAAGAGAGAGATAAATTGTAAAGTAGAGTTTGTTACCCCTTTCTTCTCTACGCTGTAAAATCATTGCGAAAGGGAGTAGAATCATTTGACAGAGGAGGGCTCGTTTGGGGGCGTCTCCAGGCGACCATTGTCGTAAGGCAAGGCAAACATTTGTTTGCCTGAGCCAATTAGTGGGCACCCTGAACTACCTCGCCTCTATCAGTATAGGATACTTTACGAAATAAGGTATCAATATTAATTAGATTAGTCTAATTGACTTTCAATAAGCGATATCTTGTATCCTGTATTGAATAAATCATTTTTTACTTTACTTTTTACTTTTACAAGTGGCCGCGCCAAGTTGTGACTATAATCGGTTCGTACAGCTTTCCACTGCAAACAGTAGTTTTGTTGTTATATCATATTTATAGCCTGCGACCGGCGCGGGGCGGCGGCTCCCGTTGTTTCGGAGTTGTCCAAATTTTACGACGCGCCATCGGACCCGTTCTATTTAGAACTTTGTCTACAGTGTACGCCGAATTTCGTTTGGCATCAGAACATGAATTAGAATAACGGGAGTTTTGGCAGAAAACTAGGCAGATACCTACGGAATATACTTTAATAGCGGATTCTATGAAGATACATTAATACTAGTGTACGCCTCGCTGCTACACCAGCGCAATCAGTAGTTTTTACGTGGAAGAGTAACAAAAACATATTCTTATAAACTTTAGCGTTTAAAATATTAGTAGACAAAATGATTAAATAAACAAAACAGAAAACGGTAGTTGCATAGCTTTATGTTTTATTTAATAATCAAACCAAAATGTGACGACTACGCGCCGGAGAACGTTGAAAGCGCTAATTTATAATGCTGAAGACATGTTAGCAGGCGGGAGAATGAAGGAGAATCAAAGATATGTAAACGGTCAATGTAATAATCATACTTGATGCGTAACATGCTCGTTGCGAATGTGCATTATACCAAGTAACGTTGGTCAATGGTCAGTAGGTACCCAGCTTAGGGCAAGCAACATCAATATGGCCGAAGTTTACAACTATGAGCCGAAGCCAATAACTCACAGATCGATGTTATCTTCCTTCCTTAGTAGCAGGCTTGCTGTTCAGTTTCAATTTAGAACATCCGATGTTAGATCAAATTGAATACAAAGCGAAATCGATTACCATAACGAGTTATTAATCGATATTAAAATTTCCTGAATCTTTAGATGATTTATGCCTTGACACTTTATTAAGCAAATTATGGTAGAAAAACAGAGGTTCAGCTACGCTGTTGGAATAAGTATTTTCCGAATAAGTTAAAGTTAAAAAAACCTTTTTAAAAACAAAATTGTATTTCTTTAAGTAATTTTTCTAGTTATTTGATAGCAATATTGTAGTACACTAAAAACAACTCGTCCGCCATCTTGATTTTTCTGCCATGTTGGATTTTTAATGACGTCACACATAAGCTTAATATCTATTGTTAGGTTCCCTGAACAAACATTTTCAGCTCTATCAGATAAAGATATATGGTTAAAAATTGAGTTTCAATATTCTACCCGAACATCATACAGTTCCGGGTTCCATTCTCGGCGAGAGCAAACATTTTTTTTAATGGATGTTCAAGGAAATTATTGGCACATACCAACATTTTCACATTAGATAAAGGAATCCAATAAGTAGGCTTCTATAATTCAGTAGGTAGTACTGTTTTAAGGTTAAGGTTCCACATAATTCGCACCAAAGATTCTAACTTAACATAATAATAAATTATAATATAATAATAATATAACGCATCACACTCAGAGCCCCTAACTAGGAAGAACCTGTAGCTAGGGTGCCCTAAATGATCATTACACACAGACCAGAAACAAACATCGATATTCATCACAACAATGTTCTTCCCGCCGGGAATCGAACCAAGGATGCACACGCTTCTTGGTCCACATCACTGATAACTTAGCTACGGAGCAGTCTACACATTTGCAAATCTGGAAAACCTTTACACACCATGGTCTAGTCATCTAGTCTATTCCACCAGGTCAGGCCTAATAATTCGAATTCCTCGATCAGGAGAGGTGGAGTGAGGGTGGCACTTTGCCATCTATTCCGAGTTAATTTGGATTCCTGCAACTAATCAGCGGTCAGAAACTTGAGGTATTTGCGAGAAACTGCCGATCCGTGGCTCACCGGCGCGGAGCGATCTGCGGCTCACCGCTCCTCTAGAACTTTGGAGCCTGTTAAATCAACTAAGGCAGAAATTATTTTACCGAAGGGACTTTTCTGAAGGAAATTAAGTTTCAAATCTTGTAGAATAACCTCTTCAGTCGTGTCGGGTTGGTCAGCCGTCCCATTGCACTACGGAACTAGAACTAGAAAGTGGATTCTTGCTCAGCGGTGATGCTTCCCAACTATAATCCGCATCAAGCGACACAATAAAATCACATATTAATATCGCCTTCATGATGTCGATGATCGCTGTTGTGGAATGCTATAAATGAGTTATTTATTATTCGTTTTATTTTTTATACCAATATCATTATTATTATATAAATTGTAACGATGGTACGAACATAAACTTGGCCAAGCCTGGGTCCAGCTTAGTGCACTGATGCCTCTCGCGAGCTCAGGCAATAAGCTGGTTCCTCTGCATAACCCTTCGGGGAATATAGAGGCGTGAGATGAGATGTTGTTGTTATATGAGTAGGTGGTAGAGTGCAGAAATAGTTTAAAGGGCTGTGAAGCACTCTCAAAATTATGTAAAGCAGCGATGGCCGATGGAACCTCTTAGCTCCGGTCCGTAGCCACATCCCTACTCTAATCAGGATTAGAGGGGTCACTTCGCGGGATTGAGTGGAGTGCACTCCCGGACGCCGGACACCGGACACGCTCCGGTCCGGACGTAATTTAATAACCGGGACAAAATCCCGGACCCTCATTACGAGTGCGGCTTTGCCGACTGCTCTTTACAAATTAACATTCGCAAAGACTGCCAGTTTGTAAATCTTTTGCTTGCTTTTTTTAATAATTTTTTAATAAGTTCCTCTGCTTCTGTCCCAGTACTGGCTTGTAGACTCCGCGTTCATTTTAATTAATTAAATTTTATAGTTCTGTTTAAATCTTCTCAAGTTCGTGATGAAGTCGTTTTTACTTGAATAGCTAGTTTAATTGAAAATGAATAGTTAAGGATTTTGTTGCTATAACTAAACTAGATCACTAAACTAACTCTGACTAACTAACTCTAGATAACTAAATTTGAATGAATCATGCAGGATTTATGAATGGAAGTGACAAGGAATTTTTTTGCGTATTAAATAGCGTTCAATGATTTAAGGGATGTTTTTCAGAAGATAAGCAAGCGCAAAATTTTAGGGCAAATTAAATTTGATTTGAGCATAAGGCAACAGAACAAAAAAGTACCTACCTACAAATAATGGATTGATACCTAATATATCCAAAAACGTAAACCTATTTAATATACACTCTACATAGTATTATTGCATACTAACAATTATAAAATTCACAATAATTCTCAAAGTGGCAATCAAATCAAACGAAGCATTCATTTTTGTATGAAATTTTCATTTTTATTTTAAAAATAAATCTCGTTACCAGCGATCCAGCGATACACGCTCACTCGACCTTTGATAACAAAAGCAGGATAATCTCGACAAAGCAAAATAAGAATTCAACTGAGCCCCGGCGACGTCAAATGCGCGGCAAAGTGGCAAAGACCCCGCGGAAACAATGGAATGGCGCTTTGTAACGAACGAACGTCACTATATCGGAGCATTCTGTACCCTCGGATAGATTCCATGGCAATATTAGAAAAGGCAAATAGCTCGCAGAACAGATGACCGCGCACTTGAAGACGCAGAGAAGGCAGATAATACTATTACAGCCACATTCGCAATAATGCTTTCGTCATCTAGAGTGTCAAAGTCAATTCAAAAAAAGGCAAAAAGGACGCAAAGCAATATTGCCAATGCGGCCGTAATACGGTGGGTAAAATTTGCGATTGGTATCAAAAAAATCAAAATCATAAAATTCTTTATTCAATAAAGGATCTTGTATCAAAGTCATAGTTAAATTCTTTATTCAATATAGGATACAAGATCACTCATTGAAAGTCAATTATACTACATCTAATCTATAATTGCTATTGATACCTGATTTGGTAAAGTATCCTATACTGTGAGAGGCGAGGTAGGTCAGGGCGCCCAGGCCCACCACTTGGCTCAGGCAAACAAATGTGTGCCTTGCCTTACGACAAATGGTCGCCTGGAGAGGCCCCCAAACGAGCCCTCCTCTTTCAAATGGTAAGTAGGTATCTCTGGTAGGCTCAGAGAAATTGAATGCTCTAAGCTGGTAGGTATGGCGATCAGTAGGTGAGGTTTATATCCTACTCACATACAAAATTGATTTATCACGCGAAGGACATAGTAACAAGTGCTTTCAATCACCAGCTCTCAATTAGGCTCAAAATATACCTGATTATCTATAGAAATGATATTAAGCCAAGTAAAATCTAATAAACCATCAAAGTACGCAATACCTAACTCTTGGACCGAACTTTTTATTGATCACGTCGTCGTCACCACGCGTAGAGATAGCCGATGGCCTTTTCAATATTCTATACTTGCCTACGCGTCTCTGAAAAACTATTTTAATTGAAATTGTATACCACCTAGCGTGTAGCGCGTGTGCTTCCAGATTTTCTAGTTTTTTTTTATTTTATTAGATTAGGTACTTAGTTTAAAACAAAAAAAACAAAAACTCTTCTTATTTTCTTCTTAATTTTAGTTTTCGTGCATACTTACTTAAAATATGATAGCAAAATCGACCAAACCAGTCGGTTACATAGGAACTTCGGTTACTTGTGTATTTTGTATAGGTGAATTACATAGAAATTAACTAGGTACCTAACTGAGCTTTTAAAAACCCGGAGTTTCAGTTTCAGTGAAATATGTCATAAAACATAATCTATACCAATATTATAAAGAGGAAAGATTTGGTTGTTTGTTTGTAACGATTAGGCTCCGGAAATACTGAACCGATTTAAAAAATGTTTTCACTGATAGGAAGCTACACTAACCCCGAGTGTCATAGGCTATATTAGATTTTAAAAAAAAATCGGGATCCTTACCTAAACTCAAATAATGGAACCCAAGGTGCAATATTTTTTCCGTTGTTTACATATTTTGACAGGTGGTTTGTTGTTGTTGTTTGTTTTTTTTTTCGGCCATTCTGGGCAGTCAAAAGAACAAAGTCTATAGAGCCAAGTCGTTCGTAGTATGTTACATTATATGGCGTAACGAAGTAAGCCGGGACAGCTCGTTACTTATAAGAACGTGCAATCGTGCATCTACTGGTTCTGGCACAATATAAGCGTTGCATTGCTGAGTGAGAGCCATTTCAGAAAATCGATTTCTTTCTTTATTATTTTATTACTAGCTGACCCGGTGAACTTTGTTTTGCCTTATAGCTTCCCCTAATTTTTTCATGTTTTCTCACCTTTTAAACCTTCCCTGGACTACAAAATCAGGTAAATCGGCCCGGCTGTTCTCGAGTTTTAGCGAGACTTATGAACCATATAATATTTAGATTAAATTTAGATTCATATTTTATTTAAAGAAGATATTATGTTTATCCCCGATTGACCCAAATAGTCTCGGTTACATTCTACAATATTATTCACGTGGTTAGCCTAAAGGCTTATCATTTCAGCCGTAGGACGTCCACTGCTGGACATAGGCCTCCCTCAATGCTCTCCATCTGTACCGATCGCAGGTGGCCTGCATCCAGCGTGGACCCGCAGCCTTGCGCAGATCATCCGTCCATCTGGTCGGTGGACGTCCTACGCTGCGCTTGCCGATCCGTGGTCTCCACTCGAGAACTTTTCGGCCCCAGCGGCCATCTGTTCTGCGGGCTATATGACCTGCCCATTGCCACTTCAACGAACTTATCCGCTTCGCTATGTCGGTGACCCTGGTTTCTCTGCGTATGTCCTCATTTCTGATTCGATTCCGCAGAGAAATCCCGAGCATAGCCCGCTCCATGGCTCGTTGAGCTACTCGGAGCCTGTTCATAAGCCCTATAGTGAAGCACCACGTTTCAGAACCGTATATCATCACTGGCAGCACACATTGGTTAAATACCTTCGTCTTCAGGCACTGAGGAATATTGGACGAGGCTTATAATCATAAAGGCTTATAATCTTATTAAATCTACCTCAACCGACCTGCCTACTGCTGGAATGCCTGATGCCTGACACGAAACAAACGACCGTGATCACGTGACGTCACTTCAGCCAACACGTCTTACCGTAAAGCCGGATGACGTGACGAGCGTGAGACGTGTTAACACGTCTTTAGGGCTGAATGAAGTGTGTTAGATAGACCTCAAGGTTACACACTATGTACAGTATACAGTACAATTGTATACATTCTAAACTAAGTAATTACTTACGTTAATCAATCGTGATCGTTAGCTAAAAAAGACTACATATGTAATAATAATTTCTTTTTTACAAAAAAGGAACCCGCCGTCAATAAAATGACTCATACATCAACTGGGCACTCCCTTTTTTTTCAAATTGATTAAAATAAGAACTAAAACCTTCTCCTGAATGTAACAAATACTTATCTGAAAACCGCATCAAAATCGGTTCATCCAAACGCGAGATAATCGCGGACAAACATATACACGGGTCAAACTGATAATCTCCTTTTTTAAAGTCAGTTTAAAATAGGACTCCTCACAGATAGCGATAGGATACGCACCCGCACCCTTTGCCTCTGCCACTGACCGCTCGAAAACATTATTCTAAATTAAATTATGTCATTGAAAATGAAAAATATTTATATAGGTATAAACACAATGTAACATTTTTAAATAAGAAAATGTAAGTATATGAATAAAGGGGTTAGCTTACAAAGTGTTGCCCCCTGTTATATTCTAGTGAGCATATAAGGATTCCAACACTAGGCAAAGCCTGTATCGTTGGAGCCCTGGCCGAGTTTTACATATGAGAAAAGCCATTGTAGGTATACTTACATTACTTACCTATACCTACCAAACCTTATTATAGAAAGTTCTTACTTATCTGGCATGGCGTGCGAGAGAAGAGGCCTATGTCCAGCAGTGGGCTCTTACAAGCTGATGATGACTTACTTTCTTCCTCCACAATGTTTGTCCTTGAGACAATCTGTGTCTGCGGGGTAGAGCTATGTTCAGCAGTGGACGTCTACTAGTTGTAATGATGAAGTACTTACATACTTAACGACTTATTAGTGCATAAAATGCAATAATGTGAAACCAAAGAATTAAATCATTTAGTTTTCTGTGGCTATTATTACAGCTAGATTAATCTCAGAGTTTAATGTTGTATAATAAGTAAAAAAAAGAGGACAACGCTTCAGAATGATTCTGATCTATACCACCAAACTTAGACCAAAACTCCCGTGTTGATAAAATTGAAATAATAGTATAGCATCTAAATGACACCACCCCACCCTCGTATTCAAGACTTGGCTGTATGGACTATGTTCCTATGCCTGCCTTGGCCGCCATTAAATCAAAATAAGTGTCAGTCAGTCACATCACACTCAGTCTCAGTCTCAGTCAGTCAGTCAGTGTAGGGAGGTCGGGATGCCGCTGCGTCTCGCGTTTGTTTGAGATTTTATTTTACTTAAATCTATAGTAAAATAGTTTTTTTGTGACAGTGCTATAAAGTTTGTGATTTGAAATGTTGGTGCTTTTTGAAACGCCGGCGGGCTACGCAATTTTCAAGGTATTATAACACGTGTTCTAACCTCTAACCTACGTTAAATTTTCAATTATTTTGACTTAATTCAGTGCCAAATTAAAGTTTTATTTTGATAATTTCCCATAATTTTAGGTGGTGAATAGACCATAGAGGTCGAAGCAACGTATAGTAAATAAATTGTTGTATTTCTTGACTCTTGGTAACAATTCCCAAGTTTTGCTAAAATGACTGGCATCTAGCCTATCTGGGTATTTACCTAATTATTACTATAATCTATTGCTATAATGCAGTGTAGTTTTTCTTTTAAAACTTTAAAATACAACCATTGAATGATATTGTAACCACACCAAGCGCTGTTGGTTATTGTCTCATTGATTGTTGTTCCTTTGTACTGAATTTGTTTTGACTGTTGCCTGAATGATAGATAGAAGATGGCTCTATCATAGTAGGTTCCACCTTGGCTTTGCCTTAACTCTGGCTGTGGGGCAA
This sequence comes from Euspilapteryx auroguttella, assembly GCA_951802225.1. Taxonomy (NCBI): domain Eukaryota; kingdom Metazoa; phylum Arthropoda; class Insecta; order Lepidoptera; family Gracillariidae; genus Euspilapteryx; species Euspilapteryx auroguttella. The sequence continues at coordinate 284,339 of OX637642.1, read as the reverse complement.
CTTTAGTCCTAGCGGCACAAATCTCACCACAATGAAAGTCCAATCTTTAAAATATTAATGCCGAACAGGCACAAAGTTATTAGAAAATAGTCAGAACAAAATCTTGCGTTTAGCTGTGGCTCTGATTATCTCCTTACTATCTATTATCAACTCTATCAAACTCAAACTGTCCAATTTTGATGAAAGTTGCTGTTTTAGGTTAGGATATTGTGTTCTATTCAAATACCGAAACATTCAATTTGGTTTGGTATAGTCTTGTCTAAATATAAATAGTAATAGAAAAAAATTAAATAATAGAAAGGAATGAAGCAATAGAAAAAATGGATCCAGGGCCCTATTCTTCTACCTCATATTATTTATAAATTTGTTTTTTTTTTTTTTAATGACCAGAGTATTAGCCCTCTAATACAGCAATATAATAATTTAATACATAAAAAAAACGATGAAGTTACTTGAAAATTTGGTCTGTGGTCTTGTTGTGTGTGATACGCCTAGATTGAATTTTGATAGTTAATTTTACATTTGCTAAGCTTGTTAGTTAATATTTCTCAAATTTATATCACATATTTTGTTAACTATTCTATAAAGCAAAATCAATTTTTTTCCAGTACTTTTTTTTTAATTTGAGACAAAAAGTAAAACTTTAAAAATACTATTTTAATTAGTTTTATAATGTTAAAACAGTATTTAAGATTAAGCTTATATTTTAAAAATTCATTTTTTGTCGTAGTTGCTGGACGAGTCAAAGTTGACAGAGATAGATGACCTGTACTCTGAGTTCAACACGCCTGAGGGAGCATCCGCTGTGTAAGTTTAATGTTGAATTTTTTAAATCATTAATTGTGATATAAGCATAATTAGATTTATTAAATGACTATCATACAATTACCAATATTATAAATAGGAAGATTTGATTGTTTGTTTGCATTGAATAGCCTCTGATAGTACTGAACTGAACCCATTTTAAAAATTATTTCACTGTTGGAAAGCTACAATATTCCAGGTGACATCTATAATATATTCTCAATCATTCAGAACACAAAGCGGTACAAAGTTTGATAAATAAAAAAGAAATATTTGTTTTCTTTAGAGTAAAACTGAAGAACTTCATCAAGTTCGAGGATACCACAGAGGCGCTGGCTGCGACCACGGCCGCCATCGAGGGCAAGATCTCCAAGCCTCTCAAGAAAGCGCTCAAGAAGTATGTGAGCAAAGAACTTCAAGAGCAACTTCTAGTTGGAGACGCTAAGCTCGGTGCTGCCATTAAAGAGAAGTTTGATCTTCAATGCCAGTCGAATTCCGGGGTTCAGGAGCTTCTCCGCTGCATCCGCTCCCAAATGGACAGTCTTCTAGCAGGTTTACCAAAGAAGGAAATGACTGCCATGGCCCTTGGTCTAGCCCACTCCCTCTCCCGCTACAAGCTCAAGTTCTCCCCCGACAAGATCGACACCATGATCGTTCAAGCCCAGTGCTTATTAGACGACCTCGACAAGGAGCTTAACAACTACGTGATGCGATGCCGAGAGTGGTACGGTTGGCACTTCCCCGAGTTAGGAAAGATTATCACTGATAACACTCTGTTCGTTAAAGTTGTCAAGCTAATGGGCACTCGAGACAACGCTGCTTCAACCGACCTCTCCGATATTTTGCCAGAGGATCTCGAAGAAAAGGTCAAGGAGGCTGCAGAAATATCGATGGGCACGGAAATATCGGACGACGATATCATGAACATTCAGAATCTCTGCGACGAGATTATCTCTATTACGGACTACAGGACGCATTTGACGGACTACTTGAAGGCGCGAATGATGGCAATGGCGCCGAATCTAACGGTTTTGATTGGAGAGCATATTGGAGCAAGGCTGATTGCCCACGCAGGCTCGCTGATGAACCTAGCAAAGCACCCAGCGTCAACGATACAGATATTCGGAGCAGAGAAAGCGTTGTTCCGCGCTCTAAAAACAAAGAAAGACACACCGAAGTATGGTCTAATCTATCACGCGCAGTTGGTAGGGCAAGCGAGTACAAAGAACAAGGGTAAGATGTCTCGTATGCTGGCAGCTAAGGCAGCTTTGGCTACAAGGGTGGATGCGTTAGGGGAAGGCGACGCGGCGGGGTGGGAACTGGGGGCAGGGCATCGGGTGAAGTTGGAAGCCAGGCTAAGGCTGTTAGAGGAAGGGAATATGAGAAGAATCAGCGGCACCGGGAAAGCTAAGGCCAAGTTCGAGAAGTACCATAGTAAGAGGTGAGTCTTAGTAGTGTCCTTGTTATGTAAATTAAGTTAGTAATAATATAATACATGCGAAAGTTACTCGGTCTGTCTCGCTTTCACTCCAAAACTACTGAACCGATTTAAATAAAAATAAGTACAGAAATTGTCTTAAGCATGAAAAAGGACATAGGCTACTTTTATTCCTCTAAACTCACTGTAATGAAAAAGTGGGAATTTTGATATTCCATAGGAAATCTTACAAATTAATTATGCATACATTAACTCAATACATAGTATAAAATAAAGTCGCTTCCTGCGTCTGTCCCTATGTATGCTTAAATCTTTAAAACTACGCAACGGATTTTGATGCGGTATTTTTTAATAGATAGAGTGATCCAAGAGGAAGGTTTATGAGTGTAATACATGCACACAATAGCAAAAGGTTAGGCGGTACGAAGTTCGCCGGGTCGACTAGTTAAGATAGATAAGTAAATACCTACTTATTCCTTTATCTAAAGCAGCATTTGTTTCCTCAGCGAGGTGCTCCAGTACCCGGTGGCGGGCGACAACGCGCTCGACCGGAAACCCGCCAAGAGGCCGCTGGACGAAGAAAATGGAGACGTCAAGGAGGAAATTGGCGCTGGCGATGTGAGTACTACATCTATAAGTACCAATATTATAAAGAGGAAAGATTTGTTTGTTTTGTTTGTTTGTAACGAATAGGCTCCGGAAATACTGAACCGATTTAAAAAAATCTTTCACTGGTAGGAAGCTACATTAAGGCGGTAAGTCACGGTATGGCGCGAAATTCAAAATTTTTCGCGTTTTTTAATTATTCTGGCGAAAGTATTCATTTTTAATAATGTTTTAATGTTTTCGCGTATGTAAAAAACCATTTCTCACATTGTAATACAACGTTTTTCGAAGACAGACCTACTAATTTTGTGTCTAAGGACCTAACTTGATTTTTGGCCTTTATGTCCTTAGGCACAAAATCAGTAGGTCTGTCTTTTAAAAACGTTGTATTACAATGTGGCAAATGGTTTTTTACATACGCGAATTCATTGAAACTTTTAAAAATATGTATACTTTCGCGAGAATAAATAAAAAACACGAAAAATTTTGAATTTCGCGCCATAGCGAGAGTTACCACCTTAACCCCGAGTGTCATAGGCTATATTAGATTTTCAAAATAATTAGGGATCCTTACCTAAACTCAAATAATATAACCCAAGGTGCAATATTTTTCTGTTGTTTACATATTTTGATAGGTGGTTTGTTGTTGTTGTTTGTTTTTTATTCGGCCATTCTAGGCAGTCAAAAGAACTTAGTCTATAGAGCCAAGTCTTTTGTAGTTTCTTATATTCTATGGCGTGACGAAGTAAGCCGGGAAAGCTCGTTATTAATAATCTGCAATCTGCCAATATGTATTAAACATAAAATAAATCTTTATTCAATATAGGATACAAGATATCACTTATTGAAAGTCAATTAGACTACATCTAATCTAATTGCTATTGATACCTTATTTGTTAAAGTATCCTATACTGTGAGAGGCGAGGTAGTTCAGGGTAGTTGGGCGCACCAAGCGTTGCCTTACGACAATGGTCGCCTGGAGAGGCCGAGGCCCCAAACCAGCCCTCCTCGGTCAAATGATTCTACTCCCTTTCGCAATGATTTTACAGCGTAGAGAAGAAAGGATAACAAACTCTACAATTTATCTCTCTTTTTTTTCTTTTGTGATTGTGACATTACAATACAAAAAAAACTACCACATAAAGGAAATAAATGATTCTAATGTATTTATAATCGCCGAAAAACATAAATATTTACCGTCAAATTGAGAATTTCCTTTTTTGAATTTGGTTAAAGGCTAGGGTGCGCCCCTTAACTTCGTCCACTCATTTTCCCTTTTAAAACGCCATTAGCATAGCATAATAGAGTAAAGTATCATGTTTGTTTGTATTATGTATAGGTAAACATTAAATTATTTATTTTGAGTAATCAAGTAAAAAAATTGTGCTTAAAAAAAAGTTACCTACGGTAAATTTTATAAAGAATGGTACAGCGCAATTAAGCTATGACCGCTAAGTAAGTACTTAATTAAGTTTAATCTAGCAAAACGGTAATCGCACTGAGGTGGCTAAAGAAGACCTTAAATTACTTAGGATTACCTTGAAAATTGCACGAGTTCTTTGCCAAAACTAAATCTCAGACGTCTTAAAAGCCACTTGCAATAAAAGTGTTGCCACGAGCAACAAGATTGCTCGCTTCCCTGCTTTTGGTAAATCTAGCTCGTGGTTCTTAGGAAATTATTTATTTATCGGCGCATTAGCAAATTGCTTTTAGTCTGCTGGGATTTGATGTGTATTTTTGTCGAAAACATGAATACGTTGTTATTTTAACCTGATGCAATAAAAGAAATATTTTATTTTAGTACCTATTGGATTATTTGAGCATTTTAAATAAGCGATACGTTCGCATACCGTGAGACCAATTATACATGATTTTGAATTGAGAAGTAGTATTAGGGTAAACTGTCACCTTACTTGAAAACTCTGTTTCGAATTTTGTTTGAAATTAAACTTTACATTGTGCACACAATTGTAAATTGAATTATTGTCAATATCAACTGTTAATACTGCGATCGCCAACGCCCCCAGCCAAGCGTGGATTACGGAAAAAATCACCTCTAATGTTTGTCCATGTGGCAATCTGTAGGGTAAACCTATGTTCAAAAGCGGACGTCTTTCTGTTGTGATGAATGTATGATCATATTTTCTACCTTTCCACAGGCGCCACCCTCGAAAAAGATGAAGATCAAGAAAGAGGAGCCGCAAGAGGAAGCTGAGGAAAACGGAGCGGAGCCCAGCTCCGAGAAGAAAAAGAAGAAGAAGAAGAAACGCGATACCGACGGCGAAGCGGAGGTCAAAGAGGAGATCAAAGAGGAGGTAGAAGAGCCGCGCAGCGAGAAGAAGAAGAAGAAGAAACGCAAGTCCGAGGCTGCAGAGTAGACGCTTGTTGTAAGTTTAGGTATGCTAAGGAATCTTATTTTTCTAAAAAAAAGTCCCGCCGTTGTTGTTTACTGTTGAGTAAAGCGCGGGACTTTTTACTCGGCCTCTGCTGGCTGATTCAAGTTTTCGTTTATGATTTATTGTAAACTACCTCTAATAATGGTATCATTGTTGCGTTCATATCTATACAAATAAGTGATCATATTCTAAGGGCTGGGTCCTATTCTTTGTACGATATAAGTGAAATGTGATAAGTTCCCTAACAGCTTTTATTATATGACTTGTCAATTGACAATTCAATAGTCAGAAGATTGTCAAAGCATTATACAAAATGAAAAATATTAGATGAAGGAAAATTTGTTTACCAACAAATATAAATATAACCCAATAAGACACGCGTTCACGGTCTCATTTAAGGTGCTGTTCCTCATTACTTTTGTAGTTAAATAATAACCCTCTTATTCATAAAAAGTTAAAGAGCATTTTAGTTATTTGACGTATGTCAATTTAGACTTGATGTCACGTATTTACCATACAACAAACCAGAGAGGCAGACCTCCAGTAACGCTACTTAAAATCAACTGTATCTTTATGAATAAGACGGTAAGTTTTTAAGTTTTGAATATTTTTTCAAATGTAAAAAAAAAAAAACTAATAATTAAAAATCTATACATTTCAGAAAATAATAGTAGGTATTATATATATTATTTCCATGTATCTTAAATACTGTTGTATAGAGGTCTTTTTTTTTCTCAAAAGCCAAATCCGATAGTTATCTACAGTTTTGTATATTCGGTGCGTTCGCAAAGTTAGATGCGCGTTTACCTTTGTATACTTACAGCCATATAATATTTTGATGTAAAGACCGTGGACGCGAGTCTGTTGATTGTAAGATTTGTAAGTTTAATGTTTGACTACTTGTGTAGATTATTTTTGTAAGTATGAGAGTATATGAACCAGAGCGGTTTTGTCCGGAGTGGAGAATAAAACTATAACTACGTATATTGATTTGTTTTAATTAGTTGACTAGGGTTCTTTGATAGATACAATTTAAAAACTAACATAACATAATCTCACGCATTTTGTTCCCCGAAGGGTTAGGCAGAGGCACAAGCGCAAGAGCCGGACCGACGTTTAGAGTTTATGCTTTTTTACCAACGTGACAAGGGGCCAGCTTGTCGCCGCGGTTATAACTAAATTTAAATTATTATGAGCCAGTTTATAGCGATGCTAGCGCCATTCACGAAAAAAATTAATATCTTCTAAACTAAGGGAAATATCAAAAATGTGGCACTGTATGACACTAGATAATCTCGATTAGTATTTTTTGAGCACAGTAAAGTAGTCATAACTTAAAAGAACAAAATTATGAACAGATTGTTGCTAAAAGTGGCCACTTTTTGTAACACTTTGTAGCTTTCTTTGGTCTTTAACTTAAAAGCTACACAACAGTGCCCTTAAAATACTAGGCTACATTATCTAGTGTCTTACAGTGCCACATTTTTGATATTTGGCTTAGTTTAGAAGATATTAATTTTTTTCGAGAATGGCGCTAGCATCGCTGTAAACTGGCTCTTAATATTCAACAAAAAATCAATTCAAGAGGTCCGCGGCAAAAGTTTGATCCTATGATGCACTAGAAAAATATAGCTTAGTATTTTAAGGGCCCATATCACCTTTACCTACGTCAAGTGACCCACCTGACCGTAAGCTGTACAAAAAAGGGTAGCACCACTGTTGCTGCCCGGGTAATCTGGGAGGTGTGCGACAACCGACGTGCCACCCTACTCTTTTTATTGTCATACGTAACTACCCATCTGCTTTGAAATATTGCTGCTCATAATAATATCAAATGTTTAGGAAAATAATCCAAAGATAGAACGTAAAATACAAATTTATCTCTCGTTTAGAATCCTACGAAAGTTTATAAATTTCCTAGAAAATTTATAAATTTACGGTTCTTATTATTTTCCGGTGACATACTTATACATACATTAAACACCTCAAAAACAATTTTTTACCTGTTTCTGGTTAAGTACATTTACTTTAGAGAGTAGCGAGCGATATAAAAACTAATAAATTTATTTATTTAATTCATAAAGTATGTAATTAATTTCTCTTAATAGGTACGATCACTTCAAAAAACTATTAGCCAAAAATCAATTTAATCGGCTGCCAAAAAAAAACATCGAAAGTGGGTAGGTAGATAAACAAAACAAACAAATTATCAATTTCGAAAGTAAAAACTGCAGTTTTTATAGTACAGAGAGAAGGCACTACGTTTTTGTAGTATAGGTATTTAGCTGTTCTCGCAGCACGGGTTTCATCCTATTGCAAGTGTGTGCTAAAGGTTAAAACAAGTGAAGTGTGTGTGCGTGTGGTGCAGCTCAGTGGATGCAGTAACTCAAAAACTTGGGCGGTTCCTCTCTGACGGCAGCGGCGGGAAAACCTTTGAAAACAAAAGGCAAGGTAAGTAAAGCCCGTTCATTTGACAAATCCCCGCTGCAGTAGCTCGGGGTTAAGCAGCCAGTGGGCCGACAAACAGCCGAACTTGCCTCATTACGGGGCGGGAAAATATGCGGCTGCTAGTCGCTTCGGGAGCGGGCGATAAATCCGCAACTTTCTGACTAGCGAATGGTTATAGGTCTTCGCTTCGGCCCACCGCACACTGTCGGAAGCCTTATTTGTAAGGCTACGTTCTAGGGAATTTTCCGCTTAGTAAAAGTGTATTTTTTCTTCTTTTGGCCGTTTGCATTAGGTACAGCAAACATTCTGCTGCTTAATCTGAAGAATTCTAATGTCAAATTTGTTCGACCATGTCCGTATTTTTTGTAAAATTTGCACGTTGAATATGACTGATATTACATAGAGAGATAGCGGCGTATTTTTAACCGACTTCAAAAAAGGAGGTTATCACCTGTATGTATGTATGTTTGTCCGCGTTTATCTCGCGTTTGGCTTAACCGATTTTGATGCGGTTTTCAGTAATGTATTTGTTACATTCAGGAAAAGGTTTTAGTACCTATTTTAACCGACCTCGAAAAGAGGAAGTTCTCAGATTATGTCTGTATCAGTTCGTTGAGAGCGGGTCTCATTTTGCCAAAAAGAAATTATAAATTAATACAAACCAAACGTATTACATTATCCCAGAGAGGATGAAAACCGCCGCTATACCTACGCTTCATCATTATCTACTATGTAAGGTAGATACATCTAAGTACTTATGATGGTACCCAGGTGTAAGTTCGCGGTGATTTTGACGTGGGATTTTAAGGTTGAAACTGGTATTTTTTTCTCATAGGTACTTACTTACTTAAGAATCTATTACGGAAGTAAGTAGGGGTGAGTTTGTAAATGTAATATATCGATTTATCTACGAGGTAAAAATGTAATATATCGATTTATCTACGAGGTTTATGATTTATTGTAAACTACCTCTAATAATGGTATCATTGTTGCGTTCATATCTATACAAATAAGTGATCATATTCTAAGGGCTGGGTCCTATTCTTTGTACGATATAAGTGAAATGTGATAAGTTCCCTAACAGCTTTTATTATATGACTTGTCAATTGACAATTCAATAGTCAGAAGATTGTCAAAGCATTATACAAAATGAAAAATATTAGATGAAGGAAAATTTGTTTACCAACAAATATAAATATAACCCAATAAGACACGCGTTCACGGTCTCATTTAAGGTGCTGTTCCTCATTATTTTTTGTAGTTCAATAATATTTGTTTAAGTTTTGAAATAAAAAAAAATTGTAACGCATTAGTAGACTCTATCTAGTACATTTCAGTAAATAATAGTAGGTTTTTTTTATATTTCCATGTATATTACTTAATGTTATCTATATAGGTCTTTAGTATTTTCTCAAAAGCCAAATCCAATAGGTGTATCTACAACAGTTTTGTAAATTCGGTGCGTTCGCAAAGTTAGATGCGCGTTTACCTTCGTATACTTACAGCCATATAATATTTTGATGTAAAGACCGTGGACGCGAGTATGTTGATTGTAAGATTTGTAAGTTTAATGTTTGACTACTTGTGTAGATTATTTTTGTAAGTATGAGAGTATATGAACCAGAGCGGTTTTGTCCGGAGTGGAGAATAAAATTATAAAACTACGTATATTGTTTTGTTTTAATTAGTTGACTGGGGTTCTTTGATAGATACAATTTAAAAACTAACATAACATAATCTCACGCATTTTGTTCCCCGAAGGGTTAGGCAGAGGCACCAGCGCAAGAGCCGGACCGACGTTTAGAGTTTATGCTTTTTTACCAACGTGACAAGGGGCCAGCTTGTCGCCGCGGTTATAACTAAATTTAAATTATTATGAGCCAGTTTACAGCGATGCTAGCGCCATTCACGAAAAAAATTAATATCTTCTAAACTAAGACAAATATCAAAAATGTGGCACTGTATGACACTAGATAATCTCGATTAGTATTTTTTGAGCACAGTAAAGTAGTCATAACTTAAAAGAACAAAATTATAAACGGATTGTTGCTAAAAGTGGCCACTTTTAGTAAAACTTTGTAGCTTTCTTTGGTCTTTAACTTAAAAGCTATACAACAGTGCCCTAAAAATACTAGGCTACATTATCTAGTGTCTTACAGTGCCACATTTTTGATATTTGGCTTAGTTTAGAAGATATTAATTTTTTTCGAGAATGGCGCTAGCATCGCTGTAAACTGGCTCTTAATATTCAACAAAAAATCTATTCAAAAGGTCTGCGGCAAAAGTTTGATCCTATGATGCACTAGAAAAATATAGCTTAGAATTTTAAGGGCCCATATCACCTTTACCTACGTCAAGTGACCCACCTGACCGTAAGCTGTACAAAAAAGGTTAAAAAGGGTAGGGAGGTGTGCGACCACCGACGTGCCACCCTACTCTTTTTATTGTCATACGTAACTACCCATCTGGTTTGAAATATTGCTGCTCATAATAATATCAAATGTTTAGGAAAATAATCAATACATAGTATAAAATAAAGTCGCTTTCCGCGTCTGTCCCTATGTATGCTTATATCTTTAAAACTACGCAACGGATTTTGATGCGATTTTTTGAAATAGATAGAGTGATTCAAGAGGAAGGTTTATAGGTATAATACATTCACAAAATATCAATAGGTTAGGCGGCACGAAGTTCGCCGGGTCGACTAGTCTTACATAAATAGAACGTATATAAGTTCATACATACATTAAACACCTCAAAAACATTTTTTAACTGTCTCTGGTTAAATTTACTTTAGATGGTAGCGAGCAAAATAAAAACTAATAAATTTATTTTACTTAATACATAAAGTATGTAATTAATTTCTCTTAATAGGTACGATCACTTCAAAAATCTATTAGCCAAAACCCAAAAATCAATTTAATCGGCTGCCAAAAAAAAAAAACATCGAAAGTTGGTAGATAAACAAAACAAACAAATTATCAATTTCTAAAGTAAAAACTGCAGTTTTCGTAGTATATAGGTATTTAGCTGTTCTCGCAGCACGGGTTTCATCCTATTGCAAGTGTGTGCTAAAGGTTAAAACAAATGAAGTGTGTATGCGTGTGGTGCAGCTCAGTGGATGCAGTAACTCAAAAACTTGGGCGGTTCCTCTCTGACGGCGGCGGCGGGAAAACCTTTGAAAACAAAAGGCAAGGTAAGTAAAGCCCGTTCATTTGACAAATCCCCGCTGCAGTAGCTCGGGGTTAAGCAGCGAGTGGGCCGACAAACAGCCGAACTTGCCTCATTACGGGGCGGGAAAATATGCGGCTCCCGCTCCGAGACCAGGCGATAAATCCGCAACTTTCTGACTAGCGAATGGTTATAGGTCTTCGCTTCGGCCCACCGCACACTGTCGGAAGCCTTATTTGTAAGGCTACGTTTTAGGGAATTTTCCGCTTAGTAAAGATGTATTTTTTCTTCTTTTGGCCGTTTGCATTAGTTAGGTACAGCAAACATTCTGCTGCTTAATCTGAAGAATTGTAATGTCAAATTCGTTCGACCATGTCCGTATTTTTTGTAAAATTTGCACGTTGAATATGACTGATACCTATTAAAGAGATAGCGGCGTATTTTTAACCGACTTCAAAAAAAGAGGTTATCAGTTTGACCTGTATGTTTGTCCGCGTTTATCTCGCGTTTGGCTTAACCGATTTTGATGCGGTTTTCAGTAATGTATTTGTTACATTCAGGAGAAGGTTTTAGTACCTATTTTAACCGACCTCGAAAAGAGGAAGTTCTCAGATTATGTCTGTATGACAGTTCGTTGAAGGCGGGTCTCTTTTTGCAAAAAAGAAATTATAAATTAATACAAACCAAACGTATTACATTGAAAGGGTTGGGAACCGCCGCTACCTACGCTTCATCATTATCTCCTATGTAAGGTAGATACATCTAAGTACTTATGATGGTACTATGGTACCCAGGTGTAAGTTCGCGGTGATTTTGACGTGGGATTTTAAGGTTGAAACTGGTATTTTTTTCTCATAGGTACTTACTTACTTACGGAAGTAAGTAGGGGTGAGTTTGTAAATGTAATATATCGATTTATCTACGAGGTAAAAATTTAATATATCGATTTATCTACGAGGTAAAAATGTAATATATCGATTTATCTACGTGGTAAAAAGGGGTACTTACTGACGATACAAAAGTAAGAGACCAGTTAAAATTATTTATCCTGTGGATATCTTCACAACGCCAAATGTTGTACCTTCTGGGCCAAAAGCAGCTTTTTCTTTTTACTTTCTTTGCTTAGGGCAAGTTAAGACTCAAAAGTGCCAATCTAGATGGCGCCTACGATCCGATTACGAGCAACGGGCGCGGTCCCAGGTTCGATTCGCATCCAATTTTCTCTTCAGGCCAACTTGAGGCCCATTACGCTTCCCTTGTAGGTAGCTCCGGATAACTCGCTTACGTAACGAGATTCTATTTGCGATACCTTCAAATCAAGCTCATGCTACTACTTACTTACACTTTTACTTAACTTTCGCCCATCTGCGAGCGAAGGGCCGAGTCTAATAATGCCGTCGACGGAACCAATTTCAACGATCCTTATAAATATATTTTCTACCCTGGTTAACAATTTTCTAAGTCATGGTTTTACCTCACTTACATAGTGAGGGATGATGGATATCAAAATATCTATTTGGCAAAGTAATTGACGATATAGGTACGATTTTTGTTCCACTAAAATCTTGAAATTAAGTACATAAACTTACTTACCAATAGGTAGATAATGTCTTTGTCGCTTACTAGCTTCAGCATTTTGTACAATAACAAAATTATGTTATTCGGAACGTCGACTAAGTATATATCACTGCTCCGTAGCTCAGTTGGCAGTGATGTGGACTGAGAAGCGTGTGCACCCGGGTTCGATTCCCGGGCGGGGCGAATATTGATATTATGAATATCGGTGTTTGTTTCCGGTCTGGGTGTGATGTTTGTCTCTGTGTGTGTTTCGGGCACCCTAGATACAGGTTCTTCCTAGTTAGGGGCTCTGAGTGTGATGTGTTATTATTATTATTATTATTATGTTTCTCAATACTCTTTGGTATCACGGGATGGAGCCCGGTCCTTTGAGAGGCGTGCGAGGGGACGAATCCAACACGTAGAGGCCCTTTCGAGAGTTTTGCTACATTGTATATGGATCACCAACCAGCCACCGCCACTAAATGCACAAATAGATCATGCACCCAGAGGCGGCACCCAGAAGGTGATAGGAACTATTGTAAAACGGATAACAAGAAATGGTTTATGGGGGTGAACTGTTTAATGGACCGGTTAACTGGTGCTATGGAGTGAAATACCGGTACGCCTGCCTTTAATGCAACATTTCACTAATTATCATGGCAGGCGGTGACTCGCTGTCCACTGGGTGGGCTTCCACTAAGTCGCCGATCTGTTGGCGACGGGTCACAACACTGGGCGTGGACAGCTAAGGTTGTCGAGAGGTGAGACTGCGGGCAGCATAAGATGCACCCGGCGTTATGACATTTTACACTTCCAACCTGGAGTATAGGCTTCGCTCTTGCTACTCCACTCTGGCCGGCTGGTGAAGGCAAGCTCAGAGGCGGGGGGGTGTGTGTGATTTTCATGCGACGTTCTTCTAGTCTAGATAATATTACTTTTCTAATCAATAGCCATATTTTAGTTATATTTATGTGAGTCGCGCGTGACCGCTCTGCCGCGCTATCGCCAGCGCTATCAGATCAAATTAGATTCAAATTGAAGATCTTAAAAACTTAGTAAGGTATATGTAAGGATATAATTTTATTAAAAAAAAGTTTATTGTGTCAAACGAAACTTAAGTTTAAGAAGGTAAGCTGACATTAAATAGCTACATAATGTACCTCTACAACATTATGCTCTTAATTTTTGATACAACTTCAAAAGGCCTGATTCACCCACTAATCTGACGCCTATATCTTCATTTTGAACTGTGGCAGAACGGGTGAAGAACTTTGTTACCCACATTAAACCTGGAGACATTTCTGCACTGCAAATCTAAGTATTGTGATGAATATATAATAATATTCTAACACAAAGAACTTCATCCCGTGATGATAGCTGATAGCCCACTTGCTAGCCGAGTGCTAGCACGAGTGTGTAGTGTTGCGCAAAAGCCTTTGTCTCCCATCGACATTCGACACAATGCCCACGACAACGGTCGACTGCCGCTTGCCGCCAGCGTCGATACACGACAAGAACCACTGTTTCTGACACTACTGCTTGTTTTGTTGACTAGATCGAAGATGGATTAGATATCACTGTAGATCTGAAGTTTTGCGCGAATACAAAAAGTATGAATTAAAAAATAAAAGTAAAAGTAAAGCCCTAAAGAAGTCGCCTTTTTATATCTAGCTAGTAGCTAGCGTTTTTATGTTTACAATTTGTGCCGAAAACTTAAAGTTGTCTACCAAATATTTTCTTCTTCTAAGAAGTCCCAGTACCGCGTAGTACTCTTTCTTAAGGTGGTAACTCTCGGTATGGCGCGAAATTCAAATTTTTTCGTGTTTTTTATTTATTCTGGCGAAAGTATACATTTTTAATAAAGTTTAAATGAATTCGCGTATGTAAAAAACCATCTCCCACATTGCAATACAATGTTTTTGGAAGACAGACCTACAGATTTTGTGTCTAAAAACAAGTTCCTTGAATATACACAAAATCGGTAACTCTGTCTTTTAAAAACGATATATCACAATGTGGGAAATAGGTTTTTACGTACGCGAATTCATTTAAACCTTATTAAAAATGAATACTTTCGCCAAAATAATTAAAAAACGTGAAAAAAAAAAGAATTTCGCGCCATACCGTGAGTTACCGCTTTAAACTGTGCCAGTATCACAGAATACCTAATAGTACCGTACTGTATAATGTAACAGTAGATATAACCACTGCCGGGTAATTATTTACTTAAGTTACCTTTTTGCGGTTCTAGATTTTACACGTTCCCTAGAAAATTCCGTATACCCAACTTATAATACTTAGCGTACCTACGTAAGACATTTCTTTGTTCATTCATTCTATTTTTTTATGTAAGTAAGTACTTTCAAACGGAAATTGGATCAGCGACTTAGTAAATTTCGCACCTAACTGCCGGAATACCGACATTTATCTTCCTTACAAACGTTAAGATTGTGGCACCTCTCACCTTCCTCCAATTTACTGCTACTATTTTAAGACTATTTTTCTGCGTTACGTGTTTTCGTTTACGTAAGTATCTTTTTCAATAAAGACAAGAAAAACGCTCAGTTTTCATCATTTACGTCACTTGGGAACATTACTTTTCTATGTTTATTAGTTTTGCAGTTATTTTTTAAGGTTCCGGGTACCTAATCGTCCCGGTACATTATTCATATGATTAATTTGTCCGTCTGTCTGTCTGTCAAAGGCAATTTTCTCCAAAACATCTCAATAAACCGAAATTAAACGTTTGCAAAAAAAAATGCCGTAGGTGCCGTAAAAGGCGATTAAGGGAACAAAAGAAGGACGCAGACAGCATTATCCTTCGTTGAAATACTTAAAAGCCATACTGCGCTGCCAAGCTTGGCTATTACGGCAAATTTCCTTCACAATATTTGTCCTTGTGACAATCTGTGGGGGAGAGCTATGTCCAGCAGTGGATGTCTACCAGTTGTAGTTATAGTTATAACTAGCTGTCCCGGCGAACTTCGTATCGCGCCTGGCGGTTATCACATTGCCACGCACCACGCTGCATGTTGCATTTCGACGCTACTACGCGCGCGCACGTGGATGACTTTTCTGTGTGTTGGACTGCGCGTGTTTCTATACAAATGGAGGTACTTACAATCAACGTTAGAATACTCATTCACGCGCCACGCTGCGTGTTGCGTGGCAATGTGATAACCGCCTAAAAAACTTCTCACCTGTTTTTCTTACTTACTTACTTACTTACTTACTTACTTACTTACTGTAACGATCCTTCCTATATCGTACAGTTTTTAGCTTTATTAAATTAAAAAAATTATATATTTTATACTTTTAGATGGATTCGACGACAGATCCCTAGAAACGGCTACCGCGTCTCGGCGCGCGGGGAGATCGTGTTTTGTTTTCTTTGATTTGACATGATAAAGCTATATATATGTACTCGTACCTTCGGACGATGCGAGGGAGTGCTGCGGCCGGCCTCGGCACTCGCTTCATCAAAGTAGTTAGATGGGGAATGTATAGTTAAATACATAACCGAACACTTTACACTGGTCACAAAATTGGATAGCGGTGATTATTTTGATTTGAAAGATTACTTACTTGAGTAATCATATTCTTTGAGATCTAGTCGCTGCAGTCTATTTAGTGTACCAACCTCGAACGAAGGATTGCACGATTACTACTCTTGTGTCTTGATTGCCTTTTACGATGTTAATCAATTATTGTAAATCGTAGATTGAGCGAAATGGATGCTTGTTGTGGGAAAGTCTAATCCTCTATTATCACACTTGATAATCTCAAGTTTGCCGATATCAATGCGTGGTGGCTTACAAATGTAATGCGGAATTGCTAAGACAAAGTATATAAGTAAAGAACCAAGAGTTCAAGACAAGACTTCATGATTGATGGCATGAAGATCAGACGAGCAAACTAAAACCTCACATCAAACTTGACAATGCGTTACGATGCATGAGATAGCTAGATGATGAGAATATAAAGAACCAAGAGTTCTAGACAAGGTCCCATGATCGGTGGCATGGAGATCAAATGAACAACTTAATCAAACTTGACGATGCACTACGGTGTACGAGATGGTTGATTAATAAGAAATACCTCTTGAGTAAAAGAGGCCCGAATCGTTCTAACCAAATATAAAATATCCTTTCGTCGAAGCTTGACTGCTTACGTTGTTTGTTACTCGTTGGATGACGTATTCTAGAGATTTGTGATAATTCTATTACACTCAACTAACACCACAACCATTATCAGCTGATAGGACTTGAAGAATGTATGTGAGACAGAAAGAATCTGTGTGAGGTAGAATGAATGTATCAAGGGAGGGTCTGTTTTTATACAAACTTATATTATATTATATATATTCACACGATATACACTAAACCGTAAAAGCTAACTTCGTGATAAACTAATCCAGGGGCGAGACCTCTTTTCTAACATTTGATAATATGCGGCTTTAGGCTCGTTTGTGTAAAGAAGCGATCGTCCTGTGTTAGGGGATGAACTTCAGAGGAGCTGTGATTTGATCTAAAGAAATTGCTAATGTTTGGTTTATAAGTGCATTGCTTTGCCTAACGATCTACGGTACTTCAGGAGATGTGCTATCATGGTGGGAGTGATAGTTGAAACCACAAGACATACATTCCTAAGTAAGTTCTAACCAAGAAAAGTGCTGGTACAAGACCAACGGATTGGCAACAGGGTTATTACACCGTAGCTCTCGTTTTGAGAATTTTGCACATAACTTCATGATTATCTTTGTATTAATCTGGCTTAAGCCTTTATCACATGAATCGATGGTCATCAAAAGTCGACTTTCTTCACACAAACATAAGGTTACACAAAACCTAGTCGGACGGGGCATGGCGAAGGAACTGTCCTACCCGGGGCTAGTTGACAAACACTTCAACCAAAATTTACCTTCCGTAATAATACACTTGACCGCGGTTCCTCTTCTAGGAACAACAGTAGGGTTTTCAATCTTTTAAATCATTCTTTAGAAGGACGATTGCAGTAATGTATTAGGGAACGTCTGTTTAGGATACCTAGGCAGTCGCTTGACGAGGTCGAGCTAGCGCGCGTTTTTAGCGCGCATTTTTTTTAAGAATTTATTTATCAGCGTACAGCTCATTGGCTCGAAATTTTATAAGTCCAAGGTTATTTTCATTATTCTTTAATTCTCGAAGGAGCTTTATCACTGTAAATTATTTGATTTTAAAACACAACGTATGGAGGGTCCTAACCATTAGTCAGATAGACGATCACGACAAGGCCAAAGATTAATGTTTCGTATTGAAGTAGAATAGTAGTATAGTATGGTATAGTAGCTTTGTAGGATATATTTATTTTTATTTTACAAATATTTAGGCAGGAAGGCAAAATGCTCACATTACCTTTAAAACCTTCCCTGGACTAAGTACTACGAATATTTCGAGACCAAAATCAGCTAAATCTCCCCGGCCGGCTCGAGTTTTAGCGAGACTAACGAACCACGATTCATTAATATAATACATATAGTAGACTAGTCGACCCGGCGAACTTCGTACCGCCTAAACTATTTCTATGTTGCTCATGTATTATACTTAAAAACCCTTGGATCACTATAATATCGATTACAAAAAACCGCATCAAAATCCGTTGGATAGTTTTAAAGTAAGTAAAGTAAAAAATGATTTATTCAATACAGGATACAAGATATCGCTTATTGAAAGTCAATTAGACTAATCTAATTAATATTGATACCTTATTTCGTAAAGTATCCTATACTGATAGAGGCGAGGTAGTTCAGGGTGCCCACTAATTGGCTCAGGCAAACAATGTTTGCCTTGCCTTACGACAATGGTCGCCTGGAGACGCCCCCAAACGAGCCCTCCTCTGTCAAATGATTCTACTTAATTTATTAAAGATATAAGAATACATAGGGACAGACGCGGGAAGCGACTTTGTTTTATACTATGTATTGATTAGTTATAATAAAGTATATAGACGATTAAAGTCCAAAGCCCAGCTATGATGTGTAACTACTCACCTACTGCGTAAAGTTCTAATGAAAAATGTGCAAAGTGAGCAAGGAAGGTTGTTCACTTGTGCTTTCTTTAGGTGTGAGCTGTAGGTGAATGATCAAAGAAAATACAAAAACCGCCACATCAGTCACAAAAGCACGCATTACTCATTAACGCACACGTGCGTTGCTTTTTAATGAGTCTGCTTTTAAATACAGACATTGGCAGGTACAGCATAGTAGAAAAATCCATACACAGTAAGTTAACAAAAATTGTGGTCAAACACACGCACAAATTAGACAACAATTTAACCAGTATTAATCAATTAAAGCATTCAGATAGATGCTGACTTAGTGCCATTTTGCACCAACTGCAACACACCATACACATCTGATTATTTTAAGTTTTTATTTTAATTTTCAATTAAGTAAGTATATATTTTTGTGTTTTATTTTATTTGCTTTTCTTAGGCTACGAACGCACAGGCGGTTTTTTTCCGCGCGGATTAAATGTAACATATTGAATCCTATGGAAGTGTGCGCACCAGCGGATAAAAAACCGTAAAAACACGATTGTGCGTTCGGGGCCTATGAATAAAGTGGAAAATTAAATAACAAACTTTGACACCGCGCGGAAATAAACCGCCTGTGCGTTCGTAGCCTTAATTCATTGTGAACGGGTTTTTGGTACTTAGATTTTTTATTTTACGGTGTTTGTATCGTTTTCTGTGCTTTTTTATTTTTGTATAACGTGTTAAAAATTGTTATGAAAATAATAATATTTCGTTCTTACTTTCTTTCTACTATTAATCACTGTACTAAGTGATGTTAGTTATTTTCGTTTTACCCTAAATTTGTAGCGTTCATATGTGTTCTTGCGTGCAAACTGTTTTAGACCCTTATCTTACACTACGAATGAAATTTCGCAAGGTACTGTACCAAGATGCGTGACGTCACGACACTGCAGCAGGATTCTCATCCTCACGCACGGTTCTGATGTTTTCCAATCAACAAGAAGGCGAAGGTGCGAGTGGGGGAGGGAGTTGTAATAACCTGCGTAGCTTGGAAATACTCCAACTAGGGAGTGATAGGTATATATTTTTTTGAATAGAAGGTGTGTAATCTGTATATTTTGATATAAAAGACAGTAGGACTCGTGTGCGCCCTTCGGCATCGACCGCGCAATTTAATTTAGGTTTACACTGAAAATTCCCAATTTTGCGTGAGATTGTCGGTATTCAAAGTAGCCAATGTCCTTTTTTAGGCTTTAGATTAACTCTGTACCAAATGACATTTAAATTGGTTCCGTAGTTTTAGCGTGAAAGCGAGAAAACATACTGACAGAGTCATCATCATCATCATCATTATTTCCTTTAAGTCCCTCATTACTGACAGAGTTACTTTTGAATTTATAATATTAAGTGTGGATTATTTGAATAACAAGTACTTAGACCAATAATCTTGAAGATTTCTAGTCATAGTTGTCAGAACCACAGCGCGGGTCGACTGCTCGGTCTATTTAGCGTTTCCCATCTCACTGGTTCAAATACAGAACGACGGACACAAGAACAAGATAAGAATAAGATAAGAAACTTGGGGCCTGACTAAAGTTTATCAAAATACTGATTGCTATTAAATCGCGATTTCAAACTAGATTATAAATTATTTATCAATTATCCTGTAAACGGCACAGTATCCCAAATCCAGATTATAGCGGCAGCTCTAACGAGCGTCCTAATAACTCGACACTGGCAAATTTACATTTCAATTGCTGAGCCAATTAGCTCCGCCCGCGCCCTGCCGACTATTTATTGATCTGTTAATAGTTGTGTACAATGGTAATGGCTACTGGAATTATCATTATTTAGAGCCAGTTTACAGCGATGCTAGTGCCATTTACGAAAAAAATTTAATATCTTCTAAACTAAAGCAAATATCAAAAATGTGGCACTGTATGACACTAAATAATCTTGATTAGTATTTTTTGAGCACAGTAAAGTAGTCATAACTTAAAATAACAACATTATAAACAGATTGTTGCTAAAAGTGGCCACTTTTAGTAAGACTTTGTAGCTTTCTTTGGTTTTTAACTCAAAAGCTATACAACAGTGCCCTAAAAATACTAGGCTACATTATCTAGTGTTATACAGTGCCGCATTTTTGATATTTGCCTTAGTTTAGAAGATATTAATTTTTTTCGAGAATGGCGCTAGCATCGCTGTAAACTATCTCTTAATCTCCGACAGAAATAAAACCTTGCGCCGGCCGAGTCGGGTCATCAGTGGTAATATGGGTTCATTTCATAGCCATCAAGTGAGTGAATGCCCGCCGGTTTTTTGTTAACTTTTATTATCTACCACTACACTTCTTATTATTATGATTATCTATACCAATATTTTAAAGAGGAAATATTTGTTTATTTGTAACGAATAGGCTCCGGAAATACTGGTAAATAAAATTGGTATAGATAAAAATAAAAACAAAAAAAAATTGACAGATTTAGAATAAAACGAACAAACATAAAGGAATAACTCGACGTACTTAGATAACATTTATATTCTCACGGCGGCGATTCACTATCAGTAGAAAATGTTTATTTTTAATTGTAACAGGAAACGGGAAAAGAGAATCCCCTGAGATTTCAATTAATAACCAACATTTAGAGTGTTACAAAACAAAACAAAAAAACGTACCCATTTATGTTGTTTCTTACCTAAACGCGTAACAGAATCTCACCTTAAAAAATATGACATAAATTCCGAAGCAAAAGAAAACCGCAAATAAGGTGTAATAAAATTTACCTCAGGCCTTGTGTCCCGCGAGACACCGTGAGCCAAGCCCCAGCTCGAAGCCAGGGAAACAACTCGGAGGAGTTTTCAAGTATTTTTTATCCGCCAACATAAGGTTGTAATTTGGCCACGGATACGGGTGATAAGCGTACGCTACTCCTTGCTATTCTGCTAAGACAACGTATAGGGTTTTTGCTTTTTGTTACTTCAACGTCGTAATAAGACTGGATCAAAGTAATGGCAATTACGGAAAAACCCTCATAATGTTTTTTGAATGTTTTTTTTTTTGAAAGAGTGTGACGTAAAGTTCTGCAGGGCTGTTACCAGTTATGTTGACAATGTTGACATGATTGTTTATTACTTATTCGGATATGACAAATATAACACTAGTTTATTTTTCTGTTCCTTTCTAATAAAGTAGAATTAACTTAGTAACATCTATAGAATTTGATAGTATAAGCCGCGCACATAAACAAATATTTATAAAACCATGACAAACATCATGCTGTCTCGCTCACACATCCATTCTGAGCGAGGACGCATGATACTGTTATGGTTATATTATTTTTTCTTTATGTGCGCGAGTTATAGCGTTAGGTATATGTCAACACATTAGCATACTTTTGGTCTTAAGAGCCAGTTTACAGCGATGCTAGCGCCATTCACGAAAAAAATTAATATCTTCTAAACTAAGGCCAATATCAAAAATGTGGCACTGTATGACACTAGATAATGTAGCCTAGTCTTTTTTAGGCACAGCAAAGTAGTCCTAAGTAAAAAGAACAAAAAAACATAGATTGTTGCCAAAAGTGGCCACTTTTAGTAACACTTTGTAGCTTTCTTTGGTCTTCAACCTAAAAGCTGTACAGAAGTGCCCTAAAAATACTAGGCTACATTATCTAGTGTCATACAGTGCCACATTTTTTATACTTGCCTTAGTTTAGAAGATATTAATTTTTTCCGAGAATGGCGCTAGCATCGCTGTAAACTGGCTCTTAACTAGCCACTTTTATCTGCTGCCCGCTCCGCTCATGCGCCCGCCGCGCTCGCGCCCCGCTGTAACTCGAGCGGGATCAGGGGCCCGCGGGCACAACTTTGCCGGAGCCTGTTTTGTTTGCTAATGCCTATTCGGTTTCAAGGACTATGGTAACTCGAACGCTTTCCACGGCTTATGTTTGATGTTAGCTTGTCTCTGTGTAGGTGCCACGGCAAACAGATCGCGTATTATGAGAGAGCTCTCAAAATTTCTTACAAACAAAAATTTATACAACTCAGATTTTGTGAAGTTTATTTTCGTATTCAAGTTGAAAATAAGTCTTTCCGCTTAATTATTTCATCATGATACCTCGTCGGGAACAAATTTAATAATTAATTCATGACTAAAGTTTGGTTTCAGCGATCTACTCGGTCTAATAATAATACAGTGTTCATTAAAAAGTTATTAAAGTTTCTGTAATACAACCTATTCTTACTTTATTGTTCGGAGCTCATCCCCTGCGTCGGCGGCTGATCCCGGCTCGATAACCTTTACTCTTTAGACTTCGAATTCCATAAAAGTAACGGAGCTCCGGGCGATCATTAGCATAGCACTTCTTTTACGCGATCAAATGTCGCGCAAACGATCATCTAAAGTATCTGAAATAAACCAGTTTGTAATACAAGAAAACATTTCAGATCTAATAGCAAGTTTGGACTCATCTTAAGATTTATTCACTCGGATATTTGAGAACAAGATTCGACGGTGGAAAGGCAAGATTGCTGATCTCCAAAAATGCGAATATGAGTTATATATACCGTTAGAATCAGCTGATTTTTCTCTATCCAATGATCTGGGTCTCATCTCAATACGAGCCATTTTCATGGTCGTTAAGCAATCTGTAATTACTGTTTTTTTGGTTAATAAGAGCTTTTTTTTAGGCTTTTTTATATTTTTTGGCACTTAAACTACCCCTTTAATGACCAAATTACCGATAAGCAATTATTCCAGTTTGTGTAAATTTACATTAAATTAGAAAAGAAAATTTGCCTTGCCGTGAGAAAAAAGCAAAGTGCACATAAGAAAACTAGCTTCGCTGAGATTATTCATGATATGGCACTTAAGCCAATTTTGCTCTACCGCATTTTTTGGATTGTTTACAGATCAGCAATTTTATCTGACAAAACTAATAATCACTATGGATATAAGCAATTTTGGCAGGGCAAGAATTTTCTTGAAGTGGTACTTAATGCAGTTTTACCCCAATTAACATTAATAATATTACATTTATAAGAAACTTTATCACTACTTACTTGGACACATTCAAGCTACTTAAGCATGTCTTCCGTGCAAAGAATTTCAATATGTAGGGCGTTTAAGCTATCCTTTAACGGTCTTATATTGCGTCACACACAGAGGGTATGTATTGACCCAGGTGCGCGCGGGCGCATCAGTCACTCGCATCTTGTCGTTTGGGCTGGACGCCCGCAGCTCATTCATAAAAGCGCACTAAATATTGGTTCGAGCGTACCCTGCGATTATTAGCTATCCTATACAGCTACATACTTTACGTAATTGTGCCCTTACTTACCAGTTTTATTATTTGTGTTGAGAAAATAATTAAAAAAATTTATAGGTGTGAATTTTGTTATGCCACATAATACTCTAAAAACTGGAGTAAGCACATTTTATTGAAATGAAATATTCCTTTATTTTTGAAAGAAACAAAACATATTTTTTTAATTCTACATATTTTTGCATGGCCTATGGCCATTCGGCATAACTCCACCTATTGAATTTATAAGTCCACATTCATTGGTATTCTGTTTTCTTTATTAACAAACTTTGTTAGAGAGATTTGATTCCTATGATTTACCCTATTCACCATGCCATAAAAATAATATAAATATAAAAATTGTTACTGTACAAAACTATTTCAAAATTTGGTCAGATTTCACCAATGTCCTTCTTTGTAATAATGTAGGCGGTTCGATTCTCAGATGTGAAAAAGAAATTTAATTATCGAATGCATGTTTCTTTCTTTTCAAAAAAAAAAAAAGTTATCTATAGGTACCTTTAAAGAGGAAAGATTTGATTGTTTGTTTATTTGCATCGAATAGGCTCCAAAATTACTGAATTGATTCAAAAAATATTTCGCTGTTAGGCAGCTACACAAACCCCGAGTGAGTTAAGTTTTATTATATTTAAAAAAAATAGGGATCTTTACTCAAATAATGTAACCCAAGGTGCCACAAAAATGATCTCTTGTTTAACATTTTGATGGTTTGTTTAGGAAATTTTGGACAGTTTGTTATTGTTTTTTTATTCGAATAAAGTCCATACAGCCAAGTCTTTTTATTACTACACTAGTATTTTATAGATGCCAGATTTTATTGTTTGTTTGTTTGCAAATCAAATAGGCTCTGCAACTACCGACTGAACGGATTTTAATAGTAGTTTATTCAACATGGGTGTAAAGTGATGTATTATGAACGAGGGTGGTCTGATAAAACCCTAGCGCAGAGACAGTTTCAAGGGTTTATTCCCGAACGTAGTGAGGGAATAATGACTTGAAACTTGAACAAGCGAGGATTTTAACCTCACCCGAGGCAGAATAACTTTACCCCCAAGTTGTATATACTGCTTTTTATTCCATCCGACGACAAAATTTACATATAAAAAAGAATCTCCTATGTACCTACCTAATTTTGCTGACCTTATCAGCTAGCTTGTTTTCAAACCCACATCACTTCAATCATTTATTTTCGTAACTATATTACATTAAGTACATCATATTTGCCCAGAGGTCGATAAAAATGTATGGAAATTAATTATTGACTGACTACAAACCGCATGTGAATAATGAGGAACTACGACCTAAGAACAGTAATAAATAATTTCTTTTTTTTAAAAAGAGACCCGCCTTCAACGAACTGACACAAACATAATCTGAGAACTTCCTCTTTTTTGGAGTCGGCTAAAATAAGTACTAAAACCTTCTCCTCAATGTAACAAATACTGAAATACTGAAAACCGCATCAAAATCGGTTCAACCAAACGCGAGATAATCGCGAACAAACATACATACATACAGGTCAAACTGATAACCTCCTTTTTTGAAGTCAACCTTAGGGTTAAAAAGTTAACTTTTCGAGTGGATGGGATAAAAAATATATATCACGTTATTTTCAAGGAAGCTACACTATCATCGAATGACATATATTATGCTATATAATGTAAAAAATATAATAAGGGATCCCTAATTAAACTCTATCATTCTGGGCAGTCAAAAGAACATAGTCCATACAGCCAAGTCTTTGATGTAAACTTATATTCTATGGGACGGCTGGTGTTTTACAATTATGTGGAAAGTCGAAAGGCCACATTATCTAGGGGAATACTGTTTCAAATTTTTGTTATTTGCCTTAGTTTATAAAATATTAAATGTTTTCGCGGGTGGCGCTACTTTAGCTGTACTTTCCTCTAAAGGGAATCCTTAAAAGGGTATTTTTTATTATTTTAAGCTAACGCAGTTCTTAATAGCAAAAGTGAGGGAGGGAAGTATATTTTAAAAACAATAACGTCCAGGTATTCGTTTTTTTTTTCTTATTTTGTAATAAAAATATTCATATTTTAATTTGCTCTCCCAATTATTTTGAATACGGCCACCTATAAGCCAAATTTGCTAGGCATGACTCTCGGCCAGTTGGAGATCATCGCTTCTGGACCGTCCAATTTTGAGAGGTTTTGTGATATAACCGAATTTTAGCCTGCTGTGTTTCTGAATGCTTGCAGACATAAAACATTCTGTCTGACTTGAAAAATATATTTTTTGGCACATAAGCAAAAAGTGCAGAAATGGTTTAGGCTGCACTTCACGCTATCAGCAATTTAGCCTTGCCGTGGCATAGGTAATAATTGCTGAACCGTCACCTAACTCTGTTTCTATAAGTTGCATATTTTTTTTTTGATCGCAAGGCTATGCTAAACTGTTTTTTAAACTATCATACTAATTTTCAGGTTAAACTGACAGACAGTACCTTTTATACGATTTTTTTTGTAAAATTTGAAACTTTAAATCGCTCTCCTCACAAATCATCAAATGGCGCTTCAGCAAGGTTGCCTTTCCAGCGTCGATATTGTTATTGTGTAGGTGACAAGGTGTCTAGCGAACAGTAATGTTATTGTTGGGGCTGCGACGCGTCGCCTTTTTCTATTTCTGTGAGTTGCTCGTAGATAAATGATTATTGTTGGTCATTCCGGGGCTCGCGCGGCCGTGAGTGACGACCCGCGCCCCGCGTCCCTCATCTGGACAAACAGCCCTTGTATTGACAATATTTAATCCCAGGCATTACTCTACCCCATTCTCCCCCCAGTGGGAGAAAAAATAAAGTGAGCGGAGAGGGGTCGGGAGCAAATATCAAGATTTATTTCTGCTTTCTGCTCGGCCGCGAGTATTTCGTGAAATCTTATCGTTTTTGATTAGGGTGCGTCGGGCATTTTCCTGAAAGAGCTTTCCGCTCGGCTCTGTCAATAAAAATGGGCGCCGTGAATGTATGACGATAAGAAACATGTTACAGGAAAGAGTGGGTTCAATAATAAATAGTACACGCGAACAACATGCGTCGGAAGAAATAAATCCTTTAGCGAAATAAATTTATAGCTATTCTATCACGGTTTGCGTAGATTGGTTGATTCCCGTGTGAGATATAGGTTATCTGCCATAGGTTCATTCTATTTTTTTTAGTTCTACTAGAGGCTGCCCCGCGGTTTCAACTGCACATTTTTCTTATTAACACCAAAATCCCGTTCCTGTGGGAATTTCGGGAATTCATTCCTTAGTGCTCCCCTACACTCGCCAAGGAACCCACGTGTTCGGCTCTGCGTTGTCTGTCAGTTCAGTAGTTTCGGCTCTGCGTTGTCTGTCAGTCAGTCAGTCAGTTCATATATTGAAGTTTTATATATATACTAGCTTTTGCCCGCAGCTTCGCAAGCGCTTTTTTTTATAATAAATGTAAATGACTTGTTCATTTGTTTTGTTATACTCTCTAATCTGTGGTTTTACACAGAAATATCAGAAAATCATTTCTAATTTTGAATCCAAACCCCTATAGAAATCAATATCAAGCAGTTTCCTTTTACAATACAAAAATCTTTAGCTGTTTGGGCTGCAAGCTTTAATATCCGTTTTTCTGAATACACAAACTAACTTTAGCCTATATGCATACTCTGACGCTTCAAAAAAAACCCAGTTCATCTACCCGGTATACTCCGTTTACACTAATCATCATCGCCGCTCGCTACCGATAGACGTTCACTGCTGTATATTGGTCTTGCGCGACTCTTATCCAGTTTACTTCCACAACCATTTCTCTTTTCATATATACAAACTGTTAACCCCTGTATCAGCGTCCGCATAAACTAAGAGGACGCCCCTTTATAATTAAACTTTTTGTCCACCATAATGGATTTTAAAATTTCTAACTTTTTCGTAATCAGAACCATCAATATCCTTAAAAAACTCCACACATATCGATTTACATTTTGCATTTAAAAAATAAAATGATGATGTCTTTTTGGTAATAACGATTTCAAAAACCTAGAAACATCAGCACCCATTTCGATTTGTAAGAAAAATAATAAGCGGTTTCGGTTTTTCATAAAAACTTTGTATTAAGGACTCCAGTAACTATAATAGCAGTTATGATACCATATTTGATGTTTTAATATTAATATTAACAGAAACTTATTTTGAAAATTTTAAGTTTCTAGTGTCAATAATTTAGACTTTAGCGATAAACTTGTTTTATCCTGTATAAGAACTTAAGAACTCAGGGGCAAAAAAAACTACTTATGATGTTTTTAATGCAAAGAGAATGTACAGTGTAAATTTCAACATTCTGAATCCAGACGTTTAGGAGTTTCATACACACTGTTACACCCTGTATACGGCGTACCGTTGGTTTTTCGTAATTAGCGCCCCCAACAATCTAGAAACATCTCCCATTTCGAATCAAAGATAATCTACAGTGTAAATTTCAACTTTCTAAATCCAGACGTTACATCCTGTATACGCCGTCCCGTTTTTTTTACGTAATGAGCACCCCCAACAATCTAGAAACATCGACCACTTCAATTTCTAAGAAAAATAATAAGCGGTTTCGGTTTTTCATACAAACTTTAACACCCTGTATCAAGGCCTTCAGGACTAATAAACGCAGTTTTGATATCATATTTAATGTTTTAATATTATAAGGAGCTTATTTTGAAAATTTCAAGTCCCTAGTGTCATTAGTTTAGATTTTAGCAAAAACATATTTCACCCTGTATAAGACCTCAGGGGCAAAATTAAAAAAAAACTAAATCATTTGTGATGTTGGTGATATAAAAGAAATCCACAGCCTAAATTTCAACATTCTAAACCCAGTAGTTTAGGAGTTTCATACAAACTGTTACACCCTGTATACGGCGTCCCGGTTAAGTTATCCCAAAATCCCATCTTAGTGGGTGCTTACGTCACGTAAAGAAGCTACTGTCCAAATTTCATCTTTCTATCTTCAGCGGTTTCGGCTGGGCAAAGATGAGTGAGTGAGTGAGTGAGTGAGTAGATCAGTGGTATTTGGATTTTATATATATAGACTAGAGGCTGTCCCGCGGTTTCACCCGCGCAGATCTCTCATAAACACAAAAATCCAGTTATTTCCGTTCCCGTGGGAATTTCGGGAAATCCTTTCTTAGTGCTCACTTACACTCCCTAAGGAACCCACGTGCAAAATTTCAGCCCGCTACGCCCAGTAGTTTCGGCTCTGCGTTGTCTGTCAGTCAGTCAGTCAGTCAGTCAGTCAGTCAGTCAGTAACGGAAGAGTTTTATGTATATTGATAATAATATTTATGATTTAAATAAAACATTAATTTATTACGATAACTTAGAATTGGTTGTAGGACAAATGAATTTCCAAGAAAACCTTTCTTTAATTATTTTTTTAATGTCAGTTTTATATTTTAAAATACCCTACATATTATTCAATGATAAAAAAATCCTTGCTCAGTAGGTTACTACTAAGAATAAGATATCAGAAAGTAATTCAACTTCTCCATCGAGGTCGGATGGAACAAGACTGATTCGACGTGGATTGCTGACGTCAGCCGCGACGGCGGCGGCGGCGGCGGAGGATTATGTCGCCTCGAGTGATTTGCTGCAAATTGTTTTACAAAACCATTTCCGAACATGTTTTTTTTTTTGGAGGGAAGGAATGAAAATACTTTTTTTTGTCGTTTGAGGTTAGCTTTTATTCATACTCACTGTCTTACAACGTGTTAGTTGAAATAAAGGAAAGGCTATAATACTAGTGATTTCTTAGTATCACTCAAGACAAAACAAATTAAATTTTGTATTTGTAATTGATTCTTACAGGAGTAACTAGAGGCTGCCCCGCGGTTTCACTCGCGCAGATTTCTCATAAACACAAAACCCAGTTTTTTCCCGTTCCCATGGGAATTTCGGGAAATCCTTTCTTAGTGCTCCCCTACACTCCCCAAGGAACCCACTTGCAAAATTTCAGCCCGCTACGCCCAGTAGTTTCGGGTCTGCGTTGTTTGTCAGTCAGTCAGTCAGTTAGTCAGTCAGTCAGTAACGGAAGAGTTTTATATATATTGATTGAGTAAGTGAGCGAATTAAGTAAAGTTCTCCCAGTCTTTTTGAACAATCCGGCATTAGTTTAAATTATGGCTGTCCCGAATGTAGAATTTTAGACATTCGCAAATGCGAATATTGGACAAATTCAGTGAAAAGGGTTTAGGTATAAAAAAAACATCACGTCTTTTATTTTTTGCAAAATTATAATAAGAAAAAGTAGACTTCTTACAAAAAACAATGAACATTAACCAATAAATGTGCGAATCATTCGCGAATGCAAATACGATTGCGAATGATCGGAATGACTATGGTATAAATGTTTTAATGCATATTGGACTGATGATAGTTTGAATATCGTCGATCGGATTGAATCGTCTTTAATTTTATTATGGCAGGGTCAGGTGTGAGTCAAGAAGACAAAAAGAGTTATTTACCTAATTTGATTAAGCATTCGTATTCATGACTATGTTACTAGACTAATCTTTGTTTATTCCTACAGAATAAATGGTTTAGGAATGGCGATGTCATCAATTGCAATGGTGGTGTCTAATGCCCTAGCCGAGGTTGGTAGGGAGTTTAGAGCAATAAAAAAGTGGACTGTAATTTAGTATTCACATAACAAAGGGTAAGATCGCGACAATAAGTAGGTACACGGTATATCGATCGACGTGTCGGACGGATCGAACGAGTGAAGTCACGTAGGTAAGTTGAGTGAGTGATGTTGCAGTTGTTGCATCGAATCGCGGGCGCCGCGGCCGATGCATGCCGGGTACGCCCCGCGCGTCTGTCTTGCCCCTCTGTCTCCCGGGCTAAGCTTGATGTGATGAACAGCAATTTAATAAAGAATTCTTACAAGAGTCTCCAATCGGAGCTGTGCGACCACAGTATGCGACAGTAGCGGCGACGAAGCTTCGGGATTACTCCGCCCATTGCCTACCACCTACCACTATTACTTGTGTTTTCACATTTCCTACATTTTCTCCTAGCTTTAAGCTCTGCTCTAATTTTTCAAGGAATTAGAAAATATCTTCCGAGTTACCTTGGGTACGGCGATATTATATTTCCGCAAAAGTTTTAAATTGCTATTAGCGTGAAGAAAATTATAAAAATTGAAGGAAAAAGATTAGTCTTTACCTATAATAAAAAAAGGTCCGTGGTTCAGTAGGGAGTGATGTGGACAGTGACTTTGAAGGTAAAGGTTCGATTTTCCGCGATTACAAACATTGTTCAATATGGTTGTTTGCTTTTCGGTATAGGTGTGTTTGGTTTGTTTGTGTTTTAGGCACTAGGTAATTCTATCTTGTAGATTATATAATACTAGAGGCTGCCCCGCAGTTTCACTCACGCAGATTTCTCATAAACACAAAAATCCAGGTTTATCCCGTTCCCATGGGAATTTCGGGAAATCCTTGCTGCTCACCTGCACTCCTTAAGGAACCTACATGCAAAATTTCAGCCCGCTACGCCCAGTAGTTTCGGCTCTGCGTTGTCTGTCAGTCAGTAACGGAAGTGTTTTATATATATATTGATTGAAAATAACGACAAGGCTACTTACTGTACTTATATTAGGATTCCTGATAGAAATCACCTAAAGTAAAAAAAGCAATTATTACTGGACATGGACACTGTGGAAGAGGGAGTCTCTTAGTACAGGTATTTATACTTAAAAAGAGACCCCATGTCACATTATAATGTAACATTTTTTTGGAAATAAATGTCTTTAAATGTCTTTAAACTTTGAAAATTAAAATATATACTTTGAAAATCGATAAATTGTGTATCGCCTCAGAGCAAGCGTTCCACAGCTTTTGACCCTTTTCTAACATACTTTCGTACCTGAAAAGACAATGTATGTTACGTGTAAATAAAGAATCATATTTACACGTAACACACTGGTGTGTGTTACGTGTTACGTGACCAGTCTCCCGAGCGGCCCAGCTCGTCTTTTTTCCCAAAAGGTACGTTAACACAATTAAGTCGTCTCTGCCTGCCTCGTATCAACCTGGTTTGGCTAATTAATACTGAACTGGAAGTCGCTCTCTCTTCTAATTGAGTCAAGTTAGTATTAAGGTAGGTAATTTGTTTAGGAAATGTTTTTTGCTAATTTTTGTTCACAAAAAATAAGATCGCGTATGCCAAAGTCCTAAAATTTGCAACTATGAATTAATCAAAAGTCTCTATACTATCTGTGATTCCGGCCGTATTCGACCACATCGACTGGGATCTAGAAATTATTGACAGATTCGTTGGAGTATTCTCAGGTGGCTGAGACGTAGACAATTTTTGCAGCGCTTGTGGGACCAAATTCACTGACGCAACACCTCTGCGACATATTTGTAATGAAATGTACCTAGGTAGTCAAGCCTCGAGCTTGTCTCGTTTTTTATCGAGTGTTATATAGTGTAAATGTGGTTGGTATGTAAATTAATGATTCTAATAGTAAACAGACACAAAAAGAGATTTAAGATGTTAATGTAAACTATTGACATAAAAAATTACAGAAGCTTTTAAGTTCAATAGTGCTCAGTGACTACTTAATAAATGCTGCAGCGGGTATTAGCTGAAACCTTTTTATATAAAAACTCGCTTCGTCACTTTTGTTTCCCACATGTTTGAGTAAATTTCCTTCACTGGGCTCAAGTTGGCTCGACGCCGGCCGACTTTAATATGTGCTAGTTATAAAAGCGAGTATTTCCGGGAATTCGGGTGAAAATGAGCGGTTTCCGTGACAGTACCCTGCACCCCGCACCCCGCATCCCGCATCCCGCGCACCGCGCCCCGCGGAAATTTTATTATGTTCAGCGCAAATTAAATGTAACTAATGAAGCGTTTATACATTAAAACAAATTACTTGCAATCTTATTTTAAATTTTAACTAGAAGCTGTCCCGCGGTTTTACCCGCGCTGATTTCACATAAACACAAAAATCCCGTTTATTCCCGTTCCCGTGGGAATTTCGGGAAATCCCTTCTTAGTGCTCATCTACACTCCCCAAGGAACCTACGTGGCAAATTTCAGCTTTCTACGCCCAGTAGTTTTGGCTCTTCGTTGTCTGTCAGTCAGTCAGTCAGTCAGTCAGTCAGTAACGGAAGAGTTTTATATGTATTGATTATGAAATACAAAGTTTTGAAACGTATAGTAGACTTTTACTGACAAACATATTTTGGAAAGTGCGGTTAATACCATTCAGTAGAAATGAAAGTAAACAAAATTAAATTCGTTAATGTTAGATACATAAAACAAGCAACTTAAAATCTCTGTTCAACTTTACCCAAGTCTATTGTACTTATAAATTTATTAAACAAACGCAAGGCGCTGCCATCAGAAAAGATCAGAAAGAGCAAATAATAAACAAGACAGTAGGTTGAAGCGTCTGATTGTAGCCCCGCCCCCCGCCGCGTCGCGGAATCTGCGACAAACACGCGAGTCAATAGAAGAACAACGGAATCAAAGAGACTTTCAGCTGTGAAGAACCCGGCTCATTGGCTCGCAGTGGCTGCGAGCACAGACGGGCGGACGCGAAACGCTATATTCTACGCCTTTAATATGTTTTTTTTTATGTATTTTACACTAGAAGAAGTGTGTTTTACAATTTATATGGGAAAATATGATTATTGTTCTTAATATCTTCCTTGGACTGCGACAAACATTTGAAAAGCAAAGTCAGCTAATTTATATACCTAATTTGTAAAGATACTTACAATTGTTACTCAAATAAGATTTCTACGGGAACTGTTAGGATTGTAATAACCAGCAAAGTTTAAACTTATCTCGTAAAACCAAATAAATTTCGACTTTCCTCGAAATTACGATTTTACTTTATTGTTCGGGCTTTCGTGTGCTCCCGAACTGCTATTGTGCTGTATGTGTCCCCTTGCTCCCTCAGGAAGTTGCAGTTAATAGAAATTCAGGTTTTCGTGATAATTTAGATATTTTTTAATGAGCGTTATGTGTTTTACAAGAGTCTTGGATAGGTAATGGTGGGACAATATTAACTTAAAACTAATCACAGCGCTGCTATGCTCCATCACGTCATTTTTCGTGCCTGTGATTGGCTGACGATGACGCGATGGTCCGCGTCCTCACAAAATGGTTCGCACCTGCCCGTGAGAGGGCGCTGTAGGCCGCAACATGCCCCCGGCCTTGAAAGTAGTGGCTTTCAACATCTGCTTGGATCAGGCGCATCTTCACCCAGCGGCCATATCCTTTACTACATCGTCTGTTCTTTGTGGATGGTCCCGACGATGTGATGCAGATCAGGTAAGTATCATGCAGTGGAGGAAGGTTGTCGACCTTCATCACAGCCAATGTGTTCGGTTGGAGATGTCGTCGGCGTGTGTGCATTTCCTCCATTGATGCGTGATGCGTGAGTAAAGCGTGCTCTGGAACGTCTCGTTAATAACCATAGGTGTGACCACGGTGCTGCTGGCTCAGCTCTGGCAACGAGCTCACGACGACGCGACGTGGTGTGTGTGCGCGACGCGACGACGGCTCGTCGTTTTCGGTGGGTGGCGCAGTCTGTGCGTTGCGTGGCACCACGACACGGCCGACCAAGAGGTAGGTAGGTATAGGGACTGAAGTAGGTAACAGGGTATTCTGCGGACAAAGGACTCAACGACGAAAATTTAGGAAGGAATCATTGTGTGTAAATACCGTGCTATATGCGTTTGTTGTCCATCGTCGTAAACCATATTTACACGTGCATACCCCAGCCAAATACAAACCACCAACTGAGCCAAAGGAGATGATTAATTTAAATTAATCTAAAATAATTGTGTAATCAAAATAATTTATTTTTAAAGCGGTAATTTAAATATTGTATGAAATTTAACTAATACAATTAATGTGTGTGGTACAATTTAACAGATATTTAATAAAATAAAATAATATATTATCAATCTACTAAATACTAAAATGTTCTTTATTTTTTTTTGTGTGTGTGTTTGTATGTGCGTTCGCTACCTATCGAACCGTACTCAACGAGAAATTATTTTCGCTGGGACAGATCGATAGGTAACCTTTCTATTTTCTCAACTCCTTTACGCTATGAGCGCCCGCACGTCTATTGTTTATATTAAAACGTGTGTGTATATTAAAAAAACAAACAGTGGCGGCGGTGTGCACCATGCGCGGGGATTGAGAAATCTACAGAAAATTTGAAATGTGTGTAAGTATGTGGTTCAGAAGATGTTGCCTTCAGAGATAAATTTAAGTATATCTATGTGTGAATGAAGTGTGTGTGTGTGTGTGTTTAGTGATAGAAATTACCAAAAACATAAGTTGACTGACTGAACGGAATGCTCACGATATATTTACCTTTTATCTTTATTGCGTGTGGTAGCTATAGATTTATAAAAATGGTATTCGCGAGTCCGCTCATCAGTCTGAGTGACCTTAGGGTCTGGCAACTCCTTATCCATTATCATGTGTTTAGAAGTGTGTGCGAACTTACACTGTATGGTCCTATTCCTGTGTGTGTGTTGGTTAATAGGCCCAGTGATTATCCAGCCAAATTTAGTATTGACTAAATAAGGCCCGCTGTGTAATCTTATTTTTCCTTCGGTAACTAAATCCCAAAAAACGTCTGCCCCAATTAGAATATCAATGTTTTGACAATCTAAAAAGTTAGGATCAGCCAGTTGTATATGGTCTGGTATGTCCAGATGTGTGTGCGTGTCATATACATTTGGCGTCTCAGATGTGATTTGTGGGAGTACGAAACATTGTATGTGTGTTGTGTAGGTGTTTATGTGTGACTTAACTTCAATATTACAAATTTGTGTGCATTTTGTAACTGAGTTTCCTACACCGTGAATGCTATGAGTGGACTGTATGAGTGGTGTGTTTATTAAATTGTGAAATGATTGTGTGATGAAGCTGCGCTCGCTCCCAGTGTCTAGTAGTGCGCGTGCCAGGTGATAGGTATTATCACTACCTAGTACCTCGACTAACGCGGTAGACAATAGGACCGGTCGCAGCTGCGTTGTGTGTACTTTTATTGATAAGGAGTCCTCGGAACCTGTGACGCCTGAGGAGGCGGGGGGGTCAACGACAGGTACCGGATTCACTTTGAGTAATGAGTGCAAGGTTACGACACTGCTATTATTGAGGTCACTGGGTAACTCATTATCAGTGTGAATGAGCGAGTTGTGTTTTTTAAAGCATTTTTTGCATGGCCCTAAACGACAAGAATCAGCTGTGTGTCCTGAACGCAAACAATTCTCGCACAGCTTGTTTTCGTGAATAAGTTTTAGTTTTGATTCTAAATTGCTTTCCAGAAATTGACTGCAAGAATAAATCGGATGGGCCTGCTTACACTTAAAACACAACTTGCCA
Source organism: Euspilapteryx auroguttella (assembly GCA_951802225.1). Lineage (NCBI taxonomy): Eukaryota > Metazoa > Arthropoda > Insecta > Lepidoptera > Gracillariidae > Euspilapteryx > Euspilapteryx auroguttella. The sequence goes on along the minus strand of OX637642.1, from coordinate 248,178 downwards.
CCGCGCGACTGTGTGTGAGTGTGTGAGTGAGTTGGCTGACGGTCCTGCGCCTGCGGCTTCGTTCTGGAAACATTACAGTACATTTTTTGATAACCACTGTTTGTGTTAGATGCCTGCCTTTTAGTATCCGGATTGTCTTTCGTATGCGTAACTTGAAGTGTTTCCAGCATGTCGGCTCTGTTTGTGAGAAACTGAATGAGGTTATCGACTTTGAGTTTTGTGTTTGAATTTCCAGTAAGCAAAGTACCTTTGTAATGTTCCCATTCACGCTCCGTAGTTTTGTCAAGCTTGGAAATGATTAAATAAATGACTAGAGTATCCCAGGAATCTACGGGTTCACCAAGAATCCTGAGGGAACGTAAATTTTTAAGTGTGGTGTCAATTAAGTGTCTTAGCGATATGTGTGACTCCCTATTCAATGAATTAATTGTGAATAATGTTTTAACGTGATTGTGTATTAATAATCTATTGTTGTTGTAACGATTGAGCAGGAGTTCCCAAGCAATAGTGTAGTTGTCAGCTGAGAATCCTATTGCATCAATCACTAATGCCGCACTGCCGGACAATGATGTTTTAAGGTAGTGAAACTTTTGAATTTCAGATAAATTATTGTTATTGTGTATGAGTGATAGAAAAGTGTCTCTGTACTCCAACCAGTTTTCATACGAGCCATCAAAGGTAGGCATGGGAATCGTAGGCAATTTCACGGATGAATATTGGCATTTACAATCATTAGTAGACTGTGACTTACTCGTAGTCTCAATCGGGATTTTATCCTCTTCCATGAAAGAATCAGCCAGCGCTATAGCAACGTAATAAATGTTTTCAAATTGGTCTCGCTGCGCTAGCTGATCGTCCAGGCAAGAGTCATCGACTGTCTCCTCGATTTGAGACTGAATGCTACATAATTCGGTAAAAAGGCTAGCTGCTCCGTTCAAACGCCCTTTCAGGTCTATTTGATTCTGACGAGATAACTGGGCACTGCAAATAGTGTTGACTTGTGTAGCGAATCTAGTCAGACGTGATTTTAGGATCCCGCGTTTTTTAACTAAGTCCTGCATTAGTTGCCTAGATGTATCTTCAGATATGCCCCTGTAGGGTGATTTATCGCGTGATTTAGAACTATCTGAAGACTCGCCTTTGGTCATATTGGTGATGTGTAAAAGGTGGAGTACTTACGTGGCGATATCGTTGACAGACGATTTTCAACTTGTGACACTGCCGGCGGCGGCTGCACAACAACTATCCGACCCGGGTACACTCTGTAGTTGATCACTGTAATTGGAAAAGCACGATATTCACACAAATGTATGAGGAAAGGTGTGGATGGGGTGGCTGGTCGACCGTACCGAAATGTGCGTGTGTATTTCGTCGTAGCTAGGTATTCCAGGCCAGGTCCAATCTTCTCCGATGCCAAATGATCGCGTCCTGAACGTCTCCTTGTGTGTGAGACGGTCTGCTAGCGCCTTCCTTAGCGATGTAGGGTCCACGTCCAAAGGTCAATTGCTGCCTCGTGTTAAGTGATCCAGCGAAGAAGGTCCAAATGTTCGGGCTTTCGTGTGCTCCCGAACTGCTATTGTGCTGTATGTGTCCCCTTGCTCCCTCAGGAAGTTGCAGTTAATAGAAATTCAGGTTTTCGTGATAATTTAGATATTTTTTAATGAGCGTTATGTGTTTTACAAGAGTCTTGGATAGGTAATGGTGGGACAATATTAACTTAAAACTAATCACAGCGCTGCTATGCTCCATCACGTCATTTTTCGTGCCTGTGATTGGCTGACGATGACGCGATGGTCCGCGTCCTCACAAAATGGTTCGCACCTGCCCGTGAGAGGGCGCTGTAGGCCGCAACATTATTGATGTCAGTTTCATTCAATTTTATAGTCAAACTTATAATTTAAGAACTCCATCATATTATTAATATTGCAAATATATTGTTATACTGAAATAAAATATGATAGAGCTTTCCACTCCGCTCATGCATGAATCTAAACCCTACATCGGACCGATACAATTTCACAATGGAACTTTGAACGCAAAACTCATGTTTGCCGTAGCAGAATAACTGGCTGCTACGCCGCTACGACGCCGTAGTAGCTACGTACGATTCACTTGAGCGTAGCACGTACCTTACGTATATTTCGCCTTCAACAATGTTACGTACATAAAAGGTTATTTATTATATCAAGTCTACAAAAAATAACGAGTTTTCCGTGTTCCAATCTAGTAATGGAAGACGGGAAGCAAATTCGCTAGTTCAAAATGCGTCTTTTTCCCGGAAACGCTTTTAATTTAATAATTTATACGGTTTTACAGGGATTCACTAAAAAGGGAACGTAAAGAGCTTAAGAATTCAAAGCAAACGTTAGTGGTTTGCATTAGCGGAGATAGTTGCGGTCCGCCGGCATCGCGCGGCTTAATATTAAAGAGGTCGACCGAACCCAGCCGCTGCCGCCGCCGCCGCCGCCCCGGCCCGGCCCGGCGCGCGCACACGCAGGGAGCGGCTTGGACACACAACATACAAGCTACACCTTTATGTCATTTTGAATACCACAGCACATTCAGAAATTATTAGTAACAATACATAGTATACAACAAATCACTTCTCGCGTCTGTCTGTCGCTATATATTATGCTTAAAGCTTTATAACTAACTATTCAGTAACGGATTATAATGATTTAAAAGGAAGGTTTTAATGTATAATTCATGCACAACATAGTATTATTTTAGGCGTCACGAAGTTCGCCGGGACAGCTGGTAACTAAATATAACACATCGATATACATTTATTGCACAAGAAAACAAATTAACGGTGGCATTTCCTTCCACGTTTTAACAACTGTACCATGATGTGACCTCTATAATATTATAATGGGCCTTTAACCTTGACCATGCCATGGTTAGTTTTTAGTATTATTGTCTTGATTAGAGAAGGTTTTAAGCGTAAACCCTAGTTTATATTACTTTTTTTTTTAATTTACTTGGGACTAAAACAAATTCTCAGTACAAATTAGAGTCGCAGAATTAGTAAATGAAATATTAACCGTGTATCCATCACACTATCTATATTATTAGATTAGAGGTTTTAGTTATGAGCAGAAAGTTCCATTCTTTTTTACTTGTAATTATGTTTTTTTTTTATTATTCTTTCTTGTTGTACGATTTGTGGCGGTGCCCGGTCGCCGCCGTGTGCGCAGGCGCGCGCCGTGATTGCGTGATGTTGTTGCGTGTAATGGAGTTTGCAAGATTGTGCTCCGCTTTATCTGGCACACTGCGGTATACATCAACATTTAGTATTCACCCTACAGATTAGATAGACTGCTGGGGAGCGATAGAATTTAAACTCATCATACGGATGTCAAATTAATAATGAAAATTACATGAACTTAAGCTGTAAAATCCAGGATTATAAATCTCGAAAGGTAATGTATTTTTATAAAATCCAAGCACCAAACTGTTTCAATCAACTTATTCCAATTTATTATACAGCTCTACAATAAATAACACAACTACTGTCAGAAAACACTTTCTTAAATTACAATAATTCCGGCTTATATCTACTCGCTGCCGCGGCCGATACAAGAATGCCCCGTCAGAACTGACGGGAGCGCTTTTATTGGCATCACCCCACTGCTCTTCAGTAGTGCGGTGTTGCCAGTAACCAAATGTTGCTAGCTTGCAAAATCTAAAAACTACTAAAATTCACAAAACTGACAAAATTTATCTATAAAAAAACTCTAAAAATTAATTAAATCATGACAGTATAATGCATAGTTTAAAAAAAAACAGGTCTTCTCTTCCCAGAGTGACACAAGCCTACGTCACAAACATAACTTGTCTCCTCTTTGTCTCACGCGTTATTTCGTATATTTTCGTGATATTGTTATTTCGTTCTCGCTCATTTCAGCATGATGTGTTGACATAGGCTAGTGTCATTCATATGGTCGGCGGAAAGTAGTGCCAGGCGGATCATATTAATGTACCATGATACGGGGGCGGACACGGAGGGCCTAACACTTTTGTCTATGTTCTCGTGCACTCTAAAGTGTAATACCAAAGAACAAGACCTATTTTTCAGGAAGTGTTACGCTGTATGTGTCCGTCACTATGCAAACGATCTGGTTGCAATTCAGTGAGAATCCACAGAGTTTATTAGACCGTAAAAATATCACTCCGCGACTCTTTGTTTCCAAGTAGTCTGTATCTTTTCCCTGTTTGTTTCTTCCTGCTGTCTCCACACACGTTTATTTCCAACTTCCAATAGACCATTACCTCCTGGAAAATATCTGAGAATTGGTTTCTTAATTGCTGCTAAGCACTTTAAAGCGGCCATTTGGCGCTCGCTCCGGGCGATAGCGGCTATCTGTCCTATTTATTGCGTCCCCGTTTTTATTCTATCTCTCTACCATTTGCCGTTTATCACGAAACAGAGGACCTCTTTAGTAAGGAATAGTTTGTTAATGATCCTTGAAACTATTTAATTTGCTGTGGATTTATATTAAGTTAACTTGAGTTTTGAAATTAAAATTAATGAAAATGAAAAATGCTTTTATTAAAATAAGACAGGTTTTTATTTTAAAAACTAGAATGAACTACCTTAAATTATTAAAATAATAATAACGAGCTTTCCCGGCTTACTTCGTTACGCCATAGAATATAAGATACTACAAAAGACTTGGCTCTATAGACTATGTTCTTTTGACTGCCCAGAATGGCCGAATAAAAAACAAACAACAACAACAAACCACCTGACAAAATATGTAAACAACGGAAAAATATTGCACCTTGGGTTATATTATTTGAGTTTAGGTAAGGATCCCTAATTTTTTTGAAAATCTAATATAGCCTATGACACTCGGGGTTAATGTAGCTTCCTACCAGTGAAATAATTTTTCAAATCGGTTCAGTATTTCCGGAGCCTATTCGTTACAAACAAACAAACAAATCATCCCTCTTTATAATATTGGTATAGATAACATGCTTATATTATTATTGCATAAGGCGGTGGTTCAGTGTATCCCGTATGTGGCTCGAGGCAAGCGAATGATGAGAAACCAACAGTCTAGGAAGCACTGACCCTGACCAGCCCGAATAGAAGAACATCAAACGGAGACAGCTGTCATGCCACACAAGCTAGACCGTGCCCTTCTGTGGCATGCCGCCGATCAAACCCACCCACAAAATCATAATTTTTTAGACAGATTTTAGTGAAGGCCGCCCATTGCATGCAAATTCAATTTCTCTGCACCCTGAATTTAATAATGTACTTCTTAATAATCTTCTTCTTTGTAATCTTTTTTATTAGGTATGTATGTACATGTAGTATATTTATGTAATTTTGTACGCATTGCGCACTCGTGATGAAACGCTTGTGGGTCACTGCTGGCATTGACTGAAAATCAGCACTGTCGGTGAAAACCTTCAGCACATGCTGAGTCAGTGCCATTTTACGGCGGCTGCAACACGCATACAACTTGTTTTCTTTTTTTTTATTTTTGTTGTGTTTTTAATTTAGTTACTATTACCAATTTATGTTTATTTTATTTTGTATTTAAATGTGTGTTTTATTGATGTATGTGTGTCACAGCATGTTCTGTAAATAAATAATTTCTTTCTTTCTTTCTTTCTTTACTTTTGTTATCTTACTTTGTATGCAATAAAAGTGTATTCAATGGATACTACGGCATTTTAAATGAAACAAGTTAACTTCATCTCGGTAAGAAAATTACACTTTATAATGTCCTCCTTATGCCTCATCATGGTCAAGGGCTCTCCGTAAAACTCGCCACTTAAGCTGCCTTGGACAACCTTCTCCATCTTGCCACGCTGTGCTTATTATTATTTGTTTTTGTATTTCATGTGTAATTGGTGTGTGTTTAAGTTGACGCAAATAAACATTTCTTTCTTTCTTTCTTTCTTTCTATTAAAAATGCTTATTTAATGCTTTAAATTCAGAAAAAAAATCTTTTTTTTCTGTAAAAGCTTTACTTATCAAAAAATTACCAACCTTCGTCATCATAATTTTCAATAAAGTACGTGCGGCCATTAGAACGAAATAAAGGGTTCACTGCCGGCTCCACGTGCGCGGTTAATAAATTAACACGAATCATGAGAGCGCTGTAATGTATTCAGGAGGGAGAATAAAAATGAAGTGCCGTTTTAAGCACTCCCTCCACTCGTGTCTCATTATACGGCACACGCGCGTAGTTGCTCGTAATTTCGTCCCGTAAAGGAGTCCGGCCGGAGTCTCTTTTAATTACAAATCTGCGGGTGAGTCCGCGCGTCCTAGCCAGGAGGCTTTACTTTGGCCGCATTGGAAGTTGAATATATTAGCACAATACAGTGACTTATACCGTGCCTCGTCGACAGCAATATTACCACCAATCTATTTTTAGGTGTAACATGAAACATTTGTTTTTTTTATTTATATTACAACTTAGTAACTGCAGTGCTCTGCATCCTGGTTTTCTATTTTTTGAGTTATTTACAAAATGTAACACGATGGATGAAAGCATGTAAATCCCGGCCCAGCAAACCGCAGCTACGAATTTAGTTTTGTTCTTGCGAGACGAAATTAAATCCATCGCACATGTTTGCCACATAGATTATTTAGCAAAGCCGACGTGGGCAGAAAAACAATTTACTTAATAAGTAATACTATTTCTTTTCATGAAAAATAATGATGTAGTTTTACCTGACAGAATAAGATACCTAAACTAGACTCTCTTAGTGAAATCAATGTTGAATTACCTCCGAGTTCCTTTGTAACAGGCAAATAAATCCCGAACAGTCTCGGCGGGTCGCGGCCGCTCGCCCGGCAAAGGGTCTGTCTTGTAACTCGAATTTACTAAGATAAAAGGTCCTTTGATCCGACAAAATCGGGAATGTGTCAGGTGAAGGACGCGGGCGAATGACAGGTAAAGCCTCTCAGGGCAGGATGAATGTGAAATTGGCGGCAAGTCGAGAAATCAATGATTTTCTTTTATTTTCTGATGTACAATGAGAAAGCCTACTAAAACATTTGTCCTATTGTCATTGTGTTCGGATTCCTATTCAACCTTTTCTGTAGAAACAAAATTCACCCAAAGGTATCTGATAATATTCGAGCCATTTCAATTTTATTAAATTACCTACAATTGTACAGAATAAAACTCGGTAAAGGTAGAGGAATTCCAAGAAACCGTATATCAATGGTGAGAGTAATAGGATCTGTGAATAGCTCGGAAGATTGAGCCTCAGCGCTCGAGTGAAATATAAAAATTACTTAGCAACGCACAATTTTCCAGCCGGTGATTTATTCGAGACATTTCTTTTATTAAAACCGGCTAAAGTTGCCGCTGCGTAGGCAGTAGGCAAGCACGTCTGTCGCGTCGTGAGCGAGTGATGCTCTATTAGCGATCCGTCTCGCGACGGCGGCGCCGCTCCCGCAGACGTGGACAGCTGATGCTTACAATTAAGTACTTTATGATTACTCACCATTTTATGAATTTGGTTACATTGTTTAGTTTCTGTTTATCCAGCAGCGTTTACATTTTCGTTTCTTTTATAATACTTAGTTAATTTGTTAAAAACTTCCTAGGACCTCTGGGATTTTTTTAAAATAATCTGTCACTCGTGAAGCGTAAAAATAATCAGATCAACATTATTTCGCATCACAGACTCATCAAAAATCAATGGGTTTGTGTATAATTTTCTACCGTTGAAGAGGTTGGACTACGCAGTACTTTGTAAAGCAGCTGCGCCATCTAACTATAAACATAACGTTGCAGATCGACACGACACAGGAGCAAAATGTGCCAAACGCAGGAGTAAATATGTTTAAATATGAAAAGCTTTGTGTTTTTTGTTATTATAGACGTACTAGAGGCTGCCCCGCGGTTTCACCCATAAATCCCGTTCCCATGGGAATTTCGGGAAATTATTCCTTAGTGGTCCCCTACACTCCCCAAGGAACCCACGTGCAAAATTTCAGCCCGGTACACCTAGTAGTTTTCTCTAGTCTCTGCGTTGTCTGTCAGTCAGTAACGGAAGTGTTTTATAATGTTGATAGACTATGAATCAACATCAGTTTGTTTGGCTATTTGTCAGAATCGACAATAATGTGAGCGATCCATCACGCGTGTGTGCGCGCGCCGTCTTATTGTCGCTAGTCGTCGGCGGCTGTCGCGGTCGCGGCTGATCGATGGCGGCCGCGGGACGCTCATGAAGCTCCATGATCTATCGAAACAACACAGATTTTACTACTTTTTCCATACTTTACGGACAAATTAAGCAAAACTGTTTGAAATCTTCTTCTTCATCCCTGTCCGTATAGCTTTTAGGACAATTCTTCTTTAAATTCAAATCTTAGAAATATTTCTTATGATACTAAAGTGGCCACTTTATTCAACAAACGTTTTATTCCTTAGACTAGAGGCTGCCCCATGGTTTTTCCCGCGCATATTTCTCATGAACACAAAATTCCCGTTTATTCCCGTTCCCGTAGGAATTTCGGAAAATCCCTTCTTAGTGCTCACCTGCACTCCCTAAGGAACCTACATGCAAAATTTCAGCCCGCTACGCCCAGCAGTTTCGGCTCTACGTTGTCTGTCAGTCGGTCAGTCAGTCAGTTAGTCAGTAACGGAAGAGTTTTATATATATTGATTTTGAACCTGAAAGCTACACAAAAGGCCTAGTTTAACATTTTTTGCAGTGCCCTTACAGGGTTTCATGTTGTGACTAATACTACTACTAATGAAAGCAATAAATGATTTGAATTTGAATTTGATAAATTCTAAGTAAGATTCTTTAAGGCAGTCAAACACGCATATTTTTGATTACAGCCATTGTTAAGATTCTAAACTTTAGAATGTATTAATTAGTTATCGGAAGTGGCGCTAGTTTCGCACCGTGTAAGCCCTTCAATGATTTTCTTACAGTTTTAAATAAATCAAATTAAATGCTTAACAGTACTATTACAATATTATCACAGCGTAAATTTCTATATCATCGGATTAAGGTTTACCATTTTACAAATCACTCTTCTCCTTTCCTTATCACTTCGCGTGACTGGCGATTTTTAAACTTTTACGTAGCTTCTATAAGATAACGTTTTAGGCCTAAAAGGAATTTACACTTTTATATGAAATTCAAAAGAGCTTTCACAAGTTTTGTTAATTAATGAATCGTGTCAAGTCACGGATCCTGCAGCGCTGGGAGTCCACAAATCAAGCGGACGGTCGGGTGGGCTCGCTGACCAGTCACTCCAATGAAAACATTCATATCCATTTACAGCAAAAAAAGGGCAAGCGTTTTGTTTTTTGTGAAGGATTAACTTTGCTTGCAGAGCGGAACCTAAAATAAAGTTAAACATAATATTTTTGTGCTTGGGAAGGACACCGGACGCTGATTATCAATGATTCCAGAATCCTTCCGTAGTGGAATCATTTGACACAGGAGAGATCGTTCGGGAGCGTCTCCAGACGACCATTGTCGTAAGGCAAAGCCAACATTTGTTTTTGCCGGAGCCGCTTGGTGGAACCCTGAACTACCTCGCCCCTCGCAGTATAGGATACTTTACCAAACAAGGTATTAAATATCAATTAGATAAATAGTCTAATTGACTTTTAATAAGCGATATCTTGTACCCTATATTGAATAAATAATTTTTTGACCTTCCATAAATAGCCGCGACAGCCGTCGGGGGGTTTAAGTGGATGCGAGCCCCTCATGGGGCTCTTTTAGGCCTCTCGAGGGGCGTAACGTGTAAGGCATGCCCCCGGTTATCAAAAAAAAAGTTATTTATCGTGTAGAAAAGTTTTATATTGATATAAAACTATGAGTTCTGCACTGCAGCAGCGGTGACGCACCACCGGCGCGTAATTACTGTGCGTTTATCGGGACAAACAAAATGGCCGCCGATACTGTCCAGCCAAATTGATTTATTTACTTTCCATTCAAATGAAGAACTGTTTTCGCGCGCTCGAGCGACGACCAATTTAATAATTGCCAACTCCAATTAAAAATTGCTTTATGATTTTATACGGCTGGTGATTGAGGCAGGATGGATTCTACCTAGTAGGGGCTCTTGGTGTGATGTATTATTAATTCAACTATCTACTACTATATATAAAAAAAACGTGGTTCGTAACCCCGGTAAAACTCGAGAACGGCCGGTCCGATTTTAGTCTTAAATAATGTTTGTAGTAGTCCAGGGAAGGTTTCAAAGCCGAAAGAAAATATGGTGATCTGTAGGGGAGGGCTGTGTCCAGTGGACATTTTGCGACTGGGTAAGATGATGATAACGATATCGAGCAGATATAAGAATAATAAATTATTGTGAGCACAGACAGCCTGCGACAGTTCACCACCAAATCACGGCGGTGATTCATGGTCGCAGATGTTGAAAATGTTTTTTTAGTTCAAAGTGCCGTTAGTCCTATTCCCAGCAGCCGAGAGAGAACATACAACCAGCATTGAGCACGAGATGCCTCTATGGTGCAATGAACCATGAGCCAATTTGTTAGACATATTCCGGTTTACAATAATCTATACCAATATTATAAAGAGGAAAGATTTGTTTGTTTGTTTGTAACGAATAGGCTCCGGAAATACTGAACCGATTTGAAAAATTCTTTCACTGGTAGAAAGCTACATTAACCCCGAGTGTCATAGGCTATTTAGATTGTCATAGGCTATATTAATAAATTAGGGATCCTTTCCTTACTTCGTAGCCAATAACCAATATATATATAACCCAAGGTTCAATATTTATTCCGTTGTTTACATATTTTGCAGGTGGTTTGTTGTAGTTGTTTGTTTTTTGTTCGGCCATTCTGGACAGTCAAAAGAACATAGTCTATAGAGCCAAGTCATTTGTAGTATCTTATATTCTTTGGCGTAACGAAGTACGCCGGGAAAGCACGTATCGAATATTTGATTTGCGACTACAATGACTGTGTCCTATAAGAAAATGTAAGAACCATTGTGCTTAAACATCTAAAAATTTATAGAGTTAATATTATAGGTACAGTAATAAAGGACTTGTAACTATCTTGAATGCAATAAAAAAAAATTGTATATCGTAAATAATAACATTTACCTTAAAATTAGTAATTCATAATATTATTGAGCAAACTTTAAAGTACTGTTGAGTAATAATGGAGCCTGAGGCTTTTGAAATATCCATAGCTTTGTCTCAGCACTGGGTCCGTCCCGCGCCGGCACTCGGCGGAATATTTACTGGAGGTGCAGTTTGCTTCAATTAATTTTAATATTTTCCTGGAGCGCGGCCAGCGCGGACTTTTGTCTGTGAATTTTAAATTTTTCCGACGAGCCGCCATTTGTCATCGTTCCCGCTGCCTGCAGTGGCGACTCGCAAACTGACCAAGATGGAGTTCTGTTGTTGTTGTTGCAAATTTGTAATCAATTTTCGCAGCTCCTCGTGCCTACCGCTGGCGCTTATTAAATAATCAGTTTCAACAAGTGTTATGATAATTATTTATGTCATATAACTATCTCAAACCAATGTTCTACTTACTTTATTTCATATTCGTTAATCACTTGAACAATAACTATCGCTTCCTATATTATTGATTTACTTAATATATTTATACAGGGTGTTTCTGACAAGGCGGTAATAAATGAAATGGGGGGTTCGGCACAGCATACCTAACAACTTTCCCTAAGCAACATAGGTCGAAATATCAAAACAAAAATCAGCTATCCCGTACATTGACCCCGTCAGCTGATCGCACAAATGTATGGAACAGCTGATTTTAGTTTTGAGAATATCGACCCACGTTTCTTCGGGATAGTTGTTTGTTATGGTGAGCTGAATCTCTCCTTTCATTTATTACCGCCTTGTCAGAAACACCCAGTATATTATTGTACATAGTATAATTATTATTTGGTATCGTCTTCCTTCTTTAAAGTTTAGATTATAGTTCGTACCGAGTTGTTGATCTTTCATAAGCTCGCATAGGATTTTAATGGAAGATTGTTTGGTGTCCCTGATACACAAAATAAAATAGACTTACTGTACAAATTCGAAAACAATTCGTAACTATGTATTAAAAGTAAAGATTTGAAAACAGATAGCCTGGAAAAAAATCTCTTTACAGACTGTCTAATGAGTTCTCCTAGAAAACAGTTATTCTTTCATCGTTTCCTTTGATGGTACCGAAGAAGGAACTAATCGTTCATACAACCACTTTGTAAGGTTTCAACCAAGTCGTAGTAGAGTGGTCTACCCTCTACCCGCCGCGGTGACAAATCTCCTCGTTTGTCTCAGAAAACTGCTTGGATGGTGAGGGTTGCGGGGTGCGGGGTTCGGGGTGCGGTGTTTTGGGTGCGGGGTGCAGGGTGCGGGGTGCGGGGTGCGGGATGAAGAAGGTGAAGTATTTTAGTAACATGGTCGACTACAATTGCCATAGTCGGTGGTTAACGATACTTCTCTATTCCGGGAACCACTTGGTCCCAGCGAGCGTCTCACAATATGAGAGTTTAAGTTGTGTACCTCGAGCAAAACCTCACTGAAGCTTAATCTATACCAATATTATAAAGAGGAAAGATTTCTTTGTTTGTTTGTAACGAATAGGCTCCGGAAATACTGAACCGATTTGAAAAATTATTTCACTGGTAGGAAGCTACATTAACCCCGAGTGTCAAAGGCTATTTTAGATTTTCAAAAAAATTAGGAATCCTTACCTAAACTCAAATAATGTAACCCATGGTGCAATATTTTTCCGTTGTTTACATATTTTGACAGGTGGTTTGTTGTTGTTGTTTGTTTTTTATTCTGGGCGGTCAAAAGAATATAGTCTATAGAGCCAAGTCTTTGGTAGTATCTTATATTCTATAGCGTAACGAAATAAGCCGGGAAAGCTCATCGTTGTAATAAGTTTACTATAAACTATTGTTTTCCATCATGGGCGAGCTTTTTGCTAATGGAGATGTCTACCAAGCAACCCACATTGGTTTACCCAAATTGTTATTGGGTTTGCAAACCTTTTTTTTAATGTTTTTTTTTTGTTTCAAGCACGCATTTTGTAAACGTGATGGTGATCGAAATAAAATAAATAAAGAGGAAAACTTTACGCATGTAAATTAACTGTTCGAGCTTAAATCCCAAGAGCGCTTTGTATTCTGTCTGCACGCCAAATAAAATACGCTATCAATGTTTTTAGAGCCAAAGCAAATAAAGCTAAAAATCATAAAATAAAATGAAATAACAATACAGCCGGCGGCAATGCATTTATTATTTCCGAAGTAAACAGCGCTATGAAATAACGCGCGTAATAAGCGCGCACTTCCCGGCAGGTGGCGCCGCGGGCGGGCGCGCCGGCGGCATTACTAAACTCGTACCTACCCTTTATGTATTATAAAAACGATATTTTATTTAAAAACTGATAATAAAATTCATGGAAGTTAATTTGGAATCGATTAAAGGTACTAAATAATAGGTATTCATTAAATATTTTTAAGAATAAATTGAAAAATTGGCTTACTGAAAAATGTTTTTACAGTGTCCAAGAATATTTAGATTATAAATAAATGAAAGGTGTCAATGTTTTGTAAATATGTTTGGTTATTTTAAATTTTTATTGGGTATTATTTTATCTTTAAGGGCATGCGGATAGTAGATTAAGTCTCAAAGCTGTGTACGTGCCTATTAGGGCAACTTATTGAAACTTGTTTTACCTATTACATTTTATGTAACCGAAATTGTCATCCATTAGACATAAGTTTTGTGCACAATAAATATTATTATTATTATTATATTAATGTTTAATAGCACTGCATGCCTACCTACGCCCTTTTCCAAAACCCAGCAATATCCCTCACGCCGTAGAAGTATAACTATTATCTAATAATAAGTTTACATTTTAGATTTTTAAATATAATTACGATTTTCTTATGAACTTTTCAGTTTTGACACTCGTTTCTGGTAGTGTTCTCGTTTCTGTAGGTATAACCAATAATCCCCACGAGACTCCCATCGAGCCTTTTTCGTTTTACGGCAAAATAAACGATCACCCCTCACATAAAATAAAGCTGACACCTTTTTCCGTGGAGCAATGTCCGTATTGTTCCGGAAAAACGGGAAATGGGCTGAAAGCTACGCCCGATGATCTGCGTTATGGCGTAGCTGCTACGATGCGCTACGCTGCTACGTCGTAGCTACGCCTAGACTACGACCAATAATTTCGCAAATATTGTAGAAGGTTTCAGTGAGGACAAGAACTAAGATCATGTTAGTGCGAGACAGAGTTATTCATTACACTCTAATTACACCTCTAAAAAATTACACGTTGTATGAAATTGAGAATCACTTCTCAACCATTTTTGTGCTTGTTCGGGTCTCTAGAACCACATAGGTATTAATTATTAAAAAAATTATTAGGTGTAAAAAGTAACAAATGTAGGTTATATTTGTTTTGACAAGCAAAAGCACAGCAATAAAAATATTAAAATATGTTTTTAGATTGGCTCTTGTGAAAGTGGAATAAATCGTTCAGTTTGAAATTTAACGCAATTCCGACATTTGATATTCATAGTTTTGCAAACATAACTTTTAGTTAAGTGACGTATGCCAATTTAGTTTTTCATACCTATTATATACTTTATAGTTACAACTTGCCAAAGTTGGTTCGCCTCGGGAGTCCGAGGTCCCAGGCGCTTACGACAAGTTCCTTAACAAAATCGTTAAAGAAAATGATATTATAAAGTGTAACGGAAAGAGTCGCCAGCTTCCGGCTGGGAAAGAAGTAAGCGAGTTAAGTTTGGTCCCGTTAGCAGTGTTTGTGACAAAACATAACAAATAATGAACGCAGCTTTTATGTACCAATATTTTTAATGTAAGTGTTTTTCTTGTCTGGCAACACTCTCTTCTCCTCCAACTGCGATACTGTGAAAGTGCTATCCGTTTAATAAATTCATTAAAATTAGTAAAATCGTATTATTCACGAACATTTTGGTGCCGAAACGAAGTTGGTATTACGGGAAGTGCGTGGAAGTGTTATTTCCGAAAGATCTCGCGAATCAAAGGAGTTACGGCGTTCGATAAATTGCTGGAGTACGAAACCACATTTGTGCAAAGAAGAAAAATTCAAAAAAGCGGGTAGTGGAGAGAGCTGCACAAGTGCAAAAAACCGCTCGAGCAAAACGTCGCAAAATCGAGACTTCAATCAATCCGTATTCATCAAGTGACTGAAATCGAATACAGTCAGTCACTTTGTGCAATCAATCCATGCACTCACCTTTAGACGAATCTTCAGTCAATCAAACTGTTGGTCAGCAAAACAAAAACAAACGGATTGTTTCGACAAGAACGCAAACCGGCTACAGAATTAGTTTTTTTTATTTGCGAGTTGTATTTATTAAGCAAGAATGTCGACAACACCAGAGAAAATACGTGTGCTGAACGTACAAATAGGACAGTTTAAAGCTCATCTCACTCGTGCGAATACATACATCAGCGAACAAAAGCGCCAGGTGTTGCGAGACGATGAGGCAACGAAAACGCGGATTGAGTCCCTACAATCGTTAATTGGTCAATACCGCAAGCAGAAACTAGCGCTCCAGATGCTTCTAGAAGATGATACTGCTCAGGGTTTCGAAGAAGACGATGTTGAAGAAAAGTGGCTGTCTACGATGGCGGTATAAAAAGGTTGCTGTCTCAATCTCAAGGCGAGCCCGCCGGCAGTGATGCTAACAACGGCAGCATCCATGATGGACGTCCACCAGCCCGTAATAAGCTGCCGCACTTGGAGTTGCCTGTGTTTGATGGCAGGAAAATAACGGAGTATAAGACGTTCATAGATATGTTCAAGGCAGTCATTGACAAGGACACCAGCATAGAGCCGGTTCAAAAGCTCTTCTACCTCCGTAAATACCTCAAGGACGAAGCCTATGTGTTAGTGGAAGGTTTACCCCTAGTGAATGAGTCATATCTTGAAGCATTGAAACTATTAGAGCACAGATATAGTAATAAGTCTATATTAATTACTCACCACGTGAATCAAATATTAGATATACAGCCAGTGTCCAAGGGTACAGCCCTATCACTCAGAAATCTTGTTTCCCAGACGCGACAACAATTAGGAGCCTTGAAGGGTTTAGGACAACCGGTGGCACAATGGGATATGATGGTTTTGCCCATTCTTTTTAGGAAATTAGATGCTTACACCTGCAGGGCATACCACATTGAACGAGATCAGTCGAGCCTTCCTAATCTTAATGAATTCTATGAGTTCTTGGAGAGAAGGGCCACAAGCTTCGAGGAATCCCACCAAGCCGAAGGTAAGAACTTTATAAATTACAAACCTAAAGAGAGAGTCGCTAATATAGCCAGTGTTTTCAAAACAGCCTCACAATGTAAATTTTGTCAAGAACAGGGTCATAAATTGTATATGTGCAAAAAATTCCAATTGCTGAGTGCATTGGAACGAGTAAATTTTGTTAGCAAAGAAAAATTGTGTCGCACTTGCCTGAACTTTCACACTAACAATTGCAAATTTCATTTCAAATGCTCTTTCTGCAAAAACAAAGACCATCACTCGTTGCTACACATAGAGGGAACAGAGGAGTTAAATTGTTGTGCAGCAAGCCAACAAAAAGAAAAATATTATGCTGGTTTAGTGATATTGCCCACAATTAAAGTTAGGATGCAGTCAAAAGACGGTTCATATGTGGTGGCGCGAGGGCTTGTAGATAGCGGAAGCCAAACAAGTTTTGTTACCACAGATTTAGTTAAAAAATTAGACTTACCTACATTTAATCATAGCGTAAAAATTTCTGCTTTGGGACAAAATAAAAGCACTGTCGAAAAGGCAATCAATTTATCAATGAGCTCATTGCATGATGAATATACCTGCAATGCAATGTTCTCTGTGGTCGAGACAATCACGTCATTTTTGCCACAGAGCGAATTAAAGGTTTCTAACCTTAAAATACCTGATTTTGTGCAGCTAGCTGACGAGGAATTTTATGTGTCTAGCGATATATCCTTCCTGATATCTGCAGATATTTTCTTTAAAATAATTCTGCCGAATAAAATAGAGTTATCAGAAGGCGAGTTAACTTTAATAGGTACACGATTTGGTTATGTTGTGTCAGGTAACTTGCTTAAAGACAACATTTGTCTTTCGAGTGCAAGCGATATAAATAATACTGCTCTGCATGCTACGACAATATATGAAAATGTTGACCACCTCTTACAAACATTTTTGGAAGACCAACACACTCCTGAAATGAACAAAGAGGCCATAGCAAACACAGAAATATGTGAAACCGTGTTCTCCACCTCGGTACAATTAATAAATAATAAGTTTCAGGTGGCGCTACCTCTCAAGCAGCCTATTGGGGAGTTGCAGTTGGGGGATTCATTTTCATTAGCACTGCAGCGATTAAACAGTTTAAGTAAACGTTTCAATAGAGACCCTAAATTAAGAATCGAATATTCCAAATTCTTAAACGAATATTTAGAGTTGGGACATGCGAAGGTTATTGACCTTTCCATGAGTGAAAGGCCAATTGAAGAATATTATTTTATGCCCCATCATCCAATAATTAAAGAAAGTAGTAGAACTACTAAGCTTCGAGTAGTCTTTGATGCAAGCGCAAGGACCGATAAAAAAACATGTCTAAATGATGTGTTATACAATGGACCTGTGGTCCAAAAAACCCTCTTCGAGATTTTGACAAAAATTAGGTCACATAAGTACATAGCTTTAACAGATATTCGTCAGATGTATCGAGGCATAAACATAGATCCTTCGCAAACGCATCTACAAAACATCCTTTGGAAAGAAACTAATGATGCCCCATTATCATGTTTTCAGCTTCTTACGGTATGCTACGGAATGAGAAGCAGCAGTTACCTGGCAACGAGATGTCTGGTGGAACTAGCATCAAGATTTGGTGATAAGTACCCCTTGGCAAGGGAGGTAATCCTAAATAATACTTATATTGACGATTGTATTTTTGGAGCATGTTCAGTGGCCGCAACACAAGAGGTATGTAATCAATTGATTGATTTATTAAGAATAGGAAGCTTCGAACTGCATAAATGGAGTGCAAACGACTCCAGCATATTAAAAAATATTCCACTAGAAAAACATTATTTCGACAAAAGTCGCGAATTTGATAACAGAAATTATATGGTCAAGGCTCTCGGTCTCTCTTTAGACACCGTAAATGACAATTTTATAATTAGTAAGCCAGAGGGCAAAATTCATAATGAATGGACCAAGCGTACGGTCTTAAGTTTCATAGGGACGTTTTATGACCCTTTGGGACTGGCTGGCCCTATTTTAACTAAGGCTAAAGAATTTATGCAAAAAATTTGGATAGAAAATTTAGATTGGGATGTTTCTCTACCCAAGGTATTATTAGATTCATGGAATGAATTTTTCTGTGACCTTATGTCAATGAAGCCCATTACTGTACCAAGATATTTAAAAACGAATGACGCTGATTTTATTGATATCATAGGCTACTGCGATGCTTCTAATGTAGCTATGGCTAGTTGTATTTTTGTTAGGGTCACCTACGGAAATAAAATAATTGTTACCCTAGTGGGAAGTAAATCAAAGATAGCTCCAATTAAAAATAAGTTGACTATACCTAAGTTGGAGTTAAATAGTGCTGTATTGTTAGCTAAGCATATGAATAAAATTCTGGAAATTTACAAAAATTTACCAATAAGACATAAATATTTGTTTACTGATTCTGAAATTGTATTGCACTGGTTAAAATCAAATAAAGCTGAAGCTTACGTATATCGAAGAACGCAAAATATAAACGAATTAGCTAAAGATTGCACTTGGCACCATGTAAGCGGAATTAACAACCCGGCCGACTGTCTTTCAAGGGGTTTGTTACCTACTAAACTAGAGTCTCACTCGCTATGGTGGCAAGGCGATCCAGAATTATATAACATCAATTTTAGGCCAAAACCTTTTCAGTCTAAACATGTAGAGTCTGTAAAGGTAGAGCAAAGTGTAAATCTTAATATAGAGTCAGTCAAGATAGAGCAAACTGTAAATCTTAAGGCTTGGTGGTTCAAAAATTTGTGTTTTTGAGATTTTTTTAAACAATCTGAGACATACAAAATTGATGTCTTCATTCTGAAAAAAATATATGTGTTAGTTAAGGATCTAATCTAGTCATCATACTAAAGGGAAATAGGATCTAATTAATTTTAGTTGATAGAAAAAAATCTCAAAGTTACCCCTTTTTGTTCCGTTTTTTCCATTTTATTTTTAAACCGCTGATTGTTTTTATTTGATTTTTGGAATGAAAATTGCTGACCTTAAATTTTAGACATACTACTATAGTAAGAATTTTTAAGTTTAACGAAAAGACAAAAAACCAGCAAAAACTAAAAAAAAACATCGTTTTCGCGCGGTCCGATGCCATGCCGCGCCGCTCCCTACCCCGTCAGTACCCTTGTGGCCACGGCCGAGGCCGGTTCTGTGTCAAATTTTTGTTTTCGCGCTCTCGTATTTCGTTTTATTTTTATTCAAATGTAAACAAAATTTGACAACAGATGTCAAAACAATGAACCATAACATCTGATTAGGATCTGTATGGAGCTGAAAGAAACCAATTTTGATACCGATATTACATTTATAAAACCGTCGCATTACAAACTTACCTTTTTTATTCCCACAAATAAAACTTAAATCATAGGTTACTTATTATATAGTTATATCATATCTTTGTTAGTTCTGTGGCGCCGATAACACAATATTAATATTACATTAGCACAATATTACGTGGTATACTTACTCAAATTACTTTAAGAAGGCAGTAATTTATGTCTTAATAGAAAATGTTTCCTTTTTATTTAACGCTTTTCGGTTTTTTCGGCTGTTTAATTTTTTGATGAAAAGATTTTATTTTTTGCTTTTCAGTTTAATTTTAAGGAATTCCCCCCCCCCCCTCACTTCAAGGTTCACCTTCACCTCAAATCACCCTCCAAACGCTGGTCTCACACCCCTGAAGGTGGTCAGACGACCTGGTAAAGGTTGCGGCCTATGTCCAGCAGTGGACGCTATCGTGTGAGATCGGCTGCTTAAAATCAAAACCTAGTAACTCGTTTTAACAAAAATGTTCAGGAGAGCCAAAAAACGGGTCGACCACTTTAATTCGTTGCCCCGAAGAAACCAGACGCAATAGCGATTTCGGTGTTTGACCAAAAGTTTGACTATATTGTTGACTATAGTCACACTTAAATCGATCCCACTATTTTTTTTTTTTAATTTACCCAAATATGACAATGAAAACAATTTCAAAACATAGTATTTCACACTTAGTTAATTAACTAAGTGTGAAATACTATGTTTTGAAATACAATCTCTGAGTTAATTCTCTACTTTTTAAAGCAATTTATATTTTTAGTTGTACGTTTCGAATGAAAAATGTTATTTTTTGAAGTGCATTCATTTAAAAGTTATACAAATGATTTATTTGTGGCAGAATTAAGTTTTGTTTACTATTTGGTTACGACTCGTGGTTAATTCAGCCAAATTTGTATACTGTTTTTGTAACTTACTAAATTCCATCAAAATTTGATTGATTTTATAATCGGCGCCAAATTCAAAACATAGTAAGTCAGCTTTCAAATTCATAACCTAGTAAGTCGGTTGAGGTTGAGGTTTTTTTATTTGTAATCCGACATGCGCTATGTTAAGAATATGTACTTCATGGAAATTTCAATAACTTTTCCAAATTGGGTAGACTTAAATTAAATTTTATTTTTAAAATTACGTTAGAAACTGGGTGTTTTAAGGTTCATATCAAATCTATACCGCCTAGTAAGTCGAAAAATGACAAAAATGGTTTTTTTGCAAAAACACCAGTTACTAGGTTTTGAATTTGGGCAGCCGAGATGATGATGATGATTATTATTATATTAGTCGGCGAGGCGCTTCTCCAGAAGTCCCCCAGAGTCCTCCAGAAGAAGGCAGGTAGTCGCCACTTACAATGGAACTGGTGGGGCGAGTGTTGAAAATTTTGCGGTTTTTGTAATCCAATCGTCGTAGGTCGCCAATTTAGAGAACTCCTATGTCCGCCCGCCTGCAGTAGAAATAACTCCAGAGGTTGAAGAAGGGATGATATATTTACACATGGTTAGGTACACTATTTACAAGAAAATGAATGCATGTTAATGTGTACAGCGGCTGAGATGTACTGCCTAGCGCACGCAGGGCGTTGCGCGAGGCGTCGTGCGGGGCGTGCTGCGCCCAAATCAAATGTATAGCAATAGTATGAGACCGTTTACGGAGACGCGCATAGGCCTATGTTCGATATCGTATAAGGAAACGCGTCGGCTCCCGCGGCGGCGCCCGCGGCGGCGGCGACCGTGGTGGCGCCTGCGTCGGAACCCACACGACATCCCGCACAACACGCCGCGTCTTCGTAAAGGAGGCCTTAGGGTGTGATTTTAGTTCCAAATAAAAAAAGTTATCAACTCAAACTATATCGTTATTTGTTTTAAATTAAAACAACCAGTAATGTTTTATTTATATTGAGAAAACACTACAAAAAGGGTTTACTTTGATATTTATTTCTACAGAGTGAAATTCATTACATCTTGTTACTTTTTAATAACTTGTCTAAACTAAATCCTACATCTATATTTTTCAGAATTAAGAAATCTGTTTTATATTTCTCAGATGGTTTAAAAAAAACTCGTTATTACAAATACCTTACCTAAACGCAAATTCTTGTGCGCTGAAACGAAAATCGGAAAGAAAAATTGTGCGGTAGGTATAAACATCTCGATTTAACTTCGGCTTGTATGAAAAGTAATAAAATTTAAAACTGCCGCGACATTTCGCATTTCGACGCGCGCATGTCACAGCTGCGAGGGTGGGGGACCCTCATACCTAATTAGGTAAGAAGCTTCAAAGTACAGGCCGTTAATATAGAGTCAGTCAATGTAGAGCGAAATGCAAATCGTAATGAAGAGTCAATTAATGTAGAGCTATATGTAGAGAAAAATGTAAACTGCAATATTAAAGAAGAGTTTATTCCCATTTCCAAATTTTCAAGTCTTACGCGTTTACAACGGGTATATATGCGTACGTATTAAGATTTATAAAAAATTGTAAACTAAACAAAACTGAAAGAAAGTTTGGATGCCTTTCAGCGTCCGAAATTAAAAGTAGCATGAATTGTTTAATTAAAAATGTACAGAATATTCACTTTTGTGACGAAATTAAGAATCTAATTAAAGATAGAAATATAAAAGGTAACATAAATAAATTAAATCCTTTTATAGATGAGTACGGTGTGATGCGTGTAGGAGGGCGAATACAAAATGCGAGTATCCCTTATAACCAAAAATACCCTGTTATTTTGCCGAAAAAGTGTCATTTTACGACACTGATAATACGTAACGAACACTTAAGCTTATTACACGCTAATTTAAAATTGCTTTTATCAAGCCTCACTCAAAAATATTTTATTATTAGCGCAGTCAAAGAAATTAAAAAGGTTATTCACAAATGTACTAGTTGTTACAAATTCCGATCTCAGAATGCGCAGCAATTGATGGCTGCACTTCCACCAGCACGCGTCACACAAGATAGAGTTTTCAATAAAGTCGGAATTGATTATTGCGGACCTTTTAAAATTAAACAATCAACTATACGACGAACCCTGATTACGAAAGGGTATGTGGCAGTTTTTGTGTGTTTTGTCACCAAGTCCATACACCTAGAACTCGTCTCCGACTTGACGACCGAATGCTTTTTGGCAGCATTCAAGCGATTCTGCGCCAGACGCGGAATGCCCGCGGAAGTTTTCTGTGATAATGCCTCTACTTTCAAAGGCGCCAATAATCAATTGCGAGAACTTTTCGACTTAGTTAAGTCAACTAATCATAAGAATGATATTATTAATCACTGTTCTGTCAGAGGCATTGAATTTAAATTTATTCCTAGTTATTCACCCACGTTTGGCGGCCTCTGGGAATCATCGGTAAAATCTTTTAAGTACCATTTCAAAAGAGTCGTCGGTGACACCCTTTTAACTTACGAACAATTTAACACCATAATAATCCAAGTCGAAGGAGTGTTAAATTCAAGGCCTTTGACTCAAATGTCTCAAGACGTAGAAGACTTTACATTTCTAAGCCCAGCCCATTTTATTTGTGGGGCCCCCTTTACGCTATTCCTGAACCTGACCTTACGTCAAAAAATACGAATGTATTAAGATTTTGGAAGCGATGTACTAAAATCCAGCAAGATTTCTGGAATGTTTGGCATAAAAATTATCTCTCCTCACTAATAAGCCGTCCTAAATGGCAAAAGAAAAATTGTAACTTACAAGTAGGTTCACTTGTCTTGTTGATAGGAGAAAATGTATCCCCATTGCAATGGCCTCTAGCCAGGATTACCCGGATCTTTCAGGGTAATGATGGACTCGTGAGAGTTGTAGAGGTGAAAACTGCCACCTCACAAATTCACAGGAGAGCTATAAATAAAATAGCTCCTTTGCCTATTTACGATGATTAAGGCTAAAAAAAATTTGTTTAATTTGGTTTAAGTATCTATTTTTAAGGTTAGAATAAGTCTTTAATAAATTAGTACTTACCTCAGGTGCCAATGCGCCATTATTCTCTAGACTCAAAGTAGTAATTAAATCCTTAAAGTACTACTTCTTGTAATAATTATATAAGTACCTTTTTTAATATTTAAATAAGCACTGTATCACATAAATTCTAAAAAGATTTAACAATTTAAAAAATATGTTGCCTAAAACTTCTAACGCATTATTAATTCAGCTACTTAATAGGTACTCAAATATTAATTTTGAAAAACAATGTAATCATTATTTGTTCACTTAAAAAATATAATTAAAACTACGTATAAATTTTCTTTGTAACGAAATGTAAAATAAGGGTATTTATAAAAATAGGCTGGAATAATTTATATTTTAACTGTAATACAGCCGCCCCCCAACTTATGTTTGTGACAAAACATAACAAATAATGAACGCAGCTTTTATGTACCAATATTTTTAATGTAAGTGTTTTTCTTGTCTGGCAACACTCTCTTCTCCTCCAACTGCGATACTGTGAAAGTGCTATCCGTATAATAAATTCATTAAAATTAGTAAAATCGTATTATTCACGAACAAGCAGCATGCACGTGATAACTTAAGCTCAACTTAAGTCTGATTCGAAATTGTATTCACTTTCAAACGTTTCTACCTTGTATGATTTAATGGCAAAATGTAGTGTACTTATATAACATTACCACCTAAATAGCTTTATGTAAATAATTTTGATTCACCTGCATTTTACAAATAAAATAAATAATATGATTGATTGATCGGTTGTGTGCGACAGACGTTCTGCTATTCCCTTCGCTGGTCACTACTATAACAAATACGTTAAGTACCATTAAAGGGCGAAAAGCAAATTTTTTACACATACATACATACTTGGATACTTTGGACAGAATATAATGCTACATGCATACCTAAGATTAGTGGATTTGCTTTGCTGAATGAAGGTAAGTAGATTATTTTGTTTATGATTAACAACTTTAAAACTTATTGGGTGTGAGCATTTATTTGGTCCATTTGCTCAAAGAATAATTTAGTGACGTGAAAAATGATTGTTTGCTTTTCTTTTGTTTATATTGCTTGTTATGACATCATTTTTTACTCACATTTCAATGTTTTTACCAATTACTTAAGGTGGTATCTCTTGATATGGCGCGAAATTCAATTTTTTTCGCGTTTTTTATTTATTCTGGCGAAAGTATTCATTTTTAATGATGTTTGAATGAATTTTCGTATGTAAAAACCATCTCCCACATTGTTAAACAACGTGTTTGGAAGACAGACCTTCTGATTTTGTGTCTAAGGACATAACTTGACTAAAAGGCCAAAAATCAAGATATGTCCTTAGACACAAAATCAGTGCGAAAAAATTTGAATTTCGCGCCATACCGAGAGTTACCACATTAGATGCAGATGTTGTTTCTATAAAAACTATAACGTTCTTCGGACTGCCGCACCACCCGTCGAGTATGCGGACGCTAGCTACGAGCAGGGCGTGTGTCGAGCACGTACTCCCCTGAAAATATATGCATTTTGAATAGAAATTGGTTCAGTTCGAGTATTGTATTTCAATTTGAATAAGAAAATAATTTATTACTTCTGCTCTGGCTGCTTTGCTAAGCAGAATTATAATAAAAATGCTCCTATAGAAGCAGCATTGCTCATATAATTATAATAATTATTTGCTATTGTTGCACTAGGTTCATATTTTTTTGATGCCCAAAAGTACACATCAAAAGTGAATAGAAAATGAAGTGATAATTTTAATTTATTTTTTAATTCTTACATTTGGAGATATATTTAAGAAAAGGTACCATTTGCTATAATAACAGCAGTTTGGGTACTAAACTCCCCTGAAAAGCTTTGAAGTGACTATTGCAGTTTTGATAAGCTCATTGGTGATAAGCTTATTAGCGGCGACGGCGACTGCGACTGCGAGCAATCAGCGCGACCGATAATGGACAGGTGTTCTGCACATTTCCACCGAGGCAGCTACCTGGTAATTAACGTGCGGTTCACTGGCACTAATCCCTGTTAGAGATATATTAATAAGCTATGCATAGTTAAAATTACAGAGGCAAAATATGCTCATAATTTGACTGCTCCGTAGCTCAGTTCGCAGTGATGTGCACTGAGATGGTTGTATTGTTATGATGAATATCGATGTTTGTTTCCGGTGTGGGTGTAATGTTCGTCTCTGTATATGTTTCGGGAACTGTAGATACAGGTTCTTTCTAGTTATCCCTGAGTGTGATGTGTTTTTGTTATACCGAAAATTCCATAAAATATAGATATTGCGGTTTCAATGGTAGGTTTTGCGCTGGCGAAGCCGCACAAACTAGTACTAAAGTATAATAAGAAATTATTATTTTATTATTATTAGCCTATATTGTCCCACTGCTGGGCAAAGGCCTCCCTCCCCCTCTTCCACTCCTCTCGCTCTTGCTCGGTCTGCCACCAGTTCTTATCCAGCGCTCCCAGCTCGTCGCTCCACCTCTTTTTCGGGCAACCACGGCGTCTCTTAGTGTCTCTTGGTACCCATACCCATAATAAGAAATACAAAAAAAAGAAGATGGTGTTAATTGTATGTTATACTAATTGACAGGATTAGAAGTAAGTATACTCATTAGGTTTAAATTTCAATGCGCCTTCTTGTAGTGAGCCTTTGACAACGATTTTGATCTTCCAAAATATCTGTGCTTATTCCTGAAAATTCGTATTTCAATTTAATAGAGAGCGCGTCGGCGGCCGCGAGGTGTTTACGACCACTGCTGGCGAGCGGCCAGCCGCTTTCATTAGCTGATAACTTTAAGACTGAAGCTGCTATCTGCCGATATGTATATGGCAGAAAATATCGATAACTTCGTGATAAGTATACCATGGGGGAAAAGTTTTTATATTTTTTTTTTGGTTGCAAAAGTGCACTGGATGAAAGTGATGTTATAAATTTAAATATCTATGCATAAAAATATACTTAATAAAATAAAACGAACACCTAATAGAAGTAACAGTTATTTTGATTGCAATAAAGAATTCTATCATCTTATCTTACAGAATCAATTATTAGGAACTTTTACAAAAACCTTCCTTAGATTACAAGAATAAAAATACAAGAAGAAAGCATAAATCGTTTTTAGATGGGCATCACAATAATCAATGTTTATATGTAATTTAGTTCAAAAATAGACACCGTAAAACAAAAATAATAAAAAAACTTAGAATTTTTACTTTTAGTCTTGAACTATATCCGGTTATATCCACTGAGTGAAAAGTGGGATCCCTTTTATAAAACAACTTACATCAGAAGCAGGCTTGATCCTCCGCTGAACCGGACCCACTGCGCATCTCCGCAACACGGCGGATGCGGAAGTTCCTCAACCCGCGTGATCTCGCTAATAACCGCTTAGAGGCTTTGCTTTTACCCCTTGTCTATTTAAGGTTAATAAATACGTTATTTAACTTTAAGATTTAAATTTTACCCCTAATGAGATGCGTTAAAATAAGATAGTTCTAATAATTTTAGGTTAGGTGTGCATTTTCTTAATTAAACAAATAATAATAAAGAAGGGTTAACAAGCTAAAAGCAAAATCGGTGCTTCAAAAATGGGTTGGTAATACCAACCCATTTTTGAAGCAATAAAAGCCCTCATTCATACCAACTTGGTATGAATTAGGGCAAAAGTTAATAGAAGACAGTTGTTTATTCCTTAAAGGTATTGAATCAAATTAATTTATTGGTAAGTAGTTCAATAAAAAATGTTTCTAAATTGTCATCTCCAGATAATGGACACTTTATAGCGGAAGCGTAAAACAGTTTTATTCCCTCCTGTAGCTCGATAATAAAACCAACATAGACATAGACATAGACATAGACATAGACAAATCTTTATTTGCGCATGCAAAACATACAATAATAAGTTATAAACTACGTGAAGATACACAAAAAAATAACACAAATAATAAAATTAACAAATGTATTGTAAGTGTTGTAGGCGCAAAATGGCTCCGACTCAGCTTATGTTGCAAGCAATGCAATAGCATTGATGCAACGCTGATGATTCTGCCAGAACCATGGGAGTGCGTGTGTTAAAGTTAATATATTATTATTTTATGTACAAAAATATCGGGTGAGTAAATTTCAGTGTTTATTATTAGAGAGTATACATATACAAAAATAGCAAGTGTTGCAACATTAAACTATTTGCCATTATCATAAACACGCCGTAAACTGGACCCGCGTCCGGACTGACATTGTGACATAATCATAAAATGAGACATCTTTACATTAAAGACAAAAGGAATCAATGCAAGGTTCTCAAGGGATCTGAGTGCATATCTAGCGAAATACGGAAAAGAAACTAAGAAAAAAAAAACTGGATTTATAAATTTTAGTAATAATTTCTTTTTACAAAAAAAGAACCCGCTTTTAATAAACTGACACATACACACATTAACTGAGCACTTCCCTTTTTTGAAGTCGGTTAAAATAGATACTAAAACCTTCATCTGATTGAAAAAAAATACTGTTCTGAAACCGTATCAAAATCGGTTCAGCCAAACGCGAGATAATCGCGGACAAACATACATTCATACATTAAAACATACATAGATACAGGTCATACTCCTTTTTTTAAGTCGGTTAAAGGAGATTGCGTTTTTTTTTTCATATCAAATTTTCATTTATAGATTCCAAAACTTTTCCATCGCGCGCTCACTCGCTAATTGACTGAATGACTGACAGACAGCCCACAGCCTAATTCACTGGGGAGAAAGGAGGAGCAGGGGAGTGCAGGGCAGGGGGGTGCTCAGAAATAACTTTAACAAAAGCTCAAGGGAACTGAATAAGGAAAATTATGAAACTTATTTTGAAAAACGAAAAATAAGCGCAGCCCGTGGGTGATGTTTAATGGTTTGGTGAATGAATTTTTTTTTACAATTTACTGAATCTTATAAAAAGTGCACTTCTCTCAAATAATATCTGAATTTTTTATTGTTAACTATAATTTCTTGGTTCTTTAGTATGGCCGTTTAAAAAATTGTGTAAGTACAAATGCTTTGAAATTAACTGTTTTTTTAAATAAATTTTGGTAACACAAAAATACACCACTTTGTACTGACTCACTTATTCTTCACTTCATTCACTTCGTCACTCTGCAATCTGAAACGACTCGATGGTTTTTGTATAAAGTTATGTAAACTTTTGTTAAATAAAGATTAATACCACATTGAATATTGAACACTTTTATTTAAAACTTAGTATCTCCTCTACAATCAGTTTCTTTTTCCCTTTTTTCCAATCCGGTCGTTTTCGCCATTACGGCTCCCGCGCACATACTCCCCTCTCCGTCCCACTCTCGCTCGAATGATGTTTTTTTTTTGTATCTCTTTATTGAAGGCCAAGGTTTTATGGCTTGTTCAGCCAATATTTTTTTGTGACTCAAAGTAAAAACTTGCTGGTGGCTAACAGACGGCCGTCCTGGGTACGGAATGTCCCTATTCCGATCCGGCCATTCGAGCGAGGTATGACCTCATACATGGGGAAACGTGCTCTACAATAGCAAACTATTTTATAACAATATTATAATCAAAGAACACAAAGTAATAACAAAAAAAATAATAATAACGATCTTATATAAAAAAATCTGAGAAAACTAAATAAAAATATTATCTTCTTAGACGACAAATTATAATTTTAAGCAATGCAAAAACTTATCAATTGCAGCATAAGTCCAATTTGAGTTGCTATCTTGGCGCATCACGATCAGGTACATCTCCAATTGCATCAAGCAGGTCTCAGGCCAGGTGTGTCTGTATAACATATAAAATTACATCATTAGTAAACTATAGACTACCATATTAATTTATCATAACAAAACCGAATACGCTACGGCCTCGGTCAGCGTAGTGACCACCGCTTGCGTCGCGACTTTATTATAACACATTATGAAATACGCTACGGCCTCGGTTACCGTAGTAACCACCGCTTGCGTTATAGCTTCATTAGGTACATACTATAAACATCACATCAAATACGCTACGGCCTCGGTCACCGTAGTAACCACCGCTTGCGTTATAACTTCATAAGGTACAATTACATACATCTCATCAAATACGCTACGGCCTCGGTTACCGTAGTAACCACCGCTTGCGTTATAACTTCATAAGGTACAATTACATACATCTCATCAAATACGCTACGGCCTCGGTCACCGTAGTAACCACCGCTTGCGTTATAACTTCATAAGTTACAATTACATACATCTCATCAAATACGCTACGGCCTCGGTCACCGTAGTAACCACCGCTTGCGTTATAACTTCATAAGGTACAATGACATACATCTCATCAAATACGCTACGGCCTCGGTCACCGTAGTAACCACCGCTTGCGTTATAACTTCATAAGGTACAATAGCATATATCTCATCAAATACGCTACGGCCTCGGTCACCGTAGTAACCACCGCTTGCGTTATAGCTTCATTAGGTACATACTATAAACATCACATCAAATACGCTACGGCCCCGGTCACCGTAGTAACCACCGCTTGCGTTATAACTTCATAAGGTACAATAGCATATATCTCATTAAATACGCTACGGCCTCGGTCACCGTAGTAACCACCGCTTGCGTTATAACTTCATAAGGTACAATTACATACATCTCATCAAATACGCTACGGCCTCGGTTACCGTAGTAACCACCGCTTGCGTTATAACTTCATTAGGTACATACTATAAACATCACATCAAATACGCTACGGCCCCGGTCACCGTAGTAACCACCGCTTGCGTTATAACTTCATAAGGTACAATAGCATATATCTCATTAAATACGCTACGGCCTCGGTCACCGTAGTAACCACCGCTTGCGTTATAACTTCATAAGGTACAATTACATACATCTCATCAAATACGCTACGGCCTCGGTTACCGTAGTAACCACCGCTTGCGTTATAACTTCATAAGGTACAATTACATACATCTCATCAAATACGCTACGGCCTCGGTCACCGTAGTAACCACCGCTTGCGTTATAACTTCATAAGGTCAGTCGCACGCGCACATCGGTGGATGTCGGGCGTGATTTCGTGTACTCGCAGCGAAAATGTCGGTTATACTTAAATGTAACGCTTGCAATATCGTTATCGACGAGCTATTGTCTTACATGCAAAATAAAATATCAGTGATAGACAAGGAATCTTTAGTGCGAATATGTGTCTCAGCTTTTTCTGGAGATGAGATAAAAAAGTCAAAATCTTTACTGTTTGACTCTTTACCTACGGATCAGCGGAAGATTCTGCGAAAACAGAAAGGAAAAGAGAAGCGGGACGTAGAAGATATGATTAATGTGTTTAAAACTATAGATCCTGATATTATTCCTGTTTTTGTTGCGAGACAGCTGGAAAAACTTCCTCCGATAACCTTTGATCACCTGGACTGCACTAAACTCTTAAAAGATCTGGTTAGACTTCATGCAGAGGTGGAGGATATCAAGAATACATACGCAACTGTAAAACAGTTTGAAGAATTGAAAAACGATGTAAACGAGATGAAATATGCTTCGTTACCTACGGCGTCGATGTTAAATGTTAACTCGAAAAGGGGTGCATGGGCAATGGATAGTGGTCCATTCGGACTTATGCTCTCTCCGAACTCAGCTTCAAATGAAACGTCGAATGCTGAAAATCTTCGTATAGGCTGCAAACATTCCGAAAATAGTCCGAAATTTAGGGACATTTTGGTGGGTAGATCGAAGAAACGATCAACTGTTTCTGAGCAACCGTTACAATTCGCGAATGACGAGGTAACGGTGTCGGTGCCCCCACCGCTGCCGCCGTCGGCCGAGCGGCCGCCGCCGCCGCCGCTAGAGGAGCCGGTTACGGAGCCGCGCAATGCAGCTTCGGAGTCAGCTGGTATTACGTCATCGCCACCGGAGCGCAAATCAATTCCTGATCAGGATGAACGAAATCAGGATGGATGGCAGCTCGTGTCAAGTCGTAAAAAGCCTAAACAAAATTATCGATTTCTGGGAAAATTAGGTAGAGGAGACGACCTTCAGGGATCATCGTTTAAAGCCGCGGAACAACAAATTCCGATTTTTATATCCAAAATTGATAAGCATGCACAGACGTCTGATATTAAAGATCATATCCGCTTGAAAACGCAAACGACTGTTGACTTGGAGGAAATTAAAATTATGAAGCAAACGAATCACAAAGCGTTTAAGTTTTTTGTTCCGGAGAGCAAACTATCTTTGTTTTTAGATGAAAATTTATGGCCTAAGGGAATTGTTTTTCGACGCTTTCAGCATTACAAACCAAGAACATCATACATGCAGAGAGCATTAAGCGGCACTACACAGACCATCAATGGATAAAAGACCCTATAATTTTGTCACATTTAATTGTAAAAATGTCAAACGATCAGTCGATGACATCCGGCTTATGTGTAAGTCAGCGGATATAATAGCACTGCAGGAGACTTGGCTTTTACCACACGACATTCCCTACCTAAGCTCAATTGACAGTGACTTCAGTTTTACGGGAACATCGGCGGTGGATACGGCGACGGAAATTCTGCGAGGGCGACAATATGGAGGAGTGGCTTTGCTCTGGCGTAGCGCTGTGTTTCCAAACGTGTCTGTAGTGCAGTGTAGCAATCCTCGGATATGTGCAATTAAAATTGTAACACGTGATCGCCCTATAATAGTGTTATCTGTGTATATGCCAACAGATTGTTCGGAACACCTTCAGGAATTTACGGATTGTCTCGGATCGGTGAGTGCTATAATAGACGAATACGGTATCGAATCGGTTTACATATTGGGAGATTTTAATGCTCACGTGGACGAAACATTTTTTAAAGAACTTTCAATGTACTGTAGTGAACAAAAGTGGTCTTGCATTGATGTTAATAGTCTGGGTATTACCTCGGATACTTACACATTTATAAGTGAAGCTCATGGATCAAAACGTTGGTTAGACCACTGTGTAATAACACAAGCCGCGTTATGTACGATTAGCAATATTTATGTGAAATATGGCGTTTTATGGTCCGATCATTTTCCTTTATTTATAGAATGCAAACTTGATATATTGACACCTAGATTAGATACATTAATTACTAGCAAAAATAATAGTGTTGTATGGGGGGAGAGATCGTTAGAACAGATAAACAGGTATAGTCATGATTGTAACCAAAAACTCCGTTTAGTTCAATTTCCGACTGAATTTACAAAATGTGCGGATAGGCACTGTAGCATTTCTAACCATAGTATTATTGACCAACTTTATACGGATATTATTAAGGCCATGAGAGTCATTTTCAAAAAAGTTGTACGTAACGAAACTGATATAACTAAACCGTCATAACGAAACTGTAACTTGTAACGAAACTTTTACTGTAGGGCTATATGTACACACTATAAATTTTAATATTAAAAATTCATAATAAGCTAAAACATAAAAAAATACCACTATTATCCACTTTTCACTAATTTTTGCTTTGGTGAAAACTTAAAAGAGCTACGCTGCGATCGCCAACCCTTTTTCCAAGCGTGGCAATTACGGAAATACCCCCTTAGAATGTTTGTTCCTGTGGAAATCTGTAGGGGATACCCTATGTCGAACAGTGGACTTCTTTCTGTTGAATTAAGTTGATTAAATTAATTGAATTAGGTAGCTGTATCTAGTTCGTTTGATCTGTAATGTACACATGGCTTTATGTGTAACGAAACCGTAAATTCTAATAATTCGTAACGAAATGCAACGAAACTGTAACTTTTTCAACAAAATGTAACTAAACTGTGAGAGATAAATAACCTAAATTGTGTAATATGACTTCACAAAAACGTTATTTTCAGGTAAATGTGTATATAAAAAGGATTAATACATTCAAATACACAACATATTTAATTATCACTTATGTACCCATGTTAGTTTCTGTAAAAAATGTCCATGACGTTGGAGTAACGAAACCGTAAACACAGGATCCGCCAACAACGACCGGCGAAAAAATAATAATTGAGAGGCCAAGACGGTTTTCTAGCAGCCGATCAGAAGCGCGAATGTTTCGGCATTGGTAATTATTAGGAACGCGTTCAGAAAATTCAAAAATTCTTAGTGAGTTCTTGTTTTGAAACTGTCTGTTACGAAACTGTAATTTTTTGCGACATGTTAATTATGTATTATTACTTTATATTTTTGTATTAGATTATGCTTATTTTCATAATTTCTATACAATTTGAACATTACTTAATGAGATAAAAATTTAATGAGTGCTCTAAATAAACAAAAAAATATAATTTTAGGCGAAAGAAAAAAAAAAAGACCAGTGCGACACTTGCAATTTGTATGGGGAGAAAAAAATATGTTTTCAGAAATTGGAATATTTTACCATAAATAAATGCACATTATCACAGATAATGATTGTGTTCGTATGCAGAATAAGATTTCCACCTAGTAAAATCTCAGAATTAGAAAATACGATCATAAAATTGGGATTTATGTGGGATCAAACTTTTGCGACACGTTTTTTTTTATGCCATGTACAATTTTTTTGAAAATGAGTCATGAGTCAAGCGGCGATTGCTAGTCAAAGCAATCAGGGATCTGTTCATAAAAAACGAATTATTGGGTGGAATAAACATGTTAGTGACGCTCATCGGACGGCGAGCCAGAAATTTAAAACTTGGATGTCTTTTGGTAAGCTCTCTAACGGAATTCATTACGAAGAAATGCGTGAGAGCCGTAGAATATTTAAATCTCGTCTAAAGTGGTGTCAAGAGCACCAAAATCAAATAAAAATGGACATTTTGGCCTCACAGCACTCTAAAAAAGATTTCCGTGCCTTTTGGAAAACCACCAATAAGTTAAATGTTCGGCCTGGCCTTCCGGTGAGTGTAGACGGTGTTAACAAACCTGTGGACATTGCAAATAAATTTATGGAACATTTTTCTGTAAAATCACCCATGGGGCCTTCAGTTTCGGAGTACTGCGCTGATTCCCTTAGTGAAAATAATATTTTTAGAATATCAGCTAAAGATGTTGCGAAATCGATTCACAGTATGTCTGGTGGCAAGTCTCCTGGACACAATGGCCTCAGCGTAGAGCACCTTCGCTATGCGGGTCCCCATATCGCGAGAGTACTTTCTTTACTCTATTCATTGTGTATAAGCCATTCGTATCTGCCTACCGAGTTGATGAGAACTGTTGTCGTTCCGATTGTAAAGGATAAGACAGGAGATTTATCAGATAAGTCCGACTACAGGCCCATTTCGTTGGCTACAATAGTGGCTAAGGTTTTGGATAGTGTGCTTAACGCTGAGTTAAATATGCATCTACGTCTTCACGATAATCAGTTTGGTTTTCGTCCAGATTTATCGACGGAGAGTGCTGTACTCAGCCTTAAGCACACTGTTAACTACTATACGAGCCGCGGGACTCCTGTCTTCGCCTGCTTCCTTGACCTTTCCAAAGCTTTTGACCTGGTTTCCTACGATATTCTTTGGCGGAAGCTAGAGCAAATAAGCTTTCCGTTGGAACTCGTTCGCATGTTTAAATACTGGTATGGGAACCAGGTCAACAGCGTGAAATGGGCTGATTCCTTCTCAAATCCGTATGTTATGGAATGTGGAGTGAGGCAGGGGGGGTTAAGCTCTCCCTCTTTATTTAATCTATATATTAACGAGCTGATAGAGACGCTCAGTAGCACGCATGTGGGTT
Organism: Euspilapteryx auroguttella; assembly: GCA_951802225.1. Classification (NCBI taxonomy): domain Eukaryota; kingdom Metazoa; phylum Arthropoda; class Insecta; order Lepidoptera; family Gracillariidae; genus Euspilapteryx; species Euspilapteryx auroguttella. Next base: position 212,892 of record OX637642.1, on the reverse strand, counting down.
GTCACATTGATGGCGTTTGTGTTAATAACTTGAGTTACGCAGATGACATGGTGCTGCTGAGCGCCTCTATCTGCGGACTGCGAAGGCTTCTGAAGGTCTGTGAAGGCTATGCGGCAAGTCACGGGCTTGTATATAATATAAAGAAAAGCCAGTACATGGTTTTTGAGACAGGCTCCAAGCGAATGACTAAAGTACCTACAGTCAATCTCGATGCTGCTCCGTTGAGTAGAGTGTACGAATTTAAATACTTAGGTCACATAGTTACGGCAGACCTAAAGGACAGTGCCGATATTGAAAGAGAGAGAAGGGCGCTAACTGTACGTGCTAATATGATTGCCCGCAGGTTTGCACATTGTTCGCGTGAAGTGAAAATCGTACTATTTCGAGCTTTCTGTACATCGTTTTACACATGCAGCCTGTGGTGCAATTTTACACAGAAGACTTATAGCGCCCTTCGAGTGCAATACAACAATGCCTTTAGGATGCTGATGGGGCTGCCCCGCTACTGCAGTGCCTCGGGCATGTTCGCGGAAGCCAGAGTTGCTTGCTTCTACAGCACAATGCGACTGAGAGCAGCGTCCCTGGTGCGGCGGGTGCGGGCCAGCTCCAACAGCGTCCTGAAGATGATAGCTAGCAGACTGGACTGCCCCTATCTATCACGTTGTTGTAGTTTGCACAATCCTGTACATACTGTAAATAGAACTTTTTGACATATTTATTTAAATTTTAATGTTTTATTTAATTTAATTCAATTTAATTCTCAATATTTTTTATTATTTTGATTTTATTAGAATGTTTATTTATTATTATATTTTTTTGAATAGTTTTATTTTTATTTAAATTTTTAATTAATTTCATTTTTATGTATATTATTGAAATTTTATTTTTACATGAATTTTATTGACATTCTAATTATTATTTTATCTTATATAAATATTATTAAACTATTGTTTTTGCTACTAATCCTTATATTAAGTTTAGTATAATCTACTAATATCTATGGGCCTGTGCTGCCTGCTTTAAATGAATAAATAAAATAAGGTACAATGACATACATCTCATCAAATACGCTACGGCCTCGGTTACCGTAGTAACCACCGCTTGCGTTATAACTTCATAAGGTACAATTACATACATCTCATCAAATACGCTACGGCCTCGGTTACCGTAGTAACCACCGCTTGCGTTATAACTTCATAAGGTACAATTACATACATCTCATCAAATACGCTACGGCCTCGGTCACCGTAGTAACCACCGCTTGCGTTATGGTTCAATAACATAAATATATCGAATATACGTACATTACTTTTAAATGGTTCCATTAATCGTCATGCTGCTGTTGCTGGTAGTCATTGCAACTCTCCGGGCCGACGGTTCTATAATGGGTGAATATTCTTATGGAGTATCATACATAAATTACAGGTAAGTACGTATGAACTTATATTTGACGGAGCAGCAGCATGAAACAGGAACAGGATGATCAGGATCCTCAGGATTGCCGGCCATGGGTAACTCGAGCGATTATTTAAACCACGTCTCACTGAAGATTACTTTTATTGTAACAAACTTAATTTAAATACACGGACGATAAAACAGACAAACTAGTGTTCTTCGGACGGAGTCCAGGCCACGAATGCCCAGTCCGCTCCCGCCGCTGCAACACGAGAATGTCCAGGCCCGCCAAACGGTTGAAAGGTTGGTAGGCCTGCGTTTCATCGACCAATCAGCAAGCAGCGTCAGTTCTGCCAACATGGCGGATGGGACCACGACCACTTCCGGTCGTTTTGTGCTTCTTCCGCTCCGACACGGCCATCACTGACCATCACCCGTCCTCGGGTGGATTCCTGTAAAGAAAACCACAGCAAAGTACCACTGTTCGGCTATCCTGATTTCAACAATGTTGTAACAGTTCCAATAAAACCAGCTTAGATTTTCCTTTATTTTAACAAACTCCAATTATGATAACATTAAAACCATTACAACACGATTACAGTAGGAACATCACTACAAGGTGTACCAGAGCAGCATGTGTATTCACAGAAAACAAATCTCAATTAGCAAATTCATAATCAGTCTCAAACAACAACTCAATAGAAGATCAACTACCAGTCCTTCGGCAGTATCTCCGTATAACACAGTCCTTCGGTTATACAACAACTTAACTACCAGTCCTTCGGTAGAAAGTAACAACACAGTATGGCTCAGTCCTTCGGCCACACCACTAATAGACTACCAGTCCTTCGGCAGTATCTCCGTATAACACAGTCCTTCGGTTATACAACAACTTAACTACCAGTCCTTCGGTAGCAAGTAACAACACAGTATGGCTCAGTCCTTCGGCCACACCACTAATAGACTACCAGTCCTTCGGTAGCGGTCTCAATGTAAACCAGTCCATCGGTTTACAAGGCATTC